>CM061349.1:138559031-139759031 GCA_030867105.1 Liasis olivaceus | reverse complement strand
TGATTTTGAAATGTGTGGAGGGACAAAACTTGATTCTCCCTGGCAGTAGCTCCTAAGGGTAGAAATGGATGTATTTATGCAGTGACCTGATGTTCTGCATATTACTGCACTTATTAACAGGCTGTCTCATGACCACTTTTGGATACTAGTTGCATTCCATGTACCACCTCAAGAAATATGTTATGTATACAATTATCCTCACAAACAATACTATCGATCAAATAATGTGAGGGGATTAGATTCACAGTACAAAAATATTGGTCTTGTGTTCCTAGAAAGGTTATCTATGGGTAAAGTTATTTTACAACTGTATTTCTCTTCTTGCTACATCTGGGAATTTCCTTGAAGCTACAGCAATTTAGGAAAGTTTAATATTTTATAGGTCTATTCCAGTTTTTACATTCCAGTTTTGAATCTAATGTTTTTATATAACATTGAGTCTTATAAGTTTTCCAAACTCTTGAAGCAGCATTTCAGCCATATGTTCTAATTTTTGAACACCTGCAAATGCCCAACCACAAAGGAGTATAAATTAAAAGTAAGCAAAAACAGAACTAAATATCCTACACTGTAGTTCTCTAGAGATTTACTCGATAGGAAATGACACAAATAAAGAATTTACTCAGAGGGGAAGATACAATTACTTGGCACTATATCAGAATCACAAGGTGCTTTGTATTTTAGAGTACTAACACTTACACTCCTAGAATGGATTAGAACTGACTGCTCCACTAGAAAACGTGGAACCTATCCAAGACAGCAATGGTATTTTATAAGAGAATTGTTTCTACTCAGATTTGAGCTCCATATGCACTTTTCATGATAGCTATTTGCAGTGGATGCTAAATAAATGGCCATACATCAGCTTTTACAAGTGTGCTATGATTACAGTGGCCCATTTTTACAGGGTCATTTTTAATAATCTTTCTGAGAAAATGCCTTCAGCCATCTAGTGTTCTGAAGGGGAACTTCATGGAGAACACAGTTGTGGAACAATCTTGACACATTCAAGTTTTAAAAATATTTATTGTGCAGAATATGGGCTAACAATTCTATGACTTAAATACCAATGTTAGCACATCTGCTTATTTAACTGTATTTTTGATCAGTACTTGTATATGTTTGGGTAGAAGATGTTGCGCAAGATGCTGTGCTCATGGGCTTGCACTATAAAATGTTACTGTGCTCAATTCTTAACTGTAGTCTTATAAAATAATATTAATTTCTTATAAACTACTGGACAAAAGTATGACTTGAGTGACATTTTGCTTCTGCTTAACAGCATCATTGCAACCAATAAGGAGGAGCATTTTAACTACACCAAGATTAAAGGAATTCACTGCAATCACTATAGCAACTGTCTTAGGGAAAACTAACATGCTGAACAACCTGCAACCTAAAATTAGATCTGGGACGCAATAAAAAGCATAAATGCAGCAGCACACCCTACATTTTGATTTCTAAGCTATCTTATAATTGCTTTTTTTGCACAGTAAGAACAAATAAGTTCCTTCTTTAGAGAATCATATGAAAATAAATAGACTCATTAATGTCCAGTGCGTTAATGAGCAATGGATGAAGGAGGTGTTAATTATGCTACAATAAGATTCAAGGATAAAGCCCTGGTGAGCTCTTGGATATATGTTGTAGCTTAAGCCTTCTCTAGGTGTGTGTACTTTGAAGTTCTGGGCAAAGCATGATAGCAATATAGTAACCTTATAGTCTGCAAAGGAAATTTTATAGGCAGTTGGATCACAGGGTCAATTGAGGGAATATAAATTAATACTGCTTTCAATTTTGTTAGCATTTGAGTGTTTTAAAATCTCTTAGCTTCCTTTGACCACAATGATTTGCAAGTGCATTAAAATGCAGCCTGAAGGCTTAATGCAAAATTACTTCTCCCAAAGATGAGAAATAAAGAGCTTCCTCTAACGCCATGGTGGGGAAAAAGGGTATAGATTAAGGTGGCTTTTTATTATTACATGCTATCCGCTCCTGCAATTCTTCTCACCAAGTGGACGATTTAATTCTGCCTGGTGCAAGTGCCTTGAGACTTTGCAGAGGTCACTTCAACAGTAGACAGCTTATAACAAAACCATTAGCGGTTTGGCTAGCTTAAGGAAACCTCTTACTTTCCTTTTTTTGTTTATTATCACTGCATGAATCTGCAGCATATGATAGTTTATAATTTCTCAGGCTTGTTAAATTCATGTTAAAGGTCTGTTTTCTTGTTGAATAAATTTTGTTCATATAATGCTGCCTATTTCATACAGTGAGTCTTTAATAGCACCTTTGGTCTATGCGCAACTCACAGATCAAAACAGAGGACTAAAATAGGGGTTGATGATGCTATTTACATGTGTGATTCCTGCTGTCTTCTTGTTAGTAGCTTTAATATAATAGAAGACCTTGTCTGTTTTGTAATTAACACATCTTTACTGGAGAGATATTTGGAAGTGATTGCTGTGAATATACTGGTTAGTAAAATAAACACAATCACACACCACTTTCTGTTATCAGACAAATTTGTGAATTGTACACATTATACTCCAGATCAACAAACTGTGATATAACAGCCAAGGAGAAGACACATTTATATAACCCTATATTTTTTCTGAAAATGTGTATTCATTCTGACCTTGTAAATATAATTAGTTTCTGGGATGCATGGAATTAAAAAGCATAGATTCTTTAGTAATTGCAATGACTGGAAATAAGATACTAAGTATTTGGAAACTACCACAAAAAAAATCAAAATGACATTTTTATTTACGTTTGTTTCTTACAAATCATCACTATCTGGAAAATACTTTTCATTTTACTTTCAGTTGTTATTCAAATCAATAATCTACACCATCACTTGCTTTTGTCAAAAGACTGCTTTCAAACAGCTCTCCTAGTAACTTTTTTGCCAAATCATCCTATTGTTTATTATATACAAATTAATATACAAATCCTTCTCTCAACACTATTTCTAGAATAATACACTGAATATTTTTATTACTTAAAAAATATTTCAGCAATACATCATTTGTTCTAATCAAGATTGTTCCAGAGGTATTATAACTGACAAGTGCCCATATACCTCCAGATCTGTACTTCTTAAATATCTCTACATCATCATGCAGCACTTCGGGGTCGGGGGGGGACACACACTCCTAATATGGGTGTAGTATCTGAAGTGATGAACTGCAGTCAGTTAACTTAGCACTGCTAGTTAGAATTGAAGCTCTTTCTGACATCATTATATTTGCAGAAAATATCCCCCAAGCCCTATGGCATATAGAAGCTATCTTTAAAAAATGCATTAAGGTGCTTTGCAATTCAAGCACTTGGCCATTGTTTATGCACGTGTTTATAAGAAAACAGCACTGCATAAGAAATCTTGTACAAAGGATATGGCCAGGTGTGGAAGGAGAAGTAATGTCCCATCTAAAATCTCCTTTATCACCTGCAACTGAACTGTTATCAACTGCTTAGTTGGTTTCCAGATTTTTTGAAAAATTAAATGGAACTATGACCCTTGAAGTGCAGCTGAAGTTTATGAGCATTTGATATTTATGCTGGTGTGCACACTTAAACAGCCGTGACCACAGAACATCTTTGGTCCCCTGTAAGCCCACAGCATAAAAAATTCAGAGAAATCTTACTTTTATGCCATTTCCAATGAAAAGCACGAAGAACAGAAATTGACTCATGCCAAATGCATACCACTGAATTGCTGTGATTGTGAGTTTTGAGGTCTTACACATGGTAATTATTTATAAAAATGTCAATTTTAGTTCTGAAAAAAAGATTCCTAGGAGTGCATACATTTTCCTTCTTTATCCTTGGAGAATTTGCTTGCTTTGGTCAGGTCTACCATGCAACCTGAATATCCAGAGCGGAGAGACAGCTACAGAATAATACATTTAATTTGACAAGCAAAGGCATGCATCTGTAACCCCAGAAGCAGAAAAACCACTAGTTTCCAAGCTTTATGCCTTACCAAAGAGAGATGGATTATTCTACATCCTCCATGGTAAAAGGCATTTAAAAATTAATACTATTAAATGTAAAGTCTACTTGGAACTTTTTTCATTTAGGAAAGGGAAATGAACTAAAATAACCCTTGCAGTTTAACAAGCAAGCATAACTGCCTGCTCTGAAGTATAGCAAATGGAGTGTTATTGCATTAAAAAACACACTTCAGCACAGAGTTTCTCTATGTTTAATGAAGCATTCTATTTGGAACTTTTATTCAACTATCTAACATAACTGCACACAGTTGAGACGGCAATAAAAAACCCAAACATGCAATTATTATTTGCGTGTCATATATACATAGATATTATTTATGAAATAATTATTGTAGAGAGAGAAAAAAGAAAATGAGATAAAAACGGAAGAGAAATGAAGCTGGAAAAACACAAGGGCTTAATTCAAATGAACCTCCAACTGCAAATGAGCTGCAAGCTTATACGTTTTCTTCATCCTCCTTCCCCCTCCACATGCTAATACACATTTTTCTTTCTCGATTACTTGTTTAGTACTAACCAAAGTTCACCATGATGTCAAGCTTATTAGAGCCTACATTCCAGATGGAGAATCAGAAACCAGCCAAGTATAATTTCTGGATATGTTTCAGAATGTCCACTGATTTAGTCGAAATGGCAAACTATTGAACATGTGATGGTAAGGCGAGTATAAGGAGATTCTGTGTAAATCTGTACCTTACAGTTTTCTTCCAGAATATGCAGTAATCATGAGAGATAAGACATGGTTATAGTAGTTGTGCATAATACAAAAATACTAGTATTTACTATGATTCAGCTGAAGTTCTTAGTAAACAACATTTGTGAAATTGGCACCTCCCAGTAAGACATCAATAAGCAGATTTAATCTCCTAACTATTTATTAATCTCTCTTCTGCAAATTGAGTTTCTCCCCCTGGAATTCCCCAAGCAGCTTGGCCATTGTTGAACATTTTAGAAACTGAAGTCCAGTAATCTGGAGGCTATGCAGGTAGGGGTAGACTGCCTTATGCTAAATGTAAGCTACCTGCACTCCTTCCTCAGAATTCTGAATTTGTCCAGTGTCAACTATATAATGATAAGGTGAACTATCACGAGATTCTCCATCAGTTTTTAAAACTGGGCAAGTCACTCATTTTCTGAAACTGTATTTAGACAGCCAATTTTATCATTATTTGTACCTATTCGTGTGCCTAAAGATCCCATGTGTGAGAAATTGATCAGAGCCAAATTGTGATTTTGAAATTAGCTTTAATACAGGTCAGCCTTTAACACATCCTAAAGTACAGTTTAAAATGGGTAGCCTACAATTCTGATCTAACAAAGGCCCCTTTGGGCCAGAATGAGTAGAATCCCTGTTCTTAGGAGTTACTGTAGATTTAGTCATGTTTGCCATTTACTATTACTTGGTTTTAATGTTATGTTTGTTCTATATTGTTGGTTTAATTTTCTTCCTCTTTTGTATGCTGCCCAGTCATACTGTTTAGAGTTGGGCAGCCATATAAATGCTTTAAACATACAAACAAAGACTGTACTTTTGGCAATATCTCTCCTGCTCCCTACTAGGCATTCTAAAAATGTACTGGAAACAGAAGTGGAGACGCCAGAGATAACTTACTTAAGGCTGTGTAAATTAGTTCTAAGCCATTCAAAGAATTTTGACTTGTTCTTGCCTTTCATTACAGATTTGAAAGTTTCAATTACCTATTCCATTGTAATGCAGAAGGAGCAGTGAATCAGCGCTGAAGTTTAAAAAAATGTGGTTGACATTTCTTTTCTGGTCAGTTAAATTTTGAGTATTTACCCAAATAAGGCAATTATTACACCAAAAGCATTAGGAACAAAATATTTTAAAATGGGGACTATTCAGTGCAGAATAACACTTAAATATAAATATTAATATAAATATTAAATTGTGAAGCAATTTAATTTTAAAAAGTACTATGGCTGAATCTATACCTACTAATTCAACACAAATTTATATCATGAGGAAACTTATCACAGTCTATAACCACACTTAAAATAAAATGAAAAAAAAAACATACAACCTATAAATTCTTGAACATTGTTCAACAGGAATCTCCAAACAAACAGGAAACAGCATGAAAGGGAAGTCTGGATTAGAAGCTTTAGAGAAAGTAGTTGTAGAGAGTATAGAGGATGGCCTTGAAGGACACAGGGAAGATCTGTTACCAAGGCAATAATCAGATAAATGAAGCTTGAGCCCATTACCCACAAAGAGATTTACAAAAACGCCTCAGACAGCCCCTCCCATTTACATGAAGATAAAAAAGGGGAAGCACATTCAGACTTGCAAGATTCTGTTACTTTAGCTGTTCTAATAAAAGTAGCTTTAGGCCTACATGGTGCCTGTTTCTTAGTCTGGTCTACTTGTAGGGATGACAGTAGTGTGGGCTAGGAAAAAGAGATAATCTGGCTCCAGGAACAAAGTGTAACGAACTATGGGTGGGAGATAGTATACTAAGATCAAGAACCACTGAAGGTAAAGCTTGCATGGTTGGAGGAAGCTGCCAGAGAGTGTATGAATGGCAAAAAGGGGAGGAGAGAATAGACTTATACTAGTTAACTGATTGAGAGAATTCTTCAGATACTGCTGCCCATCATAGCTCTGTACTTGAAACTTTGGCACAAGTTCTATACAGAGACTATATACTTAAATATACAGTGGTACCTCAGTTCACGAACGCTTCTGTTCACGAACAATTCGGTTCATGAACAGCTCCGGTCGCAAAATTTTGCCTCTGTTCGTGAACTCCGCATCGGGTTACGAACAGGATCCGCAGCCATTTTCCCTCCCATGACACGTGGTTGCGGCTTCCTGTAGGGAGGGGGACTCTCCCTCCAAGCAGTAACCGCCTCCCCACCCGCCTTCCTGTCCTCCACGCCAGAAGTCGCCTCGAGCAAGGTTAGCGTTCTCTCTCTTCGTACTGTACTTTGTGTCATATTTTTGCAGTTAAAAAAAAACAAAAAACATATGGTTCAGAATGGATTAACCGTAATTACATTGAACCTTATGGGGAAATTTGATTCGGGACGCGATCAAAAATCGGTTGGCGACCAAATTCGTATGGGTCAGAACGGATTAACCGTATTGACATTGAACCTTATGGGAAAATTTGATTCGGTTCACGACCAATTCGGTTCGCGACCAGAGTCGCGGAACGAATTAAGTTTGTGAACCGAGGTACTACTGTACATCTCACAAGAGTAGCTTACTGCCCAGTTGGAAATATTATTATAAATTTTATTTTTAAGAATCTGTATTGAATTTGACAAAACTGCTGACTAAACCCAGGTAATTAAAAAAAACAACTCAAAATGAGCCATTTCTGAAAGTTACTCATATGCTGGGTTATGGGTGAGTTCTGTCATGGGGAAATACATAGTAAGAATGCTCATGTAAGTAGCAATTGGTATAAAGATGGATATTTCAGCTCCTCTAGTATTTCTAGTGAATGTTTCTATTTTAAGGATTCTTCCTCTACTTTTTAGAGACACATTATTTTAGCTGGAAGTAAGATATATTTGGTTGAATTTTAATCAACTGAGAGTACATTATATACAGGAATACTGTAGGTGAAGGGTTTGCATTCACTGTTATATAGATATCCTGAAATTCAAAAACTTGTCATTTTCTAACAATGGGATCTAACTCTGTGTGGGTATTATACTCTTAGCAGGCATACAGGCCAAAGAACTGTCCAGATTTAGAATCAGTTAAGTGCTAGTTGTGCACAACCAGTTAGCAAAGAGCTAGTTTTGGATGGGAAACAAAATAAAAGTGGAGCGGTCGATGGAGGGAGACCACAATGCAGAAGCCCAAAAAGTCCTAAGGGAAGAAAAACTGAAGCAACAGCCATATCTGGAGACCAGAGGATCCAATGTGGTTTGGGGGGGAAGCAAAGACCTACCAAAGTGCGCTGGGCTACAGTTCAGAGGAAATGGCATACAACAATCTTTGGTATTTGCAGCCATGAATGAGCAGGACATTTCTACAAACCATATTAGTGTTCCTGTGAAGAAATCAAGTCTACCAAGAATCTTGTGTAAATTCAGACTTCATATGGAAGTATAAATTGAGATGGTATGCAGAAATTCAGTTTGGCTTTAGAAGGGAATCTGATATATTTTCCAGAGTTATAGAAGAAGTAGGCATGTATTTGGGATTGTCATATTTTCAACCAGCCTGCTCTCTCTTAAAGTATTTGGGACAGTAAATAAGCAAACATACACCAATTTCATTTGAAGGTACTTTTGGACTTCTATCTGTATTTTCTTCTCTTTCCAATAAAATTATCTTTCTGGGTCTTTTAAATTCTTTCTCTGCTTGGGGCATCAAAGTGTATAATTTGGGTTTCTTTTCCTATGATGATGGCAGCAAATATTGGGTTACAAAAATGAAAAAGCTGTTTCTATTTTTCTGGAAAAGGTGAGGAATAGGAGTTGGATTCCATTGTCAGATTCCATCTTCCACAATGTGGATGACTGCAGAGACTTCTGGGGGAGGTATGGAGAAATGAAGATAGTGAGTGGAGAGGACAGGAGATTGTCCACATGTGCTCCGGATGGTTGCTCCTCGCAAGGAGACCGCAGGACAGCAGTTTTCCACAGGTTTGAGTGCCAGGAGACAACAGGACCAGCCACCTTGCTTGCAACCACAGCAAAGCCTTTTAAAGGACACTAAGTTCACAACCTTCACTTTCTAATCATTTCTGAAAACTGCCTGTTAACCATCTTAAAGCTATTAGGGACCTTCAGACTGACAAGTCTGAAGAGTCATTGGGTGAATTTATTTTCAACTCTGAACAAAAGAAAAATTAATTATAAGCTTAAGAACTTAAGGAATTTGAAATAAACAGCAAAAAGGTAAATAAGATTTTGATCTAAGAAAGTCATAAACAGATTAAGGGTCTAGATAAATTTGAAATATTGACTTATTTAAATAAGATTTTGGAATTAACTATAAAAAGTAGCTTCCCATGGGAAACAGACTTATCTTGGCTATCCTGGCTGTTGTAAGCCATGACAAAGATAAGTTACTTAGAAACTGAACACTACACGGGACTAAAGATTCTAAGCAGAACAACAACAACAAAAACAAGCCTGTTCTTGATGTCAGTTAATACTGGGACTTACAAAATGACACCAAATGTTATAACATCAGAAACATTAAAGGAGATCTTTGAAGAATGGAGCCAGAAATTAGTAACTACAATATCAACATTGTCAGTAATGATGTTTGCTTCTATGGATAGACTATGTCCAAAAAATGTTAATAAGGGAATGACAGATGTGGAACAAGTTTTATCTGGCAAGACAGAGAAAGTACCAAAAGTGGAACTACAAATGACAGGCCAAGAAAACGATTTGGAAACTGGCTGAAGTTTCAAAAATTAAAAGGGAAATACAAATGATAAACCAAGAGAATGGCCAGGAAAATGTTTACTTATTGGACTTACAAAAGAGGCTAGTTAAAGCCTTGAAGAAATCTGTGCAATGGTACAAAGAAGAATTGAAGAGAAATCAAATCCTATGACAATATTTCCTTGAATTAAAGATTAAGACTGTTAGAAGCAAAAGGAAGGAATATACAGTGGTACCTCAAGATACGAACGCCCCACCTTACGAAAATTTCGAGATACGACCAGCTCCAGCCGCAAAAATTTACCTCAACATGCGAACTCCGCCTCAATCTACGAACCGGATCCGCGGCCATTTGCCCTGCTGCCACGCAGTTGCGGCTTCCTGTGGGCGAGATCGCAGTAGCAAGGAGACGTTCGGTGAGGCTTGTAGTGTGTTTTGTAGCGTTTGGAAGGTTTTTGGTGTGCTTGTCAGCATGGCTCCAAAGAAAATGCAGAGCCGTATGTATTTACATTGAACCTTATGGGGAAATTTGCTTCAGGATGCGACCAAATTCGGAGGGCGGATTAGCCGTATTTACATTGAACCTTATGGGGAAATTTGCTTCAGGATGCGACCAAATTTGGAGGGTGGAACGGATTAACCGTATTTACATTGAACCCTATGGGAAAATTTGCTTCAGGATGCGACCAATTCGACTTGCGATCAGTCACGGAATGGATTAAATTCGTATCTTGAGGTACCACTGTAAAGTTGGTTTATTTGATCAAGGTTAAAATTACATACATACATACATACATACATACATACATAATTTTTTTTTTGCAAAGTTCTGGCAACCCTTTATGGACTTTTTGCTGACATCAGGATTGAAAAGTTGATGTTTTATAGATTTGCTTATAGATAACGTATGGGATATGAGATGTGAAGAGATATCTGTTTGTAAGCTTATAGTGGGCGAAGAGTTACTAAATTTGTTTATACGTGTGATGAAGGTTGGAATTAACTTCTTTATATATTTTTCTTTTTCTTCATTATATTCTTTCTTTTCTTTTTCTTCTTTCTTTTTTCCTGCACTTTTTATTCTTTTCTTCTATTCTCTTCTCATTCTCTAAGTTTAGTCTGAATTAGTTTGTACTATTGTAATCAAAATGTCTTAATAAAAAAATTATATTCACAATGTGTTTGACTGCAGGAATGACATCTAGCAGTACCTCCATCTCTCTATGACACAGGGTCTTTAAGCTGACAATAGGAAAAAAAAAAGAGAGAAGTTCACACAGAAGAGGACTCTTCTTCTAAGACAATTAACTTAAGCTATTCATAACTTTAGAGAACAAAATCTATGAATATTGCTCTTTTGGCAGTTTGATTTATCCCAGATGACATTAGAGATCTAGTGCAGATTTTGTAATATATAACAACCTATCCAAAAGCAGACAGCTGTTACTTCAGTATAAGTTGAAGACTCTGAACAGTTCTATGCAAAATACGTGACTGCAGTTCAACCTCAAATTGATGAGTATGTAAATGATGGCTGCTCAGTCCATCCAACATGACAGGACATGGTCTTTTTCAACAGACTGAACTAAAAAGAAAGGCTTAGACAGTCCTATAAGCCCACAATTCTAAGGGTGGAGTGAAAAACCAATCCATAGCTGCAAACAGGGGAATGCTTTCTATGGTAGGAGTCCAAGACATCTATAGGTTGTAAGATTGTCAGTCACAGTTATTTCTAAATTTCTGGATCGTGCTTCAGATGGCTAACCCTCACGAGGTCTTCAATATAATAGGGTGTCTCTGTATATTATCACCTACCAGTTAGCTGTGGAGAAACTAATGGAGTCTTGAAAGATAAAAAAAGATACTGGAACTTTTTGAAGAGGATCTTTCCTCTTCCTGTTATGTAAATGAATGTACCAAAAGACAGCAGAATGAACATAGTGCAGCCATTGGTACTTTTAAGCAGAAATAATGTGGAGTTGAGAATATCAGTCCTGTTTGCATGAATCCAATACATTTGTAGATATTCAAAATTCAGTTTGCAAGAAACAACTCCCTAGTTAAGACATTTAGGTTCCTGGGTACATTATGGCACCTTACATAGCAGTTGTTTATAACTAATGACTCATCACATGATTAGGCTTTTCCACACTGTGAAAAGTTTGTGAAAAGGCAGAAAAAACTACATGGTGATGCTCCTTGCAGATTATGCTCACAATATGAGTGGTTCATCATAAAGGATATACATGAATTCAACCTCAGTACTACTACTAAAAGCTTGAACTTTAACATATGAACAAAACAGATAATAGTAATACTGGTATTAACCTACATGAGAGCCTGTATGGTATAGTGGCTAAAACACTGGACTAAGAATAGAGAGACCTGGATTCCAGTCTACCCACAGCCATGAAAACTAAATGACTTTGGGCCAATCCCCCTCTCTCAATCCAACTTTTCTTTTGTTGTGAGGAAAAGCAATACAAAGGAATGCTATGATTGCTGGGAGCATCTGAAGAAAAGGTAGAATATATATCTAATACATAAATAGTCAACTCCAATAGAAAATACCGCTATGATGTCATTATATGAAAAGCATTGGAGTATATTAAACTGGCATTAGTAGATGGCAGCCAGCTTGCACCTGCGCAGCAGCCACCCCTGGCCCTGTTGTGCTTGCACCATTGCGGCCACCTGCACACTCTCCCTCACCTGGCAACAGCCACCCCCTGCCCCGCTGCACTCACACCACACCGCACCAGCTGCTTATCTGCCCGTTGGCCTGTTTGTGAGCCGTCTGGGACTTGCGACTTTCTCCCAGCTTCCCCATTGACTTTGCTTGTTGGAAGCTGGTAGGAAGTTGCAAGGAGTCCTTGCTTAACAATCCAGGATCCTCGCTTAACGATGGCAACAGGGACTGCCAGAATTGCTGTCCCTAAGCGATACTGTCATGTGATGTTGCACTTTCCAACTGCATCGCTTGGCAATGGAAATTCCGGTCCCAATTACCATCCTTAAGCAAGGAATACCTTTTTTTAACAAATAATTGAGGACCTACATAGTAAGACTTTGTATTAAGAAAAATCCAATTTTCGGAAGTGCTACGAGCCCAGGTATGAAATTATAGTCCAAAAATGGTTTCCTTATTGAGTTAAATTCTAAGGGGGTTTTTTTGTTGTTGTTTTTTGTTTTGCAAACCAGAGAATGCATCGAATGATATAGAGGCCTTTCTAAATAATATTAACCTACCACACTTAGATGATACACAAAAACAACTTTTGTTTGTTCTACTATCTGAGGTAGAGATTAAACAAATAATTTTAAAAATGGCAAGTGGTTGGATGGATTTCCTATAGAGTGGTATAAAACATTTACAGATTTTTTTGGTGCCAAAACTTTGTCAATTGTATGATGAGATATTTGATAACTGAATATTATCAGAGGCATTTAATCAGACCTATATATACAGTTATACCAAAGTCAGATAAAGACCATACTCCGTATGGTAATTATTGTCCAATCTCATTAATTAATGTTGATACAAAGATCTTGACAGCAGTGCTAGCAAACAGATTACAGCAAGTGATACCATTTCTTCAGATATTGATAGATGGGAGTCATTAAGCCTCACCCTTTGGGTGGAAGGTGAATGCTCTCAAAAAGAGTATTATTCCCAGATTAATTTACATTTTGAGAGGAATTCCAGCTCCTATACCTGGAAAATATTTTCAAAAAATAAATTCTTTGTTTAGAAAAATTTTATGGGGTTCTTCGATTCTGAGAATATCTCTACAGAAAATGCAATTACCAATGAATGAGGGAAGATTCGGTTTTCTGAATCCGGAGCGATATCATCACGCTATGTAATACTGTCCATCCAACCAAAAGTGCTATATATGCATATTCCAAAGTTGCCCAAATTGGAAAATTAACACCAATTGTTGGCTTCCAGTATTTAATACATGACAATAGTATTGTTAAGTATGTAACCCAATGGCAATATTTACAGCTACAACATTTGTTAACAACATTGTTTGGACCAGCAGCATTTTCAGCTTCTGAAACACCTGAGTTACTAGAACAACTTGTTAAATCCTTTAAAACTAAAAAACCTACTACTTTTCATAGATTTTTTTATCAATAAATCAATTTGCTAAGAAATGAGTGGAATAAAAAGTTAGAGGTTCCTATATTGCCCAGACAATGGGAGAGTGTCTTAACTTCTATATCAAGAGTGTCAATGGACCTTAAATTATGACTTATACAACAAAAAATAATATTTAGAATTTATTGGACTCCACTACGTTTGTACAGAAAAAGACTAAGACAGCATTTTGTTGGAGATGTAATAAGGATAATACTTCTTTAAAACACATGTTTTTACAATGTTCTATACTTACTAAGTTTTGGGAGAAAGTATGGGACTATATAAATGTGACTGTGTGAAAGAAGTTAACATTTTCAGAGGATAATATTCTCTTGAACTTACCTATCTAGTACATCGAATCTGATAGCTAGACAACATAAATGGATTTTTTGTGCCCTTACTATGGCCAAAAGACTGATATTGCAGCATTGGAAAGATAAATGTATGGCCCCATTCACTCAATGGATTGAAGACCTGATTGCACTTGCCACTTATGAGTGGATTGCTTACGGACGTAGACTTTGTATGGACAAGTATAATGAAATAAGGGACTCATTTATACAAAATACAATAGGTTAAAAAAACCATGATAGTTATATAAGTGTATTAGAAATAAATATATTTATACTTGCATAATACTTGTATTAGATAAGCATATATAGAATTGAAACTGTTTACTGTTATAAGTTATAACAATATATATTTTGTTTCTTTTATCTTTTTTGTTTTTTTCCACTTTTTCAAAGCGCTTGTTATGTGTTTTTTACCTCCATGTATTTATTTCTATCATGATTATCTTGTGTTTTGTTTTTTCTTTTTCTGTTATTATTTTAAAAACAATAAAAAATAAATTTAAAAAATTCAAAGTTATTTCTGCTTTCCAAATACAGTTATTTTATACATCAAGGCGCATTCTGCACTTGATTTGCCATTCTTTTATAGATATAATTGTACATATTTTTCAGTGAGAAGTATAAAGTATCCTTGCAGCCGTTACGATATACAAGGCTAATTCAGTATATTTTGTGGAATGTAAGGTTTAAGTGATATTTAATAGAAAGATGGCAGGTTGGAAAGGAAATTAAAGTTTTAGAATTTGTTTCATTCCCATTACAAAAAAAAAATCCAAAACTATTGAGCTTTATAGCAATGACACTTAATACTCAACAATGATCCAACTTGATTACTACATTTCCAATCATTTTTAGAAAATGAACTATCAAGTTTAGGAATCAGTACTGGAGTAAAATATCATGGTAAAACACCTTATACCAATTTTCTCTAAATATAATATTAACTATAAATTTAATCTTCCACTGAAATTTCCATTGCTGCATATCAATTATTCTAAATCCTGCATCCAATCTGATCACACAATAAGGCCCAGCAAATGCTCCAAATTTTGCTATTGCTACTTTAAAAGAAAAAAGAGATTTTTTTGGGAAAAAATGTCAATGAATGTCAAGATGGAAAATTATAGCAAGAAACTAGCATTAACATAAAATAATAAAATAAAAAGTAAAAGTTACAGGGTACTTTGTTTTGTGGAAGAAAATTAATTAGGTTTAAGCAACTAAAGCTGCAGCCCTAGACACAGTAACCTGGGAGCACACTCCCTCAACTCAACAAGGCTTATTTCTCTGGAGATGCACTGGATTGTAACCTTTTGAGGAAGACTGGTTTCCTTATCCAATGTTACATCAAGAAAACTAAAGAAGAAAATCAACTTGCAAAAACAAAACTGTAATTTCACGTACAAACATTCTTATATTTATCTTATTTCCCTCTTCATAAGTCACAAGTATTATAATCAAATCAAAAAATAAAAAGCAGTTTTTAAATAGAAGTAAATAGAAAGAAAGAGAGCAAGTTTGATGTCGTGGTTAAAGGCACCATGCTAGAAACTGGGAGACGGTGAGTTCTAGTCCCGCCTTAGGCACGCAGCCAGCTGGGTGACCCTGGGCCAATTCTCTCAGCCCCAGGAAGAAGGCAAGGGCAAACCACTTTCAAAAAACCTTGCCAAGAAAATTGCAGGGACTAGTCCAGGCCATCGCCAGGAGTCAACACTGATTCGAAGACACAAAATAAAAACTAAAAAACAAAAAATATTGCAGAATAGGGCAAAGCATTCAGAAAATGACAAACTGAAGTTAACGAGCAATTGAACTTATGACAAAGACACGTCCTTCTAGCAAGCTATAGAAGGTAGGTCCATGACAGTCTAGGATAATCACACAGCAGTTACTGCAGAATAGCTGTATCCTAACCTAGTGACCTCCAAACTACAGTTTCTACTGTCAGTGACCCCTGGCCATATGGACTTTGTGGCCTATCTTGGTTGAGGATGCCATGTTCAGGAAGGCTGTTGGGAGTAATCTGGTAACTTTTTGAAAGCAAATAGGAAACTAAAACACTACTTGCAGGATAGGTAGAAGCACTCGCTAGCATTTTCACTGCAACATTCTGGCCCAAGTTCTGAAGCCTCTAGTGATAACCCAACAGAATATAAAACTTCACTGGGATAATCTAGCCTAGATGCAACAAAAGCAGGTGTGAGGCCTTCTCAGAAACAGACAGAGTTGGCATTTCAAGGTAAGTTAGGCAAAGATACTCCTGGCTTCAGTTGCTACCTAATATTCAGGTGGATATTAGGGATATTCTCAAGTATTAACTTGATTCTTCAGGAAAGGAAATACTCTATGAAAAACTTGTAGAATTCATTCTCCTAACTATAAGTACATCTCTCTTATTTAGATTAAGTCTTAATTTAAGAAAATATGAAAATATGAAAATATATTTACCATAAAAATATGAAAAGAAAATATAAAAGATAAAAAAATATGAAAAGAAGATGAACACAAAAGCTATCACCAAAGTAATTGGGTTTTTTTGCCTTAGATTTCCCCCCCTTCTTTCTTAGTATCCCTGCAACCTGAAATACTAAGCACCATTTGGTATTTTACAATTACAAATTCACCTCATTTAAGGGGATTTTTTAATGGGGGGAGGGGTTGTTAACTGGACACACATATAGAAATATACCTGGCTCTTAAAATGAAAATTAACAGTTAACTTGGCCATATGCTGCTATTATCATACTCATACAAGTGATCATTTCATCCTATCAAGAAAGTGGCAACATTTATAGTTGGTTAACCAGCTTACGATCACAGATCCATTAACACAAAAACTTAAATACTTAAAATATTTATAACATAGCACAAATGTCATACATATTAATTGAACGACTATTCTGTAATACAATAGGAAAGCATGCTGAAACAAAACACCTCAGCAGTATTTTAAAGCAGTAACCACCTAGCCAATTTCTGTATGTTCTGTAGTTTTTCTAATCCACTCTCCCTGTGGCTGAGCAAAATCGAATTGCCTCTCACATTTGCAGACAGCTCTGTGAAGGTGATAATAGAGCTGCTCCCTGCTGTCATGAGGCAGGAAATAGGAAAATGGCATATGGGGCTAGAAAGAAATAAAAAAAGAATCAAACAAGAACAAAAGAGATTTCAACAAAGGACAAACTATAACCCAATATGCTTTGCAAGTTAATCTCTTTTCATAAGGATTCTGCATAATCATTCATCTGCAAACTTACCCTAAAATGTGAATGGTTGCAAAGTTGTTAGGGGAAGTTTTTATTTTGGAGGACGTGCAAAAAGTATCAAGTTCCATCTTAAGAGAGAACATTATGTCTCTCTAGAGAAGGATTTAATCTAACATAACTTGCTATGATTTCATTTTGAAAAGACTGAAGATTTCACCAATCTAAATTGTACTAACGGCCTTGGCCCTAAAATACAAATTGTATTGCATTTAATAGAAACACTTTCCATGTAGGAAAGTTTTTTTAGTTCCTTTTTGATTTACCCATAAGGACCAAAGAGTTCTTCAAGAACAAAAGGACAGAGAATAGTTAAAGAAAGTAGAAACGTTCTATATAACTCAAGCTAGCTATATTTAATTTAAGGAAAAAAAGGGGGGGGAAGACAATTCTCATATTTTTATCTAAAGAAATGGTTGACACAACCATCTATTTTCCAAAATGTTCCATGTAAAAGAAACCATAATATAAGATTTGATTAAAAAACATTAAAAGAGGCACTTTCCCCCCCTTCATATAAACTAGCACATACCTTTCCTTTTACACTCTGAATGGGATCCACTACTACTGCCACAGCTCTTTCTGAAAGGGCCTCAAAACTCTGTTGAGTATTGATATCCACACCAGACAACCAACAGCCAAAACCAGGATGACTGTGATACCAGCCAACAACCATCTCAGGTCTGGAATAAAGGAGGCATTAGGAAATTCAACTATTTGCAGCAGAACACATGAAAGGCAACAATGTAATACAAACACTTCTAGTAGAATAAGAAAATACTACGGTAAAAGAAAGCGCCAGTAGAAACATTTATATTTATGCTCACCACATTATAATGAAAACATGAAAATGTGGTGAAGGAGTGCTAGCATTAAGGGAGGTGTAGTCACAAGTATAGGTCAAGCTCTCAGTTTTTCATCCTGTTGCCACACCTCCTATCCAGTTTTTATCTTTTCAGCACTTTGGGAAATACCTACTCTAACACTAGAGCCAAGTTGGTTTTTCACCACAGAATATCCATTTCAAGCATGGATGATAGGAACAAGCAACAGCAAAAGATTAAATATCAATTAAACCAGTAAAAGTAGAGATATACTCAAAAAGCAATTTGCACTTTTCTGCTCAGCTGTTGAGTCTTTTGTTAACATTAACTCTTATACAGTTGTAAGTTTTTATATCAGTATAAGAATTTTAGCACAAAAATGACAACTGTTGAGAGACTCCAAATGAAGTCCTGATTTTTTTTAATATTTGAATTTTTTCCCCCAAAATAATCTTTGTTGGGTGTAAAGGAGAACAGTGGTTGAAAAATCAGAATAAGGGTGGTTAACTGTCCCTTTTCTACTGTGTTAATACAGAAATGTAACCTGTTATTGAATATTCTAACTACTCCATACCTGGAGACAATCAGCACTAGGAATTTGAAAACACTTAGGCTGGCTTTCCACAATATATTAAATCCATTATTAAATGTAAGTAACCTATCATATAAATCACCCAGAAGGAATAAGGTTATGTTTAAACATTAGTAAATGATAGGATAGGAAATCAAGAGGACTTGAGTGTTATTATAATGTATTTTTATAGTCAATAGAGAAAATTATTTTTATAGCCAATAAAGAAAATCCTAACCTTCCAGTCTGTTTTAACATATCCAACATTTTGGCTTGAAACACAGGATCAACTGCCTCCACACTGACTCCCTGCATTTGGAAACAGATTAACAAAGGTAATTTTAGGTACAACTAATTCAACTTTTTCACATGATTAATTCAGGACAGTAACAATGTGACCTTCTACAAAAAATGAAGAGAGATGTCAGGAATCACAGAAATGTTTCTTTTAACAAACACATTTCATTCATTTGTATTCACTGCTCCCTTTCAGGAGTGCACAGCAGTTTAAACTTAGAACATTCAATGAATTACTGTGACTGCTTTGTCCAAGATCCCTTACTTCATACACTACAATATATCCAGTCAAAATTAGTCATGTTTTGAGACCAATTCAAAAAATAAATTACCACTGATTTTTATGGAATCAAAATATGACAAACTTAGCCAGTAGCTTCCACATCAAAATCCACCTTTTTAGTTAGCACCCTAAGTTTATCAATTTAGTATTTTTAAATTTTAGAAGAACATTTTAGAAGAAAAGTAAATGGAACAAAGCACTGCCCCTTTGTAATATTAAATCATCTCTTTGAAGACAGGTCAGCTCTTCATCAACCCCATTCTGTAATGGTAGTGAAGAAACAATGCTCCTCTGTCATCTTCTATTCTTGAAGGGCAGATGGATGTAACTTCCCTAAATAATTTGACATCTTCTCCGGGTTATCTTCAAAGTGATACAAAATAACTCTCAATAATCATTTAAGAGGACAAATTTACTCTTATCTACTTTGGACTCTTAATTCCTCAATTTAGTCCGTAAATGTGCAATGTCCGGTCATATTCAATTTGTACATTTTAGCTGGCCACCAGCCATAGCATAGTATTGGGGGGTGGGTACAACCTCATATTTGTAATTAGAAATACAGCATCAAAGACATAAATATGTTCATAAATTGAATGAATAAATAAAGTCCAGAATGACTAACTGAGTGCATAAATTTTTTAATGCTTCTGTAAGAGGAAATTGTCTAACCATCTTGAAAAAGATACTCATGAGACTATACCAGTTGAAAAGGCCATAAGTAAGAACTACTACTATTTACCAACATCGCTTTCTTGAACAAGGTGCCTGAACAGATGGTTGCCATGCCACATTCTTGGATAAAACTGATTACAATATCTGCATTTATCTGGTTTCAAAATAGCTTTATTCACTTAGACATCTCAATTGCTGTTTATAAAGTCAACTGCAGTATCCTACTGGATCTAATGTGCAAAATTTGGGGCATGAAGTATTTCTGTGGTCATTTATCCCTGGATAACTAGTTACAGAAAGTTGCTGCATGTTACCTCCTTGTTGACATCACAGAATTTATTAATGATGTGAGTTGTTTCAAAGAGCCTTCCCCTGATTTTATCATGCCATCTTTAACTTCCATTTCTATTGTTTGTATTCTTAAGTCTGGTTGGTGCTGTTTTTATTGTTTTTACAGAAGTTGGTACTATAGATATTGTAATTGGTTTTTAAATTCTATGTAAACCACCATGTGTTTTTGATTGCGGCAGAATAGGATGGAAGGAAGGAAGGAAGGAAGGAAGGAAGGAAGGAAGGAAGGAAGGAAGGAAGGAAGGAAGGAAGGAAGGAAGGTTGGTTGGTTTTGTTGGATTTTGTTACCTACTTATATTTTAATATTTTGCTTGGTATTTTTAAAACAAAAATTTGTTGAAGATAACATAAATTAACCAGATATGCAGGCAAAATGGGAGCATCGTTATGTAACCTTGTAACCTATAAACTACATGGGTCTGTGTCATAAGATCACTTCAAGGTATATACTAAATTGTCAAATTTCATTTAAGTAGGGTTAATGCACTCACACCTTTTTTTCTTCCTTATGGTAGCAATTGGGGATGGAATATCCAATTTCCAGTACAAAACTTCTGCTATGAGCACAAAATGGACTCTCTGAAACTCAGAATAGAATGTTTCAAGCTTGGAATAGTTCTATTTCAAGCTCAAAGCATTTCCAAATGCTTGAAGCAGCCTGTTTCTCCCTTGAAATGGTTCAAAACAAAATGTCTAGTTACCCCCTAGTAGCTATTTAATTACTGCCAGGTTAAAGAGATGTTTGAACCACAACAGAAACATCTGGAATGTAAGTTGTATCATAGTCAAAAATTTCTACAGAAAAAGTTCAGGAAAACAGTATGAATAAGTTCTGATTGAACTTTTCATATTGTTTACCACAGACTTCAATACATCGTGCAACTGATAATATCTAGTTACAAAACAATGTAGTTATTTATGACTAAAAGTTATGTAGAACATAAAGCATCACATTCTTATAAGCTTAGATATATGTACTGCCTGTATCAATATCTTCTTCAAAGAAATTAAGCATGTTGGGGAGGAAAAGTTTTGAGGTACAATTATCCAGTGTGATAGCACATGTACTAACTGAAAGTACTCACCGTTCCTGACTGTGGCATAGCAAACACATCAATCACTCTGACAGTATAATCATCAACAAATTCTCCAAGCATGAGTCCCATAACTTCCATGGGAACACCAGCTCGACCATGCTTCAACATCTGGAAAGATCAGAATTCTACTGAATAATATTTAAGGAACAGATGCTTGATTCTCTGGTGGTTTTTAAATTTCTTTTCTATTATATATTCACATCTTTAGAGTTATAAGGCCACAAGCAGCATTCTCTGAAAATACTATAATATTACTTGTCTTACATAATGATTCACAGCAAGCTATTAATGGAGAAATCAAGTTTTTGAAAGCAAATGACAATGGGATGGCAAGAGAATGGATCATATCTCAGAAGATGATGCCATTAAAAAGAGAAAAGAATATATTATAAAATATTCCTTCCAATGCCTATTAGTTCTGTTTGTATAGAACAATCTACAAAATCTATGTTCAAAATATCTTCATTGGAAAAGAACCTGGAGACCTCTGAAGAGCACAATGGCACAGAACAGTGAGATACTGGTAGGAAAAATCTATCTCTGCGTTTACAGCACAAGTATCATCTTTAACCAAAACAGCTTTTACTCTCTTTGATCGATGTGCCAGTTATTGTCCTAGTTCGAGAACAACAGCCTCACTGTCATAATCCAAGCCCTGCTAACCTCTCATTTAGATTACTGCAATGTATTCCATATAGGGCTGCTTATGAAGATAGTACAGAAATTTCACTTTGTACAAACTATTACCACAAGAATAGTTATATTGCTCATTATGTTCATATTATGCCAGGTTGATACAATCAAAACTGATTCCCAGTTTATTAATGGTCCCATTGGCACTCTCCTGTAAAGCCCATAGTCCTTCTCAACGGCCTTGCCCTGGGAACCCCAACCTTAGAATGTGTCCTCAGCCCTGGATGAACACTTGGACCAACTTCATTTTCCTTCCAGCAGCAAGCAAAAATGTTTTCATTCTCCCCACGTTTTGAATATATTATTATATTAATACCTTAATGTTTTTCTTGCAAAGAAACATTTTAAGATATAAAGACTGATGCAGTAATCTAAATGCACATAATTATATTCAATCTGATTTTTTTTATATGATCCAAAGATTTCTGAAGAGTTTTAAAAACCATCACATAATTTGAATAAGTCACTTTGTGATTCACACTTAGAGGCTATTTGTAAAGTATCTCCAGGCATGGAACAGACAGCTGCCCATAGTAGTAAAATTAAAGTTGTTTACCAGTATACTATCTGCTCCTTAAAAATATACAGTGGTGAAAAAAATGGAGGGCAAAGAACCCATAAAGAGTTCAATGAGGACTGAACATACTCATTAGATGCTAAGTGTTGACCAATTCTTACTAGGCACAGGAGGAAAAACTGAATGGAAATAGGAATGTAACAAATGATTATATCAGGAAGCTATAGTTATCCAGATGTTGCTTGACCACACAACTCTCAGCATCCTTTGCCATTGGCATTATTGCTGGCACTTGTAGTTCTGCAACACCTGGAGGGCTTCTGATTCCCCAACCATTTCACATACCTGATTTTTAAATGCTTCAGCAAATATCACCTTTGATACAAGACACAGAAGAAACATCCCCATCATAATACATTCAGTGCTTTGTACAATACTTTAAAAACACATAAATATTTACCTTTAGAAGTGCAAGAGAAGAGATGTAAACCTGCTCAGCTGTGTCAACTGCAGGTGCATCTGTAGGAGGACCCTAGGTAAAGAAACAACATTCTATAATGTACACAACTCTATTTTATAAATAAAATGTGCTTCATTTTAAAAAGACATAGCATGAACACATTTGGTTCTATTAGTTGCAGAATTTTAAAACAAAAATGATAGCAGCAATCCCAAACCCCTACAGTAATATAGGAGGGTTTCAACTGTTTTCTTCCCTCACCATTTAAAAATATGAAGAATGCAAGGCTACTGCTTGTTTCCATGTATGTGAAACACTCAATATCCTTCCTTGCATTATGTGAAAACACGCTTAGTAAGACACTGAACTATGAATTAGAAGATCTAATTCAAACTTTGCATCTGTCACAAACTCCTTAGTGTCTTTCAGCAAGTCACTGGTTGACTTCACACACTGCAATACCTCAGTGCCATGGTCTGATGAATAAGCATAATGGTTAGCTTCATATATTAAGCCAAAACCTTACATGTCACATTGTGGCTTAGCACAATATGTGAACCCCGTCACTCTTAGTAGTGGCCTTGCATCTATGAGGATTACACAGATCCACCTCCCATTCATACAGTGCCTATTATTATTTATACGTCTCTCAATTCCAGTCAAATCTATTTCGTTGTGCATCATTTACCTAGTCAGAATAAAAAAAATAGTACATACTGCTCTCGCTCTCTTTCATTCACACACACACACACCCCACACACACAATCTCCAATTAACTACATGTTTCTTACAGTGGTGTGAATATAAATGCTGCTGGGCTAGCATGATTAACTGGCACCAACACAAACACAATTTCCCTTTGCTTCATCAGTTTTTAGCTAAAGAGAACTTGGAAAAAGGCTACAGGAGCATTTTGCAGATCCATTGGTACAGTGAGAGAAAAAAATGGACCTCCAATCCCTAGGCAGAAAAGCTGTGAACAAAATACTCTGCTCTTTGCTTTATGAGTAGCTAATAAAAAATTAGCACAATTGTCCCAGGTGTGAATGACGACCAAGGCCAAAATTATGTATTGCTCAAGTGCAGAATGCCATCTATAGCATTTCAAAATAAAAATTATGCACTTCCTATGAATAATGACCTAGTAGTACAAAATCATCTAACTGTGGCAGATTCTGTAGGATAACTCAACAGGGAAAAAAAACCCCAACCAATATATGCTGATGATCAAGCATGCAATACGCATTTCTACTTAACACTATATTGGTTTTACTTCATTAGATTTAAAACAGCTTAAAATATCTACTTAGCCATAAAATATCAATATGTGAATTTTAAAAGATGAAGTTGGGTATTTACAGGAGATTCAAAGAATTGGGCCCACAATTCAGAAGGTCCTGCTTTTAATTCCTGCAAATGACCTCACTCTAAATACTACAGTTGAGAGCAGCTCATGTCGATGACTATACAATGAAACAGTTCGAGGTTTCATGATAGCCATTATGAAAATAATTGCCACCATTTGTGACCTGAAGGTTTAATGGTAAAGCACCATTAAAAGGGGGCAATAGGTAGTATTCAAAGCCATTAAGAATATTTTATAAGGAAGGACTGCATTAGAAAATTTAAAAATTAGTAGCGGGAATTTTGCTAACAAACTTTAAGTGATTTTGATCTCTCCACATTATTGCCTAGGACTCTGGAATACTCAGTTCTATTTCCTCCTTTTGTATGCAATCATCATTTTCTATTAGCTTCTGAAAAAAGCAGCATTGTCATTAAATAGTCTGATCCCCCCCCCCCCCCGCCATTGATCCCTCTATTACTACTTCTAATAGTACTAAGCACAGAATGCAACTTTTAATATTTCATTCTGCGGACAGGTTATAGATAACCCCATGCTAATACTAGCTTTTGAATTGCTATGTTATGTATTTGCTTACAGAGGACCTTTTCACCCTATGGGCTTTTACACATTACTGCTTTGCCCTCACTTATGTTCACAATGTCTCTTAATTTAACCACAAGTTGTTAGTATATGACTATATGCTATTCCCTCTTCTATCTTCCAAAGAATGCTAAACAAATTTCCCTAAGGTGCTCTACACCACAGACTGTATGCAACTAGTTGATTTAAAATCCTATGCCAAATATTATGATTAACAAGGAACAACTAGATAGCTTCATTTGATATAAGCAAACAGCCAGTTGGTTAGCAGGACTTCTCATTCTACTTATAGTGCTTAATCTTGAGGGTTCCTCTATTCTTAGAGTAGATCTGGTCTTCAGGAGGTAATGATGGGGGAGGAATCTATTCCCCTGCTTGTTGCCAATCCATCGATATATGTTGCTCAGATACAACTGAGAATCAGTTCTTTTATCTTAGATTTGCTTTGTTTTACTAATCTTACATGTGCCAATTCAGCCATATAGCCCTATTTGCATATTCATTTGAAAAATATGCTGTAATATATATGAATGCATAATTGCTACCCCAAGTATAGGTACATTTTCATCTAAATATTACTATTACAGTGTGAATAGTTTCAGAGCAACAACAAAAATTCAATTCATTATATTGTTTTGAAACAAAATTCTGGACATCTATTTAAACAAAACTGTATTTAAACTCTTCAGTCATGTAAACTGTTTACAGTTACCATCGTAAGTAGAAAAGTAAATAACTACAGTAATAAAGCAAATTATTTTTAAAGGGGTCTAAAAGAAACACATAGATGCTGATCCACCAAATTACAATAAAAAATGATGCTCAGAAAATTACTGTCTGTAAATAGCAAGGTAAATTCTCAGTTCCACAGAATGATCAATTATTTTACACTCTTCTGTACCTATCTATAAGCTCACTGATATACAAGTTGGCACATCTGTAAGCCACAAACTGTAGAAGAGCTTTGTGTTTTCCTCCCCTCCCTTCCCATTTACCACCGGGCAACATTAATGAAGATGCACAGCACTTGTATATTAAATTGTTAGATTATACATCAAACCACATCTGCCTGTCATTTTCCATTCTAACCAGTGATCTACAAAGGTGATGAAAAGTAAATATACTTTTCGCTGAAATACCAGATGCATCAAATTCCCCAGAGAATCAATGTGCTAACATCATCACCAAAGACTAAAACTGAAGCAAGCCTTTAAACTTGGTGGTTTACTTACAACTAAAGTAAGCCACAAAAATAAATAAAAAACTTTATGGTTTTTAAAAGTTCTTTTGTACCCAGTGCATAAAAGACAAGTAAGGAAAATCAATCCTGATTATACTTTTTAAGAAAAGAAACAGATGCTTCTTTCTGACTAAACTGTCTACCAAGTGTTAGGCAGTGAACTGACCTGCCTGCAGGGCAATCGTATCAGCTGTAAGCTGCATCAATCATTTCTCTTAGCCATTCCTTATTAGCAAATGCAGAATTTAAGGGAGTATCTCATAATTAAAAAGCATTTTTACATTTTAAAATACAGATACCATGTTTCTAAAAATCTAAGAGAACAAAGATTAAACAATCAGATCACAAATTAATCCAGTGAGGTTCAAATGAGGCACTACTTTCTTCAGGAGCATTCGAATATAATCCAACTATAAAAGCTGTGACTTTTCCTTGGGCAGCCCTTGTTGACTAAGTGTTAAAAAAGGCATTTGCCATTCTAACAGCATAAAACTAACGCCTCAAAGTGTTATCTACTCAGGCCTTTTAGCAAATTTGTTAACACTTTTAGGTATATTACTCCACCTTTCTCTTAGTGTGAACTGGTATCAATTATTTAGCCAGTTTTATTATGTTATTAGAATACCTGCTGATTTATCATGAATCAAAGTGTCATTTTAGAGCACTGCCCTTTACATCACCATACATTTCTTTAAATGTAAATGATGGAAAATAAATAAATGCCACAACTATAAAAAAACCCACAGACCTAGAGAAACATTTAAAACTCCTGCTGAACAGTCTTCCCCATTTAGTGGTGCTGCATTTCTTAAAAAAATGTTTTTAAATGTGGAAAAAGTGGTCCAGTTCTTAAAAACGTCATTATAAAGGAGACCTCTGTAACTAGACTAAATTCTTAGATGGTTAGATCCAATATTATTTCCATCCATTATTTTCAGTTAAAACCCTTTTAAAATATAAACACAACAAAACAAGCATAAGCAAATGTACAACTATCCAACACTGTCATGTTTATTCTTACCCGGTAAAATAAAAATAGGAACCTTTTAATACTTAATTTTGTGAGTATTAAACAACTAGTGTGAAAAACAAGATGCATGTAAACTACTTCTACTGCCTCTGCTTCAATGACTAGCTGAGACAACCTGTTATAGGAGGTGTTAATTGGCAATAGGAGTGCAAGTCAGAAGCATGTTCCCCATCGTCCTAACCCAGCAAGGCTAGGTCATTAAAGTGGAAATGAATTCTTTCATGCTGACTTAACTCTTGGAGTACAGATTTTCAGCTGTTACACCTAGAGACAATTAGTGTGTGTGCTACTTCAATGGCACAAAAACCATTTGCCTCTTAAAAATAATTGTATTATGTATACGCTTTATTATTCACTATATACTAGAAATAATCTGCAAATGATCTAATGGTTAATGCACCCATGACTATAAGGAGATGAACAAGTAATCAAGTATACATGTATTCTGAGATGCACAACAGTCTCCAGACTTGCAACAGAAGAATCTGGGACAAATGATTTTCCTAACAAAGAAAAGGGTAACATGTCACTGCAAATGTGCCTAATTGTATAAGAAGTTGCAAATATCTTCTTATGAGATTAGGCACAATGGACAATATGTCTCAGGAATGGAGCAGCAGAGAAACAGAATGAAGTAAATAATTAAATAACTTAAGCCACGTAAGAAGAATTTTAGTAACCTTGAGTACATGGAGTAGAAAACACCATCTAAACACCACCATTTTGAGAGCTACGTGTGAAGTAGAAGTTGTAGGCCAGATAAGAGGTTTAAATTTCAGCTCAGCTATAAGGCTCATCAAGTGATGTTGAGCCAGTCAAATAACCTTTTTCATGGTCATGGTCTGTAGGAGAACTGGATTGTGTACCAACAGTTCCATGCATATCTGGACTCATTCCCTGGGTTCTTGTCCTTGCTGCTCTAAACAGTAACAACTGACTCATAGATCTAACAGTGATAATTTGAATGAAAGTAGAACTTTTGTGCAACCGGAGACAGGTCTTACAGGGTCCCCAGATACACAACAGATTCTATGCATGGCCAAAGGAATATACTTAGAGCTCCCACTCAGACTTCACTGATCAACATGGAAAGATCTGGGACTGAAGCCTGGTATATACTGGTGATGTGGAGTGCATGGCCAGTATATGCAGCTCATCTACTACACACTTTTAAGATCTCATGAGTTTAGGTTAAACATCACAGAAGGGTAAGGAAGGAAAGCACTCAGTGACTGACAGGCCTGCCCTGAAATCAGAGTGATCCTTTCAATTGGGCTGTGGTTGCAATTTCTTGAGGTGTGGAAAGATTTGGGATAAGGGAGAAATATTTTGTTTTATAATTCACTTCTGTTTCCAGACTCTTATGTGAGCAGTGACTCTATTTTTAACCAGTATAAACTGATGTGGCTTATAAACTAGTTTATTTTATGGAAGATAACATAAAAGCAAGTTAATCCCTTATACCTCCATCTCAATCAGCAACAATCAGCTCTAGTGCAGCCATGATAGGTATCATAATTTGTTACAAACACCTGTTCTCTTTGCACAAAACACTCTCAAATGTTAGAAACTTGTTAATAGAGTTTTTCATTGTAGGGATTACTACTGCTGAAATTTCATCAGTCTGTCTCGTAACAAAGCTAGGTATTTAAATATATTTAAAATCAGCATAGCTTAAAAGTAATTGTATCAACCTGTATGAAATTTTGCACGTATCACCTTCCCATCACCTTGCCTGCCAATTTCATTCTAGTCTGCTAAAAAGCAAAGATAATATAGGCAATTATGTTCCTCCCATGCTAGAGTATGGAATAATAAAGATCTGTTTTTCTAACTCACATTTCTGATCCTGGCAATGATCCAGAATGCCTATGTCCAGACCAATCCAGAATACACTGGACTATTCCTTGAGCACCGGATTGGGCCCACACATTACACTAGATGGTATCTGCACACTACTAGCAGTAAACCATAACAGAATCTATTTTATGAAATGTACCGAGAAACTGTATGGTTGATTAAATAACATTACAGTAGTCAATAAGTACTTGAGAAAGAAATCAGGATGGAGGAAGCAAGGACAATACAGGAACAAAATATCTTGTTTTTACAGTAAGGTACTGTAAGATTTCCTTCTTAGGTACATTAGAAATGATTTTCCATACTTGATGCTATCAGAACATTAAAAACAAAACAGCTAGAGACATTTACAATGATTTAAAGAGCTTATGATCAAGGAAGAGGATATGGAATATTGATGATATCTGTGTTTTGGATTTTATGACTTAAAAAAGGGCAACAGAGGAGAGTCAAATTTTAAGAAATGGAAATGCAAACAGGTTGATATGGTGACTCTCCTGTAAGCAAAACATCACTGAAAGTATGCTAAATGTTTTTGGAAAAAAAAAAAAGGCTGTAAGCAGTTGTCTGTGCTTCATTGTTCAATCATTCAAAATTTATCCAGATTTCTGTTATTTCCATTTCAGGGGGGAAACTTTAACAATGTTTAAACTCAGTTATATCACTGAAGAAATTATTTACAATAGTAAAATGCTTAAGGAGTGATAGGAACTCGGTCAATATATGTCAAGCAGAAGGGAACTCATTCTTTCCTGTCTTCAAAGAAGGACTGCAGTGTGCAGGATATGCTCACTTAGCCCACTATGTGGGAAGAAGGTTGTAAACTAGGAGCAAATTCCTAGTTCCCTTTTTTCCTTTTTGCAAAAGCTTGCTAACACTGAGGTGCTTATAAGTTATAAAAAGCTACAATTAGCTTATTTCCCTATCCCTAACCAGTATGTTAATTACTACTAAAAAAGAGTGTCTTGAAAACAACTTTTCCAGAACCGTTATCCATAGGATGAAGAAAGCAGTTTTTTGATTAGCAAATAAAGCATTACTCTGTTTGGCATCAAGAGTGGACTTCCCTTCAAAGCCCCACATTTTCAAAGCTTACCTAAAGAGCAGAACAGGAGTAGAGTGGTCTCAGCATAATAAGAACAATATTAAAAGTTCTATTGTCTTGCATTTTTTTTTTTACAATAAATTATTTGGGGAAAGATGTGGACCAATATTCTTTAGCATATTTTTTACTCTATTTTTTAAAAAATCTGATTGATCATATTTATAAAAAGTCACCGTTTTAGAAACATGTCATTAAAATTAAAAAAAAAACTTATCTGTAGGCAGAAAATTCTATTTATTATGGTAATTTCTAGTAAGTCAGACCACTGAAATATCAAACTTCATGAAAGGTTACAAAATAGAGTCCCAACACAGTATCTGAAAGCAAGCTTAATACACTTGTCTTGAACTATTAAAAGAAACAGCCCTTACATTTAGATCTTTTAAAAGAGATCACTATTAGATAATCCAAAATGAAATTAGATTACAGGGTTAACCTCTACATATATTAGACTAGTAGTAAGTTCAACAAGATTTTTAGATCAGTGGCAGGTCTTTTAAGTGCTACAGGTTTTATCAATTCTACAGCATCATGCAGTGCAGTACTTGAAACCTTTCAAAGTGACAGTTTTCAAGTGCCATGTACAATGCCCTAATCTGGAAGTGTCCCAACTAACCCATCTGATCAACAATTTCACAGATGGAAGCACTTGATGGCTAATTGGCAAGCCGATTATTCAAACAAAATAGCTATTTGCAATTCTTGCTTCTTTATTTCCAGTAGAAGTGCTAACACGGCTAAGAGACAGGTCACCCCTCCTCCATGCTCATTTTTAAAATAAATGGTCTACCTTTCTAGCTATTCCCACTGGGTACCATTTAAAGCATCTAACTGAAGTTGCAGTAAGCAAATATGGCAAAATGTAATGTTCTGTATTGAAGGACAGACTTTGCTGGCGTTTCAGTTACTCTTTTTGAGGGCTGTATACAGTGTTACTCTGGGTTATTTACCCACCCACCCACATCATCATGTCACCAGCTGTCAGTGCTATTGTGCACTCGAAATGACATTTTAAAATTCAGAAGAGGAAATGCAGCAAGAACACTTAATTTAAATAGATAACATTGGTAAATGCTGAACCCTTGCTGAGCACACTGCAATTGTATAGCTATCTCCTCTCTCTCACATGCTTCGTGTGCATTATGGATACCAGGAAATGTAAGAACAAGAGGGTGGTTCTAATACTGCTCACTATAAAGGTTATGAATAAGCAAGCATACCTACTTCTGCTATTTGGGAAATGAGAATTATCTGCTCTTCTGCATGTTTGTTGCAAGAAAACAAGGTGTAGAAAGCTGTGCATCTATTACAACTTTAACATAAAAAACTACAACCCATGAAATCATTTTCAGTTCTTCAAAAAGTCAACCATACTTTTTCCCTAACGTACACTTTAATGCCAGGAAAAGTGCAAACAACTAGTTTAAAAGACTTTTATCTTTTCTCCAGGAGGTAATAGTCACATTCAGGTGAAGGGTCCAATCCAGAATCAATGTTCTGAGAACCTAGTTGCAAGCAAACTATGAATCAAACAAACCATAACTTATCATACTTGGATATGTTTAATCCCTCCCCCCAAACTTGGGTACAGAAAAGAGAGAAGAGACTTGAGGGTGCCCACTTCTAAAGCTTGAATGCGTAAGTCTTCAACTAGTAATCAGAAATTCTTAGTGGGTCATAGCCAGGAGCAGGAAAATTATATCCACATTTAGTCTGAAGGTGGGCCCTACATGAAAATAACTGAAAACTGCTATTCCAAACTATGGTTTGGAAGATGCCACTTAAGATGCAGCAACCACAGCTCTAGCCCCCAATCCAAAGGGCATCATAACATTATCTGGGTGGCCTTAAAAACCATATAACAGGCCAGATTTTTACTTCTATATGCTTCCTTGAAGCAGACAAGTAGGGCAGAAAATGGCACTAAATAACATGTTCAGACCTTTTATCGATCTTCTACATCAGTGCAGTTTCTTTTAGCGCTACAGGATCTTAGGCATACTATTTGTTTCCATGCAACATGGGAATTATTTGCTAAAGAAAGCAAAATGCTTTCGAAAACCAAGAAAATTTCAAGAGTAGTTTGGCACTAATTCTAAAGGAGTATGCTGGGTGTTGGAATTGTTTATCTAGACTTTTTTTCATAATTATGCAACGGTTCAGATAAAACGGCTTTTAAAATTTAAAAGTATGCAAATGTAGGTCACCCCAATTGACCAGCTGTGGGAAAATATTTCATATTTGTGGGGATACGAATCTCATTCTCATCTTTAAGTGGGACATGCATTCAATCACTGTGTATAATATATTTATGGCAAAACATATAGTTTGTAACCAACCAACCTATGTTCTAGTTAAAGGACAGTAATTTTAACACATCACACATATACAGCTTCATTCCACATAATGTGTGTGTTGCTTTTCATGAAGAAAAGTTCTAAACATTGTAAACATTTTATCACCAATATTTATTCCAGATTGGAAAACAGGAATAATACATGATAACTCATGTTAAAATGCTCTGGCAGATAAAGCCATTAATTCATTTTACATTTAAAAGTAAAGAAAATATTTGAATGATGATTTGTTATAATAGAAAATAATTCATATGTAACCAATTGTGCATATTTTCTACCACAAGGCAATCTCACAGGAGAGGCTATGTATCACTGGTAGTTCTGTGAGGTCCCATCATATCAGGGTAGCTGGCATGTATAATTATGATGCAACTGTCAAACTGCTGAAATCCTACCAATTACAGCAGCTACGTCCCTCATCTAATCATGAGATAAAAAGTAAAAATGTCCTCAAGCTGAGCTCAATTCCTGATGATGGCATCCATGCCTTCTTCTTGGCAGAACTGCAGAAATGATTTGCCTAGGCTTTTTTCTGTTTTTTTCAAAGTCTCAGTTGAGCCAAGAGCCTTGGATACTCAGGTGGTCCCCCACAGAAATGCTAACCAGGCCAACTCTGCTTAGCTTCAAAGTTCGACGAGTAAGTTACTAAAGTCCCCAGAGAAGTCTAGTCATCATGCAAATTAACAAACCTGTACAGTCCTGTAGGTGATGCTGGAGTCCAAATCTGAGCCTGGATATAATTAGGCAGAAGAGACTCAAAATCTAAAGAGATTTTCTCATGTAAATTGTAATATTTTATTATAATATTCATGATATGGGATCTTGTAACAGTGGCATTTGTTCTAGCATCTATCTCCACTTACAAAAAAGGGGTGTCATTTTTCCCACTTTGTCCTTCCTCTTGGGGCTCTCTGTACTACATGCCACCACCATTTCCCTGTTGAATCCTCTGACTGTCCAGAATAGTTTTTAGATGGCAGAGGGATATAGAAACAATTGGTGAAAGTTGCCTTCTTTTGCTGGCAGGGGCATTCACAAGCAGAAATGCCTCAGAACTTTTTGATTTTCCAAAAGCTCTTCTATTCAGCTTTTAGTCTAGTCTTCAACATTTCTGCAAGCAAGATTTTTCTCTCAGGTTATCAAAGACTCACTTCTACAGTATTTCACTTCCATCTCAGAAACTTCCATACATTAATAATATTCTATGTCTAAGAAAATACTGCAGGTTGCATCCCCTAGGGCCCTTATGCTCACAGGAAGACTTTTGCTTTAGTGGAGGCTTCTGCTAACAGAAGATGGAAAAGACAATTTCTCCTACTGTCTATAAGCCCCAAAATCTGTCCTCAAATGTTTGAGACCCTCCAGAACAGCATGAGACATAGCATGGAGGGAAACTGTCGAAAATGTTCTTCATTTTTGTTTGAAAGGATTTAATGTCTTGCAGTAAGTGGAAGGACAACACCCATTTTGGATCAGAGGCTTCAGCCAAGCAGTGTTCAGTTTTCCATGTTAAAGGCATATTTATATGCAAATTACCTCTAGATTCCTGCCTACCTGGAAAAATTGGACTACCTTCAAACCTTGGATAATCCATCCTTATAAAAATGTGTCACTCATAATAAGACAGATTACTTTAATTATGCTGTCATTACTCCATTGGAGGCTGAGTGCTACCCATTTTCTTGCTGATATTAAAAATAGGTTGTCTTATTTATCACAAAACTGCACTATCAAAATAGATCCCCACAGCAGACAAAAGATAATAAAGTTGAGGCTTGTTTTCCTAGTGTTTGTCCTGAATGGTTGCAGAATCCACTTATTATTTACACTGCAGTTACCTAGTTCTTACAAGAAAACTATCAGTGCACGATGCAACAAGGGGTTTTGCAGAGCAGTATGCTGAAGGGAAGTGACTGGCCCAAGGTCACACACTTGGTTTTCACGCCTGATGGAGGACTAGAACCTTGGGTCTCCTCACTTCTAGTCTAGCACCTTAACCACTACACCATACTGGGTCTCAAGAACAAAACAATAATAAATATATTAAATTCAGCATGTGTCTCTTTTCCTAATTGTCTGGCTCAGAAGAAAAACTACAATAATTATGAATCTCTTATTGTGTTAAAGAATGAAGCTCATGTGAAATGTTTCAATTGCATAGTGTTAAAAATGTACTTTTAAACAGTATTCATTGAGAAGGACCTGGAAGAAAGTGCAAAATGCAAATACTTGCTATAAAGTTACATTTAAAAAGAAAAGTACTGCATCGGGTAGTATCACCATACTCTGGATTAGTTACACAATCATCTAAACTAATAGCATAGCCCTAAAAGCTTAGTGAAATATTCTATTTCAGGGAGAAAAACAATGCTTGCGTCTTAAGTTACCTTGCATTAAAGCAGCAAGTCTATAATTTAAAATATGGAGAAACACAAACACAGTTCACAGTATGAAATCAAAAGGAAAACAGTTTTACATCTGGCTCTTCAGCCATTAGAAAGCAAAAAAGAATACCTTCACCTATAAATCTTGCTCATGCATTAAGATCTTCAGAAATGCATTGATAGTTCTGAGTATCAGTGAAAGAAATATATTATACATTTGCAAAACAGCAGGCCTTCTCTGTGGTGGCACTTTTACTTTGGAATGTCTTCACAACAGAGAGATAATTTGCTTTCCTTTCAGCGCCAGTTCTAAACACTCCTTTTTGCTCAGACATTTTACATTTACATTAAAAAACACACCAAAACACTCATTAGGTTACTTGCTAGCTGAATAGTTCTGATGACTTTTTTTACAATTTTATTACTACTGTATATCATATTTTAAAATATTATGCACATTAACCTTAAGGCTGGTTTATAAATTTGAAAAAATGACAATAAGAAATCTGTCTAGTATTAATAAAGTCAATATTACTCTTTGATAAAATGGCTCTCATTTATCTGTTTTTAAATCAGTGGCCAGTAGTTGCATAAACTTCCATGGGCATCTTTCCCAAATACTGTTAATATGGATAAGTTAATACCATGATTGAAATTGCCATTTCTACAGAAAGAAGAAAGATTAATCTGAGTGAAAAAGATGGAGCATTCTATAGCTGGATCAAATGGTGTGATTATGTTCTATTGCTTATGTTCTTCCTGCGGGAGAATTTTTAATCTCTTGCAAACCTGATCTAAAGAGCTGGAAGATACTCTGGGGCAGATCTGAGATCCCACTTTGAGGTAGTAGAGCAGAAGTGACAGTCCTGTTGCAGGAGCATGAGTACATGAATGAAATTTAAGAATAACATCTGTTAATTCTAGAAGATTGTGTTTATAATTCATTTGAATTTTCCAGTACCTGATGGATCAGCATATACAATAATATTATGACAAATGTAAAGATCTTGCTTCTTGATAAAGTGAGCAAATATAAGCTCTGTTTGGAAAATTAAATTAAAGCCAGTGTCAAACCTGGAAGTGAGGGAGGACATTGCAGTGTTTTGTTACAGCAAACCTACAGGTACTCTTCTACAATGAAACAAATAATCTATCAAAAATATATAACAATGCTTCCTTTTCTGCACTTCTATACACGATTTCTGTAGTTCCTCAAATGGTTATTTTTCCAGAGAGGGACATGATTTAAGTTTGTAACTTAAACTCAGAAAAAGGTTATTGGTAAGCTAGATACTAACCTGTCCTAGACCAGGCATTCCTCCTCCAAGTCGTAGAAGTCGATCCATATTTCCTGAAGAAAGAAAGAAAGAAACAGATAGCATACCTAGGTTCTAATGTGTTTACTAAACTGTTCTCCATAAAATTCACCTTCAGTCACTCATTATGTCAAAAATATTGGTCGTAATTACAACACAACATCAGACTTCCTGTTAATTAACACCACATATTAATTCAAGAAGCTGTCTTCCATACTAATTAACAACTGTACTTTAAGCGTACTGATTTTGGGTTATCCCCAGATTTTAAAAAAACAAGCTTTTTGTTTAACTCCTTTTTTATTGCAAAAATCATTTATTTCCTCCTCTGATCCCACCTACCCCCAAAAAGCATCTGCACAGCAAACTAAAGAAAACTCAACACCAGCAGATTAATTTCCTTCAATTTATCCAGAACACATCAATATAAAAATAATTCAAAAGTGAAGATTTTTAACATCCTCATTAGTAAGTTCTGTGCTAATTAACTTACAGCTTGTCAGTTAGCATCAAAACTGCATGTGAAAGACACTGAACAGATTAGATTTCTGAATTAGCATCAAAAGCTTTTTTTAATGAACTCATTACACCAAAAGAACACCATAAAGTAAACATTAAATGCCTTTAGTTAAAATATTAAGGGCTACATAGTTGTTGCATATATATCATTAAATATGAAATACTGTGGAAAGAAAATGAATCACACTGCTGTTTGTTATATTGCTTTAATAGTAAAATATTTTAACATGCAACATGCCAATATGACTGGGAACATCTTTAATACTATTAGCATGTCACCAAGTGCAGACTTCTGGATGTTACTGAATAAAAACGTCCAGCATTCCTCACTAAGACTGCAAATGATTTAAAGGAACATTTCACCCCAATTATCTGAACAGTCCAAGTCTTCACCACTGTCCATGCTGGCTGGAATTGCTTGGAGCTGTAGTTTACCAACATCTGGCAGGTCACTGATTTCCACTTGTGATCTTGACTGAATACTGATATTCAATAGGGCTGTGTAAAACCTTTAGGAGATGCTTCTGAACAGAGAGGACAGAAGTTGCTCTGCATGCACATGCAAGCAGAGACAGCCAGGAGCAGCTTCTAAGGCAAAAGATGTAGCTGCTGCTACAAAGTGCTTTGCATGAATACTCAACTTTAATGTAGTAAGCAGAATGGCCTGAAGTTCTAGTTTAACATCTGTATCTCGACCTGCATGCTGCCATGTATGTCTTCAATCCTTACTACATTATGCCTAACTGTAGCTAGTCTAATGCAAAAACTGAAAAATACTAAATGCTTCCCTAAAGTTAAAATTAAAAAAAAAAAACTATTCAGAATTATAATCATGCCCACAGGGCACAATCCAAAAGAATTCTCACTACTTTTAATTAAAGTTAATTACCTCAAGTTCATCATCAAGGATCAAATTAATACAATGCGAATATTCTAGTAATGGATCAATCAATAAAAGTTCATTTTTCTTCATAACACATCAGCTGAACTTAGATTGAACACATAAATAGTTCCATGGCCTATCTCAATATCCATGATGCTAGAATGACATTTTTGAACAATTTAAGTAGAACTGCCATGAACACCTAAGGAAACTATTTCACGTATTTTATTTTACACTGTACTCACCTGGTTTTCAGCTTTTTTCAGCAATGTTGTTCCAGTTCGTAGCTAGGCCTCCAAGTTTGAATGTAAGGTGAAACTCCTACCTAAATACAAATAACAATTATTCAAGATATCTTAAAAATTCCTTTATTTTTAAGGAATAATGTATATGGCTACAGGTAGTCCCTGGGTTAAGAATGCCCGGTTTACAGATGACCCATAGTTAAGAACGGAGCCTACTCTAGCAAAATTTAAGTTAAATATACAATGATTTGAGTTAAATACACAATGGTTCAAGTTAATAAGTAGTATAATTACATAATACCACTTATACAGTTTTATACAATAATACTGTTCCAGCTTCCATACAAATTCGACTTAAGGACAGACCTTGGGAACAGAACTTCTTAAGCTGCGGGCTACTTGTACTAAAAATCCCTGTTTCAACTCTAAGCAACTTTTAAAATATAAGAATGTACTATTAAAAGAAGATGACAGAAACTATCTACTTCACAAAATATCAGCCTGATCTAGCTTTAATCATACCTAGGGCTCATCCACGCTTCCTCCTTTCCCCACTGCAAAGAAAAGATGCTCCACTAATTATATGTTAAAGACACAAGTGCATGATTTTGTCTTCAGCACCTCCTCCCCCAGCTCACTGCAAAGACAGCCTCCATCCATAGTTTTTTTCCCCTTCTGCTTCAAAAGTGTGATTTTTCTACCCCTCAGTTGTGCTGAGTGTTCTGTCTGCAGCAAATTGTTCTGAGGTAAGTTTAGTGTGGGGGCTTGTCCTGTTTCACTGGTTACCTGAAGCTACTGCAGACAGCCTCCACCCTGAGTTCCTGGCCATTATCTTTTTAGCAGCAGGAGAATCAGGGCTCTCATACAATGCCAAAAAACCCCCTCTCCCTTGCTAATTTTTGGGCAGCAGAAGGGGGAAGAGAAGGAAGGAAAGAGAGTCTTTTTGGTACCAGTTCTCCTAGCAACAAAAAGACCAGCCCCCCGAAGGGAAAATGGGGTAAGTGGTCTTCTGCAGTCACTTCTCCAATCTCTGTGAAATTAGCGAATTGGAAACAAATAACATAAGCCATTCTCCCTGCTTTTCCTGCTTAAGAGAAGGGGGCTTAGGAAGCAGGTCTTTTGGTGCCAGTTCTCTTGTGTATAAAAAGATCTGCTTCCCCCAAGAAGTTCTGCTGTACTGAAAGAGTGCTACCTGCAGAGATGCTACCCCCATTGTAGAGCTGCTCCCACCTTAGGTCCTGCAGGATCTTACCCTCAGGGAGCTTTTTAAGTGTATGTCCAGCAATCAACTGGTACACCACTGAGATACATCAAGGTATCACATGTCCAGCAGTCTTACCAGTTGACTGCTGGACATATAAAGCTACCTCCTAGCAGCACTGCTGGCAGAACTAGGAGCTTTGTGAGGAAGCCATAGTGAAACTACCTACAGCTTCCTGACAGCACTGCCAGCAGCCCTGTGAGGAAACCACAGGTAGCTCCATCATGGCTCTGCCTGCAGAAGAGCAGCTGGTAGCCCCATAGCGGAGCTGCACAGAGGGCTGTTTCACTGGCATCTATGGGCACAGCTTTACTTAGAAGTGCCTCTTTCCCTTCCCTTGTAGGAAGGAAAATGGATCTCAGCTTCCACTCTGTTAGCGGAAATGAGTCCTTTTGGCGCCAGGAGAGCTGGCACTGAGAAGGGCTTCTCTTCTTCTATGGAGTGTGGAGCAGGGGAAGTAAAAGAATTGGTGGAGAATGGCTCCTTTGCTGCCAATTTTCCAAATCCCAGGGAATGATCACTCCATGGGATTGGAAAACTGACAGCAGTAGATCTACTGATAAGGCAACTGAAAATTTAATGCGTCGTGTTTAAATCAATGGTTTTGTGAAACTGGAGATCTTGTTTTTTGTGGACCAACAGAAATTACCTGAAATAAATTACATTAATTTATTTTATCATAAAATTGAGCTTAACATAGAAGAAAATTATGTTTTGTGCATATTAGACATCTCAGACAATGTTAACAAGGGCAGTATCCAAGTGGGTTACTGCTAGAGGTACAATTTTAAACCTGAAATATTAACTCATATATCTGTACTTGTCTTACCAGTGCTACACTTTGGGCTGAAATACCAATATTGCTAATATAACATTAGGGCAATCATTGCTGATTAAGTATACTGTGTTCTGCTTAGTTATATCCACAGCATTCAGAGTCATCAAGAACTGTGGATCTTTCATGCATGGGGGAGAGTAAAAAATAATTATTATATAACGCTGAAAGGACAAATCTACCCCGACTGCAGCAACAGATTGTTCACGTATGAACTGTTACCATCTGAATTACGTTTCTCAAGAAATGTCAAAACAGAATTTTCAAGTAGACTTTTAAAAGTTGTTTCGTCCAGGCTCTGCTTTCTTTTCTGTTTTCCCCCCAATGTAAAATGGTTAATTTAAGGTTAAGAAAATAATGTATGCTTTTCTCTTTTCTTCTTAATTAGTTTAATGCAATGAAGTAGCTTAAAAATATTGCAGAAAGGTATTACCCAGATAGAAGAAGAAGAAGAAGAAGAAGAAGAAGAAGAAGAAGAAGAAGAAGAAGAAGAAGAAGAGGAGGAGGAGGAGGAGGAGGAGGAGGAGGAGGAGGAGGAGGAGGAGGAGGAGGAGGAGGAGGAGGAGGAGGAGGAGGAGGAGGAGGAGGAGGAGGAGAAGGAGGAGGAGGAGAAGGAGGAGGAGGAGAAGGAGGAGGAGAAGGAGGAGGAGAAGGAGAAGGAGAAGGAGAAGGAGGAGAAGGAGAAGGAGAAGGAGAAGGAGAAGGAGAAGGAGAAGGAGAAGGAGAAGGAGAAGGAGAAGGAGAAGGAGAAGGAGAAGGAGAAGGAGAAGGAGAAGGAGAAGGAGAAGGAGAAGATGACATGAGCTATTTCATCTTGGAGTTAGGTCTCTTAATACATGCTATGGATCAAACTTAATCAAATAAACTTTTTTTTTTACATCTCAGAGTATCACATTATAGGTGCTAACAAATTTAATTCAACTTGGCAAATTAAGTTAGAATTGTTTATTTAAGAAAAAAACAGGCTATCCTAGGTATCAATAGGTGGAAAATTCAGCCAAGCTATCTCTACAATAGTATTTGTACACTGAACTAATCTGGCAAGTACCATCCTTACCAAAATCAAATTTATAAATTAAAATCAGAGTATTGAAACTGTTAAAGAGTTTTGTTTTGTGAACTATTCAGGACTGAGTCCCCATATATGGAAAAACAGCTGCAGAAGAAACATTAACTGTTAGCATTCTGTCCTCCATTCAATTAAATGTTACATATAAATGGATATAGCACTCAACCCACATTTCTATATAGATTCTCAACTGCTGGGTTCTAGCACATCATCACGTAGAAGATTTTGGCTTAATATGCTGTTTGAAGCCAGCCAGATGTGGTTCATTCAGGAAACTAGGGTTAAGCCTACCATGGCTTAGTGCAACACATAAAAAATACGAATGTGTATTTAGACTGTTTGCTGGGTTTTGATTTAGCCTGTTATGTGAATCCCATTATTATGGTTGGCAAAACTTGGTTTATGATTTATATATGTAAAACTGGCAGGATATACATAACTCTGCAATTCATCTCTACAGTCAAGATAACTGTAGATCAGCATCCATTCTAAATAGTGGATGATTATCAACTTTCCTTAACTATCTAGAAGGCTTGCACATTTTTAAATGCTGAAAGGCATTTAATATTTTCACATGGACACGTTTTTACAGATAATGCTGATAAATTGTCAAAAATCAATAGCTGATGAATATGAGCACCAAGAACTACCCACAAGCAGGACTAATTACCTTAAGCTTTCTACATGTAAATATTTATACACATGCTGCATCATGATAATTATTTCAAAGCAAAAACCTTACTCAGAATTTTAAGCCTGGGTAAAGCATAGCCAACAAAGCAATGCAAACATTCTACAATTTCTATTAAATTTCCCATTAATAGTTTTCATTCTTCATCTAGTTAAAATCTCCCAATTAACACTTATTATGTAGACATACCTGTGTTAGACCCTATGCAACTGAGTTTTCTGATAAGAATATAGCACAAATGACCTCCAAGCATCTTTAAAAAAAATAATCTCCAGAGTCAGTTGTACATCTGACACAGACAGCTAGTGACAGATAATTTTGGTGCCCAAATTTTGCTTAACTTCCCTCCTCTTTAATTTCTTAATTTTGTTCCTTGTTTGTTTAGAGACAGAGTAAAACACATGCTTGCTACAGTAGAAAATGGAAACAAAAACCTTGAGGTAATTCAGTGTACTTCATTTACTACACTGAAATCAGAGAATTTTGTAGATATATAAATAGAAATTACTATGTCACAAAACGTTTTGTTTTTGTGCAAATGTGAGTAATAGAAGAATTGCTTTTTTTACCTGTCCTAAATCAATGAGATGGACAAGCTTCACATAAACGTACTCCAAACAGTAACTGAAACATAAATTAATACAATATATAATTGAATGTATATTAAAACAAAGCCAATTGCAAATGATTTTTTAAATTAAAGTACAGGTAGCCCTTGCTTAACAATGGCAATTGGAACCGGAATTTCCACTGGTAAGCAATGCAGAAGTAAAGAACAATGTCACATGACCACATCGCTTAGCGATGGCAATCCCAGCAGTCCCCATTGCTGTTGTTAAGCAAGGATTGCAGGTTATTAAGTGAGGACCTCTTCGTGACTTCCAGCCGGGTTCCAACAAGCAAAGTCAATGGGGAAGCTGGCAGGAAGTTGCAAGTCCTGGGCAGCTTGTAAGCAGACTGGTAGGCAGGTAAATGGCTGCAGCAGCGCAGCACAAACACGTCCAGGTGGGTGGTGGCTGCTGTTGAGTGTGGGTGGGGTGACTGCTGCAGGCGCATGCTATGAAGTATGAGATCCCTGGGATCTTGTACTCCGTAGCTGGGCTCCTTGGGAGAAAGAACAGCAGGAGGGGAAGCAACTTACGATCTTCCTTGCCAGCTTCCCCACTGACTTTGCTTGAGGGAAGCTGGCACGGAAGGTCACAATCAGTGATCACGTGACTGCAGGATACTGCAACTATAATAAGTACGAGCTGGTTGCCAAGTGCCTGGATTGCGATCACATGACCATGATCAAAATTCAGGTGCTTGGCAGCCCGCCCACACTTATGACTGCAGGGGCACTTCAACTCCCCCCACCTGCCTATCTCCCCACCATTTCTGCACTATTGGTCCCCGGCACTCAGTGCCCCCTGCTACCCCAGCTGCCCTTCACCATTTTCTTGCTTCCGCTGCTGACCAAGTATGCCCAGTCTGGCCCTTCATGAAGCAGCTGCTGGCCCTGCAAGGCTTTCTTCCTGAGGTTACATGCAGTGGTTTCCTTGTGAGACTTGGGGAAGAAGGCCTTGCAGGGCCAGCAGCTGCCTCACAAAGGAAAAGGCTGGGCACACCTTGTTAGCAGTGGGACCAAGACGACAGCAAAAATCAGCTGGGGCGCAGGGTGACTGTGGCTTCGTGCCGCAGTGCTGGGCTGCAGCTTTGCACCCTGGTGCTGGGCTGGGGCAGCTGGGGCTTCTGCGGGGGGATGTGCAGCTTCTCACTGCGGTGCCGGGCAGGGGTGGCTGCGACTTCCCTGGGCGGTTGCATCTTCATGCTGCACTGAGGCTCAGAGGCTCCTTGCAGCCCCAGACCCATGGCGTATGCCAAGAAGCCCCAGAGCCACACAGTTCTGGGTCTGATCGCCACCCCACAAGGCAGGGTGCAGGGTGGCCAAACGGGCAAAGATGGGGGGCAACAGAAGTTGGTGGGAGTTGAAGGGGTAGAAGTCCCTTACTTTGGAAGAACAGAGGCTCAAGACTGAGAGGGACCAAGCCGGGAATGGCTTGGGTCGGGGTGGGTACTTGGCTAATGATCAGTGGGATTTGGTTAACGACAGCAACAGGGAGGGCTGGGATTGTGTTGCTAAGCAATGTGGTCACATGATGCTGAAGTTTATGATCGCACTGCTTAGCGACAGAAATTCTGGTCCCAACTGCTGTTGTAACTCAAGGGCTATCTGTATACTGGACCTGTAAAAGCTGGAAACAAGTGTGGATAGTTAACTTTGGCTTCTTCTATGCCCGTCTATGATTTCCTCAAAACATTTACAAAACAAATGTTGTTGTTAGCATTATTAAAATTTATATAAACTCAATTCCCAACAACTATGGGTGGTTGACAAGTAAGCAACATTAAAAGGAATAAAACAACATAACAAGGAATAAAATACTGCAAACTGGACAGGAGTAAAACAAATCCACACTGCCTAAAGGTGCCTTTAATCACCCTCACCAAAGCTTGGGTGAAGAGCTAGGTCTCCAAGGCCCTTCGAAATTCCTGCAGGGTGGGCCCATCCAGACCTGGAGGGGGGGAAACTTAATTTCAGAGAGTAGGCCCCAAGACAGAGAAGGCATGCTTCCGGGAACCCAACTGATGGCATTAATTGAAGAAACATGAAGTGTGCCAACCCTGCTGGATCAAATCAGCCAGGCCCTATACAATGGAGTGCGTTATAGGTAATGCCCAGCAACTTGAATTGCACCTGGAAACAAACTGGCAACCAATGCAGCTCGCAACATAGGAATATTACATGGGCATACTGAGGCATGCCCATGCCACTGCATTCTGGACCAGTTGAAGCTTCTGGATGGTCTTCAGCGGCAGCCTCACATATAGCACGTTGCAGTAGTCAAGCTGTGAGATGTCTAGGGTGTGACTGTCTGAGGGGCCTCCAGATCTAGGAGGGGGTGCAACTGGCACACCAGATGAAGCAGTGCAAAGGCCTTCCTGGCCAGAGCTACCACCTACTCATCAAGCAGGAGCTATGAGTCCAGGAAGGCCCTCAGAAAGTTTTTGTTTTGGGTTCCTAAGATTCCTGTGAGGAACACACAGAATGGATCATGTGAGGTGCACTGAGCTGCTCAGCATCGGAAGAGCTGCTCCGAAACCACTTGAACCCAGAGACTTTTTCAGCTACAAGACAAGAGCAGCTGCCGTTTTTGCAGTGATCGCATCACTCCAGCTTTGAAGGGGTCCAACCTTATGAGAAGACTCTCCCAAGATCAAAGCAACGTTAATCCTATCGAGGCTGGGAGTGCAACCCTGCCTGGGCGCTCAAAGTTAGCTCCCAATGAATTCAGGAGACTCGCTCGTGGCTTAGGACAGAGAACGGCGGCCTCAGCCTGGTTTCGTGCCAGGCACCTCTTTCCTCAGCCGCGCCAGGAGGAAGACTTTAGAAGTCCAGCGTCGTGCTGGAGATCCCTCTGGGCCGAAGTGGCCCCGAAGAGGCAGCAGCAGGGGTGCGGGTCAAGATAAGGCGCCTTTCAGAAAAGAGCTCCGTCCGGCTGAACTTTATTTCCTCGCAACCTCCGTGAAGTTGCAGGCATTTTTTTACGGAAGGCCTCTCGCTCTTGGGATGCTCTCGCGCTGTTACTGAAAGGAAACTCAAAGAGACCTCAGAGGTGCCTGTCTCCTCAGCAAGTCTTACTCCCGAACAAGTGGGGGGGAATAACCAGTGGCCCCCCGACAAAAAGGGGCCACCCGTGCCCCGCCTGGAGACAGCCTGGCCGAGCTCCTGCACCGAGCCGGACCGGCTCCCTTCTGCTACCAGCAGAGCCCGGCGGTCGCGCTGCCACCCTCCAGGCGCTTGCGTGGCTCGCACGCGGCCTACCTGCCGCCGTAGTGACCGCTGAAATCCACTTCGCCTCACCCCAGCCGACACCTTCCGCTCAGCCGGGCCGCGATGAATCAGCCCGATTCATTCAAACCCGGTGTAGCGTCCCAGGCCTCCTAGAAGCACTTCCGGGGCCAAAGAGCAACACCCGCTCCTACTCTAGTCCCGTCTTCCGCTCCTGTGTTGGCAGCCAATCGTGTACTCGAGCTCGGAATCCTAGCAACGAGTTGTCCCTCCTGCTCACTCCTCCCCTGCTGTACAGTGTGAGAAATGCGCGTTTCTGGTTCTGCCTCTCGTGCGCCGCACACTTGAATTGCTTTTCTGGAGCACTTGCGCTTCAGCCTAAGGAGGCTGTTAGCTTTAGGCCTATGCTCTGTCCTTTATTTGGTTGTGGGTACGCAGCACTTTCCCACTGGATGTTAAAGAAGGTGACGTTGCTGGAATCCTAAACGCAGTAGGATTGCGAGCCTTGATGCATCAGCAAGGCATTTGCAAAGACCAAATACAGTGATTTATACACGGTGCCATTTTTTTCTTTCCTTTATAGAAATGCTGCCCTTGAAAAGTGGTATTGTCAGTATGGAAAAGTGATGGAGGTGAAACGGCCCTTAGGGAAACATCACCGATTGGTGTTCCATCAGTGGATGCTTTTATGATTAATGCTGGTGTCTTATTTCACTGCACAGGGCAGGAAGCAGGATCTCCAGGAATGACTTGTAGCAAAATGGGGCATGTGAGCGCACCTCAGCCTTCCTCAAACTGGTCCACTGGGCAAGAGTTCTGTCATTTGGAGCAAACACGGTCAGTGGAAGTTTTGGTTCAGAACACCCAAACGGGTGGTGGAAGTCTGATGCCTACCATACAACACAAAACACATCATGTAAGAAAATCTTTGAATTATCTTTCAGCTTCCTGTCAGGCTGTATTTTTTTATCGGATCATAAATCATGTGCTGAGAGTGTGTTTAGAATACCACTGATGAGAATTAAATTACTTTGAAAATACAGCTTCGCTTTCTGGCACTTACAGCAAGGTGACTAAAGTTTCTGCCTTTCATAACAAAAGGTCTGTTCTGTGTCTGTGCTGTATGGATTGGATTGACTGGGAACCGAGCCAATATTTCTATTGAAAAGACAGTTTGTAGCTTGTGCAATGCTGTTATGAGATTCCAGTGTTTTGCCCAGATAATCATCTTGATATCGCAACCCCTTGCAGGTGCAAGAATCTACACCCCACACTCACTCGCCAGAGAAAGGCTTCTTATTCTTCTCAATGATGGAGCAATTCCAAGGCACAAATTGATTTATGTACCAAGCTGCTGCTTCCTTTGAGGTAAAGAAGCATCTATAGACATACCAGAAGCCGTGGATCTGAGTTAATGTTTTCAAGTGTTTATGCCTCACATTTTCCTCAGCTTTTAACATAATTATTCACATTCTCTGCCACCATATTTATTGGCATTAGGGAGGGCATATGAAATATTTACAGAAATAATGTATTCCAACTTCTACATGTACAGGCAATACTTTATGTATTTATTCAACAGTACATTTCAGTGTGTTCAGTCTGATGAATCCCAGTTAAGCTTGCTTGCATAGAATTAGAGCACTAGTCTTATACTTCAAGACCTCTATGATGGTAAGATTCATAATGGCGAACACTTATACACTATGTGATAATACTGAATGTTCAAATATGTATGCTAAAAACCCTGTTGCACCAAAGTAGAGGTAGGTATTTCCCAGGTTCCCAAATAAGCAGATTCACACATAAAATGTTCCAACAGTTATTTTTCTCTTCATTTTGTCTGTTTTAAAAAGACTTAAAAATTGTATTAAAAGGGCAGATTAACTGTGAATTAGGGTTTACTGTCTCTGGATTGTAAAAATCCAATGGCCACTAGATGGCAGCAGATTTAGAATCTTTTCTGCCATGTAATGGTTGTCCAGGCTTTCACTGTAGATATTTAAAAGAAGTTCACACTTAGGATATGGAAGCATAAATAATAGAGTTGAAAGGGACCCTTTAGTCCAGGCCTGCACAACTTGTAGAGGGGAAAAAGCCACATGGATAAAAAGAATCGTGGGCCACAAAGGAATGTGTGGCACCTTGATCAGTGGTTCAGTGACTAGCAGTGCAGAGGCAGCACTGGAGCTGGTGGCGTTGGTGAGGCATTGTGGGTGCTTAGCAGCATGTCTTTCATGGTAGTGATGGCAGATCCTTCCTGGTGGTGTGACATTTGGCGGCGGTGAATTTATTGAAGTTTTGAAAAATGCCAGTGAGGCGCACAAGGTTGCTTGGCGGTCTGTGGTCCATATGTTGTGCAGGCCTGCTTTAGTCCATCCAGTCCAACCTCCTGGTCAGTGCAGGAACCAAAATTGAAACATCTTAGACCAGTGTTTCTCAACCTTGGTAACTTTAAGGTGAGTGGACGTCCACTCATCTTAAAGTTGCCAAAGTTGAGAAACACTGCCTTAGACAGATGGCTGTCTAGCCTCTAGTTTAACACGTACATGGAAGAGAGCCCCCCACCTCAATGGGCAATTGGTTCCACGGTTAAATTTATATAGCTTCCCATCTCACTGCTGCAAGTCTGGGTGGTTTACATTTCTAGAGGAGCAGTCTATCCAAAGCAGAATAGAATTTCATTCATTCATTCATTCATTCATTCATTCATTCATTCATTCATCATATTTATATAGCTGCCCATCTCACACAAGGTGACTCTGGGCGGTGTACAACAATTAAAAAGAATAAATACATAAAAACAATTACAGATAAAAAACTATAAAAGAACGGACTGTTGCTTCTTGTGATTTGGGAATTATACTTGGGTTACTGCAGATTAAATCCTATTTGCCCTTTTTTTTTTTTTTTGCAGCCATACATTACTGGCTCATATTCAGTTTGCAATCAACTACTATTCCAAGATCTTTTTCACATGTACCATTACAGTGGTACCTCGGTTCACGAACACTTCTGTTCACGAACAATTCGGTTCACGAACAGCTCCGGTCACAAAATTTTGCCTCCGTTCACGAACTCCGCATCGGGTTATGAACAGGATCCGTGGCCATTTTCCCTCCCGTGACACATGGTTGCAGCTTCCTGTAGGGAGGGGGACTCTCCCTCCAAGCAGTAACCGCCTCCCCACCCGCCTTCCTGTCCTCCACGCCAGAAGTCGCGTCGAGCAAGGTTAGCTTTCTCTCTCTTCGTACTGTACTTTGTGTCATATTTTTGTGGTTTAAAAAAAAAACACATATGGTTCAGAACGGATTAACCGTAATTACATTGAACCTTATAGGGAAGTTTGATTCGGGACACGATCAAAAATCGGTTGGCGACCAAATTCGTAGGGGTCAGAACGGATTAACCATATTTACATTGAACCTTATGGGAAAATTTGATTCGGTTCACGACCAATTCGGTTCGCGACCAGAGTCACGGAATGAATTAAGTTCGTGGACTGAGGTACCACTGTATTAATCAAGGGATCCCTGGTCTTATACTTCTCTATTTTTTTGTTTCCTAATGAAGAGATTTGCACTTATTTCTGTTGAATTTAATTTGATTTTTTTCTGGCCATTTCTTCCACCTATCGAGATCAAGGTTTTTAAAGTCTTAACTGTCCCACCCAACTTTGCATCTTCTGTGAATCTGATAGCATTCCTTCCACCTCTTCACCCCAATCTTTAAATACTGCAGAGTAGAGGACCCAGTATTGATTCTTATGGCATCCCACTTTGAGGAGAGACCATTGATTAAATCTCTTTGAGGAGGATGTTCAAGCTAGCTATGTATCCACTTTATTGGCATGCCAGTCACACTTCATTAGCTTACTGATTACCATATCATGGGATACTTTGTGAAGTGCTTTGCTGAAGTCAAGTATATTATATCTATAGTATTCCCACAATCTGTTAAGGAAGTTACTTGATTTAAAAGTGAGATAAGGTGATGCTGCAAGATTTATTCTTCACAAATGCTTGCTGACTTCTGGTTATTATCAACACTGTTTTTTAGGTGTTTGTAGACAGATCTATTTATAAGCCACTTTAGAATCTTCCCAAATATCAAAGCTGGATAAATTGATCCATAGGTTGCTGGACTTTCTTTTTCCCCTCTTTGAAGAGAAGGGAAAGATTTACTCTCCTCCAGTCATATGTTCTTCAGGATTTCTTAAAGATCATACATAAGAGTTTGGCCAGACCATCTGCTAGTTCTTCCAGTACCCCAGGATGGAATTCATCTAGTCCTGGAGATTTAAACTAATTCAGAAGGTATTCCCAACCCTATTTCTGTCAGTCTCAAGTTTCAAATTTGTCTCTTTGTTCTGTCCTTCACAATTGCCTGATCTTGTAGAACACACAACTTTTTGTCAGAAAAGTCTAAACCAAAATAGAAGCCTTTTCTTTATTAGCATTTGTTTTCTTAACTGAGCAGCTGGAATACTGATTCTTTGCTTTCCTGACACTGACTCTACAGTTTGGAGCTTCTAGTCTGTGCTCTTCCTTTTTGACTTGGCCATCTTCCCATTTCTTGTATGTGTTCTTTTTTTCTTTTCAGATACTTACAAAGCTTTCTGTGTATTCACATTGGGTTTTTTGGCTGCCTCCATTTTTCCTCCTCTTTGGAATTGTTTGCAGTTATGTTTTATTACGTCCTTCTTTATGCATTCTGATCCATCTTGAGATCCTTTCTCCATTAGCTTCTCCTATCATAGCAGTGGCATCTACAGAGGGGGTGGGGGGCGGGGGGAGGCAGAATGGCAGAAGTAGTGTTCTGCCATTGCAATGCAAGCCCCACCCCTTTTGGATGTGTGTTGTGAAGTCTAATGCATGTTCCAGAGAAGTGGAGCTAGTGGTGGAATGGCATGCTGCTCATTTTGACACAAGCAGCAAAATCCTGTGGATTCCTATGTATTCTACTTATTATTGTTCTGAGCTTATTAAAATCTGATTTTTGAAGTCCAAGATATGCTCAGATTTGATTTCCCTTCCCATCAAGAACTCCAGCATTGTCACTTTCTCTTTCCACTTTGTCAACTATGTCTTCCTTATTGATGAATATCAAATCAAGAACATCTGATTGTCAGGTCAAGGATAGCTGATCAATCAGCAGATAGCTGATGAGAGGTTTCTAGACTAGGGACACTTTTGCACAATTGAAATTGGCCTGATATGGTAGGGATGCATGGAGTTGCTCTCCTGGATGAGTGGAAAGGCCCCTCCACAGTCAAAAATCTGTATCTAGTGATAATCTACCAGATGCATCTGGAAAGATTACAAGCAGAGTATCATGGTGATAGCCATCTGTGATGATCCTGGCTGCTGACATGGCTGCTGCCAAAACTATTTTGGGTGATAGCCAACAAAGCTCTTCTGGAAAACAGCCAGCAAAGCTGGTTCATTTCACACTCTCTATATACGTTATCTGGCAATGAAACCTAGTTCTCCTACTCATTTAACAATAGGTTGGACAATTCCCTGTAAATACAAATAAAATATTAGTCCTAGAACCTAGACAGACTACCCAGAAGATATGTAACTTAAATATTCCATCTTGGGGATTCTCAGTACAAAGGGAAATAAGCTAGCTACCTGACTCTGCTACCTATTATTTGCTCAGCTGTAATTGATTCCAACTGGGACATTAAGGTTCTGTTTCCCTGAAGGGAAAATAGTCTTTCCCCTAAATAATTTATTTTTAAGATGGGAAGGTTGGGAGGGATTTGCTGTGAATAAGGTTATGGAGACTGATGAGGTTTTTTCTGTCCAATTTTCTTTGGGAGGGGTCATCTTAACTGCAGGTGTCTTTTCTCTTCAACTAGATTCAGTTTTTATAAAGAGGGTAGCCGTATCTCACACAGTAGCCTTATCGCACACATAAGTGCCTGCAGGGGGAAATGGGGAGTGACAAAACATGCGTCATAACATGATAGTGCAAACTCCACCCTTATTCCTGACATCTGTTGCAAGTCATGGGGTTTTGCATCATGACATTGCCACATGCTTGTTGTCATTCTGATGCAATATCCATTTCCTATGAATGTCTCTGACACATTTTTTGTCTATGACTAATCTCCCCTGTTTGGTGTCCTCTCTGGACATGTTGGCCTGCAGTGTTACAATTTCCAGCTGTGGACACTTGCCTTTATTCTTTGGCTATCCCTCTTCTTTTTTTGTTTTTAGTATAAATTTTATTGGAGAAAATTTTTACAGAGTTAAAAGCTACAAAAAAATTAAAAAGAAAAGAGAAAAAGATATAAAAAGAAAAATAGGAAAGATAGATAGAAGAAAAAGTGAGCAAGAGTATAGATCAAGAAAAGAGAAAGAAAAAAATAGTTAAAGAAGTGACTTCTGATTTTCTTTGCAGCAATTACAAACATAGTTAATACTGTTTCCACTCTCCCAAATTACATAACATAGTTCCCTTCTTCCCAAATACAGCCTTTTTTACTCAATAAATCCAGAAATCACCAATTCATTTTTATCCATTTTCAGCAAAAAGTCCATAAAGGGTTTCCAGTCTTTTATAAAAGTAGTTATTGCTCCTTCCCTAATCAAACAAGTCCATTTAGCCATTTCTGCAGGTTCTGCCATATTCACAATGCACTTCTCCATTGTGGGTATTTCTATATTTAGCTATCCCTCTTCTTGAAATGACATTTGACTTATTTCCCTGATATGTCTGAAGGCATGCTGATGATATCACCTACTATTTTCCAGTATGATCTTGGAATGTACATCTTCCTTTTAACACAAAGAAGAAAGCTGGGATGAACAAGAAAGTAAAAAAAGTTTATTGGCAGAAGTACCTACTCTCCTCCGGATGTTGAAGAATTCTACCCCTGCCAGCGCAGGCAGTAAGATGGGAGTGAAAAACATGCCCCACTCCTGTGTTATATAATATACTCTAGTTATCTTCTACATCTAATACTCAAAGAGTAGAATCTTTTCTGGGCAACCTACATCAGCTTCTATGGTGAAGTGCATTGTGGCTTTTCACACTTCCCCTGCCTTGCTGCTGTTTCAGCTCTTCCTGTTTCTGTGAGGCCCAACAGATATGGAAAACCCTTTGAGTTCAGAAACTGGAGCTTTGAATCTCTGGCCCATGCTGGGAAATGGCACATTTTTGCAAGATTGGGTGACTACCGAATCTTCAGAGTGAAAAACTTAGAGCGTTGGACACTTCCTCACTGCTTTCTGTTGCTGGAAGCAGCAAGATACTGTTTAGATTTTGTTTTCCTTTCCAGAAGGTGTATAGCATAGGGATATTTTCAGGTTTAAATAGCTTTATGAACAAGCCCTAATTCTCTCTCCTGAGAGAGGATGCCATCATCCCTAAGGAAAAGCAGCCATTTCCAGCGCTTCAAAGGCAGCACCATGTTTGCTGGTATGTAGAGATAGCCTTTCCTTGCTTGTGCTGCTTCAAGGAACTCGGAGCTGCCAGTATAATACTGCTCTGTATCTTTCTGCTCTCTTCTGTATTTTATGGAGCCAGGTGTTCGGCAGTATGGGAAGCAGGAAAGCTGTGCAAATTATGGCCTGGGAATAAGACAAAGCTAGCACCACACTGGTAGGGATAACATATGGATCGCCAGGACCTACCAATATGCTAGAACTAATGAACTAATGGAGTTGGTCTCTTTGAAAAGAAGGTTTGTACATAGGAAAAAAAGAAAGACACCAAGGAACAGGACAGTGAAGGTAATGATGAAGGAGCACCAAGGAGAAGACAAGTAATGCAGCTTAATAGGACCACCAACTCTATTGAATGCCCTACTTTCAGTTATTTTTAAAACATGGTGTGGTTCACCCACCATAGCCACTTTGCCATGCTTTTCTCCCATCTCGGGGCTGAAAGGAAATCATATTGTCATAAATCATGCTGCTATCCCCAGTGTGTTCTTAATGCATCTAGAATGGAGCTGAACGTGTTGCTATCTATACAGCTCTATGGGACAATGCCGCGAGGGCAGTGATTGGTGGTCTCCCTGGCTGAAATTCCAGTTGTGTCCAATGTCAACAACTATGGGAAAAGTTGCCACCTATTGCCATGAAGAAAGTGGGTCAGGGCAGTGTTTGTATGTTCTGGGTGTTCCATCTAATGAATTATTTTCTGATTTTTCACCCCAGGATTGTTGACCTATAGACCATTAGATGGGAGCAAAGTGTTAGAGTTTCTGGTCTCTCTCTGCCATCGTCTCCTGGTCATCTGGGTTTGCTAGATGAATGTTGCTGAAGAGCTGAAGTTTGAGATTTTAGTATATATGAAACAGGTGTTAAATTCTTGGATATATTGACTCTTGCTTCAAGGCAGTGACTACTTTGTAGGGATATTCCCACGAAAATACAGCAACTAGGGGCAAAAGCTGAGTTCTGGTCTCCCTCATAGCCAAAACAACACTGTGCAACAGCTGCTGGACAGGAGGGAGATTGGAGATGAACAGGTTGTCAACCCAAATTGTATCGCTATAAGGCTCTTAGTTCATGTGTTGTAGCTAGTCTGCCTGGCAGGCCTTATCCCTGGATAAAAGGGAAATCATATCTACATCAGAACAGCTAAAGCCAGCCTCAGGGAACTGAGCCAACTCACAAAAATTCCCTGATTGTTGAGGAAAATACAAAGGCTTGCACCTGCAAATATTTGTATACTCTTACTTCAGTTATAAATCGGCCTTTTCCAGAGTTGCCTTTAATGTTTTCCCTTCAGTCATCTTGGAGGACAAATTCCCCCAAATTATCGTATTGCAAAGGGAATGCCCATATCGATCCGGTATGATTTAATCTTTGGAGCATATTTTTTTCATTTGGGTCTCTTATTCCAATTTGAGATGATCGCTGTTATTAAAGAATTTTCTGGTCACATTGGGGAATTTTATGTAAGTGGATAGAAAGCCTAAATTCACCTATTCTGTGGCAAAATTTTGTTACTTATTGTCAAGGATGAGAAGGTCATCATCACAGACCAAATGACCTCTTGTGGCAACTGGCAATTTTGCTTACATGTGATGACTGTTGAATATTTTAAAATGTTTTAGTTGTGCTGATTAACTGGATCTTTTTGTCAATAACTATGATAAAGTTTATTACCAATAAAAGCCAACTTAGGTGACCTCAGCAGTGGGCTGGCAATGAGATGGAGGTCACACTGTGGGACACGTCCTCTGCAGTTAGTGGGATATCATTGTATCATGAGTCTAAGCTTGAAAAAGGCAAAGATGTTTTTATTAAAAGAGCCCACCATTTAAGGGGAAAACTTCCCCTTAAATAGGCAAACTTTGTGATGCAATATTCATACATTTCATCATATGACAATGGCAAAGTCTTGTATTGCTTCTGTGGTAATAAATGATAAATAAATATCTATGCATTTGTTGGAAATGGATTTTTCATTTACCTGTAATGGGAACATTACTTAGCAAAAAGGAATTAGAAGAAAAGGATCTGATAATAGAGTTTTTAAGATACGAAATTCCGCTTCACCCAATATTTTCCTTGTTAATCAATATACGGTATATCAAAAACATAAAGAATCTTATATTCCAAATTCAAAATCACCAGTCATACTTACAACAAGTGATCATATAAGAAAAATGTGGGAATCTATCATTATAGATTAATTAATACATTGTAAGAAAACAAAAGAACAAGCACAGGATACTTATAGTAAATTGGATCTTGTGTGTTAAATATTATGACAAAGTTTGTGAGTTTTGAATGCAATAACTGCTTGCTCTGTTTTCTGTTGTTTTCTGGTAGAATAACTTAAAAATAAGTATATTGTTTTCTGATTTAATTTTTAAAAATTATTTGGGAAGTGTTGTATAAGATAAAAGCATTATGGTTACATTTCCTTTGTGTATCCTTTTTAACATAAAACATAACAGTGTTGGATTGTAGACAGAAGCAATCAGAGTCACCATCTTTTCCCCTCTTCATTTCTTTTTCCTTTTGAATCATGTTTTTTAAGATTGCACACCTGAAGATCAACATGATTTCTTTTTATGGATCTGTAAGCCATTTTAGGAACTTGTCTAGCTGAAGAATAATGCTTTAAATGAGTAGCTTTAGGGCTACAAAATCTGAACTGCAAAACTTCATATGATCACTAGATGGCAGCAAAGGGTTTGGATTTTTTAGTATCTCTTTGCTGCTGACCAGTGGTCATCCTAGTTTCTGCAGCCCAGATATGGTAGCCCTAATATGAGACATCTGGTTGTCATTATGAGAAATGAGATAGTGGACCAGATGGGCCTTTGGTCTGATCCAGTAGGGCTTTTGCAAATATCACATGGAGTAGATTTCTCTTTCTGCTGGAGGGAAGAGGAGAGGAAGCAAATTTTGAGTAGTTGCTCCTTTCCTGACAGGGCCAAGTTGGTCTTAATCATGCTAAGGATTCTATGTGAAAGGTTGGAGGGGCAGTTTCTCATTGTCTTTTGGTTCTCTAATGCCACATAACTATAGCGTGCAAGGATCCTACTCCTGGATTCTTCCATAATATGATCTCCCAATCCATATCCATATGTGTATCTCTCTTTTTTTTTTTCCTGTCTCTGTCTCTGTCTTTCTTCCCCCCCCCCCCCTTTTTTTATTCTACCAGATCTGGGCTGCGAAAATCCAGACAACCAGTAGGATATTCATTACTTGCACTGTGGAAGGAAGGGAGGCTAGCAGTGTTATATTTTGTGACAACTCCCTTAACTACTATTGTATCTTTAAGAGGCTACAGTGGTCATGATTTCATTAAAATGGGAATAGCAGCTTCTTTTACCCCTGTTTAGACACGCTTGTTCTCAAACTTCCTTATGAATCTCATCCATAACTCTGTTTCTTTAATTATTCAAGTTCCTGATTGATTCCTCTTTGTATTTGATGCTTTTATTATTTTGAACTAATGGATCCTGTATAAAGACTTGGTTTAGATTAGGCTAAAACATAACAGATAATAATGTTATCTTGATGTACCTACCAAACAATGGATTTAGAAGGTAGAAGAAAATACGATAGATGGATTAATTTTGTTTTCCCAACTACACGTGAAGAGCAGACCTAAGGTTTATATCAAAAAGACTTTCTGAAAAGGAAGCAGAGCTGATTTTACCCTGTGTAGAAAATCTTAGGACAATAAAGGTTCCCACATAAATTTGATGGGAAGCATGAATGTATTGGTTCATTAATGTTGTGAACCCTCATTCTATATTCTGCCTCTTTATATAAATTGCATTTTATATTACAGAAATACCACAAGCCCCTTGTGATCTTCGGTGAATCCCCAGCATCTCACCACTTGGAAATGAGATTCACATATATATATAACAATTTCCCTCTTTCTAGTCAAAGAGTCACAGAGATTTTGTATGTTCAAACGGGACAGTCTTACTCTCATGATTCCTCCCTTTCCCATCATAATTTCTAGTGTGGGATTCTTATTACAAATTTATCAAAAATGATGTCAAATGCCGTATGATGAGGAAGTTATAATTCATTAGTACTGGTCATCCAAGATGTTTGGAATAAAGTTTCTTTGTCCCTTGGTTCTTTGTCCCACAAAATACAGAAATAGTGTCAGGAAGTAGGAAAAAAACACATCTTCAACAGACAGGAATCTAGCGTCCTCAGACTTCTTTAGTTCTCTTTGCTAAGCTTTTTAAAACATATCCTATGAATCCAAGACAATAGCACAAACAACACCCCATAAGTTATATGAATAAATATACATCCTATTTGTGTTTTACTCTTTATTTCAGTGGACAGAATTTCTGCTGCCAATTTGCACTAATAAACAGATAACAGCAGGTTTGTGCATGACCTAAGTACACTTGAGTCTCAAATTAGTACTTTATTCCTGCAGAAATAATAATTAAAAATGCACTGTCTTTACCCTGAAGGTTTTTACAGAACTTACATGAAATTTTAACACAAACCAACTGGCTTCATTGTATCTCCTAATGGGTACATTTTGGAGATATACAGGTGAAACTCAAAAAATTAGAATATCGTGCAAATGTTCATTTATGTCAGTATGGCAACTCAAAAGGTGAAACCAATATATGAGATAGATGCATTACATGCAAAGCGAGATATGTCAAGCCTTACTTTGGTATAATTGTGATGATTATGGCGTACAGCTTATGAAAACCCCAAATTCACAATCTCAGAAAATTAGAATAGTGTGAAAAGGTTCAATATTCTAGGCTCAAAGTGTCCCCCTCTAGTCAGCTAATGAATCCATAACACCTGCAAAGGGTTCCTGAGCCTTTCAATGGTCTCTCAGGCTGGTTCAGTAGGAATCACAAGCATGGGAAAGACTGCTGACCTGACAGTGGTGCAGAAAACCATCATTGACACCCTCCATAAGGAGGGAAAGCCCCAAAAGGTAATTGCAAAAGAAGTTGGATGTTCCCAAAGTGCTGTATCAAAGCACATCAATAGAAGGTTATGTGGAAGGGAAAAGTGTGGTAGAAAAAGGTGCACAAGCAGCAGGGATGACCGCAGCCTGGAGAGGATTGTCAGGAAAAGGCCATTCAAAAGTGTTGGGGACTTTCACAAGGAGTGGACTGAGGCTGGAGTTAGTGCATCAAGAGCCACCACACACAGACGGATCCTGGACATGGGCTTCAAATGTCGTATTCCTCTTGTCAAGCCGCTCCTGAACAACAAACAACGTCAGAAGCGTCTTACCTGGGCTACAGAAAAAAAGAACTGGTCTGTTGCCCAGTGGTCCAAAGTCCTCTTTTCTGATGAGAGCAACTTTTGCATCTCATTTGGGAACCAAGGACCCAGAGTCTGGAGGAAGAATGGAGAGGCACACAATGCACGATGCTTGAAGTCCAGTGTGAAGTTTCCACAGTCTGTGTTGATTTGGGGAGCCGTGTCATCTGCTGGTGTTGGTCCACTGTGCTTCATGAAGTCCAGGGTCAACGCAGCCGTCTACCAGGAGATTTTGGAGCACTTCATGCTTCCTTCCGCAGACGAGCTTTATGGGGATGCTGACTTCATTTTCCAGCAGGACTTGGCACCTGCCCACACTGCCCAAAGTACCAAAACCTGGTTCAATGACCATGGGATTACTGTGCTTGACTGGCCAGCAAACTCGCCTGACTGAACCCCATAGAGAATCTATGGGGCATTGCCAAGAGAAAGATGAGGGACATGAGACCGAACAATGCAGCGGAGCTGAAGGCCGCTATTGAAGCATCCTGGTCTTCCATAACACCTCAGCAGTGCCACAGGCTGATAGCATCCATGCCACGCCGCATTGCGGCAGTCATTGCTGCAAAAGGGGCCCAAACCAAGTACTGAGTACATATGCATGCTTCTACTTTGCAGAGGTCCGATATTGTTCTATTTCCGATCCTTGTGTTATTGATGTCATGTAATATTCTAATTTTCTGAGATTGTGAATTTGGGGTTTTCATAAGCTATACGCCATAATCATCACAATTATACCAAAGTAAGGCTTGACATATCTCGCTTTGCATGTAATGCGTCTATCTCATATATTGGTTTCACCTTTTGAGTTGCCATACTGACATAAATGAACATTTGCATGATATTCTAATTTTTCGAGTTTCACCTGTATTTAACTATGTACTCAGACTTTAACAGAAGAGCAAAGTGCAGGGATGAAAAAATGATGGGTCTCCAGATGTTGAACTTCAGCTTCCAGTATTCCAGCTTTCTCTATTAGCTTTCTTGGCTGAGACTACTGGGAGTTATAATTGAACAATACATGAAGGCCTATAGGTTTTCCATTGTACTCTAGCAAATTCATGATAGTATGATGCCAAGACACTTTACTGAAACTTCTTGGTGTTACCAAATCTCGGCTGCAAAAATCTGGATGATCATTAGATGGCAGGAAAGAGATTCTGAAAACATTCTTTGTTACCACTGAGTTGTTGTTTGGATTTTTTTTTTTCAATCCAGATATGATAGCTTAAACTATCTGACCACATGTTTTGTCATGCTAGATCAGTATTTCTCTAGCTTTTAGCAATCATGGAACACCAAATACTGTAAATGTTCAGAAAATGCAGGGACCACCCAACTGAACAAATACTCCCCTCCCTATATTGTCATTGTTAAGACCATGGCAGTTTCAGTTTTTGACAAATAATACAGTGATTGTAGTTGCATTTGTGTATGCCTCCATTTTAAAGGTATTTTTAAATTAAATTGTGTAACAAAAACATAATCCAACATTTAGCATTTATTTACTACTTTATGCACCCCATATCATAATAACTCTTAGCACAAACTTGCTAGTTTACATATATTGCAGCAGAACAGGCTGTGCTGTGTGTAACCATAATGGAATGCTAATTATCTTGAATTTGTGTAATTGAATAGTGCAAAATCACTATTAGAAACACAATAGTGTTTACCATTTCAGGTGTACATTCCTATGCTAAATCAAATGCCATTCCAGATGATCCCTTAGCCATAAAAAAATAGCTTTTTGGAAAGGAAGGGGCTACAGCCAAAATGAAGCAGGGCAGCCCACTAAATGAATACAGGCCTACTTATGGCTTCTATCATTCAACCAATATTTTAAGATTACATAGTCCTAGTTCACACATTGTACTAAGCTATGCTTGACTTAATAATGGTCTATTAAATAAAGCATGAGAGCCAGTCTGGACTAGTGGTTAAGGTGCTAGACTAGTTCCAGTCCTGCCTTAAGTCATTCAGTAAGACCAGTCATTCCCTCTCAGCCCTACAGAGAAGGCAATACCAAGGTACTTCTGAAAATGTTGCCTAGAAAACTTGTCCATGTAGTTGCCCCAAGTAAAATCTGACTCAAAGGCAAAATAAATAGATAGAATAATACCCTTACATAATTTAATTACATAATATTAATTATGATTAACAAACGATTATCATTTATTGAAAAACACAGCAGTGGTTGAGTTTGTACAACATATTAAATCAAAACCAATCAAGCTATACTTGGTCTTATTGTGTAAATCATGGAGGACTTAATGAATGAAGGCTGTCATTCCATAGTTATTTTCTTTATAATATTTTATTGAGATTTTAAAGATACATATTTAAAAGTTAGAAATGAAAAGGAAAATTTGAAATACAAAATATAAATAAAAGGAAAAGAAAAAGTGAGGTAAAGTAAAAGAAGAAAAGATATGAAAAATAGATAACTTCCAATCTATCTCTGGTCTTAGAAATAATAAGGCTATGATAAGTGCTAGTTTTTAATACATTAAATAGGAATAATTCTTTGTCTAAACATATCCCATTACATTTATAATCTAATCTTCAAATCCCCATGTAAGCTTCACCCCACCTGCATTTTGCAAATAGTCCATCAATGGTTTCCATTCTTTAAGGTAGTAGTTGTTTGAATTTTCTTTTAATAGGCAAGTCAGTTTATCATTTTCTGCCATATCCATCAGTTTTAACAACCATTCTTGTATTGTTGGTAGTGTCTGGGTTTTCCAAAATTGTGCATAAAGAAGTCTTGCTGCGGTAATCATGTAGTGAGTAATTCTAATAAGATGTTTTCCTATTTGAAAGTCCATTATCCCCAACGGGAATAGTTCTGGTTTAAATGGGATCTGTATTTGTAGTATGCTCTGCATCAATGTTTGTATTTGAGTCCAAAATTTCTTTGCAATTTTACATGTCCACCACATATGGTAAAACGACCCCTCTTGTTGCTTCCATTTCCAACAAACGTTGGAGATTGTCCCATACATCTTTGATAGTCTTTGGGGTGTCATATACCATCGATACATCAATATTATAGAAATTTTCTTTCAAGTTATAACATAAAGTAAATTTTAATCCTTTAGACCACATATTTTCCCATTGCTGCATATGTATATTATGACCAATATTTGTATCTGTATTTGCCCCTCCCTAGAGTTTCACGGGGTATAGCCACTAGTTGCTTTAGCATAGGTTTAGTCTGGTGAGATTCTGTCTATTAGGTGCAAGCTAATAAAGGAACATTACTGTACTGGACTGCCTTGTTGTTGTTCTTGGGCTGGGCCTGACAAGAACTTAGCAAAGCCCTATTGTTTTATTGGGGAAGAAGAGGGGCTGTGTGTGCTAATTTGCTTAACAATATTATATATATAAAAAAATTCCCCTCTCACCCCTGTGGGTGGTATGTGTCTTCCTCAATCTCGGGTCCTCTACCAGAGGCCTGGGAGTTTGAGGGTTCTGCGCAGTATCTGAGCTGTTCCTAGCACTGCACTCTTCTGGACAGAGAGCTCTAATGTTCCTGGGATCTGTTGGAGCCACTCTCCCAGCTTAGGAGTCACAGCCCCAAGTGCTCCTACCACCACTGGGACCACTTTGGGCTTGACTTTCCATATCCTCTCTAGTTCCTCCTTCGGGCCCTGGTACTTCTCCAGCTTCTCATACTCCTTCTTCCTTATGTTGCTGTCACTTGGCACTGCTATATCTATCAACACTCCTATCTTCTGGCCCTTGTCTACTACCACAATGTCTGGTTGATTGGCCAGTACCTGCCTGTCCGTCTGGATGTGGAAGCCCTGTTATTCTCCACGACCTTCTGTGGACTCTCCCATCTGGACTTATATATATAATTCAGCAGCAGCCATACCTTTTCACATTTTTCTTGTTGCACTATCCAGAGAATAATCACAACTGAGCTGTGATGGAACTGTTTTCTTTTTATTTGCCAGTTTCCTTATATCAGTCAATCACCCCATCCCTTCTCCCATCAAGTGGGTGCCCAACAACTACTCATTTCTCCTGCTCTACAGGACCAGTTGCACAATCACAGTAGGATCTGCCTTGCTCTGCTCCAGGGTTGGTTCTGATGTCTTCCCTGGTTTTTGTTTTTTTTTTAAGTTTACATTATTTTAACTTGAGAGATATTGAAATAGTGTGGGAGAAGAGAGATGGACAAATCAGCCTAGAGAGATTCAGGCAGAATACTGAACTTAGACCTTTCCCATTCCTGCTAGAATGGATTGGTGAATGTTTTTCTAACTGGCTGGTATGTGCTGACGAGAGATGGCAGCAAAGCCAGAGGAGAAAATCCATCACCTTGTCTTTCACAACTGGCATGCTCAAGTCTCAAATCAGGACAACACTATTTAGCTGTAAATCATGGAACACATGGAAACAGGAAGGGATTGACAATGCAGGCAGAATATTTAAGCCAGCATTTTTTAATGCCAACTCAAGGGTGAGTGGACAGTGCCTTAACAGTAGTGGAAAAAGGCTCTAAGGCTGTAATCCTAGACATAGTTATCAGAGAATAAACTCCACTGAGCTCAGTGGGGCTTAATTCTGGTTATACATACTCCTGATTATACATATACAGTATTCTTCTGCAGGATTCAGCTATCAGGAAGCATGAAAGTAAATGTCACAACTCCCATAGATGTTGATGGAATTATACAGATTTTTAAAGATCACTTGTAGATGTCTTTAGTTTTTAGCATACAAAGTGAAAACAGACTGTTAATTTTAATGATATATCAAGTCATAGTATTGTCTTCTAATGACTGATACATATATTGGAATACCATAAAATAAATACATATTCAAAACAAGAAAAGAGAGGAAACAGGAGAAATATTTACATTAGGAAATACAGCGAATTAATTGCATACTGTAAAGCCAGTATCCAAGTTGTTACTTTTGACAGATGGTATTTTATATTTTGATGTAAAATATACATCAAAATGATTAAGAATATATATATATGTCAAGCAAAAGAGACCATATGTTGTTAAACAGTTCCAAATTATCATTTATTCTGAAGGGCAATCTTTTTGCAGCCTTATTTTGCTGTGGTCTAATCCAGTATGTGAAATGTTTAATGTGCTGGACTAGACTACCACACATTAAAAATGGAAACGTAGAAAAAATGATTGTCTAGTGTCTAAAATATGTTATTATTGTTCAGTTTTAAAACTGCAAAATTTTTCTCACTAAACCAAAGAAAATCAAGGAATGTGAAAATAGAGCTTCTCAGCTCAAGGCAAATGATGATAATATCAAACAGTACAGTAATGGCAATATTAGCTATGATTTGTGCATACAGTTAGTCCTCCCCGCCCCCCCCCCCCCGTCTTCTGTGATGTAATAGATTTGGCAAGTTTTTGAAATACAGTGTACATGAACATTCTGGCCAATATAATTGTTATATCAGAATATATGGCCAAAGAATTGTTCATCTTTCTTTAATGAAAACTGATAGCAGGGATGTTGAAAGATAACCTGAATATGTATATGTGTGTACATATACAGTGGTACCTCGGTTCACGAACTTAATTCGTTCCATGACTCTGGTCGCGAACCGAATTGGTCGTGAACCGAATCAAATTTTCCCATAAGGTTCAATGTAAATACGGTTAATCCGTTCTGACCCCTACGAATTTGGTCACCAACCGATTTTTGATCGCGTCCCGAATCAAATTTCCCTATAAGGTTCAATGTAATTACGGTTAATCCGTTCTGAACCATATGTGTTTTTTTTAAAAAACGCAAAAATATGACACAAAGTACAGTACGAAGAGAGAGAAAGCTAACCTTGCTCGACGCGACTTCTGGCATGGAGGACAGGAAGGCGGGTGGGGAGGCAGTTACTGCTTGGAGGGAGAGTCCCCCTCCTTACAGGAAGCCATGACCACGTGTCACAGGAGGGAAAATGGCCATGGATCCTGTTCGTAACCCGATCCGGCATTTGTGAATGGAGGCAAAATTTTGTGACCGGAGCTGTTCGTGAACTGAATTGTTCATGAACAGAAGCGTTCGTGAACCGAGGTACCACTGTATATATATAATTTATTTTATGTTAACAGCTGTACAAACAGTAACATTTCACAAGTTCAAATAAATAAATTCTTAACACTTTACAAGGCAAGAACACTATTAGTATTAATATTACACACACACACACATTCAATTCACAATATTTATCTCTTCCATAGTCTCTTGTAATGTGATATAGCTAGCTGATTACAGTTTTCATTTTTAGAGCACTTTATAAAATCATATGATACATAAACATTTTTCCTCTATTTCTTTAACTGATTTCAATGTATATGTTAATTTTTCCATTAAGGCAATAGGCCATACCTTTTGGAATGAGGTGTCAAGGTGTAAAATCTTGAAGTATGTTTCCTGCAAAGTTGTTGAGGGAGAACCTAAGAAAGGGGTTTTCCATACTCATTTCCATTCATCTTCTAGTATTTCTCTTTCAAAATATTCCCATGAAATAGTTAAATAAGTAGGGTAGAACCAACATTATTACTATTTTTCTCTGGTTACATGAAATAAAAACCAAGATAATATTCAGGAATAGCAGATTGTATATGGTGTGAGAAGTGAACTGGATTCAATAAAGATAAATCAAACCTTCTGAGTCCATCAGTCTGGAGGCAAAGTTAACAGAGAAATGGAGAAAACAGGATTGGAATTGGTAAGACTGGCTATTCTTCACGCTGTTACATGCAACTATTATTTCATTTATTGTATGTTAGCTACTAATATATCACGAGGAATGCTTGGAAGCTACCCTCAAATGGTCGTAGGATGACAAGATCCATGCAAGAAGGTCACTGCTGTATATTTCTGAATGTAAGAAATGTTGCAGCCACAAAATAAATCTAAGTAGTATGAGACTGAATTGTTAGAAGCCAGACAGACTAATTAGATGGATGTAGCTGTATTATAAGTGACAATCAAATCAAAGTGATGCCTGCATATGGCATTGGAAAGAACATGGAAACAATGAGCAACTAGCTTGCAAATACTTTATCTGGAAGTAGCCTGGAGGCTACCCAATGCCTCTGCAGTCTGTGAATTGGCAGCCAGGAATCCACAGCCAGGAATAGCCATCATAATCCTCAGTATGTTTGCAAAGCTTCATTTAGAAATTCAACCATACGCAATAGAAAATCAAAACAGTGAAGATGGCATTCCTACCCAGCCGGGATTGGCAGTCTTTGCATGGCCAGAGGCCACACTTAATATTTTTTTAGTGGGAGTGGGGGAAGTGCAGTGGGTAGGGTGATGTTCCAAAGTGAATGTGGCCAGGATTTTATGGGAATTTTTTATAGATTGTTGGGGAGAGGGTTTTTTTTTTAAACAACAACAACAACATTATGGCTATTGTAGCTATTACATTTTTAAAATACTCCCATCTCAAAATTGCAGAAAATTATGCCATCAGTTTTTAGCAGCCATCTGATGAAATGAGCTGTAGCTCATGAAAGCATCTGCCTGATAATACCATTTGTTAATCAAAACAGGTGCTACCAGACTCCTTCTGATTCTTGGTCAGATAGGACTCCAAGGGCTGCAGAAGAGACATAGGGGCTGCATGGAGCCTTGGGATGTCAGCTAGTTCATTTCTTGTAAACTGGCTGTGACACCTCTTCCTCCATGGGAGAGACAGGGGACCAGTTCATGATCTTCAGTAGCAGACCCAGATTACTCCTCGCTACCCTCTTGCTGCTCATTGCCTTGCTACTGCCTCACATTCATTATTGCTCCGTTTGTATTGGCCCCATCACTGGCCACGGTGGCTGCTTTGTCTAGGGTCATGGCTGTGCTGCTTCAGCCAGGGGACAAAGCGAGTCCAGTCCTCCCTTAGGGTGAGAGTCCAGGACACAGCCAAGCTGGAGGAGGAGGAAGAGGAGGAATCAGTTCTACCTGCTTAACTGAGACAACCCTGGGCCTGAGCTTGCCCACCTCTGCTGTAACCCTTAATTCAGGAATAATTTAGTGCCTGGGAGCATGTATCACATTATGCCTGATTTTTAAATAGTATTTCTTGAATAAGTCACAGTTGGCTAGGTTCAGACCTTGTGATAAGCCATAAGCTGAAGACCCCAAACATTTTAGAGGAGGGCACTTCTTTTTTTCTTACTCTCTTCACTGGCTGCAGGAGAAATATGGCAACAATGATACTGAAGTGAGTGGGGCTAACATTTCAACCCATTTTAAAATCTTTCTTTCTGTCTGTCTGTCTGTCTGTCTGTCTATCTATCATATTTATATAGCCGCCCATCTCACACAAGGTGACTCTAAGTGGTATACAACAATTAAAAAACAAATACATAAAAACAATTAGACATAAAAAACTGTAAAACACACAAAATAGGAGGGGATAATATCAATAACGGAGCCATTGCAAAATCTCCGTGGTCCACTGGGAGCCCCAGGCCTGATCACATAGCCAGGTCTTGAGGAACTTGCGGAATGTTAAGAGGGATGGAGCTAATCTCACTTCTGTGGAGAGAAGATTCCACAAGACGGGCTGTATGTCTCTGTAGATAGCATTTACAGCAATTCAGCATGTTAAGATCCGTAGAGGAACAAAGGGAGGCATCATGCAGTTGAACATCACCATTTTGCCTCTGAAGTTCAGAGGGATAGGAAGTTCTGGAAGTTGCAGATATGGGACTAGGGATACATGCAGCTTGCTGGCCACAGTTTGTCCACCTCTAATATAAACCATGATTACAAACTGATGCATACTTTGCCTTTAAGTCAAAACTAAACCAACCGAATTATTAATTATGTGCCATCAAGTTGTTGTCGACTCTTAGCAACCACATAGATAGATTTTCTCCATGAAACCTGGTCTTTCAGACCTTCCAATGGTGCATTCATCGCCACTGTGAGTCCATCCATCTTACAGTTAGTCATCCTCTTCTCTTTCCTTCCACCTTTCCCAGCATTGCAGCCTTTTCCAGAGAGCTGGATCTTTGCATAATGTAACCCAGCCAGGGGAACTTTCTTCTAGGTGTGGAACTGTACTGTTAGATCATCTGATCTATTAAGTTACAATAATGTATCTGGTTGAAGCACCGCAAATATTCTGGGAATTTCTTCTTGTTTATCTGAGTCTTTGTGGCAAAAAGCCTTCATAAGCTTCTTCAACAGCTACATGAGGAGGGAAGGCAAATGGGCTCTAGGCATATGATTGAAGTTTGGTTGCTGCCAGTAAGAATGCCCTACACAAAACTTGGCAAAGTAGAAAGAATGTCTTTGACCAGTTGAGGGAATTAAAGCATAATATGTTCAGAGCTCTGTATATTTACAAATTCTCCCTCATGATTCTATTTTTAAAAAAATGAAGCTATCCAATTAACAATCCAAATTCATTCGTTTTAGAATTAGAATTCTAAGTGTTAGAATTATAGTGAAGATACTTGAAAGATGAGCATCTTATTGCTCTTCAGAACAATGAACATCTTTCCTTGGATATAACTTTTCCACTGTTTACTCAGAGCCATCCACAGTAGATGCACAAGATCTAATAAACAGCCTGTCCATCTGTGAAAAAAATAGTACTTTGTATATAGGCAGTTTTCCAGATGGAGCAAAAGAAAGAAATCTTGGGAAATGTTTGCCACAATCTTCCTTCATTAATTCCCTCTTGTTTCTTTTTTTGCTCCCAGGGTATTCCTTTCTGTATGTAGCAGATTATGTATCATCTTCAGTTTAACAAATCTATGACCTGGTTCAAATGACATGCTAATCTGGAGAATAGTTAGGGTTAGTATATCATTCAGCCTGAACTATACGGACCTGGAGCATCTTAGCCACAGTCCATAGTTTTCATTGGCTTACTTGCTCCTGGTGCTGCATGTCATCAGAGCCTAGACAGAAATGTTAACTTATGGGTTAACTTTTTGAAAAAGAGATGGGAGACAAAGCAAAATGGTAGCACTTCAGTGACACAATGTCTGCTATTCCCAGCTCTTTTTTCACACACACATCCCTTGGTGCAAAAGGGAAATAAGATCATCATGAGTTTAGCATTCCCACTACATTTTTTAATTTTGTATATTTTATCAATTTTTTAAAAACTGTCAACCAGCCAATAATGCAAAGTCAGCATTGAAAACAATCAACATGGCAATGTTCTTAATGATTTGCAATGTTGTCTGGTATGGTATTCATAGGTAAAATCCATTCCCAGGCTTAGCTGTAAACCTGAGTTAGCATACTATATGAATATAGTCTACCTATCCATTTTCAAGTTAATAGGGTGGTATGAAGCTTGAATTTTGATTCAGATGAATTGTATTTGCTGTAGTTGCAGCAGAAGCTTCGTCACATGTAATCTTGGAAAAAAACATGGCTAATTTAATAAGTAACAGAAAAGGTGCTGTATTCATCCACCACACATTCCAAATCACCTTTTTCAAAGCTGAATCCAAAGTATTGTACAACCTTACAAATTAATATACTAACATACTGAGCATACTTATACTTGTGAGTCAAAGTATTGGTGATCACTTTCAAAGCCCTCAGCAGCTGAAAACCACAATATTACATCATCTTACATGACACATGTAAAAAAGGGACTGGACTTCCATCACACAATTGTGACCACCGTTTTGATCTTTTAACTCTCCACCCCCTGTAGATACTTCTGCATGATTTTCTTCTCCCACATAGAATTTATTCATTCATTCTGAAGATCTGTATGCCTCCCACTCCATTAATGGCTATGAAGCTTCCTAGGATTCAATAAAAAACACCCATAAAAACAAAATTAGAAACATGAGAGACATAAAACACAAAACCAAACAGTGGAATTAAAAAGCCAGGGTAAATAAATAAACTTTGAACCCCTTTCTAAACTGTAATAAGGAGGGAGTATAGAAGATGTCAACTTGGGTCAAACCACTGTGGGTGGTAAGGGTGTTGGTAATGCAAACAGGCCTTTTTGTCTGATTCCTTCTAGAAAATTGTCCAGCTGGATGGCAGGTGGTTTACAAAAGCTAAGCAGGATCAGAGCTAGTTAGTAGTTGGATGAGGAGTTACCAGGAAATCCTGCAGCTCTGGAGGTAGGCTGTAAAAAATCCTAGGAGAAGACAGCGCCGTACCACTTTTGTACTGTTCCCATGATGTGTCCATGATGTCACCAGAGTCAGTACTGATGGAAGGAGACTTATCTTTTTTTACCCCCAGGCAATGGAAATAATTCACTAATATCTCAGTGGTGATGGTGGTAGTAGCTGGGTCATATGAAGACAAATTTATTTCTTGTTACTTACCTGCTTGACTTGAGTTTTTCCTGTGCTAATTTCCAATGTTTTTCTGTAATTATTTATGTTATGTTTTTCTTGTTTGACCTGTATCAGGCAGCCTTAGATTTTTCTTAGGGCAGTGCAAATGATTTTCAAAATAAATAAATGTTGAACTAGTGTTGTCTCTTCTGGTGACTCTACAAAACCTGAAAATCAACATATTTGGGGAGCATAGTTAAGAACATGGTAGACTGGCTTTTGGTGGATGGATTTGCTGGGGTAAGGACATTCTTAACATGAACATGTCCTATTTATTTGATATTTGATATAATGTTTATCCAACCAGTCACTGAAAGTGATATTGAAAATATCAATCATGAATGTGACATTTTATCTCAAAATACGAATTTGGAGTGCTTCATATTTGTTGCCATCATTTGATTGCTTTGATTTTGGTTGATGTCCAATACAAAATCTTTTTGAGTTGTGAACTGTAAAATGCAATCAGATACCATTGCAGGATAATTAACTGTCAAACACCAAACACTGTCTTTAACCTGAATATCAAGCACCAATATTGATTATTTGGGGAAAATATTAATATTTAATTAAGTCCGTGTATCAACATTTGCAGACAAGAATTTAGAAATGTTTTTCAGCTCAATATGAACTGGAAATTAGCTAAATAAATATATTTATGTGATGTCCTTTTTATGTTTTATGTATAAACATAGAAACATATCAATATACCATTCCAAATAAAATCATATGCATTAGGTTAGTGTATGTTTATATTACAATATCCTAAAATTTATTGCATCAAAATTATACAACTATTAGCCATCTATAAATATGATTGGGTTAGAAATCCTTCTCCTGTTTGTGTATATGTTAATTGCTATATAACAGTTTCCTAGATCTTATGACAATATTCCAATAATAGAGGAAAATTAATGTTCCTCCATAGTATACTGTAGTAAGTTCTTTCTAGAGGTAGCCACAGGGTATATGGTCAAAAAGTCAAAATAGTAGCCAGGACAATGCAACCATAGCTCCACCTGTTTTTTTACGTGTTACACACATAAAAAAACAGGCAGAGTTTTGATCATCATGGCTGTCATCTTGACTTCTTAATCACATCCTGCAGACATTCCTGGTCCTTACGGTAAATTAATTAAGACAAAGAAATCCTTGAGTTGAAGTCCATACAGTTTTCTTGGCAACAGTATGGAGATGGTTTGTCACTGCTTTCTTCCAAGATGCTTTTTCAGCTTCCCAATCTAGCCTACAACCCTGGAATGCCCTAGGTCTCCCATCCGAATTCTGTAATGGGCTGTGAGCATAACCTTGGGAGACAGGAGGAGGAGGAGCCGCAGCCTAGACAACACTCAGCCATTGAATGGGGCAGAGAAAGCGTCTCAGGAGGGACCCTCCCCAGTTCTCTGGAATGTAAAGGCAAGGGAGGGAGAAGTGCTTTCAGATTTGCAGGATTCTGTTACTGTAGCCTTACAAGGAAGCTAGCATTAGTCCTCATGGTTTTGGTTTCCTCTCTGGACTACGTTGAAGGGCTGGCAAATACTAACCTAGTTAGCTTTGCTGAGACAAATTAACTTCCACTTAAAAACAGTAAATTGATTATTCTTACCAATAATGTAATAAATTATACATTTGTTCTAATTCATAAGGGATTATATATTCTGCAACTAGGTTTAGTATAATCAACCTTTTTTCTAACATGCAATTAATTCTTATTATTTTTAAAAATGCTGACTTCTGGTGCATGTTTGCCAAATGTACTAAGACATGTGAGACAGCCCATTTATTTATTTGTACCTTCGAGTCAGTCTTGACTCCTAGTGACTGCCTGGACAAATCCCTGCTGTTTTCTTGGCAAGATTTCTGAAGTGGTTTGCCCTTGCCTGCTTCCTAGGGCTGAGCGAGAGTAACTCCCCAAGGTCACCCACAGAGAACTCTCGGTCTCCCTGTTTCTAGCCTGGTGCCTTTAACCACTGCACCACACTGGCTCTCTAGCCAGTTTATATATGCAGGTAAAACACTGTATGCTCTCAAATGATTCCATAAAATTTAACATCCCATGTCTAAATACTGTAGATGGACAATTACTTCTTCCCTTAAAATCCTTCCCAAAATTGTGACTCAAATTAATTTTTAATGTGATCGAAATGGAGATTATTCAGTACATAGGCAATAATCATATATTTTTTTTTCTTCCTAGCATTTTTCCCACATGTGCAGGGCCTGCTTTTTCATATCAATTGAATGTTGATTTGTTGATTGCAACAGGAATTGACCAACCTGCTTGTCACCCAAGTCTGATGTCATGGGCTGAGAGAGAGGGACTGGGCCAAATTCACCCAGCCGGCTTTCACGCCTAAGGTGGGACTAGAACTCATCATCTCCTGGTTTCTAGCCTGGAGCCTTCACCACTAGACCAAACTGGCTCTCATGTTAACTGCATTTAATTTATTACATTGTAATAAATGGAAATGAAATGAAATTTATAAAGTACAGATGCCAGAAATTGCTAAGCAGCTCCCCAAATGTTACATCTTTCTGGTATATGGGTTATCTTACAAAATGAACCAAGCCAATAATGGCTTATTCACCAAATTATAATTAAACAAATAAAACTTAGTTCTGTGGCTGCTCCATATTTCCTTCCTTAACTTTTTCCCTAAAGAAAAATATAGAACTAGGGCAAAAACATTACAGGGTTACAAAGACCACACTATGTTGGCACCTATAAAATTCTGTGTTTGAGGAATAGGAATTGGACCATAAAACCCTCACTTCAAAGTGCAAGTATGGTGTTATAAAAAACCTATTTTTTGCAATACTTCAATCAGAATTGCCCTTATTACTACAGGCCAGAGAATTTAAATGAGCAAATCTACATACATCTGTTTAGTGTGTTGTTGCTAACTCAAGGAATTATGAATGGCGATCCTCAAACTTTTTCTCCAAACTTTAAAAATCCTTTCTTCCTTATTCCTCATTATAAATTCTTGTGAGCCTTGATCCTTGTCTGTAAAGCTTCCTTTTGAGACAAATGCTGCTTAGTTTCTTCTTGGCTTCTATCTTGCGAAGATATTATGCTGAAGCACTTTTTTTAAAAACATGCACACACACACATCTCCATGCAAATACACAAGTCACAAACCCCCATGGCATTTATTGTGGCTTAAACGTTAGTTTTCTGGCAGAATAAATGTGATGACATTGCCGCAGAACTCTCGTGTTTTTGCTGCAAAAGACTAACCTGGCTGTCTCTTTCACTGGATTCACTGACTCCTAAAAGATTGACCCCCACAGGAAAAAATAAGGTCAAAAGCGATCATCAGTTCTATACGCTGATTTTGCTAACAGTCAGCAGCAGAACATTTTTTGCAGTAGTTGTGGCATTAAAATAAGTAACAGTATGCAAATGTGTGTTAAGCACGCCATCTGTGTCATTTTAATAAAAGACCATTAATTGCGCGAGCTTAACACAGGAATAAGCTTTAAGATAAAAATTCTCCTACAAAGTAAGCAAGTGAATAAATACCACGGCTAGAGCATTCAAAATAACCTCAGTCGTTCTGGCACAGCCGATAAACAAGCAAAGAACCCTTCCCTGTTGATTCAGTTGTTTAGTGGTGAAAGAGACAAGAGGAGGGGAATCCAGAGATCCTTAGTCCTGGAAATTCCTACAAAGTGTTTATGTTAGGAATGTAGGTATTGATAGAAGTGTTGGAATTCAACTTTGCATGACCTGATTTTCCATATCTTTAAATCTGCTGACCGCTAGGAGCCACAGACATGGAGGTAATTAGTAATTAGCAAAGGGACTCTGCACTTTTATCTCCTTTCCTTGCTTAAAAGACTTACTTTACATGTCTCTAGGTAGCATGCTCCTTATTAGTTGTTGTTGTTATTTATTTATTAGGCTTCCATTGCTTCCTCTCTCAGCTCAGCTGAGCTCTCTTTCTCCTCTGATCTGACCCGTGCAGTTCAGGTTCTCACCCGATTCATTCACTTTCCATAAAGGAAGAGAGCACGCTACAGGTTGTCAGATTTAAGACACACTTAAGTGCCTCAGGTGTTCCTGTCACCGTGTTATTTTCTAAATAAAAGTTATCTTCATTTTTCTTTCACTCAGACAGAGTACTGTCTTCTAAATTATATTTCTTTTACTATTTCTTTCCTCATGCATTCTTTCTGCTATGCAATGTTGGCCAGGCCTTTCTCAAACTCTGCAGAAGATCCAGAATGCTTTGTGTGTGTATCATCAGGCCAGATGAGTATCACATCTAACACACCATTATCCCATCCACATGAAATCCTATCTTTTTTATCTAATCTAATAGGTGAGGCGGTAAAGGTTCCCTGCAGGTTCTGGTATCAATAATAGGATTGCTGGAGGCTGGTGAAATAAAGCTGAATCCAGATAAGGAACAAGTACTATTTGTCAGTGGATCATCCTACCATAGTGATTTCATTGGTACCTCCCCACAAGGCACTCAGATTTGTAGCTTGAGGTTGCACCTGAATCCAGCATTATTTCTACATCCCCAGCAAAGAAGTTTTCTCCAACTTAGTTAAGTCACCTTTCAGCTTCATTCCTGGGGAAACAACCTTCAAGCTTTAATACTGGCATCCATAACTTGCTATCCTCCATGTTGGGCCTATGGCTCCAAGCGTTTCTACTCATCAGCATTGTCAACTAAGAATTCTGGGAGTTATATTTTTTCTTCAGAACTGTGTTCTGTTTGCCCAGTTCATAGAATCATAGAATTAGCATGGATTTTGGAAGTCTTCCCAGGGCAAGAATCCTCAGACCATCCTAGACAAATGACTATCTAACATTTATTTGAAAACTTCCAGTGACGGAGCACCCACAACTCCAGGAGGCAGGCTGCTTCACTGCTTAATAGATTTCATGGTCAAGAAATTCTTCCTCATTTTGAGTTTGGATCTTTCTCTGTAAAGCTTCTACCCATTGGTTCATATCAGACCCTTGGGAATTATGGAGAATAAATCCATATCCTCTTTGCTGGAGCCTGTTATGCAACCTTGATGCCCAACCAAAAGTGCCAGATCAAATCTAACTGCTAACCAAGTTAAATGTCCAGTGCTGTATTCAGAGAGAAGAGGCTAGTTCAGCATGATTAAGAAAAAAACAAAAAACAACCCCTCCCCTCCGGTATAGAAGTTATCTAAGTTTTGATAGCAAGATAGTAAATTGCCATATTTAGAATAGCAAAGATATGTTTGAATTATTATCTCTCCTCAAAAGTATAAAGACATTAGAGGCACAATCTTTCCAAAATTACTGGTTTTGTATTTAGAATTGTGCCTGGGATGGGGCATGTGATATGACCATTCAGAGTATCTGAATTGCAAAACTGGCTGAATTATTCTTCCTGGGTTGAATCCAATTGACAATCAGTTGACAGAAAGACATCTGTCAGTGGAACAAATTCATCCTGGCACCCCGTATCTGCTGGGGAAGGTTTTGGAGCAGATTGGGGGGGATGATAGCAGGGCAAGTCTCACTGGACAAGCAAAAATCCACTCACAGAATGTTGGATGAAATCCTGTTATTTTAGACAGTTGATACATGTTCCGTTGAAAGTGTTCGCCGTACATAGAGTGCAATGTTACTGAAATATAGTTTGCGCTGCATCTTTAAAATGAAGAAAACACACCTTCATCCAACTCAAAAGTGTAGGTTTCTTCATTCTGTTCAAAGGCAACATTTGGAGACAAGGGAATCGTTGCAAACTCTTACATCTTTGTCCCTACCCTTTCTGCTTGGAAGGATGAACCCATACAGTTTTCCCTTCCTATGAATTCTAATGTCAAATATTCCCACGGGGGGAAAAAAATAAAACAAAACAGCTACTCTGCAATTAAGGCATCACTCAAAGGCATCTGAAATACAAGTGCATTACTGCAGAACATATAAGTCTGGTAGTCACTTGTGCACCTGCAACGTATGGCAGATTCTCATACTTCTCGATAATTCCGATATGGCATAATTAAACATAGTATCTCAAAAGGGCGATATCCCTGGAACGCTATAATACATAGGATAAGGAAAGTATGCCCCATATTTGTGTGACCGGACAAAAGAGGGGAATGATCAGAGCTGAAATTCTTGGCAAATGTGTAATTCTAACTGCACACCTTCTCTGAATAAATGCCACGCGGCTGGATGCAAAAGATTCCAGGTGCGCTTCTTTTGACGTCTACTATTGTTATGAAATTGGACGTGAATTATGCCGTCTCTCAATACTCTGATGCATATCTACACCATATGCAATGTATACACTGAATACAAAGTATTTGGTTGTGGTTTGCACATACAGCTGTCCATACGAGTGGGTGGCCACTGCCAGCAATGTTCACAATAACTCTTTCCTTGCATGAAGTAATTCCCCATGCAGTCAAGCATGTTTTCCCCACCATGATTAATGATGGCTTAAAATTTAACTGGAACAGTAAGGGGAGACATTGCATGCAAATGTTGTGCACCATGTCCTACAGGTAGGTGATTTCTCCGGTGTGAATTAGGCCTATCAGTGCAGGGTTTGGAAAGAAAAAACGTAGGAGTATATTGAAGAAGGAAAGGTGCTCCATTGCACGGTCACATCTGTACTAATTTCATTATTTGCAAACATTTGCAGAAACAGTTCACATCTAATAGTTAACTAGACTTTAGACATTCAGTGCTTATGTTTTTCCATTTGAATTTACTACTTATTTCAACTTTGCTCCCATTACATTTTCTTTATGAATACTTGCAATACATACCATTTTTAATCCACTTGTGAATATGCCAACTGTGATTATTTTGTCTGCACCTTTCAGATTAGGTAACATTAGAGTAAACTAGGTACTATTACTCTTGCAAAAATGAATGAATGAATCAATAAACGGTTCTTCCTTGTTTTGTTCAGCTGGAATAATAACCAGCATATTGTCTTATTTTTTGTGGAGTTGATGTTTCCTCTGCAGAGGGATCCTAACTAACTAGTGCAGCATATGCTTTGCATGGTGACCTCCCCAGATTTAATCTGATAAAAGGATGGTGGGGAAAAAAATCTCTGAAAATTTAGAGAATAGGCCAATTGGTGAACTATAGATGGTTAGACTACAGCTCCCAAAATTCGTAATCAGCATGGCCTAAATTATAGTCCAATACATTTGGAGAAGACAATATTGAATAACTCATTGGATCTGGTAGAAGGCAGATTCCTACAGGTATTCCTCGTTTAGCGACTGTCTCATTTAGTGACTATTCACAGTTACGACAGTGATGAAAAAGTAACTTTATGACCAATCCTCACATTTGCAGGTCTATAAAGCAAAGGAAAGCTGTAGTAAGATTGTAAGCACAGTTGTGGTTTCACTTAGCAACCACTTCACGTAATGACCAAGTTGCTGGTCCCAATTGTGGTCGCTAAATGAAGACTACCTGTATTTCCTTATATTCTTAAATGCCTCTGCCACAGGCCTGAGTACCATGTGTTGCATTCATTCATAGAGGGTTCTTAACACCAACAACTGAGTAAGTTGTAACTTAACACTATTTATTGTATAACACTTTGGATATAGCACTCTCTCAGTCCCTCACTTTGTCTCTTTCCCCTCTTCTCCTTAATCTATCTTCTTCCTGTATGCTGCAGCATCTCCTGAAACTTGTAGTACTATACTATGCTGTGTGTCCCATCAGACAAGCAGCTAAAATAGGGTTAGCAAGCATGGCGAGTCACATGTTTGGTAAGCTACAAGTTATGCAGCCCTGACAAGAGTTTACTTGCTCGATATTAGTTCATGGAGAATCAAGAACAAAAGCAGACCAAATTGGGAAGGTGAGTTACAATCTCCTGCTTTGGCTGATCGTGGATAGGTCTCTTTCTCTCAGCCCTTCACTGATGGAGGCTTGCAAGGATAAAATGGTGGTGGTAGAAGGTGTGCATGTTGCCCTGACCTCTTGGGGGATAAATATATAATAACTAAATAAGTATTATCCATGACAGCAAGTAATATACTTCTGAATACTACAGTGCAGGGGATAAATGGAACAACTTTGCTCTCTGGTTTGGGAATTTCTAGAGGTATTTACTGTACCTGGAAACAAAATGCATTCAGTCAGCCCAGCTATGCTTGTGTTCTTGCTCTATCACCATTGTTGTCATTGCATCATTTTAGCAGAACAAAAGGGAATTCTGTTAAGGACATACAAAATGTATACAGTATTAAAATAACCAGACATTAATTTGTACTCCATTGTTCAGATATCTTGCTTCAAGAAAGGGAAAGATATCTGAGTAGAGAAATGGTATCTATTTTTTTTAAATCAACCCTTTTCTATCTGACCTTTTCTTTTAGAAGAAAATGACAGTAAGTAAAACAAACAAAGGGCAGCATTTAATTCAATAAAGCCAATACTTAAACAACAACGCTCAAATACAAGGACAGAGATTTCATTCTGAAAAAAATTGTGCCCTAAATGTGACATTTCACTTGCCTTGTTTTATTTTAATCGCCTTTTGAGGCAGGAGGGCAAGGCCTTTGACTAATGTGCCAGGGCTGACATACACCAACGTCGGTGGGCCTGAGACAACCATAAGCAAGATTAGGGCTCTTCATTTTCAATGTAATATTGTTTCATTACAGGCACTTACTTTGATTATTCCCCCTACATGTAATCACTTTTCTCTTTTTCCATACTGTATTCATAATCACAATTTAGCAGCAATGAGGGGAGGGGCTGAACCCAAGGTTTTGGGAGCTATACAAGACTCTAGACTCCTGGGTTCTGTACTACAGGATCCATTATATTATTTTTGTTTACTTGTCATTTTCACAGCCAATGCTTTGGGCCTGGCCAAAGAATGCTAAGTGCCTACTCTGTTCAGGAGGTCTGTATCCTTGGGAACCAAGAAGGCCCCAAAAACCAGGGGATGGGTGGACAGAAATGAATCCCCCTTATTATCCCTGAAGGGACATGCTGCATCTGCATACGAAAGAAAAGCAAGAACAAACCTGAAGACTGGTCAGCCTCAGAGGAAGAGATGGTGACTTATTTTGGTTGCTTCCTTTTCCTTCTAAGGTGGGGATGCCCAAGGGCCGCCTGGAACCCCCAAAGCCTTAGAAATGTCACTTGGAGTCCCTTCAAAATTTGATGCAGGCCTAAAATGTTCAACAAGAATGCAAAAATTATGGGGAATAATCATATTAACTATATTTAAAGTAGTTTAATCTTTACATTTATATTTCCAATCTAAGCCTAGGAATGGCCTTTGGTGTGACATGTGCTGCAGCAGAACCACTATCTCTGTCTGTTGGGTATTTAAACTGTGTCTCCACTTCTGTGTTTGTAAATAAATACAAACATGAACCTGGGTAAGCCCTACATGCCTGCAATTTTGCATACCTCTCTGAAAAAATGAAGTCACAATATTAGCAGGTTAAAGTTTAGAAGAACAAAGATTCAGCGACCACTTCCAAAAAATCTTGCCAAGAAAACAGCAAGGACTAATCCAGGCAATTGCCAGGAGTCAAGGCTGACTTGAAGGTACCTCCCTCACCAAGGTGCCCCCGGTTGGGAATTCAGTGACATCACCAAAAGGATCCGTACCAGCCCATCTTGTCTCACATAGTGTAGAACACAAAGCAGTATTTCCTGGGTAGATTTTAGCAGTGAATAGGGCCATAGGAGACAAGACAATTCTGAACTGAACTGTCAGTGAACTCTAACAAAGATTGATGAAATGAACATCTTTGCAGCTGTTTTAATAAGGAAGTCAATGGCTCTGATTGCATTCTCCAATGTAGCTGATGCAATTTGTCACATACTAAAGTTTGCAAACTTGCCTCAGCAGTAAGAAGCAGTAGGAGCAGGACTACTCAGATTTTACTTCCTTTGGGTGAGAGGATACTGGAAATAGAGTGCCTCTTTCTCATATTTGTTTTAATTGCAGCTGTGTAAGCGGAGCGCAGACAGAAGCGAAAGAACAGGCAGTTCTAGAAGGGTGCAGATTAGGGTGCTGCAGCCTTAGAGAACTGATTCAGATTCAAAGGCAAAAAGTTGCTTTGGAGTCATGAATGGCGGCATGAACGTAGCACCAGTCTGCGGCTCCTTAAAGCAGCTGCAGTTTTACGCAGGATCGCAAAGCCGCCTTCTGCAGCTGCAATGTTATCCTGTGAAAAGAAACCTTTGACTTAGGAAGTTGCAGCCAGGAGCTACATGCAGATCTCCATGTAGCGCAAAGTCCCTTTATTTTGCCTTTGAATCCGAAGTTCTGTACAGCTCCACTGCAGGTCCATTACTTTGCAACAAATGCCCAGTGAGAAGCCTGTTTTTAGCCTTTGAGTTGGAGGCATTGGGCAAGATGTCCATGGAGACACCTGTGGGTGCTTCCATGTCCTCCCTCCATTCAATTCCCTGCTCCGGGCACTTTGTTTCTTTCTCTTCCTCACCAAGCACACTCTCCCTACATTTATTGCACACATACACTTATAAGGGAACACACTTTCCCCTTGTATTTTCTTTAAGTACTGAAAGTGTTTGAACGTACTGCTAAGGAAAATTTCAATCATGCTTAATACCTTCATTTTTTTCTTGGGAAGACAGATTGATGAGTCGGGGGCCCAAAGAGGAGATCCATACAGACAGGACTGCTGTTGTTTCTTTTCTTTTCTTTTCTTTTCTTTTCTTTTCTTTTCTTTTCTTTTCTTTTCTTTTCTTTTCTTTTCTTTTCTCTTCTCTTCTCTTCTCTTCTCTTCTCTTCTCTTCTCTTTTCAAAGACATATGTGGCACTACATCTGAAGCCCTTTTCCCAGTGGTGCAACTCAAATATTACCAATGGTCAAAAAACTCCTTTATTGCCTCTAATGCTTCCAAATTAAAAAAAACAAAAAACCCTTATTATTTCTATTTATTTATTTATTTATTTATTCAGTTTGATGCCACTCAACTCCAAATGACTCTGTGTGGCTCGCAATACACATTTATAATTTCCATTCTTTCCCTCACACGCATACTGTTTTCCTTTATGCACAAAGCAGTTTTCAATAGCTATTAGCTCCCATTGACAAAATGTCAGACAAAACATTTTAGGCTAGAGTCTGCAATCAATCTATGAAAAGGAATGGTTAGACAGTAGCCATACACCTGTAGATAATGATAGATTCCATCATATTTCAAATCGGAAACTATTACCTGTACCAACCTACCTCAACAAGATTGGAGACTGTTGCAGGTTAGACAAACACACTCTTTTTGATGCTTCATAGGATCAGCTCTTATCACTTATCACTGAATTAATGATCTAGCCCTTTGGACCTTGAGAACTGGTTGTTGCATTTTTTCTAAGCACTAGGCAGAGGAGGGGATGGGATGGGATGGGATGGGATGGGAGCAATCTGGTCTCTTTCACAGACCATGAGCAGGAACTGGCTATGTCCAGTCTCAGGCGCCCCCAAAAGATGGGGCAGCTTTCCACTCAGCCCTTGGCAGATCGTGGCAAGTGCACTTAGAAGGGTAACGTGGCAGAACTCATCTGAAGGCAGCTGGGTATGTCAGCCCAGAGGTGCTGGGGACTAAGCAGAAGGTGGGGTACCACTCCCTAGCAGATGAAGAGCTGAGCAAGAAGAGGGGCAGTCCCAAGTCATCTCTACCATGTTGATCCTGCTCCTCCCCCTCACAACCCAGCTTGCCCCATCCCTTACCCGCTCTGCCATCAGCTGTTGCGTAATTTAGACAACCCACCAGTGAGGTTGCATTTTAGTTATAGAACCCCATAGAAAACGCAAACTTGAGTATGCCAGTTATGATGCTCCAAAACTGCTTAACCATTGCAACTCTTCTGACGTCTAAGGATAAGGCAACGTCCACATGATCTAAAAGCAGCAATTGTGTACAAAAGCAGCACAGCTGTTTTTACAGTTTCCCTGCTTCGTACGGATGCAGAGACGGTGGGGCAGCGGTTCCATTCCTATGCTCTTTGAAATTCATCACCACTAAAAGTCCTTGATGGAGCTGTGGCTGTTCAGCATTTGTATGAAACAGCATGTGTGCATATACTGTATTCTCAGAACATTGGTAGGAGAGAGGCATGCATATTCCTGTAGCAGCTGAGTGTGAACTTACTGCAGGTGAAAATAAGATGATGTAGATCTGTCAGCACTGCTATACATGTAGGTGGTTCCATTATTATAATTTGTGAAATGCTCACAAGCTGTCTTTGTAAAGGTTTGTACGTAGAATAATGTATTGCAACAAGGCAAGATGTTCTACCTTATAATGGCAGTTACACTTGGGCAGCCTGTACAAGCGACTGAACGTGTCATAAATAATGTTTTAAAATTATGCTGTGAAGAGCGGAGGAAAGAAACAACAAAAACAGGGAAACCATGCACAATATGGAGTCTGAGAGGCCAGAATCTTGAACCTCCCTTGTAACGAATCCAGGGCGAATCTCTGTTGAAGGTGAAGAATAAATAGCTCCCTGCAGAATGGTTTATCAGCCTCCTTGTGTTACATAAACCTTGTATAATACATTTACTGTATTTCAGAGGAAGCCCATTTGTCTTTTTAGGGCAATCACCTAGCAAAAGACAGGAAAACACAAACACACTGGGAAAGGGGGTGAGTCTTTTTATTCAATGCAAGCCATCAGATCGGTCCCTTTATCAAATGTAGCTTCTCAGATGACTCACAATACCAGCAGCGCTGCAAACTCATCTTTCTGGCCTCCTCTGGATTTTTCCACATGGGAGAGCAGGGAGAACCTTCTCAGCGGAACCTTCTGAGCTTGCCTCTTTCTTGCCTCCCTAACACCCCACTGATTCATTCCTCAATCACTTCCCCACTTCCCTCTCATCCCCTTTATTCAGCTGAACAGGGGAAGGAAAACCAATAGAAGGAAGATAAAGTACAGGCCAAGGTAAGACGCGGGGAAACAGCTTGATTTGCCCATTGCTCTAAACCGCTGTTTATTGAATAATCTAGAATTGGCTTGACTTGTACTATGTGCTAAACCATACACCATGGTGTATGAATCACAATGGCTGGATTCACTCAGTGTGCTAAGTCAGAATCAAGCCAACTGCATGATGCTGAATTCAGCATGTGAAGCCAGATACTATGGTTGCGAGATCACATGTTGTACTAAGCTCTGGTTTCTTTTAACTGTGCTTTGTTGAAGGTGGCCTGGTCCCTGTCACGTTTCAGCAGGTGGTGCTTAAAGACCTACTGCTTCTAATATTAGACCCAATATAATGCCAGGACAACTAGTGTGAACACTGCCACAATGTTGCCGAAGCCACAATGGTCACATGGAGCTAGCCGAAGTTTGCCAACATGGCTGGGTTCACACTTCATGCTAAACTGCAACTAAAGAAATCTCTTAACAGTTTAGCATGATGCTGCTGATAGCCATCTTATGAATTTGTCTAACCACCTTTCCAAGTTATGCCAGCTGGCAGTCATCTCTTGTTTAATCTGATCCCATTGTTAGTTGAACCGTGTGCCTCATTATAAACTATTTCGATGTATCTCTCTTAATTTCTCACCATTTATTCAGCTTCCTAAATCAGGCCTTTTGAGCCTGCCTCCCTGTTCTCTTCCCTAGCCAACCCCAGGCAACTTTGTTCAAGACGAGGGCAGGAAGGGAAAGAGAAGCTCCTTTCCTTAGTTGCTAAAAAGTATCTTGAGATCATAGCTCTACCAGACAAACACTATGTGATAGCATCATGGGACAAAAAACAGAAATTTCACACCATCTTCCAATGCTGTACAAATACTGCCAAACCATGCAGTCCGAATGATCAATTTGAAGTATAAACAGCTGATACACAATATGAATTTGTAAAAGTAAAATTTTAAAGAGAGAAGATGGTAAAACTTCAGAAAATTGGACTAGATTTCTCCCTATGGCTGATTCAGCCAATCAAATCACACAGGCTTCTGCCCAGATGCGTTGTGGATTCAGGGGAGGGAATGTCCAGAAGGTCAGCTATGCTGCTCTTTGGGGAGGGTTGTCATGTCTGGCGGCCTGTACAAGGCACAAGCGTGAGGAAAGGCACAACCCTCTTGTACACTTCTCAGCCTTTCGGGGTCACTTTGACTTTCTTACCGTATGTACTATCTCCGCCACAGGAGTACTGTCAAACTTGTGCTGTGGCTGAAGGAGGCTTTGCCTGGAACAACTTTAATGGTTCAATTGCTATGATCTGAGCGAGCCACCAAGCCTCTACGCCAGGAATCGTGTAAGAGCTGGTTCCCAGACAGATGAAGTTTCAAGAGGCTGTTGTGCAAAAAGCCAGCATCTCTGTTATCAGCGAAAAGACCCGCCTTCTTAGCAGATCACGGGAAGGCTGTTAGAAGACAACCAAAAAGCGTCCACCCTCACAGTCCTGGGGATATATTGGTTCTGAACGGGAAGTAGTTTAGTCGCTAGAATTCTTGATTCTCTTCCTTCTCAATAAATCTTGCTCTGTGAGAATCGGCTTGGAAGGAGTCAGTTTCAGACAACCGCCCAATGTCTGACAAACAGGACTCCAAGGTCTTCTGAGGTTGGCAAACCACAACAGCCAGCATGGCTAATGGTGAATATAGCTGGAAACTGTAATTCAACAGCAGGACAGGAGGGCCACCAAGTTGCTCTACAGCTATGCCAAAGTGATGTAAAAAGTGGACATAGCTTGACTGGATTGCTTGTATATATTACAATACTTTCCTCCTTCAGCAACCACTATTAGTTTGTCCAGAGGGAGCAGGGATTTGATTTATGGTATTTTCTCTTCCTGTAGCTTGTCTTTCCTGCTTTGTTACATTATTTTTTTATGTTCCTCTGAAAAGCAGCATCTAAATCTTTTAAAGAAATAACATTTGGAGCGACCAGTATTGTACACAGTATTCTAAGTGTGGCAGTGGCATGCTTTTATATAATGGTATTATGCTTGTTCTTCTTTGCTGCTGGGAAAACCAAAAAACAAACAGAGCCCCCTGAACTGAATTAAAATTGTGTTTTCTGCTCCTGCTATGCAAGCCAATTTAGAAAGAGTATTTGGGAACTGACATTCGTTCTTTCATCTCAGTGGGCAAATATGATTAATACAGCCCTGGAAGTTGTGGAATTACTTTGAAATAGGCTACTGAAAATAGCATTTTGCTGGGGAAGGGACTCACATTTTTCCCTTAGCGGGAATGGGTTCAAAATTGGATTTGATTAGAACGGTTATTGCAACAGGACCAATATAAAATCATTGATTTGAAATCAAACTATGCAGTTAAATGATAGTGATAAATATGAATCAAGCCTTTTTTTAATGGTTCATTTCTCATTTTCAGGGTCTCCCTATCTTTTCATCTCAGTAGTCCTTTCATTCTACAATGTTGGCCACACTAAAATTATAAACTACAGTAAAGCTGTTTATTCATCAAGTCCAATTTCCCCACTTCCTGCCTCCTAACAAAGAATTATGGGAATTGTCTACAGTTTATACAATTTTTGTTGCAGCCAAACAGATTCCTTGGCATTCACATTACCTTTCTGTTAATCCAGGTGAAAATGTATTTCTAATTGTCTTTCACATTTTTAGACTTTCAGATACATGTATGTTTGATCACTGTTTTTAACATATATTATCAATTTTATTAGTTTTTTGTTTCTTTAATGCATTGTAGTTTGCATTTTATTATTTATGTAAAGTATCTTGGCAATATTTTCAAAAGTCAGGTGGCAGCACCTTGTTGGTCTTGGCTGATCTTGAAAGCTAAGCAAAGTTAGGCCTCGTTAGCAACTGGATGAGGGACCATGTAGGAATTCCAGAGCTATTGACTAGGCTGGGAAGTTAGCAAACCATTCTGGAAGAAAGCAGTTATAATGCTGTCAAGAAAACTGCATGGAGAAATGAGAGTTAAACCACTTTCTGATTGGGAACACTTTTAGTATAGGTATATCTTGACTCAAAACCACCATGTCATGCAGAAGTTCAATAGGGACTTCATAATAAGGTATACTAAGCTAACTGGTACATTGATTAAAACAGTGATTTAATCAGCACACTAGTTTTTCTGAGTTTGAACAGCAGGTGCCACAGTAGTTGCCATGCAGTTTATATTAATTGGGATTTATTTATATAAAACTCATTGCATGGAAATGTTCTTCAGTTTACAACAATATCCAGAAATACGAGGGTGCAATAGTCAGAAGGCAAAGACTGCAGACAAGGTGTCAATTCAAAACTTCGCAATATTCTAAAACCCAAGGTAAGACTGTTAAATATGTAACAATATACTTGACCAATCTCTAAGAGTTTCTTAGAATAAGAAATATGAACTGAAAGAAGTCTGTGGTCATTAGTGAACAGCGAGGAGGATTTAGTAGAATCCAGCCTAAGCTGATCATTCTTAGATACCATTGAAATCAATGTGAAAATTTAGGCCCCTAGATTTCAGTTGATTTAAGTGAGACTACCTGATAACACAATCATGGGCATATTTTGTCCTAAGAAGATTTAACTATTGAATACTTACGCCTAGACGTAGAAGAGTAGAAGTCCTACTCTTATATTTCATACAAAGAGTTCAAGATAGCCTACATGGTATCCTCTTCCCTCTCATTTTATCCTCACAACAGCCTTGAGCAGATTTGGGAGAGAAAGCTTGGATGATTGGCCCAAAGTTACCTAGGGAACTTCAAGAGGAATTGGGGATTTCAACCAGCTCTTCCTAATTTACTTGGTAAATCAAATGCTATGTCCCAATAACCACATTGGATAAACAAGTTAGACCAGATCAGATTACTTTAAAAGATCCCAATAGTCTAATCACTTTTTTGTACCAAACAACCCGTTTAGACACAAGGTGTTGTATATGTTTATAATTGTTGTTATGTACTGAGAGGTAGTATGTCTCTTGTTCCTTCCACAGTAGTGGGTGGTGGTTATCTTGAAATTTCCAGAGCTAAGCAAGTTTTGGTGAAGAGTCATTAGTAATGGAGAGCGTTGACAAGAAAACATTCCCCGGTAGCCAAGTATGTTCCCTGACGTTCTACTTTTCTTCATCCATGAAAATCTCCATCTTGGCTGCTCTTCAGGCGGTCCACGAAGATGATGTCTCTCTTTCTCAGGAATGTTGGTGTCTCAGAACTCTTCTTCTTATGCTAATGTATCTGTTCTGAGTTACGATAGCAAATAAGATGAGACCTACTTAGCTTTGAGCACGTATTACCTGATGCATTTTACAAGTTCTTTCACTGATACTGGCCTAAGGCCCTGTTTCTGTTCCCTTCAGAAAAGAGTCCTACCAAATTTGCTGCTCTTAGCTCAGTGTCTGCTAGCTGTGAACTTTCTATAACATACAATCTTTGAGAAATCGGAAAATGAAAAGCAAGTGTTAATAATACCACCCCATTTTAAAAGGAATTGGTGTTATCAGTTCAGTTGACAATAGAAATTTTTGAGTATATTTGAGCACATTTGAGTAGTCTCTCTTTCTCCCTCCCTTCCCATCCCCCACATTCCAGACTTGAATTGTGAAGGAATATCAGGAGCTTTCCAAGTTTCCTCTGTGTAGCAGCACAGCTTTTGCCTCCTTTTGTTCTGCCCAGTGTGCCCATTTTTAAATATTCAAACAAAGCTCCATAAACCGCTAGTTACACCATAATACCAGCTTGTGTTTACATTTTCAGCTCTCCAGATCATGATCCCATTGAGTGCACATAGAGCGAGTGCTCGTGAGTATGCGCCCATTCACCATCAGGAGAAATCAGACTGTAAACACAAGCTGGTATTTTGGTGGGAGCGCACTAATATGGCGGCTGGGAGGGTTGGAAGTGAAAGGTCAATGATAGGTTCAGAAATTCCTTGCTTTTTTCAGGCTGAGTGATGCTGTGTGTGTAATAGCTGTTACATTTCTCTCTCCCTTCCAAATGGGAAGCATTCATCTGTTCTGAAGCAACAAGGCCTAGTTAGAATGGTTTCCTTTTTAAGATGGCATGAATCTTCTATGCCACTTGAGAGCAGCATTATTTAAAATATTTAAAACAACGCCAGATTGGAATTGTCGATCGAATGAGTTAGACTAGATGACCTTCAAATTCTTGGTCACAATTCAGAGAAGCACTTAATGAAGTACCTAGTGACACTTTTTTAAAAAATCGATCGATCGATCCATTCATTCATTCCTCCATCCATCCATCCCACATGGTAATCCATTTTTGAATCTTGGGGACCTAAAAAGAAACTTACTATGCTAATGAATGTAGAGCATGCAGTTCAAATGTTCTTCAACAAGCCTTTGAACAGATGTGGATAAGTCCTCCCCCTCCCCCCCTTTTTAGAAAAAATTACATGAAAGGCTGCTCAGGTGCCACCCTTCCTTTCTAAATGCTAAATCGAAAAGATTTGAGCACAACTTAAAAATAATCCAATTAATGAAACAGGAGCTACAAAATTAACTCTGAGAAAGCTATTTAAGTCTCAGATGAGATTTGCATTGACTCATCTAAACAAACTAAGTATAAAGCATTTGATCCTGGAAACAGAGAGCTTAGCAATATATGACAGTTCTAATCAGATGTCTGTGAGGAGTTTCCTAAATGGTTCTCTTCATTTAGATCATCTTTTAATAGAATTCCTTCATTTCAGATGTAAAATAATCAGAAGAGCCTAGTCGAGCTCACTAGCAGGAAGCATCATTAAGAAGCAAAGAAGTAATGAGCAAGTTACAATACATGAGCTAAATATATCTTACTGAAATATTCTGTGTATTTATATAAACAAGTCATATATGGGCAAAGATCACTAGATCTCTTTGGGAAATATTTTGACACTGGTGACTTGGAATATATATTCCCTAACTGTTGATGCTCATGAAGTTACAAGTAGGGTCTTCTTGCCTTAAAAAAAAGAAGGAAAAAAAGAAAAGAAAGAACTGATGTATCTTTATACAGAGAAGCGGAAAGGGGCAATTTATCCATTTGATTTCAAAATTGAAGGCTGAGTAATTGATCTTCCGCAATGAATTCCCATCTATCACATTTGCAATAACTGTCATTCTCAATGAGATTTAATTGCTTGCTTCTTATCTGATTTTTTTTCCTGATGACCTGACATTATTTCTGCTTAATGCTAAATCAGAGATCATAATGCAATTCTTGCAAATGATATAACTATTAATATTTACAATGAATCATACAGGAAAAAATGTTAATAAACTATACTATAATACAGTACTAAGCTCTTCCTGTGACAATGGTTGCAGAAATATAAATGAGATAGCAAATAAATTATACAGACTCTTGGCAGAAAACTAACAGTTTTATTAATTTGGACAAAAATTCACAGCAACTTGGAGAGAAAGAAAGTCAGCCTTTGAACTCTTTCAGATGATTGGCTACTATGATGTCACAAAAGGGAGGCAGGTGGATGTAAAGGCAGAAGTCTGAAGACAAGCAAAAGGCTAAAGAAACAGAAGGGAGCTCTTGAGGAAACTGGCAGTTCAGGCATATTTTTGATGGAAAGCAGATGATAAAATTAATAAGGCCTGAATTTCCAGTATAAAATCCTGTTAGAAAATGGTATCATTTGGGAATAACTAACCGTAGTACTTATAGGCAAATTTCTCATCACAAATATATGTTGTGAGGAGTAGAGTGATTGTGGCACATTTTGGAATAAACCATGTTTGTATCAGTACTGCATATACTCCTCGGTGGGATGTGGGCCACAGAGTGTTGGCTAGTAAGGTAATCCCCAGATTAGAGGTCCCAGTTTGTGCAGAATAGCAGAATAGAGATAGAGGAATACTATATAGCGAATGGTCTGATGTAAAATAGATATAGGTATATTTCTTTTTCTTACCTGCTGCCTTTCATTTCTTTAGCTTATTGATTCCACTTGTATCTTCTGCAAATTTTGTTCCCTGATTGTCTGAATAAATACAAATCAGTTATCATCTTTCTTTGACTAATCTTCAAGTCTCTTTTAAACCCTCTATATTTTATTAATGTTCATTTTTCTGTTGCTCATGAGTTTAAAAAAAGTAGAAATTCCAGATGTATCTAAGTTAATTCAACAGGACTAAAAAGAGCTTTATAAATCAAATTTGAACTAAAAAATCTTTATTTCTGATATTTCTAAACATTACCTGTAACAAACTTGTAGTAACACCTATCATATTAATAAGCACTGTTTTCGGTTTACAACAATTAAGATTCATCTTTTGTAATCAGTTTATTTTAAAGGTTGTACCAGGATTTTACAAATATAAGGTGTAATTATTCTAAAAAGAATATCATCAAGATTGTTTTACTATAATCACACAGTTCTGAACAGATAGTTGATTGGTGGGAAATTAATTAAATAATTAATCATAATGTATATGGCTACCACATTGCAGTTGCAACTCTGGGCAGCTAACAACCAAAATACTAAAAACAGCAGAGATAAAAGCACAGTATGTCCAAGGCCAATCTCAGTTTACCCACTAAACCTTAAAAATGGGTGCACCAAGTGTCCTGGCCCAATGCCTAAGAGAGAAACTAAAGTTTCAATGCCTCACAAAAGGCCAGTAGGGTCAAGACCATCTTAATCTCAAGGGCTTTGCTGTTCCAAAAAGCACACAACAGAAAAGGCACGTCTCCTGGGTCCCATTCTTTAACAGAAGGGACCTAGAGCGTGCCCACCTGTCAGATCTGGGGGGATATATAACCAGTACCTTGAATTGCACCAGGAAGCCTTTTGGGAGCCAATGCAGCTCACAAAGCAATAATGTTACAGTATACCCATAGCTACCTGCATTGATGTATTCTGGACCAGTTGGAACTTCTGAGTGGTCTTCAAGGGTAACCCTGTGAAGAAGCATTGCAGGAGTCCAAATGAGAGGTGATCTAGGCATGAATGACTGTGGGCAGGGCCTCCTGATGAATGAGTGCAACTGGTGCACAAGACAGATTTGTGCAAACCCTCTGGCCAGTCCTGCCACTTACTCTTCAAGCAGGAGCTGAGAGTCCAGAAAGATCCTCAAATTTTACACCCGTCCTGTCTGGAGAAGTGCTACTCCATCCAGAACTAATGATGGAAAATCCCCAGATCTGGGGGCCCCTAAAAGACCAAAGCTAGTCATTCTTATTAGAGTTAAGCTGGAGCTTGTCCTTCCCCATCTAAACTTCCATAGTCTCCAGATACCAGAAAGGAACCTTGAAGACATGACTTGGCCAGCTAAGGGTAGAGATGTATAACTGAGTATCATCAGCATATTGATGATACTTAACACTATGCTGATGGATGACTCACCCAGAAGCTTCATGTAGGATGTTAAACAGGAGTGGCTTAGGGTTAGAGAAACCTTGCATAACAGGTGCTTAGGGCTGGATCTCTTCCTCCCATTAATACCAACTGAATCTGCCCCCAAAGGAAGGAGAACCACTGCTCCTAATCCTCTGTCCTGGTCCAGAAGGATACTATGATCAATGGTATTGAAGTCCACTGAAAGATCAAAGAGAGCCAGGATAGATATGCCACCACTATCACAGTCCTGCCAGAGATCACCCACAAGTGCAATCAATGCCATTTCAATACTGTATCAAGGTCTGAAACCTGACTGAAAAGGATCCAAATAAGCCATTTCTTCCAGAGCCCTCTGGAGCTGCAACCTGACCACCTCTTCAACAACCTTCCCTAAAAAGGGAAGGTTGGAAACAGGATGAAAGCTCTCAAGCACCACTGTATCCAGCAATGAATTCCTGAGGTGGGGGCAGACCACTACCCCCTTCAGTGCCAGTGGCATCACCCCCTCACTCAAGGATGAATTCACTATTCCCTGATTCAACCACATGTTGTCTCCCAGGATGCTCAGACCAATCGGAAGGGACATGGCTCCATACACAAGTGGCCACACTTATAACTCCAAGGACCCTGTTCATTTCTCAGGACTAACAGCTTCAAATTCCAGGATAACCAAACCAGACCGTGCCTTAGTCAACTCCATAGATCTGCACAGTGGGAGTCCTGCTCAGAGAGGATTGGAACAACTTTATCCAACAGATGCCTCAAACAGTCTTCACAATGGCCCTGCAGATGTTCCTCTGACACCTTTCTTCCCAGGAACGACCAGCTCACCTTGAACAGGGCCACTAGTCAGTATCAGCTGGCACAATGAGAGTTGAAAAACAATTGTTATGCTGCTCTTATCCCCATCACTCTGTCTTTTTCCAGCAGTGCTCTAGGTGTCTATTTTGCTGTTTCATCTCCTGGAGTTCCTCTGAAAACTAGGGAGCTCCCCAGGATCCATGGGCAGAAAGGGTCTGCACAGGGACAATCTGATCAAGGCTGTCATCCCTCTCTTGTTCCAGGCAGCAACAAGGCCTCAGTTGAACTGTTCATCAGAGCCTCAGGAACAGGGTCCATCAAGTGCCTGGAGTAGACTGATTAAGAGGTCCTATCTCTCTGCAGCAGATAGCAGCTGCAGAAAACTCCCAGATTATCAAAAAGAGATGTCTTTATAATGACAAGGGACTGATGTTAATATACCCTACTTTTACATCACATTGCCACTGCCATGAGACAGATTTAATGTATGACTTCTGCTGTCTGTTGGGCCCTCAATAATCTGAGTCAGGTCCATAGTCGCCATGAACTTCAGAGCTGCCTCCAACTCTGCACCCAGGAAAGGCAAATTGAAGTTCCCCAATACCATAAGTCTGTGAAACTCTACTGCCAACCTGGTCATAGCATCGAGCAGTTTAGGCAAGCAAGCAACTATGCAGCAGGTAGGCTGGTATACTAGCAGTAATCCCATCTCGTCCTTACAGCCATGCTTTACAAACAGGGTCTCACATTCAGTTATCTGTGGAACAGCACTTCTGAAAGCCACCAGAGTCTCCTGGATGACTAGAGCCATTCTATCATCCCTGTCCGGAGGCTGCAGCTGGAGCCACACTTGAATCCCAGGTGAGCACCCTCCCCACTCTGCAGCCATCCAGGTCTTGGTAATACACACCAGGTTAGTCCTCTCATCTGTTACTAAATCCTAGATGAGGAAGTCATATTACCAGGCTGACCTGGCATTCAGTAACAGCAGCCAGAAGCCTGGGCCATGAAGAATCTGATGGCTGGGCATTAGGGTAGACCACAGGGGGCTGGAATGTGGAATTGCTACAAAGCATCAAGACTGCTTTCCCTGAAAATGGTCCACCCCATCTCCCTCCATCTCTCTCTCTGCCCATCACCACCATGAGGTTATTGCTTATCTCTTCCCTTGATGCATCAACCCTGCCATCCTTTTCCCAGGTCAGAGGGTGCCATCTAATACTCCAATAAAATCACTATCCAACTAACTGGCAAGTCAAGTTTCTTGGTTATTCTGCCCAGCATTAGTGGTCCCAAATCCCAGATTGTCAGTCCCCTCCTAATATATACCAAACCGCATCCCTAGTTCATCCCCACTTTCACTTTGGCAGCCAAAGGCATAAACAACACCTTCAGTCCCCACTAAAACTAGGATGAACTAAGAATCACCACTGCCCCCCACCTCATCTCTCACCCAGAGGGAGAGCAGGCATCTCCAACTCAGTTGCCATCTGTCTCTCAATGCCATCTTCTGAAATCCACTCTGTTCACTGTTCAAAGGTCTGTTCCCTTCTGCAGTCCAATTCTTTGGATACCGTCACTGGTTTGAGATGGGCGGCTATATAAAATGAATGAATGAATGAATGAATGAATGAATGAATGAATGAAATGGGAATTTCTGGAAGTGCACTGCCAATAGATGGAACACACAGCATACACTCCTTTCCTCTGAGTTCAGGTGCCAAATGTAGAAGACAAGATGGTGCTGCCTGGTGTGATAAGCTTTGTGACAGCTGAAGGACTCAGGGGGGCTCCAACATATCCATTGGCCTGCTGCTGCCATCAGTTGATTCCCCACTGAGGTCAAGTGTCCCCAGGTTGCTGTCATCACTACCACTCAGCTGGGAGATTGCCACAAGTCAGCTGGGATATCAGCCTCCACTGAACACCTGTTGTTGCTGCTACCTGGTCAAGAATTGACATCGGCTCTGTTGCCACTGCTGCACCACTGCTCTTCCACCCATGTACTGTCTGGCAAAGTATTTTATGTTAGATAATTGGAAGGGCTGCTGTTCAGAGATACAGTGTCTGTTCTGTATATAAAAGATCCAAGTTCTGTTCCTGATCCATTCTGTCTGGAATTCTAGAGAATGACTAATGGCCGTTGTAGCTGATACTACTAAACTTAAGTGGCCAGTATTCTGATTGGGTATAAGACACCTTTTCTTTTGCACGTTTTATTATTTCTGATTTATCTTAAATGTCCTCCAGCATCTGCATTCACAGTTTTTGTTACTTATTTCATTGATATAATTTTTGATTAATATTGTAATGATTATATGATTGCTGTATAACTGCTGTATTAGGAAGTATAATTGCTGTGGCCAAATCTACCTTCATCTCCTTCTCACCATTTAACTGAAAAAGCTACATCTACAATTCCACCAATAGGTGTTTTTTTTCCTATCAGTTTCTCATGCTGATGACCTTTGCTTTTTCATAATTCAGTTCTTTCTTTTGATACTAATGCTGGAATGATTCTGAACTTCTTTAACTATTGCTTGCAGCAGTTGATAATGATTGATATTTAATTCTTGAAGGTATCAAAAAAAACCTTGAAGTTTTGGGATGTGTGGCCTTTGCACTGAAGATGGATTCTGAACATTGCATTGAGTTTAGCTCAATTGCAGGGCTACTAGATCCAGGCTGCAAAACCCAGTCTTTCTGCAATCTAGTGGTCATCCAGCATTTTGTAGCTCAGAACTGGTACTCTGAGGCACTTAATCAACTTTAATAGACCAGTGCTCAACCTTTTAAATAAGAGCCAGTGTGGTTCAGTGATTAAGGCATTGGACTGTAACTAGGAAGATCCAAGTAAAATGGAAGCTGTGAAAGCTTATTTGTTGATTTGGCGATACCTTACTGGTTGTTTTTGTGCCCAATCTCTGTCTCTTAGCACTACTTATCCCATGGGAGTATTGTTACAGGAAAAGTTGGAAGGTATACGTTATGTATACCATTTTGACCTTCTGGTAAAATATAAATCTAACAAATAAATACATACATAAATATATTACATCCATAGATTAATTGGAGCTAGGCCTGCAAAAGTATTATTTCCATCTGCTTCATTAAAACAAAAGAAAAATTTAAATTTCATTGACCTTCTTGGCTATTCTTGAAGTTACCTGGGGTAAAATTATGGTCAAAGCTAGATAGGCAAAACAGTATTTATACATGTTCACTGTATTTTTATAATTATTCTCAGGCTAGCTGGAGATTCATGGGAGGCCATATCCAATAATGTCATGGAAAACAGTCTAAACTATCAATCAAGAGGGTTATATTAATTATATAATTATAATTAGTCCATGCTAATTGAAATAGGATATTCCTTTTTGAACTCAAAAGCTAGAACCAGATCCATTGAATAGAGCTGAGAATTACACATATACTTATAAGGAAAGGAGTAGGTGTAAATTTTCTCTTTTATATCATCTATGTTAATATTGACCAGCTTTACCTTAGTATTCACAACTTGGACCTGCAACAAATGATGCAGCATACTTGTTCAGGATTTTAGGGGCCACGTGCACCTTCTTCAATATGTTATATTTCATACCTTGTTCTCCCGGTCCCATTCCATGTCCACTGAGTCTTCTAATAGGGAAGGCCATTCTACTTTAGGAATTCCCACCACTGGTGAGTGCAAAACCATGTTTATAGATGTTCCTGTGAAGAAAGTTCACTTGTTTGAGAGGAAAAGGGTCATTTGGTTCTTAGGGATGAGAGACATTGTGGACATAGGGACTATGGCATGAAAAGAGATTCAAAAGACATTGAAAAAAGAGAAGTAAAAAATACCTACCTGGGGGAAGGTAAAGTTTTTTTTTCTTCTCAGAGGAGAACAAGAGTAACTCCAAACCAAAGGAGCACAAAACTCAAGGTTTCCTTCTTGAAGATTACAAGAATGTTTGAGGACTGTGGAGCTAGTCTGGGTGTCTGCCTTGCCTGCCCTCTGAGTGAAAAGAAAAAACAGATAACCTCACCAAAAACACAATGCTTGGAGGAGTAGAAAGCATTAAAACTGAGTCCCCTCAGTTCAGGAAATTGGGTTAGATTAGAACAGGGTTCCTCAACCTCAGGAGCTTCAATTTCCAGAATTCCCCAGCCAGCATGGCTGGCTGGGGAATTCTGGGAGTTGAAGTCCACCCATCTTAAAGTTGCTGAGGTTGTGGAACCCTGGATTAGAACTTGCTTGTTAGAATAGCTCCAGCTTTATCATTCCATTCCGGGTTGCGTGATCTTGACCTGAACTAGACCATATTTGCGTCAGAAAGTGAGACTCAAATAGAAACTGTACTGAAGTGAGATGAGATGCAGATGTGACAAGGATTTTAACATACTGCTACTGCTTCTAGTATTTGCTTTTACTTATCAGCCTGGTTCCCAAACCCTGAAGTTCTTGCTCTATTTATGGTGTAACTAAGAGATGCATTTCTAGCCAGTGCCCTGCTGTTATGCCTGCAGTGTTGGCATTCATCAGGTGAAGCCAGCAAGGCTGCTATTGAGGCATGTTCAAGGCCTGATCACTTTAAAATGCTTGGCTTGGCAGCTTCTCTGCCTTCCTGACAGCTGTTTGTTAATCCAGTTGAATTTCCTCACTCCCTTGGGGAGGGAAGGGCTTCCTGCTCCAAATCCAAATCTCCATTTTCACCAAATATCCAATGCCATGTGCCACCACCAGGTTTCATTTCCACATGAGCAAGATTATTAAGAGTCCAGGCTGGTGGAACAGACATTGCTTGTAAGTGGCAGAAACCAATGCATGTAAGAATATCACTGCCATCAGAAGTTACAGCATCTACTCCTCTACGTTCTTTGAGTTGGGCAGCCTTATGAATCTTAAAAATATAAATAAATAAATGTCAGTAAGCGTCAGTAAGCCACAGCCAAGAAATGGCCAGGAATGCTACAGTTTCCAGGGATCAAGGCAAGAATGGATGTGGCTGGAACAGTGCAAACTTATGAAAACTTGGGGAATGATATCTTTGACTTCATTCTCTCCAAGAACAAATGGCCCAAATGCAATCTGAGCAGAGAGAAGTCTGCATATTATCTGGCTCATGGGGGGGGGGGGGGGGGGACAGACAAATGCAATCACTCTATTTTGTTTAGATACTCTTTAGGGACAGGCTACAGAAAATTCATCTCTCCACAGAAAATTCGTCAACACACCGCGAAACTGAAGGTGGTGATTTTTTTTTTAAGCAAAGTCTATAGAATCTATGTATTTCAACAAGCATTTAAAAGGAAGTTAAACTAAGATTATTGTGTTATCTCTTTTTGTCTTGTTTGGAAATCATCAATATGCTGTACAGTTTCATATTCACAAATGTTTTCTTGTTACACATTTGCAGAACAATTTATTTAGTGGAAAGTGAGTGGGTGCAAGCTCAGAAGGATCTACATGCATCTGGGTTTTGTTCTTTTTTTCACACATACGTGAATAAATGACTACAAAACAAAAGAATATGGTAGAAATAATAGCCATAGTTTTTTTAATCATCTTATCAGCACAAAATGTCTGCCTAATCCACGTGCCACAATGCAACAAAGAAAGAAAGATTCCAAAACCCTTAATTCTATGCCTGCAATCAATTTCTTTGTTCATCTTCCCTGAGACTCAAATATTAGGAAACATGGCCTCAGATTCACTATTTTCAAAGTATCGTTAAACAAATTTAAGAAGGGAACTATGCATGCCCTTTTAGAACTCTGTATAGATCCCATTTGTGCTGTGCACTGTTATGTGCTTACCTCACTCTTAGTAATAATGTGGGAAACAACAGTAGTAGTAATGGTCCATCTAGGAAATAGCATAGATGTGATAATGAGGGACAACACTGAAGAATCTCTTCATATGAAAGAAGACAGTTGTAATTTTTAAAATGTTAGCTACCTCTGAGAACCTATGCTAATAGCCTGAACCAACTGAGCAAGTATTCAGATTTAAACTGAATTTTCCAAATCACTACCTATTTTTTTCTTTCTTTCTTCACTATTTCCTCACTTGTAGATAGAATGGCAACAATGCCCGGGCAGTCCCAGTGTTTCACCTTGATCACACAATGTCTCCAGTCTAAGATTTTAACAATATCAGAATAAAAATAGTTTTTTCCCCCTCCTAAACCAACACTACCCTGCCACAGCTTCAAAGTATATAAAATGTATAGTGCTTATCTATTTATTATTGTTGTAACAAAGTGGGGTGATCTGTTATAGGTATAACAATAGGTTTTGGAAGGCGCCTCCCCTCTGGCCATTGTCCAGGATCTACTACTCTCATTTCTCTCCATGCTGAATCTTTTTCTAGCTGATCTCCCTTTTGTAAACTCAAACTCTCCCATAGTCTTCCTTCCAACCATACTGTGGGGAGATGAGAGCAAAAATCAGAGCAAAACCAGAGGAAAGTCTCTGGGCAGAATTATATTGAGGGAGAAGGTAGAGAATCCATAGGTAGATTTCTTCAGCTTCTAAATAAAAAACAGCAAGGTAGACACAGATGCAGCATTCTGAAAATAATTCAGAATGTTGAACTGGCCTTTTACAAAGGGTTGCCAGTTTCAGTAAATTTCTCCCAAGGAAGTAAGGTGCTGGATAGTCCAGGGGTTGGTTAGTTTCAGTTTATCAAATCTACAGGGCTAGTTCTGCCTGGGGTCTCTGTGTGTGTGTCTAATTATACCTGATAGAATTAGAAATTGCCTGGTGCTGCTCAATCAATTAAAAGATTTTTTTTTGTAGACACATGTTTATCACTGGGAGCTGTTTTCCCATATGTTTCTTCATTTCACAATACTTTAACTTCTGAGATGCCCAAATGAAATGTGAAAGGATAAGAAGACAAATCAGCTTCTGGAAGCTAAGGTGGAGTTCCACAACTGCACAATGTTCTGGCTTGTGGATATTTTCCCATTAGCTAGTGATGTGTCTAAGGGGGACAGTGACAAAACCAGATGAGAAGACTAAACATCACATAAAACTACTGGCATGCCTACCAATGAAGAGAATGTGATTTGGCATCAAACTGCAACAGACAATACAGATCTTGGATAGAGAGTTGTTGATCTAGACCACCAACTTTGATAGCATCTTTGAAGAAGTGGTTATTGGAGGACACAGCCAGGTAGCAAAGCATTCCGTATACTTGAATGATTACATTTCAAATGAATACTGATTAATTTATCCTATAAAAACAAAAATTTCAAAATTGAATCAAAATAAATACAAAAAGTTGTTACTGCAGGGAAGAAAAGTTAAATCTGTCTAGAAATATCTAAACAACTTTTTTTTGTTTTTAGATGCCATGTTTTGTTTACGTCTCTTGTTAATACATTTTATGATGGTTGCTGTTTGCATCCTGCTGATGTATTTAAATTGAAGATATGTTTTATATCTGTGTATATGTGTATGCCCACAGATTTCAATATTTGTTCTCTGAGAATCCCTCAAAGAGAAGCAGAACTTACAGTGTTAGTGATACCCTAAAAAGAAGAGTGGGTGAGATTTGCAAAATAATATTGAACAAAGGTAGATTTCCTGGTTCACTTTCTTTCCCCTTTAATTATCCCAATTTAGAAGATTCAGAATTATACTTATTAGTTGTACCAAGTACTTGTTTGGGTACTACTCTTCCTACTATGCTTAGAGGTTGTTATTTTTTTAAGTTCTGGAAATCATAGCATTTGGCAACTGAATATGCATGACACGAAAAAGAAATATATTAAATATAAGTGTACACTTTGTACAGCTTAAGGAAATATTCATTAGGAGGCAAGCTGTCAAAATCTGGATGGGCTCTTTGCAAAGCAAGTTTAAAGCACTTATTTTGATCCTAAGACAGATAAATGAATGCTTCAGTAGCAATCATCTCATCCCATTCAAATGCCCCTTTTACTTCTGAAAAATAGTTATTCATACACTATTTAAATCCAGCCTGAGTCCAATCAGGGTTTAGCTTAACATCAGAATCAGCCTTAAGAATATTTATAAATGGGTATGATATTTCTCTCCAAATTGAACACATCTGTTTTCTACCGTGCTAAGCTATGAGCTTGTATCTTCTGTCCATCTTTTTGCCCATCTAGCTTCTCTTTCTATTTCAGCAGAAATCCCAAATAAACCAATTTTCTGGCTCATTCTGCTCCTTCCTCTTGACTCCCTAACCAGTTCCAGCTGGGAGACCCTGGAAACCTTTAACAGGAAGATGACCCATGAAGTCTTCTCCAACAAGTGGGGGAGATGGGTAGAAGACAATTGGGTGTGAGCTATATTTCCAGAGAAGTGCATCTGATCTCAGCCTTGGGCAGAGGCCCACTTTGCAGGAAATGTAGGAGAGGAAGACTTGCTGAGCACGGAAGTAAAATCATTCTGCTTCATGTACGCACACAGAACTGCTGTTTGAGGCACAGGGGCAGGCCCCAAAACAAAGATGGCAACCTCCGTTGGGGAATAAAAATGGGTCATCAAAACCTGCCTCCTTTTCTATGCTGTGACCAGAGCATGGACAGGGAATGGGAGCAGTCTGCATCCCCCTGGAAGCTTTCTCCTTCCGGGCAATCCAAGGGCCCTGATCATTATCATTATTTCAAGAGCTAAAAAATTGCAGCCCTTTTCTAACCAGGTTTGAGGCAGCTGCCTCTTTTTGCCCAGTGATGAACTCAGCAGCAGCACTTGAGCCCCAGCAATCCCAGTTTGCTTGTGTGATAGCACTGCTGCTGCAGTTGAACAGCTACATAACCTGGAGAAGCCCTTTGATAAATGTGCACGGTGTACTGCTAATGACTACAAGTAATAGTAATAATAATAGTAATAATAATAATAATAATGCTCTGGTACCATAGGTGAAGGGATAGCAGGCTGTTAGTGGGAAGACAGCATTTATAGGTGGACAATTGTATGGCGAATTCTTTTCCTTCCTTTAGACAAAAGGGATGCTAATTGGAGATTCTCCTTTCTGGAAATCCAGCGTGGCTGGGACTCTCTGCCTGGGGAAACTCGGCAGGATCACAAAGATCCATGCGTGTGAAAGAGAGCGAACGAGAGAGCAGGCTGGCCACCTCTTTCTCCGGTGGCTCATTAATTCTGTGACATTCTGATCAAGTTTCGCTGGCGCTGAGAAGGCTAGACACGTTCAGGTAGCTCCTCTTTTCCTCCTCCCTTTGGGGGGAAAATATTAAATCTCTCTCTCTCTCTCTTTCTTCTCTTCCCCCCAACCCAGAATGTTATATTATTAATTGCCAATTTGCATATGTGTGCAGCTGCTGTTTTGGCATCCGATTAGCTTGCTGGAGGTATCGCAGAGCATTTGGCAGCTTTCCTCTTCCAAGGGAAGAAAAAGAGAGAGAGGGAGAGAAAGCAAAGGAAGAAGGCGGCCTCCCCTAACTACAGAACAGCTGATAGTCTATCAGCCATAGACCCTGATGGCGTGAATTACAATTACACTACTTTTCACACTAAATCTGGGTGATAGCTAGTTGGAGGGAAGTTTTATCTTTTTTTTAAACCGCAAAGTGTGCGGAGGGAGGGTGCAGAGAAGAAAAGGGAAAAAAAATTACATGGTCATGCTGTGCTTTTAAAGGCGGTGCGGGTCACTTTTGTCTCTTTAACACCTCCTTCCGAGGGTCCGTAGGCATCTGGGGGATGCGAACGGCGCCTAACGCGGCTTGAGCTGCTCTCTTCCCCTGCCGCTCCGCCTCTTTAATAAATCTACCTCAAATTACATTTATTAACAAGGCGACCGGGAAGTGTGAGAGTTGTGTTAGACGCTTCATTGATTAAATAATTTGTGGGGATTTTCAGTTGTCATCTCCAGAGTCACGGGGGTGGTTGTGGCTTCACTTGTTGTATTATTACCAGTGACTTTAAAACAAGGTTCCAGCGATCTTCGCAATTCATCACCGTCGAAAGCGGGGCTCCGGCTGCCAGCCAGCTGCTAATGGGGGTGGGGGCTGGGGCTCTTTTGCAGCCCAGCCTGATTAGCTGGAGCCCCTTCCACCCCTCACCTGGTAGTGAGCCCGAGGGGTCTTACCTCCAAGTGGGCGCGTCCAGGACTGTGTCTTCAAGAGCCTTTCCTTGTTCAGAGATAAACCAGGTTCACGTCGATAGTTTGTTTTGCCTTCTTGTATTCATACGTTGCAAGTGGCTGGGTTCCCACGACACAATTAAGCCACTAACCAGCACAGGGATGGCCTCCCGTGGCGTGGGAACCCAGCGGCGCGCCTCCCGCCATTCTCGAAGCAGCCATTTAGGAGATGCAATTATCAAGACGGGGGATCGAGACCTTCCCAAGGGTGGCAAAATAAAGTCCTCTGGATCATCCTTTCAAGGCAATCCTGATGTGAATGGGGGTTATTCGCCGGCGTAAGGGTGGCAGAACGGCGGGCAAGCCTGCGGATCCCCACACCGCCACTCAGAAATTGCCTGAAGACCAACTTCCAGGTGTACAATGCCCAGCCTCGCTTACCCTGCCGTCTGGAATGGGGCTGACTTGCAAGTTAGGATGCAATTTCAGTTGAAGCATGGAGCCAAAGTGTAACCCGTAACTTTGCGACGGAAGTCAGTGAGACTTTAAAGCGCTGAATTTGGCTGGGTCATAGCTGTTGAGTGGGCTTAGTTAAAATTTCCCACGGAGCTAACACGCTGAAAGAGGGTCCCTGGCCTTCTCCCCGCATCTCAACTATCCTGCCTCACAGGGTGGTTGTGGTGATGGCATCCCCCACACGTGTTAAAGTGAGATCCTTGGCCAAAAAAAGGAAAGTGGGAGGGTTATCAGTTATCATACTTAACAACACGTCTAAGACTCCTATCCCGGGCACCTTTAATAGGAGGTAAGTCCTTCTGGAGTCGGATTCACGCCCCTAATTTAATCTTCAGGCGTCGGGTCTATTGGGGAGCACCACGTTGGAGAAGGGAGAGCTGCGTCCTGGAAACTTCCATCCTCTGGCCGCCTCGAGAAAAGGAAAGCGTTGCGACGGAGGAAAATGCGCGCGAAAGCTGTAATAATAAGCGGGGCAGCCCAGAGCACAAGGCCCCCTGTAGCTCCCTCCCGGGGCCACGGAGTCCCGCTGCTTCGTGGCAACAGGGCGGCCTCACCGGCCTGCAGAGACTTTCTTGCCGCAGCTACGTCCGATCCGCATAAGTGGGCCACTGTGATGTCAAGGAAGAGCTCTTCCCCTGTACCGTTGTAACCGTCGGCTGAAACCTCCGCCCTTTCTTCCTCTCTTTTTGCCTTCAATAATCTGCCACCCACCCACCCACCTTACTCGTGTGCTTCCAGTAACATAAAATATGTGATTAAAGCTATAAATTTCATATGCTTTTCGTGCGTCGATAAAAATAGCCATATGCAATGTGTCTGTAGTGTGTACAGGCCCGCGCGCGCGCATGCGGGTGCACAAACGCGCACACACACACCCGAGACATGCACTAATTCCTTGCATATGCGGTTCTAGTCCTGGCTCTGCTAACGTAAGAGAAAATAGACTGTTTTCCTTTTCTGAGTTGCTTGCATTATTAGATTTCTCACTCTCACAGATTATCCAAAAACTACCCATTGATTGATCGCCCGTAGAGCTGCATTTGGTGTAAAGAAAAACTTCACAGCTTTATTGGCTCCCAAGAGACAAAACAAACAGAACAAGATATTCGTATTAATACAAACAATGCAACAACCGAGAGAACCGTCCCGTGGAAAGCAGCGCAGCCAAGGCCGTCCAGCGCGCCGCGGCCCCAGCTGACGAGAGACCCGGGAGGGTGGCTCCAGTTTGGCGGCTGGCGCTCTCCGAGAGAGAGGAGTCCCTCTGGGACTGGCAATACTGTTCACAGCGTCTCTCGGAGGGATCCCGGTTCAAAGCGAGGAAGATGCCGCCGGAGGAGCGGAGGACTAGCTCGGGGCTTCTCCTGTTCAGGGGCGCTTCCGTACTACGACGGGCGCGGCTGCAGAAGGGCTCGCGGCCACTCCGGCCTCCTGCCGAAACTCCCCTCGGTGCAGTTTGGTTCAGGCTTCTCCGCGGCTTGGTTTTGAAGCGTTCGCGGGCGCAGCCTTCCCTTCCTGAAGACCTCCAGGCCAGACACGTTGGACTACATCTCCTATCTCCCGAACCCGTACAGACCCGGCCGGTTGGGATTATGGGAGTGGTAGTCCAACGCGTATATCGGGGTGGGGCGTGATAAAACGCGTAACGAGAGTCACTCCGCGGCCCGCTCCAAAGTGCGTTTACCGGAGCATCCCCGCGCATCTTTATACGTGCATACTCAAATTAACTCTCGCATAATTCGACGGGATTTACTCCCAGAAAACAGCCCAAAATTGTAACCTGACCCCGGGTGATTTCTTTCTGCACAGCATCAGCGTCTCAGATCGTGGGATTTAGGCATCTCAGTTCATCAAGGCATCTGGCAGCTACTTGCTTTTCCCAACTGTAAAGGAGCCGTGTATGAATTCGCATTTATTTAGCGCCAGGCGATGCGAGAGCCCCGCGCCAGAAACCAGATTGTCCTTAGCTTTGCAGCCGGAGGGCTCTGTTGAATAAAACAGCTTTTCTTCCCTTTTCTTACTCTGTACAGTTTAGTTAATTCCAGGAATGCATAAAGAAAGAAGTAGCAGTGCAAATAACCCAGAATATGAATTTGGCACCGAGAGGTCCCATCTACTTCGAGGATGTCCTCAGGGTATGGTCAAAAAAGTTAAGATGGCGGCCACGACGGCGCGGTCAAAGCTCCGCCTATCTCAACTTCCATCAAAAACAGGCGGGGCGATCGGCAACTTGACATTTCTTACCGTTCCTTGCGGATACACCTGGGTCGCTTGCCTTTTTAACTCAGTCTGGTTTTAAAAACATGCCTGCCTGCAATTCTACAGGTACACTTTGGAGGAGGGCGCCGTTTCCACAGATGTCAGACCGCAGGAGCTTTTCAGAAAGGCGGGTCTGTTGGCACCTGGGGTCGCTTTGAGCGGGAGCTGTCAGGTGACCAGCATCAAGCTATTGACTTTTTGAAATCTGGCAGCACAACCTTTGGTATTATTATTAGTCGCAGTCAGACAGATGTTTGGACTGGATTTGGCATTTTTATCCACTATCGCGTCTTTCCCAAGGACCTGGGATAGGCAGATGTTACTGTTTGATGGTTTATTATTATTTAGGTGCCTTCGAATTATAGCTGACTCGTGGCAACTGTCTGGACAATCCCTGCAGTTTTCTTGGCGAAGCTGTTCAGAAGTGGCCTGCCCCTGCCTCCTTCCCAAGGCTGAGAGGGACCGGCCCACGGTCACCCAGCTGGTTTCATGCCTAAGGCGGGACTATAACCACACTGCGACTGGTGTCATTACCCTTCTGAGTTTGGTAGGCCAATTTCCTGACTTTGGCTGATCTGGAAAGAACCTAAGCAAGGCCCCACCTGATCAGGATTGGGAGAAGCAGGAAATGCTAAGGTTGTAGGCTAGGCCAGGAGACGGGACTAGCAACTACTTCCACGTTGTTGCCATGAAGTCACCTGGAGTCAAGTGTGACTCAAAGGAGATTTTCCTCTGTTCTCAGGCAGCCAAAGCAAGTTTGCTGGAGGAAAATGTCAACTCATTGGCAGGCTATATAAATACACATACTTATAAATAAATAAAATTTTGTATTTTCCCAGGTCATGTAATACAACCAATGTCTGTATTTTAAGTAGCTGAGTACAGTAGTAGTGAAGGGAGCATACATGCACTTTTAAAATTGAGTCTATAAATGTATGCAGCATACTGTTTTCTGGAAAGCGAAATCTACTAAGGAAAGTAGATAGTGTATTGGACCTCCAACAAATGGAAAATAGGAAGCAGACCCCCCTCTTAGAGTAGGTAGGTAGGCAACTTGATGCTCTCTGGACATTCTGGATTTCAGCCCACCCCCCTACCCCGGGCCAGTGACCAGAGATGGTGGGAATTGAAGACCAAAAGACATCACTTGTGCCAAAGGTTCACCCACTCCCTGACCCCTTTTAACTGAAGCTGTTTTGGTGGTTGAATCTGGGGCTTTCTGCTTTCAAGCATGTACTCTCAAAGATGAGCACAGTATCTTGGCGTTAGTGCCCATACATATATTGTGATTGGTGTCAGTGATCAGGTGGGGAAAGCCTTCCTAACCACTGTAGGGATGCTTTGAAAGCTAAAGTAGACCCTCAACAGTTGGGAATCCAGAAGTGGGGTCAAGCTTTTAGTGGGGTCTTTGGAGCTCTCCTTTTAAGCAGTGTGACAGGGCTGCTCAGTAATTTTCCTGCAGGCTGGTGCCCTCTAGACATTTTGCATGGCAACTCAGAAAACATGGCTTAAGGTTTATGAGTTTTGCACATCAATTGTAGTTGGGTACAGCACCAACACTCCCTACCGCTGTTCCCCTATTTTTTAATTTATTCAATCTCATTTTGTTCATCTTTATATAGTAGTCTCCTTGGCTTTGTCAATCAAACACTCTTTAAACTTGCATTTGTGTAGACCTGTTGCTGCTGCCACCACCAAGAGTTTTCTTCTGAGATCCCACATAGCACTACTGTATTTAAACTAATTGGGATTCTTCCTCAAAGCAACTGTCTGTGTCCTTATAACACTTTTATCCATGGTTTACTTAAGCATGATATATCCAAACTACTTGTATAGACATGCATGACACACTGAACTATAAACTAACATCATAAACCAACCACACCAGGGTAAAATATGATCAGCTAGTTTGTGGTTTCTAAGTGGCTGGGACTGCATGACACACTTAACCATGGTTAGCTCAACCCAATTTTTATGAAAACCCAATTTTTATGAAAACATGGGCATTAAATCTGTAGTGTATACGTGCATTACATATCCAGCCCATAAGAGATCAGTTTCATAGCACTCCAGCTTGTTGCTCATCAGCAAGAAATCTCCATGCTGATCCCAATTTTCTCTGCCACCCCGTTTATAAGAATCAATTTTGTGTGGGTATGGGGCTCACTACATACATGTATGTTAAAATTTAACAGTTAAATATTGAAATTAATTAAATATATCTTAATATTTAATAACGTTTCCTCCGTCACACTGGTATTCAACCTTTATGAGGCTTGCAGATGCAAATCTGGTTCCTGACCTCCAAGACACCATAGGTGGTCGTGCTTTCAGAAGGAGCAGGGCTGAATATTTTGTGTGGGGGCTTAGGGGTGAAGAGTTTTAAGTATGGTAATCAGGGTCTATCAAGTATCCTGTGCTCACACTGCATCTGCACAACTCGGAGTCATCTCTGTATCTAATGTGTTGTGTAAATCTAGAAACCTGGTTAATTCAAAGTCAGGAGAGACATACATAAATTGGTGCCAAGGCTTAGCAGTAAAGAACATGCCTCCTAAACATTGATTAGTTGCAACATTTCAAGCCACACCCACTGCTGTCCATCTGGCTAATTGCAAAGGGGCAATTGAAATACTGAAGCCCTGCTAATGCTGTCCTAGTGTAAGAACTGATAAGGTATCAGACAGAACTGGAGGAAATGAGTGAGCATTTTGCATCTCCCCTCAAATGGCGAATATTGAGTTAGTTACTGTAACTGGGTGCTGCCAGTGGTAAGGATCTTTGTCTGAATTAGTGGCTGTGTCTAGGTTGTGCTATGTTAGCTTAAGTCAAACATTAAGATTCTCAGTCTATTTTACATTGATATTATTAACAGTGCATTCTTAAATATGTTTATTCAAAGTCAAATCCATTGATGTATATGAAACTTAGCATTACCAATTTAGTCTCTAACAATTATGAATAAAATTGACCCCATTAAAAATAGTGCGATCATTTCTAGTCACATTTAATTGCAGAACAGATTCTACAATAAGAGATGCGTGGATGGGCTGGCTTCACCCCACTTTTAGTTAATTCAATAACCCTATTTCATGGATCTACATGATGCACAGAACTATGAACTAGCCACAGAGGCTGCACTGACAAAGTTTTCTGGGTTCACATGTGGCTGGCTAGTTTCTGTCTCTCTCTCTCTCCTGTGAACACACTCAATATATTACCCTTTCATGTCCCTGCCTGGGACCTATTCCCTAGTCATTGTGGTTAGGGTCTCAGTCTACAAAAGTGAAGCCACCTCTTGAGATAAATACTAAGACTTGTCAATTGGCATCCAACAAAAACCTAGCCTGTGAAAAGAGGCCTGCCTTCTTTTCTCCATTCCTGATTTTCAGCAGTGGGTTTTTGCTCCTTGCCTCCACCAGAGGAATCTGAACATTACCTGCTTTTGCCTGGTAAGTCAACTGAGTTTTGCCAAGATGGCTCTGAAAGGGAAGAGATCCACCCTAAACAGCCAAACACAACACTGCCTCTGAGTCTTTGTCTGCAAACTTCAGCTGAGGAAGAAAAAAGGTGCCGGGGAAGAGGGGAATGAAGAGATGTCACTGTCTACAGGATGGGGGAGTTTTCCAAGTTTATCCTCCAATGTTCTCTATCCCTATGAAAACAGACCACCTCCTTCCTAGATCTTGAATCTATTCCACCCTTCATTTCAGTTCATTCATATCCTATAACTGGTTTGCAACACACACATATACATGACTTGGTTTCCTGAGTTGACATAACTAACCACTTGGGCTGGCTTGGTTCACACACCACACTAAGCTAAAACATGGCTGGCTTTCCGTTTACATGTGTCCTGGGAGCAGTGAAATCAGTCCCCCTGAACTTGGGGTGGAGACCCTTCCATATAAACAGTGAAAGCAGTTTCCCTCTCAGTGACTGACTCTCTTCTGTTTTTACTTATATTTGAGAATTTCTGGGTGTGAATCTGAAAGCTTAAGGTAAAATTCAGCATTTATGGAAATCTAGTGAAAAGATTTAGATCACCACCAGCAAGATTTACCTGAGTATTTCCCCAATTCCAAAGTCGATCCTGAGAGAAAAGGTAAAATTGGGCCCATATAACATCCTTAAACTAATTCAAAAGGAAGTGAGATCTCATTGTGAAAGCCAGTCTTTCATTGTGGGCAGAGCAATATGGGTTCCAAATATGAGCAAATATGTCTCAGCAGCTGGTGCATCTTTGCCCTCCAAATTATGTGTCATATTTTGCTTGTTTGTACATGGTTTAGCCTGTAGGGAAAAAAAAAAAGAGCATATGAGCTTTTCTCCTCCCTCTACACAGAAGGGGAAAAAAACTCAATGTTTCTAATGGTTTGTTATAGCACATAACATGTCCCCACATGGGCTATTTCCAATCCTGTGTCATCAGTTGGACCAATAAGGCAGAAAGAAATACAAAAATGGACCAATTAGTTGACTTGGAAATTGGATGGCCAATTTGGCAGGATATTCAAGAGAAATACATTATCTCCTCATTTAGTGACTGCAATTTGTTCCCTACATTGGAAGCAACATGGTCACTAAGTGAACCATGTGAGAGAGAGAGAGAGAGAGAGAGATGCTGCGAAGATCGGTTGCTGCTGTCTCATTTAGATAAAGTTCTCTCATGCAGCAACACCAGTGTTATTCTCACTCTGGTGCGCATTGTTGTCAGGTGCAGAAATTTGGTTGTAAGTGCAAGCATTGGTCAGAAAATTATTTTTTTAAATGTATTGTTGTTACATTTGCAAATGGTTGCTAATGAAGTAGCCATTAAAGAGGTGTGGCTGTAACAGGCTTTGCTCACGCAATGTGTTCAGCTATAACCATTACTGGCTGGAAGTCAGAGAACAGGCCAAGCCCCCCCCAAAAAGCAGGCTTGTTCCTTTTTTTGCCTGTCAGTGAGTTTTGCACATCAATTATGTCCACTTATTTCAGCTATCTCATGCTTTTTCTCCTAAATGGGTAAAAGTAATCAATAGTTAGCAGTTACATCTGCAAACTTATGTACCTATGCAGCAATCATAAGGATATCATACTAATCTGTCAGTGGCAGGCAAAAACTATTTGGACACTAGTGGCAAGCAAAAAAAAAAAGAACAAGAGCCAATAAGCAGACCATATTATGGTTTTGCAAGTAACATAAACTCAATTCTAGCATAGACAGGAAGGGAATTCTACCCCAACTTATAGGGGAATAAGCCCCAAACACATACAAACATTGCATCCCACAGCCACCATCTTGCATTTAGCCATCACACTACACCGTAAGGTCGTTTATTTTTATTTGTCTGTTGTAAACCCACCCCACTGTGGTTTCATTTATTATTTTATTCAGAACCCATCGTTACTCAGAAAATGACTTGGTACAATGAGCCTCGGCTTGTATTTTCTGTTGCAAAGAGACGAAAAGTCAAATTCTGGGCGGCCGTTCAATTGCCAATTAATGTTCGATTACAGGAGTGGCTGAAAGTTCTGGGAGAGCCCTCAGCAGCTGGGGGTTGACGTGCGGGACGCTTAAGGGAAGCGAAAGGGGACCGGGCCGGCTCATTTTTCCAGCGCTGGTTGCAGCCGCTCGCGTCTGAGGACGAACGACTCAACCCCGCCGCTGATCTTCGCGCGCCAACAATGGCGCGATCACGTGGCTGCAAGCGGCCTCCTTCGGAAAGCGTCTGCCTGCTGCCTGCACCCAGCCCTCGCGTCTTGCGGAAGGCAGGGAACTGGGGCTCCCGCTTTTTATCGTCCTCGCCCTTCAATGCGGAGCGCTGCGGGAGGATATATTGCAGAAGCAGGCGCGTGGCTGAGCAAAGCCCAAAGCTTCTGTCCGCCCGCCCACCGCGGAAGCTCTAAGACCCGATGTTGTGCCCTCCCAGGACTTCGCCGTTAAGGGTGGTCTTCCAGGGGCCTCCCTGTAACAGAAGAACACCAAGCATACTTATTTCTGAATAGCCTAACAAATTACCTTTTCGGCTCCTTCAATTCCCGGGAGAAGAGCCCTCCCGGACCATCCCTACATTGCTTAAGTTTAATAACTAAAAAGGGTGCTTGGCTTTTCAAAATTTAACCTTTGCTGACGGGCAACTAGTTTTCTTACTAGTATGTTTTCAACGACTGGCTTCGCAGGAAGCTCTTGGCTAAAACATGACAGGCCAAGTCGCAGTTCAGGATGTTTGTACCAACTCAGGAGAAAATGTTATATGGTTCAGCAATGTGTTGTCGCCTAGCAGTATTGAAGGGGTTTCAGAACTTAATTAAATTTTACATTGTATTACTTACATCAACTATCCTATCAACTATAATTTAATCGTATACTAAAAAGGTAGATAGACTTTGCAGAGCTATCCGTGACTTGGTGCTCAGCAAAGGTGGTAAACTACTGCTCGCTAGATTCTCAGCCATCATGGCCCTTTGGAAAATGGGATTTGTAGTTCAACACATCTGGAAGGGACCAAGTTGGGGGAGACTGAACTAAAGGCTCCGAAGTCTCTGGCTTTGAATCCTGAGTGTGCTCCGGTGGTTTCGCGTTATTATTCTGCACGCCCGATAGCACCCAGGAGACGCGTCGAGTTTAAGATCGAAGGGTCCTCACCACAACGTGTAGGTCCGGTGCTCCTTTCTTTCGCCGGGGTTGATCAGAGGAAGCAAGGGGTCCCTCCACTCGAGGGACAGGTCACAGAAAATCAAAAGGGCACGAGGCTATCTTCCCCACGTCTTGACTTGGGCGCAGTTTAGGCCAGCGAGACTAAAAGACAGACTCGCCATTTACTGCGCAATCCGGACACGCCCCCCTGCCCCGAAGTCAGCACTGTAGCGGGAAAGGCGAGACAATTGACTCCGGCTAAGGTAGAGCCGCCCTTTCCTTCTCGGTTCTAGCCCTTTCTTGACCTGGTCGATTGGAAAACTTTGGAATTTGGGGGGGTACATTCCCACCCACGAGAGGCACGCCTTGTCCTGTCCTGTCCTGTCCTGTCCGGTGGGAGGGCGATCGCGATCGCTCTGCTGGTTTTCCGCTTGCTTGGTGGAGCACGCGTTAGGCCTCCAAAGGGAGCAGGCAGTTCCTCCAAACGCCTGTTGCAAGCGCTGCCAAGTCGGCGGAGGAAACGCTCCCGATACGAGTACAACTCCTCCTCCTCATATCCGACGATTACTTTGGTGCCTAATTAGCAGTTATTGTTTTTAGCTGTAGCTGAGTCCACCGGTGGCACCTGAGGCCGCTTATCAATTAGACGGCAACTAAAAGATTCCTCCTGGCTCAGAGGTTAAGTATTTTACCCTCCCATAAGGCGCTCCTGGCTGTCGGCTTAAAAAGCTGCTGGCCTAACCCAGCCGGAATCCTGATCCACAGACGGTGGAGACAGTTTTTCCTTCCAGTTCTCCATTCAGTTCCGTTAAGCTAGTAGTTGTACCTTGTGGACAAATGAGTGTTTTCCTATCTGTGAAATGGGAATAATGTCCCACCTCAGTGCAACCACATGCTTCTCTTTTATGTGTGTATTTTTAACAACAAAATTAACCAATAATTAACACCAAAACTTAAAAAAAAAGCCTTTATTGCGTATTAAGGTTTACAGTATGTGATTCAATAAAGAGGTATTGTCTCATTTGTGCTACTTTTAAACATACAGTGGCAATAATTGTAAGTATGTTATTGGAAAGACAATACTAATATTAAACAACTGATTTTCAGATATGGGGATGGGGATGCAATTAATGAACTAATGGGTGCCATTCAAGTTACACAGTATCTCTTTTTGAAAGTTGTGTATCTTATTTTATTCAGTCAGTTGGTGCACCCTAGTTTTAAAAAGCCACCCCAAATTGCAACTGAGATTGGATTGTACCTAAATACAGTAGTAATTTCTTAGGCTTTTAACAACTGGTCAAAAAGCAGATGACATTTTTCTTCCATGCACATATATACATTGAATGGGAAAAGTTTCACTAGTTGGGTTCCTATTTGTCAGACTGTTGAAAGCCATAGGAAGAGAAGTTTATAACTATAATTGTAGCAAAAGCCTATTAAAGTTATTCGGAAGCAAAATATATTTTCTTTTGTGCCGTGTCAGCCAGAAGTGAAAGAAACAATTTTTTTTGGAAGATCATAACTACTGGGTGGTAAATGGAAGGTTTTACTTTATCCCAAGTCCTGCTTTCCTGTCTGCAGTCAGTTCTCTGCCTTGGAAAGCTGTTAGGTGTGCTAGAAATCATGGAAGGGGTGAAAAAAGCCCTTTTTTGATAAATAAAATACATTTTTAAAATTTATGGGTACCATCAAGACCAACAGAAGAACGTGTAAGTCCTTACATTTCAAGAGAAGAATTAAGCCTGAAAATCTATGTACAAGGACTTGGGAGAAAGCCATATGGAACTCAGTGGGGGATATTACTGAGCAAACTGTTCATAAAATCAAGTTTGCACTTTGCTGCTAAAATCCATGGGCTATGCAGCCTGGACTTATATCAAAGGGTTGGGTGTTTCCTGCAAACAACAGATCCAATGGAGCTTACTTCTACAACTGTGGTTCTTCAGCTGAAAGCACTCAGTGCTGGCTGTTTTACATTTTGTGTGTGTGAATTGCTGTGGTATGCTTTGGGTTCCTTGTAGTCTTGCAGCGTCATTGCACATGGCTTGATGCAAAAGTAAATCCCACTGAGTTTACTCCCAGATAGATGTGTCTAGCTTGCACATTTCATGAGACTTGTGTTTATAAAAATGGGGGTTTAAAGCAAGAGTGTGTAAAGATGCTTGAACCAGCAGGCTCACCAAAATTCCATCGTGCAGGATAACTGTTTGCTTGGCCCACCGACCCCTAAAAACATTTTATTTTTGATTATCAATGCCTGCCTTCCTCTTGCCTGCTGGCGACTTTGGCGCTTGATCTCCATCTCTCCTATTGCCTCTAGCTCACTGTGGAGGAAAGCCGTCTCCCTACCCCTTCCCTTTAGCACCTGGGAACTGTAGTAAAATCAGAAAGTAACAATAGAGCTGATTTTCCCCTGCCAAGCAAGTTTTTCTTAAAGCGCCCTCCCCATTTTTCATTTTACCCACGGTACAATTGATAAATGGAAAGCCGAAGGCAAAGCTGCTCTCTCTTATTCCGTCTTCTCTTTTTTCCACTTCACAGAGGAAAAAAAATGACCCAGGCTTAATGAAAACACCCCGAAAGAGCCCAATAGGACTTTCAAAGTCTAAAACTGTTTCTCGGCATAAGATTTAGTGAGCAGTGTAGTCCACTTCACCCCCTCTCCTGAATGACATCACTTTCGGGCACATATAGAAAAGCTGTTTCATTGAATTCCCTGCCTGGACCCTGTTTTTGGAAACATACTCCGAGGCGTCTCAAATCACTTCTTTTTCGAGGTTAATTGCAACGCAGTTTAAACACGCTGTTTCTCCGCGCGCTTCACCAGGCGCAACTACGCACGTCCACTTCGCCACGAGGGAAGGAAGGTGACGTCCCTGCCAGGCGGCTGCGAATCACTCAATCTCTGCTCAGCTCTTCCCCCCTCCCCCGGAGCATAATCTGGTGGGATCTCAGAAAAGCCGGGGACAGACGATCCAGAGGCAGCAACCGCAGCAACATCCGGGGCCATCTGGTCGGGGAACCGCACCTGAGCAAATGCGTCAGGTCCCCCTTCTGTCCGCAAAGAAGAGCGAGTAAGTCTGGAAGAAGCCCGACGTCCCTGCGCCCCGCGCTTCGACAGAGCGTCCAAGAGGAGCTGAAGCCGGGCCAAGACCGCTCCTGTAGCTCTCCCCTGCTTTTTCGCTGCCTCCCAGATCTGATGACCACCCCTCCCCCCCGTCCCTCGCCGCCCGCTTGCAAAAGGCTCGGGCGCCTCTCCATGTATTCTCCCCATGTAAAAGACTGAGAATCGCCAGGGAAAAATCCACCGACCAATGCAGCCGGATCCTTTCCGTTTTTAACGCTCGTGCAAGAAAGGTGACCGCGGGGCCCGGGGTAGAATTAACAGAGCGGGAACTCAGACCAAGGAAGGCGTGCGATTTCTTAGGCGAGGGTGATGCCCACGATCTGCCCAACCTCACGTGGGTCTTGTTTTGAAGGGGCTTCGCCGGTTGCAGAGATGCCGGCAGGCCGGGCCGAGCCCCTTCGCTTCCCTACGGGCGTTGGCTTGGCGGGCTTCCCTTCTGAACTATCCCGGGGAAGGCGCGGCTCTCAAGCGCTTCGCTCCCAGGCTGTTAATGGGGATCCTTCTCCAGCACGCCTCAATATGTTGCTCTCTTCACATTAAAAACAGCCACGCCGTTTGTGTAAATCTGTAATAAATAATATTTTAATGTTAAAAGAGAAGTGTATAGTAATCAAAATCTTTAGGGGCAGGATGGAATGGAAACTGAGAAGGGTTTGATAGTAAACAATCCAACGCTCATTCCTCTGCCTCACAAGACGAGCAAGAGGCACCGGGTGCTTCCAGTTGCCATGGAGGAAGGATGTGGCTTTTTTGAAATAAGGAAATGCTAAAACATCAGGAGGTGGTGGGAAGCAGGGACAGAGCCCAAGCCCTTGAAGCTGAGACTGAGGGCTTGAAAGAGAAACCTGGGCTGCGTTGGGGACGTGGGGTGCGAGCGCAGCCTCGACATGGGTAACTGTGCCATTCCCACAAGGTTTCATTCTCAGCTAGATTGCCACAGTGTCATGCTTTCATTGTGCTCCAGACTTATCTGGGGCCTCTGTCGTATCAGGCTCCAATTCTGAGCCCTGGGAGTAGAGACCTATTCTGAATTGAGGAATTCATCAGTGGAAGACATTTTGGTGCTTGATGTGGAGGAACAGCAGCCCCCCCCCCCTCGCAACCAAGGTGCAGGAGCCAAAACTTATCAAATTATTTTGGCAGAAAATTTTGCAAGCCTTTTCTCTTTCTTTGGCAGTTAAAACTGAATAATGACAGATCAAATAACTGTTTGCTGCCCTTTTCTGACACTCTGAACCAGCTGTTTGAGACAGTGGAGTGGCATCCTCACTCTATAGGTGTTTTCATACTGTATACTAACTCAGTTGAAACATGGTTGACTAAATTAGCCCAATTGCCTGGATTTGGACAATACACTGAGCCATAAATGATGGGCAGAATTCACATACTTGATGTATTACATATTTATTCTGGTTAACTTCATACAGTTTTCTCCATGTTCTGGAAGTTTTCTTAATGAAGCTTGACTGCATTTTCTGGGAATATTCTTAATCACATTTTATTCCTTTTTCTGAGTTCATGCAGTACACCAAACCATAAACTAAAAAGTGTATTTGCACACTTTGCTAGGTTAAAATGTATCTGACCAGTTGGTGGCTCAGTTTGTTGTAAGAACACAGCCACTGAACCACAAAGTAGCCAACCACATTTTAGCTTAGCATACTGTATTGTGTGAACTCACTGCCCTGTGCTTGGAGACAGCTCTGTTTAAGGTAGTGTTTCTTCTAAGAAGGCCTGTGGGCTTGGATGGCACCTGGAAATGCCATTGCTGATTCAAAAATAACATTTCCTTGGAACTGGAATTGGCTACTAATGTTTACCTGGGCATCTTCATGCCATTTTTCCTGGAAATAATACAAAAGTGGTCTGCCATTGCCTTCTATAATCTATTTTTCCAATTTGTACATGTCTACTCTTAGCAAAGCCAGCATTTTAAACTTCTCAGTCTAGTTTAGAATCATGGCATTTCTTAGTGGTTTCCTACCCAGGTACTAACCAGATCCAACCCTACTTAGTTGTTGTTGTAATTACTAATTGCTGTTTACATAGTCTACCAAATAGTTCTGACTGGATTTTTTACTTATTACTATCATCTAGGATCTAGGGTAGTTAAAGATAACTGTAATATATGTGTTGTTCCAAGTAACGCAATGTTTTGTAATTGATGGACTGAGATGATGATGATGATGTTTTCGGAAAGCTTCTGGAATGCTGCACCCTCAGTATGCAGAACACCCTATACACTTTTGAGAAGCTATATATGGGCAATTCTGTGTGGCCTGAACTTCCAAAATATATTGAAAGTAGGCACTGACCCTGCAATTTTCGGTGGAGAAAAATCATTGTAGACTTGCCATTACCACTGACATAATCCTTTTGCTTGGGTTCATACAACACACTGAACCACAAACTGGCCAAGGTCATTTTCACTTAGAAGGTTGCATCAAACCAGTTGGTGGGCTACGTTCTGCATAATGTGGCCCTTTCCTTATAGTTTTCCATCAGCACCAGAATATGCTGGCACTCCCAATGTTTCCATTTGATGGTATAATGGTGATCTGTGTCAGAATTTAAACAGTATTATCCCATTCTAGAAAGCAACTAGTTATTCTGGCTTAAGTTAACAGGGCCCTGCCACAGCAACAAGCTGTAGAACACCCCATAGTGTTTCAGTACCTCTTTTAGGGAAGGGGAGGTCAGGTGACCAGAAGTGTGACTGGTCATGAGGAAAGATGTGGTCAGTTCCTCCCTTACATCACAGGGAAGATGCTTGACCTATGTCACTGGCCTGAAAAGGTGAGACCCTCACGATAATCATGGATGTGAGTAACAAGGTACTCACAAAATAGAAGGTACAATCTGGCCAACCCTATTACTTGTAGCAGCTTGTTTTATTGGCACAAGGGTTGGGTGGTCTGTTAAGTCACTGTTTAAAGGCCCTCTGTTTTCAAACTCAGAACAGTAGAAATGGTTTCCAGAGTTGAAATGAGGTACAGTGGGGACAGCATGTACAAATGCTAATAATAGTGTTACAACCAGTAATGCTAATGGGGGGAAAGTTAAAACTGATGAAGTATTTCATTATCTTAACTTATAGTTGGATTCATATAACAACATAGGCTAAAATATGATTGGCTATTTTAGGGCTGTCTGCTTTGCAACACCCAAGCGATAGGGTTAATTTATTATAACCTGTAATAAGTAATTTGAGGAGAAACATCTACATCAAGAATTGGCTCCTGAAGGAAGAATCCATTCCCAAACATTCATGATAAAAGAAAATATGATGCTACCTGCTAAATTAGATTTCATTTCCACAAAGGCATGTAGCCAATTTCTGCCATGGTTTGGGGCAAAGGTCCATACTTATAGGGCTATTTTAGGGAATTTATTCAGAAGTAAATCCCACTGAGTAGGATATGTATTGTTAATTTTAATGAAGAAAAAGGAATCTTGTGTTCGGTGTGGGAAAGAGTTGCAGTTACTTGGATTTTGAATTGATCTAGGTTGGCCAGTTGTGTTTTTATTTTACTCCAAACTGGATTATTTAAGACATTTTGAGGCGTGTGAGGGACCTGCTGAGTGCAAACCAGGACAGAAACAAATAATTCATTAGTAAAATCAGTTCCATGAATGTTTTATTTGGAAGTGAGCCAAATGGGTATTTACTTATTGTTTTAAGAATACACATGTTGCTCTTCAAATCCAGGTTTTCTGCGAAACAGTGGGCTTTCAAATAAAGGACTTAGTCCCAAATGAATGTCAAAGACAGATAATCACATCTTATATAGTTCAGCCAAAACTGGTTGCACTGAAAGGAGCATCTGCCTGGCCAGCAAACTTCCCATCCAGTAGTCCCAGAGGTTGATTTAGCCACGATCATGTTGCGATCCCCCCCCCCCCCCGGTCAGAAAAAGGCTCAGCAAACAGGAATTCTTAACTTGGACGCACGCAAGGATGTCAAAGAGGCTCGCTTCTTCCCTAGTTAAATAATGTGTTCAATAAATAACGGAGCGCCAGCCGGTTGAAAGTCGGCCTAATTGGTCTGTAGAAGATCACACAGCCATTAAACGCTTGCTCTTCCCCCACCTTGGCCCGTCCCGCCCCCCTTCCCCTCGCGTAATGAGGGACGGGGGTGGTGAGGGCTGGGTTAAAGGCAACGGGATCTCCAAATGGGTTTGAAGGAGTCAGGACTGCGCCCAGGTTCGTGGAAGCGAGCCTGGGCATGTGTGCGGGATGCGAATGGGCGCGGAAGCGCTGGTGATGAGCTTACTCGCCGGCGCAGGAGCAGGGAAGGCGGGATCGCAGCGAGCAGAGCGAAGGAAGAAGGAAGGAAGGAAGGAGGCCCGGCTGATTAGCATGCAGCAGCGCTCTCGAGCCCGGCTCCATTGTTTTAACACCTCCCCTCTCCTCCGCGCCAATCTGTCACCGTTCAGCAGGCGAACGCTGCTGCTTCGAACGCTGCTGCCTCAAATGAGACGGATAATTAGCTGCCCCGCACGAATGGCGCACTCTTCTCACCCCTGATTGCTATCACCTTCTTGCTCCTGGCAGTTTTGACACCTCGTAATCAGCCTGCTGCTTTTTCTCTTTTCTTTCCCCGTTTCTGATCCCCCCACCCCACGCTCCCTCTTTTCCTTCAGATTTTTTTTTTTTTTAATAAATGCAATGCCAGTTGCCATTTGGATTGAGTCTTCTCTGTTGAGTTAACCTTGCATGAATTGCAAAGGGAGGAAGACTGGGGAGGGGAAAAATGCGAGTCTACCCAAAGCGCTTCCGAGAAATGGGTGGGTTTGTAGAGGGGGAACGCCTGAGCTCCGCCGCGGGCGAAAGGAAACGCTTCAGTTCTTTGCCGGCTTCCACTCGCGAGCATTCCGGGGACGGTGGGGGTGGGAGCTCTAGCCCGCCCCCTTTAGCTCACGGCAGATCATTGCAAGGGAGGCCCCGCGGCCCGGCCAACCTGCAATGGTGGATTGGCTCGGATCTTGAGGTTCTTAGCGGGCTGGAAGGCGAAGGGAAAGAAGCTCTAGCTGAGTGTGGCAATAAACAAACTGCAGAGGGAATCTCCAGAAAAGGACAGAGCTGAGACCTCAAATTAATGTACTGAATTTCCCTTCGAAAATCGCACCCCCTCGATGAACTAGTGGAATCTGTCACAAGAGTGTTTCCCGCTCGCCTCTAACGAGCAGTGACAGCCTAATTACGGGGACTACATTACAAGAAGCAGCTGGCGAGGTAGCCGGAGAGCGAGGGAAGAAAGGTGCGCGCCGGTACGTAGGCGAGAGCACGGACGCGCCTGAATGGAGTCCAAGGCAAAAGCCGCACGTGGCGCCCCCCGGACGGGCTTCCTCAGCCGCTCAGCGCCTTTATCTGGTCGCTGCGTTTTCTTGGGAGTTACCCCCCGTCCTGGCGCCCAGCCTACCTGGACGGTCCTCGTGGGGTTGCCGGAGCCTGAAGATGGCCCGCTCAGTAGATTATTATGCAGCACGAGAGGGAGAGAATGGCACTAGCACCTTTTCCGAGGTGGGGGAAAATAGGAGGGACTTGTCTGTTTTCCCGACTTCTGCTTTCTTCCATTACTGTACCTTATAAACAAGTCGGGCCTCTTGAATGGAGTCATTGCTGTTCCAAGGCGGCGTTTTACCGCCTGAGCTTTCCTTGGTGAGGGTAACAGACAGGACGTCCCGCGCCCTCCAATGTTCCGAGAGGAACGCGTTTATTCTTCATTGTTTCCCACTCACCCCAAGCTAAGAACATCATAGCGTAATCCCGGAGAGCAGAACGAAGTATGCTACACACTCCCAACTTGGGTTTTTGCTTACAAGTAGTGTGCTTTCTGCAATAGTCAAATCATGGCATACCGTGACCTCTGTTGGAGACAGGTCTTGCTTTCAAACTACTGTATGGTCTTCACTTACGATGGGAGATACTGAGAGGTTAATACGACTTTGCATCTATGGTGCTCCACTAGCTGGAATCCATTGATGACTCTCTTATTTGCAAACTCTACTCTAGCCTGGATTTCTTTACCCTTTGAGGAAACCAAGTTTGTATCTTACTGTCAGACACTATATATACACCAACACTCATCTTGGTTGGCTGGGAATTGTGGGGGGAAAAAAGTCTATTTAATCAGTAACTCATTCAGTAGATTACATTCTTGTATTTTCTGTTTCATTTAAAAAACAAACTTATGGTTACATACAAATAAAATCTGCTAGATTGGATAAGCAGTTATTTCTAGAAAGGTAATAGTTCCTGCAGCAGAACGTTACAGTACATTCAGCCACAATAGCTCTCCACCTGAGGACAGGTAGTAATATAATGATTTGCTTATCTTTCTGCAATTTCCCAAATCAGCTATAATGGGTGCGGAGTTTTTTCCCCAAGACACACAGTATCCCTTTTGGTGTGTTGTGTTTACTTGTGCAAAGTAGAGAACGCTTTCAAACTAGCAGTTCCCCCTCCTTTTTCAGTGTCCATTTTGATTCTGTTTTTGTTAACACAGCAGCATTCTGTAGATTGAAGGTTTAGAGAACATAAATACATTACCTTAAAAATGCATATTCCTATTTATTTTCCTGTCATTGTGTCTCCCATAACTTTAGGATTAGACACTATTTTCAAGCCGTGCAATGCGTTTTCTTCCCCAAATACATCCTCCACAGCAGCGTACGCAGGCAGGCTTGAAGAGGTGTCTCAGTTCCTGTCATATATGCATTTGTAAAAGATTTGGAAAACAACATATTCTGGAGCACACTACAGACAAAACCTGCAGAATACTTATTTTAGCACAAAGGTAGTTAACAGTTTGTCAAAGATGGCTTAGAGGTTGTAACCAAAGTTGCAAAAAGATGTTTGCATAACCAAATGAGTAACAAATCATGCAAGACATCATTCCCCCAAAAATGGACATGTCATGTATGTACTGCACAAGACATTTGGAGAAAGTAAAAGAAAACCCTTTAATTGCATATACTGACACTTTATTAAAACTGATCACTGTACAAATTGTTACATCTGGAATAAAAATTCTATAGTCTGCATTAATCCATTTTGTAAAGCTTCCTGAAAAAGACTACACTGTAGCAGGTAAAATGGATTACTGTAATATGCTCAATATAAATGACTTAATTCACTTAGTCTGGAAAGCCTAATCTATTTTAAACTGGAGATTGTGGACTTTACCTTGGGTCTTTGTGGCTTTACTGCTGAAATGCAGTTTCCTTTTAATTCAGAAGTGGGGAACCTCAGATGTTGCTGATCCACAGCTTTGAGAATCCTTCACTGTTGGTCATGCTGGCCTGAAGCTTTTGAAAGTTCTAGTTCAACATCCAGAGGTTTCAAATCTCATCCTCCATATACCACAATTATTAGATTAGCTTTAGCAATACAATTCTTGGTTGTTGTTGTTGTTGTTTTATTGTTAGCAGTTTAAGATTAGTCATAATTCCAGCCAGTTTATTAGGAGTAGAGAGAGATGAAAGTAACAGGCTGGTCTCAGCTTCCTTGGAAACTGAGGACTGACTAGACCAGTGTTTCTCGACCCCAGCAACTTTAAGATGTGGACTTCAACTCCCAGAATTCCCCAGCCAACACATCTTGAAGTTGTTGAGGTCGAAAAACACTGGACTAGACTATTAGAAGCTTTGAAAATGAACCACCTAGCAGGAGGATAGGATTTCTCCTATAGAGGAGAGGAGAAAGGAACTTTGGTTCTTAAGCATGGACAATTAAATATATATATCTAAGCACAGAGGAAGAGGCCTTATACAGAATTAGATACTTGATCCCTTTTGCTCAGTATTACCTGCATTGCCCTGTAATGGCCCTCCAGTCTCTCCAGCTTGCTTGGTAATGATGGGGACTGAATCTCAGTGATACTGTATGCAAAGCATGTACTTCATCTACCATGGAACTACAGCCTTTCCCATATATTTAAGATGCGAGTGCTATTTAGTAAAAGAAAGAAAATAAAACTCTCTGGAGTTGAGCTTTCATAGATATGTCCATACGTCCCCTATCCAGGTACAAATCAGGTCTGATCCTGCTTTGCCTCACTTCTCAGTCCAAACAAGATCAGCAAAGTGCTGGATATTTATTAAATATTCTGTATGGAGGGCAGTCCATTCAGGGAAAAAAGTTATTGCGCATTGGTTATTAATACCCGGTAAGCAGAATTGCATACAGATGACAGAATCCTTTGCATTCAGTGGCTTCAGTTAAGCACATAGCAGGACACTAATCACAGGATTCGGCTGTTGCAACACAGCCATTGCCTTCTTTCCGGATCCACAGTTGTGTTCAAGGTCAGAAATGAGACTAAATACCACACCTCAGTTCAAGTTGAGCATGCCACACTTGACTTTAAGTAGCAGGTTTTTTTAATATGGAATGTCTTACTTCTAGTCCTACTGTAGTAGAGGTAAGAGAGCATTTACTGTATTTAAATAGTAACTGATTATCACTTTCTGTTAACAAGTCAACATTACAATGTTCTGTTCTAGATAACCTTTTTGATTAGGAATAAAATAAATTGATACGGGCCACAGGATAAAGCACCCGCACCTGCATATATGTTCCATGCATACTTACATTTAAGTGCATTTCTGATTTAATGTTAATATACCAATTATAAGTAGGTGAAACATGTGGCTCATTGGTTTATTACTACTTACAAAAGGGGCAACATGCACAAGAGTTCATTTTAATGGAAGGGGGAACAGAATAACACGTTCACAGTTAAATGCATAATCTGTGGCTCGCATCTTATCAATAAGTACTTGGAGTTAAGCACTAAAATGCATAACACTTATTTCCATGTACCTCTTCCAATGTTACATTAACTAGTATGCTAAGTGTTAAACAGTATCCTAATAAATAAAAGTTATTTAGAAATATAAAGGCACGATATATACTCATCAATTCTATATACAAAATATGGGCTCAATTTTTGTTACATTTCAGACTTGATCTTAATATTCAGCATCCCTCTCTACAACCACAGTTTTAAGACAAAACATGTTGATGCAAAAGGAGTTTCAGGATATTTATTTTAGGGCTTTGAATCTGATTTTAATTATGTTAATGGTGGGCATGAAACTATCAACAGATTGTTATAAATGCAACCTTATATTCTGAAATTTTTATATATATTCGGACCAAAATCAAAGTACAGCATCCACAATTAATTTAAATAAAACTTCTCTGTTTTCCAGTGATGCTAAGACTTCAAGTTGAAATGTGAATTCAGATGCCTCAGAAAATCCTCCCTGGATGTAAGAGATGGTGGGAAAACTTTCTGACAGAATTCACATATTCCTGACTGCCTGAGTTCCCAGTCTGCAGAAGCAAGTGCCAGTAAGTCAGTGTCTTGAGTGCAGTAAGACTTCCACGGAGGCTGTAAGAAGCAGGGGAAAAAAGGAATGAATGCTTTGTGCAAAATCAGTGTTGTGTTCTGTCTGACTATGTTTACTGCTGTTTTGGTTTACCTAAATATGTAGCATTTCATTTGACTGAAGAATGAGCTTTGATTTTGTCTAAAGCAGTCCACACATCTTAAAGATGCCAAGATTGAAAAACACTGGTCTAAAGACTGAAGTATGTAAAATATTTATACCATTTTTAATTTTAGAACTGATTAACATTAACAAGCATGTCTGGTCAGCAGTTCCAGCATCATAAATATAGGCATTATATTTTACTTCCCTAAATATAATGCTAAGGCACTGGTATTCACATTATGTAAGAATTTTGACCATCAGCATTTCATACTTTTAAAACAACCAAAATACATATATATTAAAGTCTTAAATAAAAAGTTCATTGATTATGGCATACAAGTCAGAATAATTTTGGTAAGCAAGTATTCATGCAGTATTTCAAGACTGGGCTCCTTTTTAAAGATAAGATTATTTTGAATGTGTGATACTGCTATGAACAAGAAGGGCACAAGGCCCAGGATAGATTTCTAGAAGTACTTTGTGTTATAATACTACTTAAGACCATACAATTTGAGTCAAGATGCTTTCTTTGATATTTAAATACAGTATGTACAAATATGTATATGTCTACTCCTAACCCATGTCATTCATATGTTCCAGGACCTCATGAATTTTGAAATACAGTAGTTAATTTAAAAGGGGTGGGGCAAAGAGAAGCAGCCACTGTTTCTCTTAGGAGTTAATGCTTTGTCTAAACAATATTTAATATTTGTCATAGGGCCTTTGCAGATTTCTCTTGTACATCTTGTACTGTGGTCAGTCGTCAATCCTTCCAGGCTAATTAGGTATAATTACATCAAGTTCTAACAAACACTACTTTTTTGTTGGTGTAAATTGCTTTGGAAACCTGTCTAAGCATTGATGCATGTTTTAAGTATCACTATGGAAGTGTGCTTTTAATTACTTATTTGCAACTCCACCTTCATTTAAACTGGCAGTTTTAATAACTGTAACAGGAAGCATTTCATGCTATTTTTGTAATATTTGATCACGCACACACCAGCCAGAGGCCCTTTTCTTGAAAATTTTTTTCACTGGCCTGGTTAACACCTGATACTAAGTCATAATGTGATTTGTTTGGTTTTTGGATAAGTATGATGTGTGAATTCACCCATTATGTCTTAGTATTCTGTACAAAGTAGGTCACTGTAGCTTGTTCAACAAACCATAATGAAAAACATACTGGCTTAGAGCAATGTGTGAATGCTTCAGTTGAGTTTTATGTTGGACTTGATTTGGTTTGCAATTTTACTTATTTACAAATAAGTTTCACTGAACTCAATCAAGCTGTCTTTTGACTAGACATCTAGAATTTTCTTAACATCTCCACTTAACATCTAATGCAAAGCGACCCTGCCCAACAAAGCATTTATTTGGATTAAATTTTCACTATAGAAGAAATGAAAATGTCTGGGTAGGTTTTATCTTGGATTGCTGCTGATAATGTACTTTTACTGGGGAGTTATGAATGTTTGTAATAATTTTAATATTGCAATTAATTAGTTGCCTTTTAACTGATTAACAAAATACATTTTTTCATTTCCATAATTTCAGTGCACATATGCTTGAGAAATTAAAAGAAACATAACAACATTAGAATTCAGTAAATCAACTACTACCACTTCATGTTAAAAGGAAAGTCTTTCATTAATGTGTTTATTTCGGTTGCAAACAAGAATCAAAAGAGAATTAACAATAAACAAGTGTGACCTTAACTTGCAGCCCATTGATTAAAATATGCTGTCACAAGAAAATGAATTAACATTCTAATAGTTTCATCCTATTTTATGCATGCTCCTTCCTAACATAGTTTTCAGTTATCAGAGAAGCTGAGTGGCTTGCTGCTCATATAGGTGGTTAAAAACCATGTATTTGTATAAGTACTGGGATATACATTTCTAAACGGTATACATCTATACAGATGCTAAAGTACTTTGTTCAATAGGTGTGAGATGCCCTTTATATTTGCTTTCCTCAAAATAAGGAGCACTCCACTCTGAACTAGACCTCTCAGTGAGCCACAGCACAGGGACGTACCACATTCCTAACCGTTCAATTTAGTCTACATTCTTGTTTTCATTATTACAGTTTTCAATCCAGGTGTTTAAGAAACTGCAATACACTAAGAAAGCAGACTCAAGTTTTTATATTTAGTCTGCAAGGAAGAGCTAAATTTATTACATCAACTGAGAGCCACAGTTCTAACGACTTACGGTTGCCAATTACGCTGCATTTAAGTTTCCCCTCCTCATCTTTACTTGTTAACACATGTACTAAATACATGACAGAAATTCTTGTCTGCTGAAAAAAAAGGGATGGGGGAATCAAGTGTGTAAATCAGCAATATTAGGATGTCAGCAAGGTTAATCCTGTATACAAGGATCCAAACATTTTAAATGCATTTTCATACTGTCTACGTTTACTCTGCAGGCAAGATAATGAGCTGCCCCAAGCTATCTTCAGCTGATTCAGAGTGAATCTATCTGCTTTTATCAGGAGAGGACAGTCTCACAGTCTTACTGAACACATCTCAAATCAGACTCTGAAATCAGGCCAACTTTATTTGTCAGGGAAGGATCTTGCCTTCATTTTCATGTCAGCTTGCCAGAGCCATGTTAGCATGCTGAAGGAATTGGGGCCATTATTATTTTTAGCAAAATTGAATTTTCACATTTTCCGTTGTTGTTAAAAAGGACTATGCATTTAAACTTCTTTTCCTGCCTATAATTTAGCGGAGATTTTGATCAGTTAAAAACAAGTCAGTGTTTTTATACTAGAAAGGAATGGAAGAATTTAGAGATAAGAAAAGTAACAAAATATTTTAAGCAAATATATGTGTCTGTATCTTTAATGAAGTCTAAAGTAGCATTGGCTTCTTATGCCTACGTTTCTGGATAAGATACATAATTTTAATCAAAGGCCTTATGTTCTACATTCCTTCCTGGATACAACTAACAAATATTGGAACTATTTTCTGTCGCCAGTTGTCTTTCCAAATGTAAACACTTAAGATATCAAGACGTCCTGGCTATCACTGAATTATAGTACAGTACTGGCTATTCACAATTTAAAAATGTATGTGCTTATTTTTCAAAAACAATTTTTTTAGCCTAATACTTTTAACATTATGGCACCTTAACTTCTATTCTCCTGTACGTTTTAAGCTGCATAATTCTCTATCAACTTAGAATCCCATACCAGCTGTTTCACATGCTTTACTAAACAATGCAGGGTGCCATCTATTGAGAAATGAATACACAGTCTAACTAGTTAAAAGAACAAGCAGGAGACATATTGGAGAAAAGGAAAAGTAAGAAGTAATAGAATGAATGCTTTATAACGCCACAGGAATCTTCATAGTAATAGAAGAAATAGTTTAATTTGTTTTGAACCAATTCAGCTCAGGATTTGATGCAATGGAAAGCAAAAACTGGTTAGTCATCAAATAATGCAGGTGAAAAACTAAAACCTAGTGAAGAAAATAAACAGTTTGGTGTAAATATACAAATCCATTATGTATAATGAAATATTCTCATAGACAGAGGGTATTTCACATGAATTTTGTTCTGGAAGACTTGATTGCCTTTTAGATGTTTTCTTTTGAATGAAATCCTCATCATTTGAAAACTAATACGAGAAGAGTAGACGTGGTTATTACATGTTTTTATGATTGGAAAAAAATGGATACTGCAAGACTGGGCGGACACCCGTTCTCTGTCGATTATACAAAAATCTGATGGAGTCATCTCTCAATATTAGAGCAAACATTTCAGTACTTGATGTCATGTTCAGAAATTTAGACTGCATGTATTTACATGATATGAATATGTCTTGTCTAGAATGTAGCTGATAGATGCTTTTATGAGCTTTTATCCTGCATAAAATAAAGATGCACTATAAAAAATTCAACTTATTGTATGAAAACAAATTCAACACTTAAAGAATGTTACATTGTGAAATTGTCTAATAGGTAAAGATTTTCATGTGTAATCTTTAACAATTTAAAGATGAGAAGCTACTGTTCGTAAAAGTGATTTTGTTTAAATTGTGTCCAAACCCCTGCACAGTACAATCTGGTGTGTATTTACTCAGATGACAGCTGCATTAAGTTCAGTGGGATCTATTCCTTTATGAGTATGTTTAGGTTTGCAGTCTAATAGAAGCCCAATCTGCTGCTAGCATGGGAACAGGGCAGCAGCAATAGGGCACAGCAGTACGCTAAGACAGTGCAGAGAGAAAAGAAATGGAACAGCATAGGAAAAACAATCAGGACTGAGAATTGTAAGACTCATTGTAACGTTGTCTGAAAGGCTTAAATATCTTGAGTCGCTTCAGAACTGAAGTTTTAAACGTTTGATGCACTACAATGACCAAATGGGGAAAGATTAAATGTTTTCTCAAATATGTTAGGCTGAAAACTGGAATCAGTAAGTATTAGTTCTTTAGCTGTTAATCCAGAGGTAAGCTGTGAGGGCTCTGATGACCATGTAGTTTCTATAGGATTCTAAATGTATGAAACTATCATATACCTACTGCCACCTTCAGTAGCTCTTTGGAGACTTAGGCAAAGAAATTAGTTCCCAGTATCTACATTTAGAGATCTGCAAGGATTGAACTTGGGCTATCTGTAAGCAACGCTTGTTGCTATCTATCATACTACTGAGCTGCAGAAGGATAAAAATGGGGAGGAAGAGGAGAACCAAGGATATCCCACTGAATTCCCCATGATTGTATCTCCAGATGTATTGGGCTTCATTCAGCCGTAATTGAAGAGTCTGAAGTCCTATACATCTGGAATATGTAAAATAAGGGAAGACTGTCCTAGGAGTAAAGAAGAATAAAACATTAATAAAAATAAATGATGCTTTCTTCCTTGTTGACTGTTTAGAGGCAACTCCATGCACACATCATGACTATATGCAGAGAGTTGCTCAAACAAGGCTGGAAAAGGAAGTCTCAATTATCTGAGTGCATGCAAGAGGAGGACTCTGGGTAAAGTAAGAACAACTTATAAAGGGATCATTTATTTGCAGTCATTCACACATCACCTGTAAACCTGTGTAAAATTAACCTCCATTTTAGTTTAAAAAGATACTTCTCCATTATCATCATCATCACACACACACACAAAAATCAGAATGGAGAACACTACTTCCTGTTCCACAGCAAAACCTTAAATACCATTACAACAGTGATATACCATGCTATTACACATTGAGGAGAATAAAAGTGTAGGCAACTTTTTTGAGGTTGGGAGCACATTTGAAGTTTTGAGAGCATGTGGTCCTGAAAAGGCTGCTATGGGAGACTTGCCTATTCAGTAAACGATTGGCCAGGTCCAGGCACAAAGCACGCATTTGTCAGAAAGCAAATTAGCTCCAGGGGATACCTTACTTACTACCATTGTAACAGGATCTTTGTGGGCCCAAAAACACTAGTATAAATAAAGATTATGGTAAATCATGGTACTTGGAAGCATGCTTGGTTTCATTTTTTAAAATGTAAAAATAAATCAGGTGGACAGTGTGCTTGACAGATACCAAGGGAGATGTTTCAGAGCTTATTGGCACCTACAGACACTATGCTGCTTAGCCCTGGGCTAATGCAGATATTTTAGATTAGGATAGCAAGCAGGTAAGTTCTGCTCTGGAAATATATTGCAGAAAGAAATTAAATCCATACTCAATCTTACAGCTTACAGATCAATCGTAAGTATAAAAGTATATATTTTAAAAGACTGATACCTGCTGAGGTGCCCCAACATTTTTCTCATTTGCTTCTGAAGAGGGAAAATTATATTCAGAGATATTCTGTTTATTAGTCTCTAGTTCCAGAGTTGTAAAAGAAAGTTGTTTTTATATAACATGGAGCTTTGTTCAAAAGAGTCTGGATGAGCAGATTTGTGTGAGTTGAGGGTTTGAGTAAACTTATAATTGACATGTTAATCATCACTGAAGTAATACAGTCATCATTCATGCTCCTCCAGTTAGAATTCATCTTACTGAAACTCACCTCCTGGTCCCCAAAGTCCATGTTAAATGGCTGATTTGGGAGCATGTTTTCAGACATCAAAGTGTTTAGAACTGGTGTAGTCTCTGGAGAGCTCTCCAAGAATTCAGTATCACTATCTGTAGGTGGGAACTTGACATTAAGCTTAGAAAGAGATTCCACAGAGTTTTCCTCCTCGTCTTGGCCCATTCCTCTTGACGCAATAGATGGGAAGTGAGATACATCTCTATTTGCATCCTTTTTAACCCAAGGATTACAAAGGTCATCTGTTTGTTCATCAGTGCACTGGATAGGCTTGGAGAATGGAATTTCTGGTACAACAGATGCAAAGGAAAAGATTAAAAGCTATCCCAAAGACCAGATTAAAGCATATAATTCAGGGATACAAACTGCCTGACAAATTCTATCCAGTCCAGTATGGCAGATTTGTCAGAATCTAAGAAGCTCATAAACAGTTTTTTGAAACAGCACTTTTCCCCTCATTGCCTCATTTGACACCACAGGCTGATAATGGTATTTCTCCATGCCAAACCATTAATTCCTCTCTTCAGGAATAAATATGTTAGGACTCTTGCTTGGAACTAAAATACAATATTACACAATTGCTTTTATGCCTCAAGAGTTTCAAAGCTTTTTTGATTAGTAGCCTAGCAATTGGACAGACTATCAGTTTTTTTTCAAGGGCTCATTACTTACATATCAATATCTCTATATTCTATATTAAATGAAATTACCTTTCTTCTATAACTACATCTGTTCTTTCAATTCAGCTTGATTTCATTCAAGTCAGTCTCATTTCTTTCAGTGCTCTAGCATACATTTCAACTGTTTCACCCCACACAGAAGGGGGCTTTCCTTTCTCCTTTCTCTCAAGAAGATTGTCCCCTTTCATTTGGGAGACCCTCTGGGGGGAGTCATTGGAGGAAGAATCGGCTGAAAAGGGCCACTAACTAATCTTTCTTCCATGATTTTAAATCCCAGCCCAGGGAGGTATCACTGGATGAGAAATGATAAATGGTCATTTTAGAACATTAGGTCATATCATTTCAGCCAGGAAGAGTTCTAGAATTTGCTAAAACAGCTACATATATGCACTTGCTAGGGACTAAGCTAAGCCCGTATTTGTTTCTGGCAAATAAAGAAAACTCTGGCAGGTTAAAAACCATGTCTGAACTGGTTGCCCTGTAGCTATTCATGGCAATGACTGACTGTCCAGACTTAACTTCTTCCAATGTATGTTATACAGTGAAACATTTACTTCAGCTCTTCCTAAGTTGCATAAGCTTTGGAAGTTGGCTATAAATCAGACAAGCCTAGCAATCAGATGCAGCTATTATTAGAGAACAAAGAATGTCGAAAATTGGGTTATAAGCACATATACTTTGCAGGAGCATCTGATCGGCCCCTGTTGGCTGTCATAGATTAGACAGATTTTGGTTTGATCTAGCAAAGATGGTTTTTACAACTGAGGTGAGGAAAGGGCTTTCAGTAGGGGGTGTGCAAATGTTTCAAATTTCAACTGTTTTAAATTCAAAACCTGAAACAAGTTTGCATTCAAAAAAGGCTCTTTCAATCATTTGGAAGTGCTCTGAGCTTGAAACAGTGAGTTTTGAACTTGAAACAGAGTTGCCAGAGTGCAAAATACTTCCAAAATGATCAAAATAATCTGTTTTGAATGCAAAATAGCTTTTAAACTTGAAATAGAGTATTTATTTGCTCAAGCCTGAAATGCTTTGCACGTTAATAGCTTTCAGACATTCACATTACATTAAACAGAACTCATCTCTAAAACAAAATTAAGTAATAGTTTGCAGCATTTGCAATCTGCTCAAAATGCTACCAGACAGCCCCATCCCCAGAAGTAAATGTGAGTTACAGATAAGTCCACTTGTGCCATTCATTTTTTTCAAAAGAAATCAGGTAGCTTAGATTGTGGGTTAAGTCCACATTATCCTTCAGGATATGTCAAGTGAGTTGATGGATGCATACATAAAATATGCATTAAAGCAAACTTGGACAGTATGCATCCTTTTCATATACCATGCAGCAACTGACCTGCAAATTTGTATCTGCTTAAATAAGAGCAGCCTCACATTATGCTTGCTTTGCACTGAGATGATCTCAGTACAGTGGTATTAAAAAAACCAAACCAAACCACCCAGATACACTATTGCATCAAGGGGAGATGGTACCTCACTTTCCAGCCCAACCATCTTAATTCAGAGTTCCCTGGATCAGTGAGAATGTCTGCTGCAAAGATCTAAATGTCTTCATCAGAATGTGGTTACAACCCTGATTGACCAAGATTCCCAAACCTAAGCCGCATTAAACCAAATGAGGTCACAGTATGCTTTTCCTATCAATATGCGGTGGTTAGGAAGGAGTGAGGTAGCCCAGACACTGTTGCCTTTCTCCTTCCACAAATTCTTTTTTGGAGTGACCGAAAAGGCTTTATTTTGCCAGTAAGCACATCAAGAAAAACACTACAAGATGGAATTCATACACTCACAGCAAAGTGAGCTGTCAAATCACATGTCATAAGTGATGATGCACCGGTATTTTTCCCAAAACACAATAGTTATTGCCATGTAAAATAAATGCGCTATATTATGTGGCATTCCGCGTAACAAAAAGGTATGGACAATCTTAAATGGAACCTCTATGCAGTCTATGTAAAGAGTTAGAAGACAATAAAGCATAGTTTTTAGCAGAAAGTGCTGCAATAAAGTGATACCAGTTGTAGGTTCTCTCCGTAGGTTAAATCTACTCAGCTGGTCCGCCTGTGCCCGTGCCAGTGCACGTATTTGATTGAATTCTTCCTTCATGCCCCAGAAAACACTTTCCAGTTCATCCCTAAAGATGAATGATTTCAGATGTTAAGTATCGTCCCATTGTCTTTTTCTGTTTTATTTAACCCAATAAGCATACTGTTAAAAACACTGGCACCATCTGTGTTTGCAATGCAAACTTGAGGACAGAAATGTTGTAGGGGATCCATGATCCCATCTTCAAGAAATATTGATAAAACAGCAACTTTGTAAGGTAGCTGATGGGAAGGGGAGACTCTTAAATTGACTGAAACAACACCAAACAGAAATATGATTAAACTTCACCTCTCCTCTTCTCCCCACAAACGAAATGATTCCTAGTTATTATAATCCCCATTAGAGAATAAAAAATATAGGTATTACAGGGGTTCTGTATCTGTCTTTCTGGCCTCCAACAAGGTAAATATTGGAGGATAGGGGTTATACAGGGGAAAAATGTGAGAAATGAAAACAACTGATATAACTTCCGGAATTAAAAAAAAAATCAATTTTTCTCTGCTACTTATGGTTGCTTTTTTTTTTAAGTACAGACATCCAGATATGAAACAATACATTATCTCTGTTTTGGTATTCAGGACGAAAGCAAAATAAATTGAGTATATTCCTGTCATTTATCTTTGAATGGTATGTAGAAACCCTTGATACCATCCATGGATAAAACTTCTCTCCATTTGCAGTGCTTAAGGATATTCAGGTAGTGAAGGTTCTATCTGGATTTGGAGCTTGAAATCAGAAGAGGGTGACTGAGGACCCAAAGCTATTAGGAGAGAGGAATATGTCCTAAAAGATGCAAGACAGTGAGTACAGTAAGGGGTGAAAGAAGCACTTTGCTTTTTTCTCTTAATGGAGATAATAATTCTGACTTTGGAGAGAAGCTGATCCAGCCTGAATCCTTCTCCAGTTCAGGTCCAGAATTCAAAAAATGACCCAAATAGGTTTCAAGTATAATTAAACTGATCCTCATGAAATCCAGCAAGTGAATGGTTCAATGCATAGGCATACCCATTTGTTCTTCTGCTTGGACCAAGCAATTCCTTTCTGTTAATTTAAGGCACCAGGTGTCATGTCTACTGCAGCTTCTATGTTATTAATTGTCCAGTTTATAACACTGGATTCACACATCATCCTAAGCCGTGATTGTATTAATCATGACTTATTGAATAGGCCTGGCTTATTTGCAGTTGCCTGTGTTCCCATATTGCCCTAAGCCCTAAATCATAACTTACAAAGCAAAAGCCAAAACCAAGCAAATCACATTAGTTGTGATGTGTCGACCCAGCCTAAAAGTAGTTCCAGACATCTCTCTCAGAAATGGGAAGAGAAGGCAAGAGGTGAGGGGGAAAATATCCCCCCATCTCTTAAAATCAGAAAGCAAGGATAAACAATGCATTATTATAGAGGGGAAAAAACCCCAGTGCCATACCTTTCACAGACAGATGCAGCAGAGGCCCCTGATGATGATTCCTGTGTAGATGAAGGGTGTTTTTCACTCCTTGCCTTTAAAAGATCAGAAGTAGGAAAAAGAAAATTGCTGAATTTTAACAGCGTAACAAGATTTGCCCCTATAAATTAACAGAGCAATACAGTATTGAGATAATATCCACTGGTTAATGGCATCTTGTCTTACTTTTTATGCAAAAAGAGTAAAATCCATAAATCATTGCTTAGAAATACATATGCTGGAAATATATTACAGATCACATCCACATTATTTTCAGGTGCTAGAATATGCCCAAAGTATTCTGAATAGCTGAGTTAACTGAGGAGTGCTGTTCACTCTGGTTCCGCACTTATATATAAGAAATAATGAATTTAGCTAAGTAAGAGGGACACATTCAACGCTGATTTGCATTTCATTCCTCTTTATTAGGCTTTCCCATAATTCAGCCATTTTCATACAATACGAATTCATACAAATATCCTTCCATGTAGAATTCTCTCCACATAATGAAACTGGGCAGGGATTACTAAGTCCATACATATTTATGCATGAGCCTTTGTACATTAACATGCATCATAAAACTATCAGGAAGAACTCCACTTTGCTCTTTATTAAAGCTGAGCCAGGGCTGATAAAACATGTTTTCTCAAGCATGGAGATAAGTTATTATATTTTACTACCACCTTGTGGATTAGCCCAGTATTACATGGGCGTTTTATTTCAAAGCCTATTAACCAAGATAAAGTAGAGTCTTCTCCAAGGCAAGCTCGACTTCTGGGGACTTCATGGACATATCCTTGTAGCTTTCTTGGCAGCCATAAGGAAGTGGTTTTCCATTGTTTTAAAAATTTTCCTGTTTACCCTACAGCCCAAATTTTCCCAGAGCATTCCCACCCACGCCCTAACTGGACCCACCTTGCTTATCTTCAGAGCCCCAATAAGGTTGGCCAGGGGCTGCCACGTGCTGCTAATCCATCTTTTACACAGATTTCATGATTTAAAAAGGCTTGCCTGGGTAAATGAAGCCAGTACGGTCTTTGAAGTAAAATTAGGGATACAAAGGAATGACAGATTGTACATCTGCTCTTCACCCCAAAAGGCAGAAGAAATTAAGCTTATTTTAAAAAAAAATAAATATAGATAGACCAGTATGGGCAGAGTACCTTATTTACAGAAGAGTACATTGAACTTAGTTAATGGCTTATGAAATTAATTTCAATCCTACAGTATCTGAATCTGTTTAATATTCTTACTTCTTTTTCATGTCTCAATACCTGTATGCAATTTTGTGCTTCATTTATTTCTTTCAGTTGCTTTTTCAGATTCCTTATTTCATCTTCTTTGACAGTGATAATAGATTCAAATTTCTTTTCCTTTAAATTACTATCTTCTTCAGTTTTTTTTAATTTTATACTCTCATTTTCCAATTGTTCCTTTAAAAAAACCACAGAGAGAGAGCGAGAGAGAGAGAGAGAGAGCGCGCACAGTTGGTTAATTTTCAAACTCTGAGGAATGTCATTATAGAATAGATTGTTATAGGCTAAATTAAGTCTTAGCAATCTGTGAAAAAGCTGTGAAAAGGCGAATTCCATGTTAGAGATCATTAGGAAAAAGATTGAAAAATAAAACTGACAATATCATCATGCCTTTATACAAATCTATGGTGTGACCACACTTGGAATATGGCACACAGTTCTAGTAGCTGCACCTTGAAAAAATATTACATGATGGATCTGGAAAAGAGGCAGAAAAGGAGCAATTAAAATGATCAAGGAACTGGAACAATTTTTCTATGAAGAAAACAGAAACGGTAAGTTAAGAGAGGGACAGTATAAGAGTACATAATATGCCACAATGAAAGTGGGTATAGAGAAGTTTTTCCTTCACTCATTGGAATCATCCAGTGGAACTGGAAGATGGGAGTTCTTTGTATGGCATTCACTATTGGAAAATGGCTCTCAGTATCATAGGAAAATCCATCAAGGATGTTGGCAATTGTCAGTGGCTACTAACTATGATAGCTAAAAATGGCCTCCAGATCTAAGGTAGCATGGCTCTTCTCAATGGCAGTTGCTCAGCAACTGAGTGGGAAGTCCCTATTGTCCTCAAAACTGGCTTGTGGGCTTCCCAGAGTCATGTGATTAAGGGACTAGATAGGCCTTTGATCTGATCAGGACTCCCCTTGTGTTCCTAAATGAAATCAGACATGTGTAAGTACCATTAGGTTAAGATGAAATAATTATAATCCATTTACTACAACATGCAGTTAATTTCCTTGTGGACAATTATTCAAAACAATTGTGTTTTATTTTGAGTGCATACATAAAAGGAGTCACACCACCAGTATGCATATTAGTGCTTAGAAATGCAGGAGATGTTGTCTTATTCCATTTATATAGTCTGTTCACTAATATTTAATTAGTTTCAGCATGTGCTAGAATCAAGATAAAGTACATTTAAAGGAAGTGACAATAGTCTTCAAGGCTCATAATTTCTGGAACAGTTAAAATGTAGCTATTTAGCACTTATGACTTAGGATTTTGCAAGACTCAAGATATAAAGCTTCAAAGATAAGATATTAAGGCTTTTAAATAGTCTACTTTTCTCCTGCATCATTAGGATATAATCTATTAATTTTCTGCATATAATGACAGTCTATATAGAAAAGGGGAAAGCCTCAGCAAGAAAAAAAAAACACCATGAAGCTATACCACCACCAGCAGCAATTACAAAATTGTACTTTAGGGAGGATCAAAATCTCCAGCTCTCATGGATGCATGACATTTGTCAATTTACTGTGAATAGAAAGAGCAACAATTCAATGTAATCATATTCCTGCATGTGTGTGTTTTGCCATTGAGAAATGGCAGTCCAGAGTCAAAATGGGAAAATATAGAGTATCAGAAGTAGGAACGTTGTGAAAATGATGAGTAGCTAAAGCCCATTTGGTTCCAGTCTAGTCAATCTGTTTAACCAATGACAAGCAAAATGACTGAAATAAATAAATTTGCTTTTGTTCAGATTTTGAATCGGGAAAGAGGAAGGGTGCAGTCCTCTTATCTACCTAACGGCTCATCCGTAAGATAGAAGACATGTAGAGAATTGTGCTGCAAAGTACTATTATGGAGATAAGTATTTCGTCAAACTGAAGAGGGGGAAAACTGCTGCAGCGATGAAAGCTGAACTATGTGCGATATACTTCCAATTGCACAGTCCGAAATTTCAAAAAGGAAACAGAAAATAATGTGGATACCACCAGTACTCTTACCCACTATTAAAAATCCTACTCAGCCATTCTCTGGATTCTGTATTTCATTCTTTTCTTTTTGTAAGCCACCCAGAGAACATTTGGTATTATTTGCTGCCTATGTAAATGTATACAATAAAATAAATATGAAGATGTGTTTGATAGAAAGGTTTTAGAAGGATGAAATCTATTTTTCTGTTTCTGGATGGGTGGGGAAAGCTATCAGCACATTTTGCTCAGACTGGAGCCAAGGAAGATGGTAATAAATAATAGGAGAGAAGCAACAGAAGAAGAAACAACTGAAAGATGTGAAAAGTATTGAGACAGTGACAGGTTTCTAAAAACAACAACAAGCAAGCTGACCTTTCTAAATAATATATGATTTTTTTTTTTAAATAAGAAAAGTTTAAAAAGTACTAGAATGCATACTATGGGATGAGGGCTTTCTAATCCCAGATTTCCCAGATGATACACTGAAGGAAGTCAGAATGGACCTGGAGAAGGCACATATCTATACCTATGAGACTGAAAACATTTGAACCCACTTTTTATTGCTAAAAATAAATCCCAAAGTGAGAAACAACTAAACAACACATTCAGAATGCTTAAAGCAGAGATGGGCCATCTGTAAATTCCAGCATCTTTTGCCTCTAGTCTTGTTCCTGGGGCTGCTTCAAGCTATAGTTCAACAACCTCTGGAAAGTCATAAATCCTTGATTTTCAAGTGAAAACAGTGCTGGAAGAATTTAAAAATACCTATAAAGCCCCAAAACAAGGATAAATTCTATTCAGTTAACTTGTTCCCTGCCACCCGGAGCTCTGTCATTCTAGCTTTGCACTAGTCTTCCTTCTTTCCTTGCTGTTTCTTAAGCTTGGCACTGCCTTCTAGAATATTTATGTGGCATTGTGTTTCTTCCTTCCTATTTCCTTCAAACTTTTGGACAAAGCCCAAGAAGTGGGGTGATTCCTTGAAAGTGAAAGTGAGCCTAGGTAAAGCAACCGAATTAATACATTTTCTCAATTCCCCCCCCCCCCCCCCCGTTACTTCTCTAGTGTTAAGTTTTGGACTGTAAGCGTCTCATAACAGGAAGCTATTTTAAAAAAACATTTCACTGACTCTGGCAAGTAGCTGATGGGACACTAGGAACCTCCACAGCTGTAAGCTATACGGGGAATTTAAACCAAACAAAAAACCTCCAATGACAAGCCACTTCTGCAGTGCTGCTTAGATAGCTATCCCTCCCTGAAGTCATCATGAGCAGAGCTTGATTGGAAGGAGATCTAATTTTTTATATAAACAAGCAGCAGCATCATGTTGGAGAGATACTTATTCAAGAGGGCACAGCAGAATTAAGCATAAAGGTTACAATGGACAAAAGAAAATAAAAGTAGGAATAGCTATTATAGCACCATTATTGGCTTATAGCCTTATGTTTCACTTGTGTGAAGAGCCCATGTAGCAGCACCAACAAAACCATGTGCACATTCAACAGGAATCCTCACCATTCCCATCTGAGGAATGGGACTAAGACTTCGCCAGTTGCTTTCGCAGTTTATGGTCAAGAGTATAGCAGGGAAAACTCTTTTTTTTTCTGGCTTCCACCCTGCTCCTCCTCTAGGTTTCCCAATAGATCCAGCCCTTTTCTCAGCTGGATGTGACCTGAACACTCCAAGGAGTATCCTCCTGGAACACGTCTTCTGGTAAGCATGTTGCCACCTGTTTTATTTTATTTATTTATTTATTTATTAAATCTGTCCCCACCCATCTCCCCCCAATGGGGGACTCTACTGAGGAATTCTTTTCCTCCTTGCTTGCATTTAGATAAAACGGGAAATACCTCTTCCCTTCTGATTTTCAGGTATGATGAACCCCTCTCCTTTTGACATATACTGAAAATAACAGTACATCCTTTAAAAACAATGAATGCTGGACTTCAAATAACATTTTCTGAGTTTCAAAGCACTTGTCATCTTTTATTTTGTAATTTGTGTGATCCTCTTAAAAATAGGTTAGTGTTACTACAGGTAGAGAACTGAAGCAGAGAAAATGAGCCTTGCTTAAGGATACCTTGTGAACCCAGTATTAGCTGGATGTCTGCATGTTGTTGCAATGCAAATGATACTCAAACAAAAGTAAGCAAATGCATGGAGGATGTTTTTGTAGGGGCAATGAGGATTCCAATTACCCTATTTGTAGTTTTTAAATATAGGTCTTATGTTGTTACCAGAGGAAGATAATTTTTCTTTTTGTTTCCAATTTCAAATTTCTAAAGCAGAAATTGCAAAGCTTGCTTAAAGAAAAAGGAGAAAAGAGAGAGAGAATGAGAGAGATTCTCAAATTAGATTTCTCCAACATAATTATCAAGTGTCACCAATTTGACAAAATAGGTATTCTTTATTAACAAATTAACACATACGATTAAAATATGCTTAGTTGACAGAAATACAAGTCCCTAGCTCATTATCTGCAAGCTAAAAAATAAGCTTTCATAACAGAGTTTGATATTAGGAATAGAGAAAAGCTGCCTTAATCCACATCAGAGGAGTCACTTAGCCAAGTACTATGTTTTTGAGCTCTCCAAGATTCCAGGCTGAGTCTTTCCCATTACCTGCTAATTCTCCGTGTTAGCTAGGGATGGTAGGGACAGACCAAAGTCCCAAGCTAGCACTTACATGCAAACCACATAATATTCCATTGAAGCCAGATCCCATCTATTGCTTAACACAAACAAACTTGGGAAAACTCCTATGCTTCATGACCATGCATAACTTCTAGAAAGACAAAAAGCAAAAGGAGAGGAACCTACAGACCTCCAGCTATTTATTCAACTACAATTCCCAGCATCCTTCACCATCTGACATGGTGGTTGAGGCTGCTGGGAATACTAGGTCAGGAGCATCAGAAAATTCCTTGTCCTTGGAATTTACTGTGACCAATAATGGACACAAGGAAGAGAAGCAAAACTTTCATTTTCCATGTTTTCATTGGAAACCTACGTTGTGGTGACTCTTAACTGTGGCTTGTTGAATAGTGTCAGATGTACAGCCCATGATTTCAAGCAGGCTTGTCTATGTAGCCTAACCACATTTTGTCAAGTTTACATGAAACGATAAGCTTCAGTGGATCAAAAACAGGTGAAAGCTTATGAGTATCTCCGCTGGGGGACAGCAGCAGTGATGGAAACGGTGCAAACAACAACTCTTCTGCAAGTTCATTCCTGTTACATTGGTTTCTCCTAACAGCCAATATACTGCTATAAGTTGTTATCCTTTTCTTTTTCAAACTATCAGAGCCACTATATATCTTAAAGAAAGCATCATACCTTCAAAAGCTTCTCTCTTTGCATTGCCAATTTCAGCTTTTCTTGGAGCTCATCAGAATCTGAGTTCAATAAGGTACCATTTCTTCTTGTTTCACTGTCTTCATGGACTGGAACTTGACTATGTATGTTGACTATAAAAGAAAGTGTTTTAATATTTTGAATTAAGATATCTAAGTGGGTATGAAAAAATGTAGAATACATCAGGATTTTGTTGCACTGATAGATCCCAATATGAATTAAAAATGCAATACACGGAATTTCCTGTTCCACCATCACATGGCTAAAACAATATGCATGTTCTAAATAAAACCTGCTTTCATAGATAGCATACATAAGAAAGCCATAAAAAGACAGTATAAATTATATTTTATTGCTATTTAATAATACTGCAAAACAATGCAAAATCTATTCAAACTGATAGTCCAAACAATAAGGAGCACAATGCAATTTAAACAGAGTTATTCATTTCTGGCTAAAAGTCATGGTGAATCAAACCTTTTTTCTGTATGAGTACACTTAATCCAACCTGGGCTTCACAAAGATGGATAACTTCAATGATTAAAATATTCTGGAAGGGTTTTTTCTGAGTAAGCAGACAGCTTGCTAATTCCCCAGAACCTTGCACTTATCAATCGCTGCTTCCCAAATGTTGGAGATGTCAGACAGAGTTCTTACTTTAAATACTGGCTTATCCAGATTTCAACTGCTCTTTCAGGCAAACATTTGGGAGAGAGCATTGCTTGGAGACAAGTTTCTGAGATCCAGTTTACAACTCACTGGAATGTTTCAAAATGCCTGTACCTAATTTTATATCTGTATACCATAAAACACCACATCTAGATTTGGTTTGTTTGTTTGTTTTACTATCACATCATCTTTTCAGGTCTACCTCAGTGTGCACATCAAAACATGCACACAAAATGTATATGTGCATTCCCCTGCTCCCCCAAATAGGCAATTTGAGTGTTGCATAAAATAATAAAATGAGATAATCTTGGAACTGAACAATGCCATGTGACTGAACATATGCATTGGAAGGGCCTTTCTAGAACATTTAGTCCAACCCACTGTTCATTACAGGAAGCCATTAAAGTACTACTTCTCTGTTTGAAAACCTCCAGAGTGGGAATCTACTACTGTCTTAGACTCTTGCCTGGCTTACTATCAGGAAACTCCTTATAATATTCTTTCTTTTAATTCTGGCTCACTGATCCTTGACCTGCCTTCCATTTTAACAGAAAACGGGTCTGCACCTTCTTACACATAACATTAATGGACTACTATCAAATTTCCTCTCAGTCTTCTTTTGCAAGAGAAATCACTTTTCTATTTCCTTGTTAAATCACCCAAAGCTTTTACTCTTCTCTTTCTTTACTCATTAAAACAAATTACTTCCTTGTTGTTTTTTTCCCACTTTATTTTTAGCCTTTTCCACTTCCCTTTTCACTCTGTGTCCCATTCTGACTCCCAACCCCTTTGTAGCACCTGGAAGCAGAACTAAACATCAGGATTTTTCAGAACATGTTTCCAAACACAGTAGCATAAGATATAAAGTGATGGCATTTCAAGAAGAAAACCTGTCAATCTATACAATGTATAGCATCACCACCAGGACAGCCCAGGAAGGCCAGCTACCTGAGGTAGGAGATGCGTCTTTTCCTGTTGCACAATGAAGTGAGCATTCCAGGTATGGAAGGTATCAGAGTTGGCCTTATTGTCCACTGTCTCAGTCTGCCACTTAGAGTGGTGGCTCCCCTTCAGCTGAAGGAAGAGCGGGCCCAGACAAGCCACAGCCATTTATTGCCACGAAAGTCAGCAGCTACATCCCAGGTAGCACAGCTGGCTTCATAGAAGAAAGTGGCCAAAACACATTGGAGGAGGACATTCAGATTTCAATTCTGTTTCAAGTTTCACAAATACTTCCAGACTGTTTTGTTAAATATCCCAAGTGCAAAGTATGCTAGTTTAAAACAATCACATTAAGTCATAGCCAACCATGATTGGCTACATGTCCACATTATGCTAAAACACAACGATGAGTTCATACAAAACACCGTGTCAGAATCAAACAAACCACATAAGGACTTAGTGAACCCAGGGACAGACACTTCCCACACATTACTTAAATATGATTCTTATTGCTTTAGCTGTTCTCCATGGCTTCCATAGTTAAAAGTTTTACATTTTGAAAATGCCTTCCATTAGTTACGAAACAGCACAGAGAAAGTAAGTTCAAATATTTTTCAATGTATAGTAGCAACAGTTTTAAAGGGTCCAAAAAATTTATCAGGTTGAGAAGTGGAGTACTTTGAAGACTGGATGGAAGGTGCCAACTTGAAGAAGTGGAAATAGAGCCCAAAGTGGACTGCCAAAAATATTATTGATCCACTCACACAGTTTTCCTTCACCTCCTCACTTTTAGGATTTCATTTAGGAAGTGGGAAGCCTACTACCAATCCTGACTGTGACATCAGACAATTCTTACCTCTACTCTGAATCCACTATGCCCAGTCAGCTGTATCCAAATAAAGATCAAGAAGGCCTGAAGTCAGACGTCTAACTGACCAAACTGGTAGATGTACATGGAGCCTTAAACATGGAATCACTTTAATCTACAAAACTGACAAATACCCAAATGCACAGAATTTACAGTGCAAGAAAATGGGGTATTAAAACTCTGACAGTGCTTTGATTTTTACTTATACCAATTTCGCTCAATAGTCATACATCAACCTCTTATGCTATGAAATGGTGACCAGAAATTGTCTCTGTAATACAATTCTGAATGGAAGCGGATCAGCTTACAAAACAGACTGTTTTCCTTTTTAAGTTTTTCATATACATGTTACCAGTACTGAAATGTCAATGCTTTCTTAATAATTTGGGGCAGAGGAACATGTTAAAAAAACTAGGGTTCTGTGATATCATACACGCACAAGCATGTGTGCATGCATGTGTGTGTGCGCGCACACACACACCAGGATGGAGAGAGGCCCACACAGGGAGACAGTCAGTCAAAAGCAGGTTGAAAACTACCTACCTCTGTTGGCAGTCATAGAAGCCAACTGTGATTTGAGTTTTGCAACAATGCTCATTAGACATTCGATTTTTTCCTGCTGTTCATGTATCTGCTTCTCATAGCTGTCTGTCTGTAAAGATAGTGTAATTGGAAGCAATCATTTTATGTTGATGAATAGTTTTTACCTCAGACAGGCACAAAGAATGCCTATGCCATAGCATTAATGTCTAGATTTACTGCCTCCAATTCTGAATATTGTAGCTGGATTTTATACCTGAGGAGCTAGAAATGCCCATTTATCTTGTTTCCCTTCTTTTTATTTATTGTATTCTCATTTCATTCTTGTTCTGAGGCACCAGGGGTGGAATATATGGCTTTGTTTAACCTCTCTTACCTTCACAATAAACTGATTAAGACAGGTGTGGCTGCAAAACAGTGACTTGTAAGAGTACCAATACAACATTCATGGTTGAACTCAAGTTTATCTATTGCCCTGTGCCGTACTGACTTTTTTTTAGAAGTTCTGGATTTTTCCACTGTTAACAAGACAATTATGGACAAGAAAACAGCTTTCTGGCATAGACAGATGAGTTGTTTGGGTGGCTGAACAATAGCAATGCTACAATTTCAGCCTTTTCCATTCTTCAGGCTCCTGAAAACCCTAGCTTTGAGTAGGCAAAGGAAAGGATGCTACTATCTCAATAAACAATAAAAGCTAAATATATAGCAATAACTGCATCATAAACCCATTAAAAGGCAAAGAGGTCAGTATATTTGAGCAGCCTGGATGACCTCAGGAAGCAGGAGGAGGAGAAAAAGTCACTAAGACCCAAATTGAAAATGTACAACAGCAATGTCTTGTCAACACTTCTGTACAGAGCACACTCATGACAGCTAAAACAGACAGAAGAAAAGATGCTTTTGACAGCCAGCGTGCACAAGTGATTCTTTTAGAGTCAGATGGCAGCAACAAGTTAGTAACTACAAGATATACTTGACAACCAAATATCCATCTGTATTGAGTACCATCTGGCCGTGATGACTCCGGCTTCTATGCATTTGACACAGCTTCGATCTGCAGAGTCTAGCAAAACAAGTGGCCAACCAGAATCCACCATCAGCCATAAACTGACAGATGCTCCAACCAGTCCGAGACCATAGAGTAAAAGGGAGGAGGGTCACTGGAGCAAAAGCCACTTCTTTAAGTTACCCCAAATTAAATAGGAACCACTTAAAAGTTGACAATCTTTAAGCAACTGCCTTGTACTCTGCCCCCAGGAAATTTAAGTAAAGAAACCTTTAGAACTGATGAACTAATTAAGGGAAAGGGAGAATCCAAATGACATTTGACACACACTATCTACTTATTTTGTTAATGTATGAAATGGTAATCAGGATTTTCCACAGGCACAGAAGCATACGACATAGGGGCAGATTTTGTCTACTGCATCAGAAGTTCGCTAAATTGAGTGTTTACTGTACCACGTGAGGCCCTTCATTCAGACTAAGAAAAAGAACCATTGACTGTTCAGTAAACAAACTTCTATATGCAAAAACTTCCACTGGGAAACTTTTCCAAATAATCAAAATAGTAAGTAATGTTTAAAGTTATCAAATGACACTGGTAAGCAGTGGGTAGACTACTACTTGAATACTTCTTAGATCTCCTCAGGTAGAAGGGAGATATGACCCAGTTTTATGGCATTTCATTTGAAATGAACACTGAAAATTCACAGAAGGGTGTGAGCAACAGCCCAAAGACTTCTTGCATAGCTGCAGAACTATGGATGAGACTGATGTGTAGCCAACCCAGTGAAGGATAGTACAGGTGGTCTTCATTTAGCAACCACAATTGGGACCAGCAACTTGGTCATTAAGTGAAACAGTCGCTAAGTGAAACTGTGACTGTGCTTATGATCTTACTTCAGCTTTCCTTTGCTTTACAGACCTGCGAAGGTTGTAAATGCAAAAATTGGTCATAAAGTTATTTTTCATCACCGTTGTAACTACAGTCACTAAACAAGACAGTCACTAAACAAAGACTACCTGTCAGACTTGTGAGGTAGTCCAGACAGGAAGGACGCCCAGATGAACTAATTCTACCTTATTGTAAGGTTACATTAACAGAATCTTGCAAGTCTGAAGGTACATTTCTTCCCCGTTGCCTTTACAGCCCAAGATACTAGGGAGGGTCCCTTCCAAGATGTTTGCCACGCCCCCATTTCTTCTATAGGCTATCTGTCTCTTATCTGAACACTCTCCTGGCTGCCGCTCTTCCTCCTGTCTTCCAAGGTCATTCCCACATACCATTACACTACCTGTATACAAACTGGAGATAAAAAGTTAATAAAAATAATGGGCTTTCCCCCCATCCAGGTGACCAAAGTGCCACAAATGACTGAGAGAGGAAAGTATGCATTGATTTACAGGGTCTGCAACAGTTTAAAGGTTTTTATCAAAGTTACCAAGAAACTTTGATAGATTGCAAACCCTGTGTCAGAAAAAATCAATTCAATGTGATCCAAAATATCAGGACTACTTCTCCCAGTATATCTTGCATTGGCAAGACCAGCTTAAGTTGATGGGAGTGCAAGTCCAAAATATCTGAAGGATACCAGATCGCCTGTTTGCAAGAAAGAAAAAACCCATTACTGCAATAGAAAAGGGCACAGGAAGCCATATTATATTAGGTAAGCATTCAAACTAGCACTGCTTTCTCTGACTGATAGGACAGTTTGGACACAGCATTTCCCCTAGAATTTGCTATCTGATTTTCTTTTATGGTTTTTACATAAAGATGTCAAGGACTGAATTTGGAGCCTTCTGCATGCAAAACCACTGAGCTATACTACATTCCTCACCATTCCTCTTGCTCATCTCCCTATAAAATAAATGTCACTAGACCAGTGGTTCTCAACCAGCGTGGTGCAGCACCTAGGTGTGCCATGGGCTTGTTTCTAGTGTGCCACAAGATTTTTGTCTTATATTATTTTTTTCAATTTTTTTGGTAATATATACAGTACATTCTGTATAATCCGTATATATTCTATACAGTGCGGATATTTTAAAAAATTGTGTAACTTCCCCTCAAATCATGTCTTACACATTTAAAAATATCTATATACGATTAATACTTTTCTGGTGTGCCACAGAACTACTGCTATATTCAATATTGTGCCACAGATTCAAAAAAATTGAGAACCACTGCACTAGACTCTATTTCTAAGTTGTAACACTATCTTATAGCTCATTTCATTTTTATCTTCTGTAATACAGGACAACAACATCAACAAAAGAACATTTCAAATGCCTGGTTTCCTTACTGTTTCTTCTTGCAAATGTGGGAGACAGTTGTTCCCCTACTATCAACTTCCTGCACTATCTCAGTCTCCTTCCAGTCATAACATCCTATGAGAAAAGCAATCCTAGAGACAACTGGTGGACACATGTCAAAGCCGCCTAAGAGTTAAAGAGAAATGCAAACTATCCTTGATGGTTACAAAATTCAATTTCATAGACAAACAAGTGGCATGGTACAACTTCACACCTGTAATTGCATGATCTCAGCAGATAATCAACAGAGCATTATTGAACTACACTGAATACTTCTGTTGTGTAGGAAATCTGAGTCAACCTTTTTTTCAGAAGTGGTCGTACAGGTAATCTTAACTTGTAGGGTTAGATACCAAGCGCATACATACCTTTTGTTTTAGTTCTTTCATAGCAAAATCTCTCTCCATACATGCCTGTCGAAACGCTTCATATGCCTTATTAAGCTGCTCTGCAATATTTTTATCCATACTTCCCAGCAATATTTCATCACTGAAGAGATTATGAAGGCAGCAGATCTGGTTAAATTTCTTTTTAAAAAAAGGAAAAAAAAACATTGGTTATTTTAGACTATTTTTGCTGCTTCCACATTTGTCCAGAGAAAGGAGCAACTAGTGCAGCAATATGGTGGATCCTCACTCAATGCTACAGTATTTGGAATTTTTTTCCTAGGACAGGGGTTGCCCCCCTTTTTTATTTCAGGACCCCTTTTTAACACTGAAAAAAAATTGCGGATCCCCCCAACCCAGATAGCAGTTACATAAAATGAAACAAAAAGCTACTACGAATTCAGTAACCACAAATAATGCTTTTAAATCAATTTGGATTCTACCGATTACAAATGGAGTTTTCCATGTAGATGCAACTACAGTGGTACCTCAAGATACGAATTTAATCCATTCCGTGACTCTGATCGCAACTCGAATTGGTCGCATCCTGAAGCAAATTTTCCCATAGGGTTCAATGTAAATACGGTTAATCTGTTCCGCCCTCCGAATGTGGTCGCACCACGAGGCAAATTTCCCCATAAGGTTCAATGTAAATACGGCTAATCCGCCCTCTGAATTTGGTCGCACCACGAGGCAAATTTCCCCATAAGGTTCAATGTGTCAGCCCGCATTGCAGGGCTAGGAAATTCCCCAGGCGCGCTTTAGTCAGTTTCACCTCTCGAGCGCTAGCGCAGAAAGAGGAAGTGCTAATGAAAGGGCCACCTGGCGCCTCTTCACTAATCTGTTAACGCCAGAGGGCCGCGGGTGCTATGGACAAAGGAAAGAGCTGTGGAATTGAGGAAGAGCAATCAGCGCGCGAGGAAAAGCTCCCGCTCCCAGCTGTGTGCGCGACAAAAGCCCAGCGAAAGCAATGACCACGCCAAGGGCTAACAACAATTAAAGAACAATGGGACTCAGGCTGAACCTGCCATCTGGACAATTAAGGGGGATCATTGGGGCGCTGATAATCCACAGCCTGTAAGGAGGGAAGGTATAAAGGAACCAATGTATTGTACCAAGCCAGTCCTGGCTTTGCTTGTAACTGTTGCGTTACGCTTGAGTAAACCTCTTTTGTGAACTACACATGTCACGGGAGTCTCTCTTGACGAACAGGGCAAGATCTTACACAATGTAAATACATACGGCTCTGCATTTTCTTTGGAGCCATGCTGACAAGCACACCAAAAACCTTCCAAACGCCACAAAACACACCACAAGCCTCACCGAACGTCTCCTTGCTACCACGATCTCGCCCACAGGAAGCCGCGACCACGTGGCAGCAGGGCAAATGGCCGCAGATCCGGTTCGTAGCTTGAGGCGGAGTTCGCATGTCGAGGTAAATTTTTGCGGCCAGAGCTGGTCGTATCTCGAAATTTTCGTAAGGTGGGGCGTTCGTATCTTGAGATACCACTGTATTTATTCAGTCTAGGGAAGGCTACAGTATTATTATTTTCATGTTCTGGAAAGCAAACCTTCTGGCAACCCACTAAAACGGTCCAAAAACACAGCAACATCATCTCCTCCTGTCCATTCACCTCTGCTCCCCACCCCCCAGAAAGGAATAAAGAAGCTATAAACAAACCATCAATATTATTTTTTAATATGACCTCCCCTGCCCCCATGTATTTCCTTATGTGGGTGAGGACTCCTTTTGCACATGCTTAAAGAGGCAACAGCGCTCTCCCTGTTTTGCTGCTAGGAGCTAGCAGGATGTGGTGGATGTGTGTATACAGGTGAGGCTGACCACCAGGTGAACATCAGCTGGCATGCATAGTGGGAGTTTCCAGATGGGTGAAGGAGAAATCCTGGTGGTGTGGTGGAGAGGGATCAGGTGGGTGGACCTGGGGGCAATTCCTCTGCTTTTGCTGTATGGCTTCTGCTTCTCATCCCTCAGTGAGAAAAGGGACTAGAGCAGTGTTTCTCAACTTTGGCAACTTTAAGATTCATGGACTTCAACTCGCAGAATCCCCCTGCCAGCATGGGTGGCTGGGGAATTCTGGGAATTGAAGACCATGCATCTTAAAGTTGCCAAGGTTGAGAAACACTGGACTAGAGGAAGCAGCTGGTATATCACTGAGAGCTGAGGCCGAGGGGTCCAATGGTAATGGGAGAAAGAAAATGTAAGAGAAGGCTGGAACTGATGGGATGTGAGGGAAGCCCTGTGGAGTAGCAAGAACAGCAAAGTAGGGGCACAATTGGAGACCCCGTGGTGGTTATGGGGCCATGTGACGGAATGCTTGACAGGCCTTAGGAACACATGGGAGGAAACTAAGGGCTATAACAGAAGAGATTCTTGAGTCCATGGGAGGGGAAAGCATGAGAAAGAGACTGACTCCATCTTAATTATGCTAGGTATAGACTGAGCTGAAGAATTGCTTTGGCAGGCTTTAAGATTCTGTTACCTCACCCTATGACCAATAAAGATCTTTCCAGAAAGTGGCTTTTTTTTCCTGAGCTTGCCATCCTTGCAGGCCTTGACAGGTTGTTAGGGGGTGAGAGCATCTGTGGGCAGCTTGCTGACATCGCAGCCAGAAATAATGCCAGGAATGTTGCTATGGTGGGCAAAGCCATGCATACATTGGGTATGCTGGGAGGGAGAGAAATACCGCCACTGGCCAGGAAGAAGGAAGGAAGAATCAGTCTAAACATGCTAGTGCTATCTCCCTCTTAATCCAGCCTGGCATTTCTCTTCCTCTTACCTCACTCCAGGCAACATCAGTGTCTACAGAGGAGCTATGTGAGAGGTTTTTGTTTTGTTTTGCATGTTTGGTGTATAAGATGAACCCTTTGCAATAACTCCACAGTCCCCAAGGAGTCCATGCCCCCAGTTTGGGAACTACTGTAAGTATTTAAGGCTGAAAGCACTATCCATTTTCCTGGATGATCAGCAGGGGTCATATATGGTTTAAGCCATAAGGGGGGTTGTTTGGTTTGGGCAAAGCAGCTTGGGTGTATAAAACTATTTGTGGTTTATTCAAGAAATCACGATTAAGCAAACCCTGGCTTAGTGGACACATGAACCAGGTCAAAGGGATGCAAGACTTCCCAGAATTGTGCATCTGGTATGTGTATACTTTGCAACATGTTGCCCTTTTCTGGAAAACAAAAATAATAAAGCTTGAGATGCATTCTGATCCTATGGACATCACTGTACCTTACCCTTAAAAAGCTGAACCTGATAAGTATTTAAAAAAAAAAAAAGCATCAGTTACGGCTAGAAGGCTTCTGGGACTTCGACTACCCTTGGTGCCTGGAGGCTGTGGGGGCCTGGATGGAGAACAACAGGCTTCAGCTGAACCCTGGTAAAATGGAGTGGCTGTGGGTTGGGGGCTCCTCTGTATCAGTCTGGTCAGTCACTCATGCCCTAATCATCTCCCATATAGACAACTGCAATGTGCTCTACATGGGGCTACCCTTGAAGAGTACCTGGAAGCTACAGCTGGTTCAAAATGCAGCCGCGCGGGCAATCTTGGGTGCCCCAAAGATGGCATGTTACACCTTTGCTGCAGGAGCTGCACTGGGTGCCAGTTTGCTTCCAGGTCCAATTCAAGTATTGGTTATCACCTTTAAAGCCCTACATGGGATGGGACTGGGTTACCTGAGGGACTGTCTCACCCCCATTATATTGACCTGTCCCACCTGGTCAAGCAGAGGGGGTATGATGATGAAAGAATGTCAACTGGCAGGGCCCAGAAGGAGAGCTTTCTCTGCTGTTGCCCCTGCCTATGGAACTCTCTCGACTTTCCAGAATGGGGTAAAGACCTGGCTCTGCCAACTCGTGTAGGGCGTGAAGAGGGGCAACCAACCCTGGGGGTGGCTAGTACCTTGAAGATGTTCCTGTAGGTTAATATCTACCAGCAGTATCTTGGAATATATTATTATTTATGTATGAATATGGTTTTTATTGTATTTTAATTAATATTTATTCTTGTTTTTACTGTAAACTGCCCAAAGCTGCTCCCTAGTGAGATGGGCGGTGACCAAATTTGAAATATATATAAAGAGAGCAAGAAAAAGGAACAAGACTGCATGCCCTACAGTGAGAGCAGGAAATTTATCCCAAAGGAAATAGGAAGATCCTTTTCTGTCAATCAAAATGTCCATTTAGTCCAGCAATTTGGTGATTAATAAGAGTTGACCCTTGGAAGCTAATGAACAAAGGAAAGACCCTGTCAATCCCCACCATCAAATTTTCATAGGCACACTGCCCTTAGCTGCAGGCTTTAATGTTTAGACCTAGTAATCTAGCAAATATAGAATAAACAACAAATTTAGATATAATTATTTATAAAAATTTTACCATACTTTCCTTCTGAAAATGGTACTCGGTGGCTAATAATAATGTAGTTATACAAACTAATTAAAAGAGTATTAAAAATCAACAAAAAGGAGAATATCCTGGTTAAAACACTCAATAGTCCAACAAACACTTAAATTAATAGAAACATCTATTAACAGAGAGAGAAGTAGACCAATCTGTCTTGGAAAGGCACTTTCAAGGCTCGGGAGAAACCATTCAAAGGCCTTTCTTCATTTTCCCACTAAGTGTGACTTTAGAGGAGGTAGCAGAGGAAAAAAAAAAGTTTTTCCAAAAGATCTTAACACCTGGATAAATTCATGAGATGAAAAAGCAGTGTTTCAAGTTGATTTGCTCCAAGTCACATATGGCTTTAAAATCACAATCAGGCTTTGACTTGTGCCTGTAAACAGACTGATAAACACTGAAACTGGGGTAACCAAGGAGGCATCTGTAATTTGCAAATTACAAAAACCTTTACTATTACAATGGGCTGTCCTTTGAAATATTGAATTTTGAGACAATTTAACCAGCTAACAAAAAGCAGTCAAATATAATTTTCCGTCTATTATCACCCTATTACAGTAAAACTGTGATGGAATAAAAATAGTTAAAAAATTAAAGTGTTACTAGAACTAAACCTAAGTGATCAGTGGACAAAGTATTTAGGAGCTTTATCTATTAGCTAAGCCTGTTTGCAGCATGCTGCCATGTGACAACACAAATACAAGATGTAGTGTGAATATGTAAGGGAAATATTCAAATTGCCACTGTAATTTCTTTAAAATATCAGACCATCTAATGCAACACCAGTAATGAAAGTTACTAAAGACAGGAACAATCCTTATTCCCTGTGTAGACCAAAATGCTGCACAACTCTCTTTAACCACAGATTTAATGCTAGTTGAAAAACCAAAACCAATTATCTTTCCTCAGATCTCATACCAAACAAACAAGAACAGCTTCCAGAACATAATTAATTAAATGTGACAAATTTCTAATTTAAACAGAGTCAACTTTGGCACCAGCATTCTTTTGCTTCCCTATTTATCACTGAGGGAAAACTATTTTTTTTAAGGAGCTCTTACTCACTCCTATAAGCTGTAACAGCTCAGATCCTTTACATTCACTTCAGCTGAAACACAATGCTTTATAAAGATTTCTAATAGTGCATTCCCAAGCTCGTTAACTCAATAAGTGTCACCAAACTCAAAGGGCTTTACTGCAATTTGTAGGCTCAAGGTGGCTGCTTAGGAGATTTGGGTTGCCAACTGTTAATCTCCTACCTGGGAACTTGCTTGAGGGAACTCAAAGAGGCCAAAGAGCATTTCCAGGCAAACTTATCTGTTGTGCAACCATTCTGAAAGAGTGGGATCTGAACATCCCTCAAATGACTGGCCAAAAGTTACCCAGTATTTTTGCAGAGGACTAGTCAAATGCTTCACTTGACCTGGCCAAAATGAACGCTTCCCCCTTGTAAGACTGAGAAGGCATATTGGATTTGGTCTTACTGCTGTTCTCTTTCCATGCTCTGAGTGTATTTACTAACTCAATGAGAGAATGTTTCACGGTCCAACAATGCTCATGTTAACTCAAAAGCAAGCCCCACTGAATCCCTTGAGAAAAAGGTACAGGATTAGAGCCCTATGGAACTATTAATTCTATATTTATGACAACTGTTGCCATGGTGTTATGTTTCTACAATTGCTGAGCTTTCCAACCCAACAGTAGCCAAATGTGTCAGAGTTTGATAAATGTCACAAATTGGCATCCACACCATAGTGGGGGAACTACCAAGATATTTGCGTTGTTCTGCCAAATGTGCACGTCTACAGAATGGGAATGAGAGCATCTTCTTGCTAATTAATGCATCAGGTCACTTGGCCAGGAAGGACTAGAGCTACAGAGAGAAACAGATGCTTGGCCTTGATCCCTTCAGTTGCTTCGCAGGGCTTCCATGTCAGGTACTTTTTTTTTTTTTAAATAAACAAGGAATCATAAAATATAGTCTTGGGGAGAAAAATAGAAAAACATTTTTTCAGAAGAATGGAAAAATACAGTTCACAGTCTGTGGGCACTGTTTCTCCTTGAAAGCATTTGAACTCAGGCTCTGTCACGAGACTAAGCACTGGGGGAAGGTTTGGGGGGGCCTGAAGTTCGTGAAGGGAGGCCACAGCTTCCAGTTGCCATCCCATCCTTTGAGGGAAACAGCTGATCCCAACTCAGGGATAGTAGGACCCAGACCTGCTGGCAGGACGGGCAGCCCCCAAATATAAATTCCATATGCATGTCTAGCAAAAGAAATAAACTATCCTGTTCATGCCTGTCTAGAAATACAAATACAAATCACAAAGCAGTATTCGATGGTTTAAATTTACACTATCTGAAAGGAAGCTGAAGCTGCAGGCTTGTATCTGCCCACCCCCTGCCTCTTTAAAAAAAATGCTTGGGCCCTGCTCATAGAATGCCCAAGGTATTTTGACACCTGAATTCAAAAGCAACTTCCCCTTCAGCCGCACGAACAACCCTAAAGCAAGACAACTGAGAGCTTGTATCTGTATCTTTATAACTGACTAGGCAACCCATGACCTGTTGGGTCATTGTTTCAGAGATATGTCCTTACCTAAAGAGAGAAAGAGAATGGCCAAGGGCAAGAAAGCAGTGAGAGTGTGAGTGACATGCTGCTGGCTTTCCCACTGACTTTGTTTGTGGGAAGCTGGCAGGGAGCGTCGGAAAACTAACTTCCTCCCTCCCTCTCCCCTCCCCTCCCTATAATATAGGCTTGCTCCATTTGCCCTCCCCTCAAGACCCTCAGGAAAGCCCCATGAAGCTTCCTCCTCCTCAACTGGCCCATGGAATTGCCTGCCACTTTGCTGGGGGGAGGTGGAACAAAGGGAGCCATGGACCATGAGGAAAACTGCACTCCTGCTCCCCATTCTGGTGTGTCCCCAAGGGCCTCCTCCCTCGAGGGAGGAAGAGGGCTCACCTGTTGACCACCAGTGTCCCCCAGCCAGCCCTACCTCACTGGCAGGCATCCAAGTTGCTCCCTCACCCTTCCCTCAACACCCCCCCGCTGTTAAGAGATTTCAAATTTCATCCTCAGTTCCAAAGCAGCCAACTGCCGCTCACCTATTGGGTGTTGCCACCAGCTGATTGGGCAAAGGGGCCAGAGGGAGCAGGAAAGAGGTTGGGGATTCCTTCCTTCCTTTCTCCCTCCCTCCCTCCCTCCTTTCCACATATATTATAGGCTTGCACCATTTGCCTTCCCTCACGACCCTCAGGAGAGCCCCCGTGAAGCTGCTGCCGCCTCCTCCTCCTCAACTGACCCGCGGAACTGCCTGCCACTTTGCTGGGGGGAGGTGGAAAAAAGGGAACTGCAGACCATGAGGAAAACTGCACCCCCACTCCCCATTCTGGCGTGTCCCCAAGGACCCCTCCCTGGAGGGAAGAAGAGGGCTCACCCATCAACTGCTGGTGCCCCCCGCTATCCCTACCTCACTAGCAGGCATCCAAGTTGCTCCCTCATCCTTTCCTCAACACCCACAGCTGTTAAGAGATTTCAAATTTCTCCCTCATTTCCAAAGCAGCCAATCACCATTCACCCGTTGAGCCTTGCTGCTAGCTGATTGGGCACAGGGGACAGAGAGAGGTGGGAAAGAGATTGGGGATATGCCTATGACAATCACATGACCTGGGCTGACCACGGTGGTGCAGCAGGACAGCAGTGCTGAAGCAGCCACAAATTCCGCAAATTTCAATCCCACGGGAGTAATGGGTCCCAGATTTTGGATGCATTCTGTAAGTTAGCCCATTTGAGGTACCTTGGTTTAAAAATTGTTGCCCTATGATGCACTGTTTCACCCAATTGATGGTTACAGACACGAAAGTCTTAGTAATATATAGTTAGGGACTCCTCACCTTGCTAATGGTAGGGACGGCTTTGCTTATACCAGACGGCTTTCATTTCTGACACTGAACAGCAGTCATGACATCCTTTGGGTCAATTTACTAGTAATATTTTACGGAGAAAAGTATGGAGAAAAGTGGTTTCCGGCCTGGAAGAACAGGAAAACCAAATGAGGATAGGTTGTTTTAAGTCATAGTAGAGGGTTCAGAAACTGTGCTCCATGGAGCCTTAAGGGTCCACAAGAACTTGATGAGATTCTGTGAAAGGCTAAAGGCAAAGCCAAAATTGCTCACTCAAATGCAACCAGGGGCATCCATACAATTTTTCTCAAGTAATCATATCCCAGTCATTGAACTTTGATTTGTTTGGTTGAAACATCAGCCGCCACAGGAATTGTGAAATTCTAGTTTTAACTTTTGTATGCTGGAATCTTTAGTTTTGCATTTACAATAAACAGGTTTTTTTTAATACTTAGAGTAATTGGAGGAACTTTCTGGGACAGTAATTGGTGCATCCATGTTTGTGAAATTTAAACAACTTCTGTTCATAAATTTGCATAAATAAATTACAGTGAACACAGTTTAGTTTTATTCCCAATTTTCTATCATTAGAGCTTTGCCTCTTGATCAGGGATTTTTTTTTTTTAAACTAACAGGTTCCACAGCCTGAAAAAGTTTGAAAATCCCTGTTGTAATGGATTTAAAACTTGGCTTATTTGTTTGTGGAAGAAAATTGGGCTTAGCTGTCACATTGGTAGCAGTTCAATATACAGTTATCTGGGAGTAAAACAAAAATGAATGTTCATTTTTATTTTTTGTATATTTATTTGAAAATGGACTGTCTTGTATAATGCAATTAATCAAAATAAAATGGGGAAGAAACCCAGTTATCTTGGAGTAATCCCCACTGACCACAGAGTTTAGTAGGCACGTGCAAGATTGCAACAGAAGCCTTTAAAACAGTCTTTCCAAACATGACACTTTCTGGTTGTGTTGGAGTTCAACTCCCATAATTCTCAGCTGGCACCAGCAAAAGATGATGTTGGCAACAAGTGGCGGAAGTCAAAGTCCCATCCTTCTGGAGGGTACCCAGTTGGGGAAGGCTGCTTTGAAAACCATCTAAAGTTAAATCATTATACAAGAAAAACAGAGGCAGAACAAAAACAGTTATCTAGTATAATTAAAAGAAAAGTTGAAAAGGAGATGCTGGGAAGCCTCCTTGCGTACCAGTTCCAAAAAAGCCTTCTCTTAATCACTAATTGCTTGACCTCCAAAGAATTATTCCTATACAGGATGCACATTATGGGAGCAAGAGAAATACTATAGCTGTACTGCATCAGCTTGAATGGTCAGGAAACTTTTTTGAAGTCTAATTGAAACAAATGAGAACAACAAGTCTGGATTCTTTTCCAAACTTGCTTGTTTTACTGGAGCTTCAGGCAAGGAACTGCCAGAGAACTGTGCCAATGCAGCTTTTTAAATATGCAAGACCATCAGAGATATGGAAAACAGTTCTCCAAAATGATAATCCAATTTAGACTTAGTGTGTCCCTGGTGAAACATTTCTCAACCTCATTTTTTCCACTCTTCCTTGAAAGTAATAGGCATGAACATTAACTTAAAAACAAACAAAAGTGGTTGATTTGTTTCAGGCCATGAACCAAATGCTATTTGGGTCACACCTGTCCACTTAAAATATGGTATTTAAAGGAAATCTCCTGATAAACAAGGTTTATTCTTTGCATCCATACATGCAATGCTATGTTTTGAAGCTACATTTGTGGCTTCCTCACAATTAACTTGAAGATACTTATGCACTGTTTAGCAAACTATTGCAAGTTATGCCTTGCAGAGTTAAAAAGAAGCGATTCTCACAACAAGTTACTGAAAATCTGGGACATGCCTCTCCATGCTCAGTTACAAGAGACAGATAAGATCCATTGAGGGACACAAATATATACAAGCAATGTCTGCATTGCAAAATAATTATTTTCATTTACATTTGCAGGACACTGTCTAATATCACAGGATAATTTCATGAACATCCTTAAACCTTGTTATTTTTGAGACAGTTCTGCAACATACTGTATTGCAAGAAAGGCATATTGCTCGCAACAAAAATAAAATTCAATATAAACTAGAGATACAAGGTTTTGAAAAAGAAATATGGAGAAAGGATTTTTCCATATTTCATAGCTTTCTAACATGCTTGGACCATAAGCATCAACATGTCATCTCATTCCCAGAAAATTGCCCAGAATCTTACAAGTTCACTAAATCCTGCATGATTTCAGCAAGATCTCAAGCAAGACTTCCAAAACTGTAAGGGAACTTGAATGAAATTTCAGCATTCTCACTTGAGATTTTGGCAATGTTTAGAAAATATTTTTCATTTCATAGGGTTTGTGGGAGTGTTTTTTTGGGAAAATGAATGTTCTGGCATCTGCTATGCAGTGTTGCCATTCTGGGGTCAGCCTTTTCCCCACTGAACCATGAGCATTCTTTGAAAGAAGAAAGCATCACAGCTTTAACTTCTTCCAGAGGCCATCAAAGAAAAATGTATCTCCTTTAAGCCTTTAAAGAAATGGAAGATTTGTCCAGACAGAATCTCTACCCTTTAGCTGCCTATTGAAGCTTTTTTTGTTCAAGTCAACAACAGATAAAAATATAAATATATTTATTTATAATGCATGCCACACCAAAAACTCACCAACCAAAGCAAAGTACACAAAATAGGGAGAACTATTTAACTGGATTCAAAAGCTCATTGAACCAAATGATAATATCTGAAAACCAAAGTAGCTCACTGAGATGGACAATCTGACTGAAGGAAAAGCAGTTCAAAGAAGTAAAGAGAGAAGAATGGCAGGTGTAGAAAAAGCAAACTAAACATCACTGTTAAGAATAGTCTAGTAAGTCTTCATGATATACAAATTGGAGTATTGGACTAGGAGAATAATTCCAATCTCTATTTGGTCATGAAACTCACTAGGTGATTCTGAATGAGTCACTCTCTTAACTCAGAGATGCACAGCTTGAACTTCCAGAGCTGTGTTATTCCTCCAAGACCTCCAAAACTTAAGGTGTAACCACCAGGTAACTTCAAGAATTATCAGATTGTATGACTGAAGGGTGAAATTGTTAACTGAGAGACTGGAGAGTAATAATGATAACCACATGTCATTTTAAATACATGAGAATGAAACCAAAGTTAGTCTTCATTCTGTCCTATCCACCATTCTTTGGAATGTGACTGCCAAGTATGACATTTTAAAGCTAGAAGATGCACATTTCCTCATAAGGCTGTTGTGGAGATACAATGGGAGAATCATAAAGGCTAGCCAGTACCGCATGGAAAATGGAGTAACAATTGCATTAATTAGTATAATGCTTATTCTACATTTAATATATTCCATTTTTTCTTTGCAGGAACGATGAAATAGATAACTTGTTTAAAAATATGTTATTTTCTTGCATGAATATACGTTTGTGATAAATTTCCTTTTAAAAATATCTAAGATGATCATACTTAACTGAAATTCTTTAATTTTGCATGAAACTAATTATTATCATAATTAGGAGAGAAAGCTACAACCCTTCTCTTTTGTTCATTGCTGAAAGTAATTCTGACATGTTTTGATAGAATTTAAACCTAGCATCAGAATACAAGTACGTTTTTACACACATACATGCCTTACTCATCAGTGTAGTTGAACTGATACGATACAAATCTCTCCAAAATTTTTTTATTCCTTCTCTATGCACTTTTTAACATCTACATTATTATGACAAATGCCTAAGCTGTTTAACTATTTAAACAGATATTTTCAATGACCATTTTTAGGAGGAGAGAAGTTGAATTAGGCTGGGTTCAAAATCACCTGAAGCTTAGTTTGCTTAAAAATGGTGGCTGAACTAGCACATAATATACTAAGCTGTAACTAAACAACTTTCATTGTAGTTGAGCATGATATGTTAGCTTTGTCAACATCTTCCAGCCCAATCTTCTGAATGGATATCACTTTCTAATTCCAGATCTGGAGAGAGGAATGGACTTTTTTTCAAGCAACATAACTTAGGATTTGTCAGTTTGTACATCATGATTTGTTGAATAAGCTGGTATGGTCTGCACATCATCTGATGCAAACAATCTGCATTACAGCCTGATAAATACTGGAGACCAGTGGGGCAAGAGCATCCCCTCTGCCCGTGCCACCTATGGCTTTTGTATGTAGAGGCTCAGCTCTGTTCCTAGACCCAGGTTCTAAAGTTGTCAGCCTAAAGCTGCAGGCCCTTGGCTTTAATGGAGGATATAATCCATTCTACTTTAATAAAAGTTATTATCCATACATTTATGCCCATATGAAAGGTGAACTTGAATATTTTCTATATCAGTAAGAATGATATCTCCAGACATGATGTTTTTGGTTTAGCTTCCAAATTCAAACCCCATCCCTAGATCAGAAGATCTAGACTTTGAAGATGTGTGCATGTGAATGCTGTTTTTTAGCTGGTATAGTGGTTAAGTCATCAGGCAAGAACCCAGGAGACCCTGAGCTCTAGTCCCGCCTTAGACACGAAGCCAGCTGGGTGACCCTGGGCCAGTCCCTCTCTCTCAGCCCTGGGAAGGAGCAGGCAAGGGCAAACCACTTCTGAAATCTTGCCAAGAAAACTGCAGGGACTAGTCCAGGCAGTGTCCAGGAGTCTTGAATCCAAAGAGAGGGAGAACGCTACTCTTGCATGTCATACTCATTTCATCTGGGGCAAGGAGAGAAAGCAATCAGAGCATCTTTTACTTGCATGATGATCTGCCCTTCACATGGATCCAACTAGAATTAATTCCCATCGCTTTAAAGGAGTTTTCTCCTAAATTAATGTACACAAGACTACAGATATTTGAATCTAGCCCTTTTAGTTCAGTCCTATGCATACTGATTAAAAAATAATTCCCACTGATTTCTTTCAACAGAACCATGGTGTTTGTTTAGCTACGGCCTCTCAGAGAAACGACTGACTGGACTCACCTAACACACTAAATAATGGTGTACAAAATCTGTGGCTGGATTCACACATCACACTAATCATAAACAAATGTTTTGACTTAATTGGATGTGTTTCTGTTTCTTTCAGGAAATAGTGTCCATGGGGTGATTCATGACAAAGCTTCAGTAAGGCAATTTCCACCTCTGTCACTACAAAGATGGGTTCACCACAGAACCGAGTCCCCATCTTTTCATTCAGGGAAACTGGAGGAAGGACTTCACAGCGTTCAGGATTTCTATTCCAGCTGCAATCTTTCTAGGAAGAAAGAGCAAACTGGTTTCTCAAATACTCGCCCATTGGAATTTCTCGGAGGTTGTGATTTCCCAATAAAAAACTTTCACGTCTGAATTCAAGGATTCCGGAACAGGAAGTTTTCTCCGGTCCTCAGCCCTTCCATAACTGGTTCTTAAGTACCCAGAGACTACGAGACACCCAATTCTTTTTGTGTTACTTATAAGAGGAAATCAACAAGCGATCCCTTTGCTCCAGGTTTTAGACAAAGCAGCCATCCAGCCACCTCTCCCCTCGAGCGCCCGAGTGTTTCTCCCCCGCAGACGCTTCCGCCTTTGTAAGGAAATCTATGAATGACAAGACGCGCTGAAATTCACTTAACAAGCTTGTGGCGTTTTTCTGACTGACTCCAAAGGCCCTGGAAAACAATGGCAAAACGGGCCGGGAAAATAAAGGTTGGGCTGCATTTCTACGCACAGGACTCAAATCGAGAGCACTTGCCTGTGGATTAGTGGAGACGGACCAGAAAGCAAGCTTGTTTACAATTGCCCGGTGAGAGATACAAGGCAGCTTTTAAAAGGCAGCTGGGTACATTTTCTGCCAGGGGAATGCGTGAAGAGAATACCCAACACGAGAAGCAGGCAGGGCTTAAAATGGAAAGAAAAACGGAAGCAATATCGCTAGCTAAACTACAGAGTAAGAAGGGGCGGGGGGGAAGAGAGAGAGAAACTTTGGGGGAACCGAGAGGAAAGAAGAACCGTCGTGTTCATGTGGCTTGGAGAAAAGGCAGAACAATACACTTAAGAGCGTCGGCGAAAAGTTGCAAGCTCGGCTGCTTAGCGGGCGAGTTACAAAGGCAAGAAGAAACTTACGAAGCCCCCACCGGGATCGGCTACGCGCTCCGACCGCCCCGGAGCAAGACCGAAACTCCGACGCGCCGCCCAGGAACAGAGCGAACTTCCTGCTGAGCCGCCGCCGCCGCCGCCATGTGATCAGCCGCGTGAAGCCCTGCCCGCTCTCGGCAGCTGGGCTGGCTCAGCGGGGGCGCGGATCTCGGCCTTGCGGGCCTCCCCCGGGCTTTCTTGGTTTCCCCGACAGGCTCCTCCTGCCTGTCCTAGTCCGAGACAGAGGCCAGTGGGTTGTCCTCGCAGCTTTCACTCTCTCGCCGTCTTGCCCCGTCCGGGCAGCGCGGTGCACGGGGTCTTTTCCCGCCCGGCACACCGCCCGGAGAGAAGGGGGCGGCGGGGGCTGCTGCCTCCCAGGCTTGGGTGAGCGGGGAGCGAGGGAAGATGATGGCAGGTCTAACCCCTGCCCGTGGTAGCCCGCCCGCTTCCCTGGCACGTAACGCAGCCGGGAGAATTGGGCTGCTGCGCCCAGTCCCAGCCGCTGCACCGCCTAGCGAGGGGAAGATGCTGACAACAGGAAGGTCGTCGGCCTGCGCTCCTCCTCGCGGCTGCCTTCTCCGTTTCCTTCACGAGAGAAGCTCGTATCCCCTTTGGCCGCTCTCAGAATACAAGGTCGGAAGGCCACCCGGAAATCCTCCAGTGGTCCCTTAGGCTATACCAACCCCTACCCTGGAAGAAAACACAGCACAGCACAACACAACACGGTTATTGTATTCAGGAAGGCCAACGCATTTCACTTCAACTGAGATGCCGCTTTATCATCCAATCGTATATGGTGGTTGGGAGGAGCAGAGCCCAGTCTCGTTCAATATCCAAAGGGCCAGAGGGGGCAGTGACCTGGTCGACAGGTCAGGCTGAGCTGTTGTGGCAGCCTAGCTACTCATTTCTAAAGTAAACTATCATGAAGTGTCCACCACAATGGACAACTAGAGCCTTGTGTACATAGAAGCTGTACTTGTCCTGACGATTATTTGCTACACCTACCCTATCTGGGCTACAAAAATCTGGATGATCACTAAATAGCAGCAAATGGGTAGACGTTTCTGTATGTCTGCTCTCACGGAGCAGTTGTTGGAATATTTGCAGCCAGGTTATGAAAGATGTAGTGTTTGTACTGTGCATCTGTTGTTAACTTATCCCAGATTTCTGGGTTTGGACCTCATATTGAACCATAAGTTGATATTGAACGTATACTGAACCATGGGACGGGGGGAAGGGTAGGTGTAGGGGCTGTACATTATGCTAGACTGAGATGTGGCTGACTAGTTTATGATTCAGTGTGTTTTGCAGATGCAGTTAAATACATGAACACTTACGAGACAATAACTGCTGATATTTTCAGTATTTTCCATTAACTAACTAGTCTGGTGGCTGATACTGGCTTACTTGTTATCCTTTAATTGTAACATAAAGACTAAACATTTGGACTGTGCTTTGTATGATAACTTTATTTTATCATATTAGTGGCTAAATATTTGGCTTCTGCAACAGATATGTAAAAAATAAGTGATTCTGATCCCCTGTAAAGCTAGTAACATTGTGTTTGCAGGAAGGAGGAAAACAAGATGGGGCACAGACAAATTCATTTGGAAGTAACTGTGCTTAATGGAGCACACTTCCATATAGGTTTGCAGCCTGCCTTGCTTGCTGCAACAGAATGCTGAGAGAGAGAAAATCTTTAGCACAAATGCAAAATTGGTCAGCCGAGCCCATCTTGATTTGCAGATCTTATGTGGCCTAAGTGGAACAATCCTGTTCTGGTGATCTAAGCCCATTTCTCATGTTCTGCTGCAGAAAACAGGAGGTTGCAGTTGATGCCATCAGAACAAACAAGACCATATATAGATTTTGCAGAGATTCTTAATAAGGAAGAGAATCTTACCACAGGAAAAAAAAAACTATCCCCTATCAAAGTGTGCAGATGGGTATTTTTGCAAAAAAAGGAAGAAACCTTGGTGTGTTATCACAGAGCTGAGATGTCGGATAGATTATATATAATTATGCATTTATATAATGATTACATATATTATTGCAAGGTATTGTACAAATGTTAAAAGCACTAAACCTGTAGCCTGGAATAATTAAAAGAACTCTCATGTATGAACTAACTCTATTTAGGTAATAGGTCTATTGTGAAAAAAGTGACCAGCAGATTATGTGAACAGCATATCTGCATTTAATTTAGGCACTTAGACTGTAGCACACACAGAGAACAGAGAGAACTTTCAAAGCCACCCCCTACCAGCACGGGATACTTCTAGATGAGGCTTTTCTTGTGCAGTTACCCTACCTTAAACACAAAACTGTATAGGTGAATCTGAATGGAAATTAATGGGTGGGAGACTTCATTCTGTATGGATAGAGAAACCATATTCACCTATTCATTGGGATAATTAAAGGCCCACCTGATTGTTCCACATCCTTTAGACATTCACTTTATATCAGCGTGGAAGAACTTTTCTATTGTATCATTCTTTGAAACACCCTCTGCTTAGAAATTGAGCATATGCCAACTTTTGCTATGGTTGAATAGCAATTGCTGTGAAATGAAAATCCGTTTATTTACCCCCAGCATTTGAGAGCTCATGATGGCATAGCTGAACCAGTTAACAGCCATTGTTTTATTAACTATTTTATGTATTCTTGCATTATTTTAATGTGTTTCATCGTATTTCTTAAGATCTTGTTCAGTACCAGGAGAATTGTTGCATAAGAGGTAATAATATTTAGAATACATTTTTAAAAAGCTGATTGCCTGTTTTCACAGAACTTCCCTGGTCTTTGCTGATATTCCTGTTACCACAGTTTTTCACGGCTACTCAGAGGTAAGTTCCTCTGTTCAGGGAAGGGTAATGCCCAAGTTTAGATTAGTGGTGAATGGAGGTTATTTTTTTTTTTCTAGCTCTTTTTATCTGTTCCTGCCCATGTCCTTCTTGATATTCATGTAGCAAAATAAAAAAGTTAGATGATTTTCCTTGGGTGACTGCTAGGATAAATCTTTACCTGAGAATAATGCATATAATTTAATACTGGGAAATTTTCTAAGGAAACAAATTTGAGTACCACAAGAAATGGTACTGCTTCTAATGGGCTGGGCCTACTGCTTTTATTCTGATGTTGTTAGCACTGAAATACAGTTTCCTTTCCAAACTAAGCCATCATTATAAAATGTTGACGCATTGTTGTGCCCAGCATAATAATGATTGAATAATAATAATAAATTAATAATCTATTAATTTGAGTGCTTAGGAGGATTAGTAAAGATTTGAAATTTCATTTTAAGACAGAAGCAGAGGAAGTTCGCATTGCAGATAGAAGATACATTGGTAGGAGAAGGAATTGGTGCCCTCATGAACAGAAATACAGTTTAAAGAAATGTGGATTAATTCAGGCATTCTGTTTTGTTTTAATAAGTTGTGATGCTTTATTTGGGGCATTTTGTTGAAGAGCAGTCCTAGATTTTTATCAGTAATTCCAATTGCAGTGTTAATATTTTTATTTCTTATAAAATTATAAAAGGGCAGAAGAATCTCAGATAGCCCAACTGTAATTATTTAAACTGAAGCATGTAAAGGAAGTAGGCCATAAATATAAAGTGAATTATAAAATCCACACCCTTTTTTAATATTTAGATTTGATGCAGAGTACATACCTTCTAACTTCATATCTGAGCAGCAGCAGTCTTTGCTTTGCAGATTATTCAAGTCATTTTGCAATGTATCTTTTTAGTCTGCTTCCATTCCTATTTTGCTCTCAGAAAGTTTCCTCAATAGGAGCTTAGAAGTACAGCTCTATCTTGTTTGGGTAATGACTGATGTTAGCTGGGAACTTCCACTGAAAAATCCCCCACTTGAGACTTCCTTGTATGTAGCCACAGAAAGCTGATCATTATAAATTGCACTCTCTCTAAATCAGAATTTAAAGTGAAAACAAAATGTAAACTAGCCGTAGAACTTTAATATCCTGTTGATAATGCCATGTACTACTCTAAAGCTTCTGTGAATGTGAGTTGAAGGTGAAGATGTTGAAAGATTTTTAATTACCAGGGACTCAGGAGTATGTTATAAGACTTATTTGGGCCAAATGTATTTGATTGATTATGAAAAATAACCACAAACATCTTCTGGGGACAGATCCACAGTTTGTTCAGATTTGGAAGGCTACATATAGGTTACGTGTATTTTTTTAACATGGAATGCTCACCCTCCTTTCTTGGTAAAAGTTTTAGACTGAAAAGGAGTTGCCACTCTCACATTTTGAAAAGTGGTGTTGCACACTCTGAATCACCTTTTTGTGGTGGAATCTGAGCCACTCCATGGCCATAAGTCAGGTGGCAAATCGGAATGGTACCCATTCTGGATAATTGGAAGTTTCTGTAGCAAAAGTTCTGTACGAGCCTTTGAATTGGTTATAGTGTAGTAAATTAACACTTCGTTCTTTTGTGCTTAGCTCAAAGCCATTGCAAGATTCTAGGGTAAAAGAATTGATATATAACACTGAGGTGTACCCTTTTGCAGAACATTAGAATGTAAAATACAAATCCAGTTACAAATTTAAAAACATCAGTTAATCAAATTATAAACAGATAATGCAGTAGATTATCCTAAAGCAAAATCTCAGTCCAGCGAATCAACAACTATTTTAAGAATAGCTTTTGCGTGAATTTGAACAGCTGCAAATAAAACAATGGAGCTACTGTTTGTATTTTTATTGTGTTGGCCAATAAGAAAACATTTTTTTTTTCTGGAAAAGACTTCTCGGCTGTATGAGTTAGAATGACTTAAGAAACTTAGTACAAGTTTCTAGAACAAAGGACAGAATAAAAGATAACAGGGAAAGTTTCTTAACTGCAGGGATCCACAAATACACAGCCTGTATCAGCTATATCAATTGTATCATCCATCATCATGGTAGACATAATTCATAAACAGATGGCTGTAAAAGTTTATCTACACTTAGCCAAATGTGGAACGATGATACAGTCTATTTTATATAAGTTGAACCATTCAGAGAAAGTAAATTTAAAGTCATCAGCAGATCTGATAGTGTTTGGTCAGACACTCAGTCTTGAAGATGAGTGCCAGACAAAAATATAGGAGCCACAGAAATAGAATTACAGTTTTAAAAGCTGATGAGAGTGAAAAAACCCTCGATCTTTGGTATTTAGTAGCTTAAGATAGGAATAAATAATTCTTTTGATTTTCCCAGTTAACTGATGATTTGGAGGACTTATGCAAGAATACAGTGTGTGAAGTATAATACAAATCCTGTTGCGTGAGCAGAAATCCTCTAACACAATGTTGAATATGCAGCTATATTTATAATATTACTATCATGTTGTTTATACCAAACAGGAAACATGAGGTTTTAAGTTCATATATTGAATAGTTGTTCATAAAAATGTAGGTATTTGATTTCCAGCCCCTCCATAGCAGATTTGGGGGGATTTTTGGGGGGGGCAGGCCTCTGTAGTCTGGGAGACTTTAGAGGACGTTCTGTGGAACTAATTAATGGAACCATGAATTGGATCAGATTGCCTGACTATTATAGTCCTATCGGTACTAACTTCGGGGTATGCCTCATTGAACCTGCTTAATAAAACTTTTTCTTCGGCATAATTTCTGGATATTATTAGCAGAATATTGTATAGAAAACATAGTACTAATTACTTAAATGAAATGAAGAATTTCCTGCAAATAATTTGTGGAGAAATTAACTCTTGTGTCATTGCAACCGAATTAGAATTGATCTCAGTGCATGAACACTGCAGGGGACATCCATTTCAAGCCCAAATCCCCCCTCCACAATTCCTTCCAGTCACTGTGGCAAAATAGTACCTTTTGTTATGACTGAAAAATGTGCTTTGAGTTGAATGTTCATGTCTTTGAGACTATGGTGGAATGGATAATTTAGGACTAAGAGAATCCAACATCACCCAGATACTTTCTATGGCTGAAGGTAGTCTTGAACCTTGGTCTTTCTCATCCTAGCTCATCCTAGTTTCTTGACCAGGCCTACCTTGAAGGGCTGACAGCTCCAATCATTCATGGCATCATGACTGTTCTTTGAAGAGCAGTGAGGATGGGGAACTGTTTAGGCTACACATACAGAATGAGTTCATACATTGCACTGATATATGACTTGTTTTAACCATAGTTTGTATGCCAGTCATACTTGTTCACATAGAACTCTAAACATAATCCTTGGTTTGCAGATCATTGTGGCTAATTTTGCACCATGTTTAAAGCCGGAACCCAACCATTGTGGCTCGGTGAGATGTTTGCATTCAGGCACTGTCCTGTCGGAAAAGTGCCAACTAGCCAATAGGTGGGAGCCACCAAGCCTAATGACTTGTGACTAGATGGTGAATGTATGGGCTAACTTCACTGAACTGCATAACTCATGAAGGGACTTTTTTTTGTTTTTTGCAGGATTAGATTTATAATGATTCTTTCACAGCTGTATCTTGAGATCTGGCATAGAAGGGAATAATATAAATGTAACAGATCATACCACACTGGCAGAGGTATCTCCTGCAACATACATGGGTGGGGGTGACAAGTATTAAATTAAAGATTTAGAATGGCAGTCTTCCTCTCTCTGTCTGTCTCTCTGTTAATAAAAGTAAAACCTGAAGGGGATGGGAAGAAATAAGTATTGTTCCACAAAAGCACCTGAAAGCAACTCCTAAATCTATCATTTCAGAGAATAGTTCTTGGATTTATTTAACACTTTTGATGATGTTTCAAAATAAAACAATACTCCTGCTCCTTATATTGATGGGTGTAGAACAAGCCCTCTTTTGAAATTGTTTAAACATGAAAAATCTGTTTCTTAAAGATTTTTGAGTGGTTACTGCTTTTTTCTGTCTATTTGATTGCAACCGGATCATCAGGCTTACTGGCAATTGTTTAAGTTGGCAGGCAGCCCAATGTTGCAGTTCTTGTGAGGATTTAGGGTCTAGAAAATAGCAATATTTGGCTCTTTAGTGATAGGTCTCCAGAATAAAGACATTTTCTCCCCTGCCTCTGGTCATTCTGTAAGAGAGTGTGATTCTGTAACATGACAAGAATGTAAACTTTCAAAGGAGCAGTGAGGATGGAAAACTGTTTAGGCCACAGAGAGATCCTGGTCTCTGATCCACATAGTCAGATGAAGTGGCAGTGACACTTTCCAAGGGTCAGATCTGAACGGTGGCAGTTGAGACGGATACTCTCTCTTCTCCATCCCATGCTTCCATGTCTGAAAAAGCTCATGATGATACCTTCAAGAGGCAACCTTCAGAGTCTGATCCAAAGTGCTCCTGAACTTATCTAAGAGCTTTTTAAGGAAGTTTTTTTCTTCATTTCTTTGAGCTGGAGCTCAGGATAGCATCTGCATTGTCTAGAATGTGTGTTAAATGTTGATATGGCCTTCTTCCACATTCTATGTGGCACAATAGACAAGTGCACAAGAGCCCTTTAATATCACAATCATGGATGAAAACACTGTTAGCCTTTGTAGAAGAGATGGCAACATGAAGGCATGTGATATGAAATGAAAGCAAAATCTAATTATGCGTTTTATTATTTATTAAAACATCTCTACTCCACAGCTCTCCCAAATATTCACAAGATGGCTAACAACACACAAACACACATCCAATGCCATCATGAAATCTGGTAAATTGAAAACAAACCAATCAAAACATAATTGACTGACTTAAACCCATTATAAAGGCTTCTGGCTTTCTCAGTCACATTATAATCTTGCAGAAAAAAAACCTTCATGTTGTCATGAATGATTGCTTTGAGTTTATTTGCATAAGAGCTGCAATGGAAGCAGGTTATCGAATAAGCCTCAACTTGTATTTCTCGAGCAAATTTCTCTTTTGATTTGGAACATGTTTTTGCAGGGGATATAGTCAGGCTGAACCACAGAAGAAATTCAGAAGAAATTTTTGAAAATGAAATGTCACTAGTGCATGATTTTTCCAATTGCTGTTATAACAGTTGGAAAGAAAAAAATCAAGCTTTTCAGACAAATTTTCTGAAATAAACACAATGCAATTTACACATTTAATTTTCAGATGAACTAAAAAGAGAGTGGGGCTTTTCTAGAATTAGGTGATTCTGGACAGCAGGCATTGTGAATGCCAAGCTTATGTTCACTGCACAACAGGGCCATTGCAGCTTTGAAATTCCCCATCGTACCAGCTGCAATTTTACAGAGCCAAGACTGTAAAAACAGTTATGATTTGCCTCACTGCAACTGTGAGGAGGCTATGCAAAGGTGATTCACTGGGATGGTGATGTGGCATCTTTACCATTCCTGAAATATGCAAAACCAAAACAAAACTGGCAAACTCCAGCTCCATTCAGCTGCTTGGCTGTTCATTGGCCCCGCCCATCAGAGTCATAGTTATGCCATAGCAACCTGGGCAGTGGAGTCAGATCATTGGTCCCTCCCCCTGGCTGTCTGGAGCTTGCCTAGTTGCATCCTGAGACTCTTTCCCAGCTCTGCCTGCAGGAGTAGGCAGGGAGAAGAGCACTGAGTTCCATTAAATATTTAAAGAGGTTTGCTGGTTGCTGTCTGTTTCCTGAGCACAGTTCAAGGTGGTGCTGTTGAGCTTTAAAGCCCACATGTCAGGGCAACCAAGGAACTCACGGGATGGCTTTGGGCCAGTCCCTTCTCTTAGCCCAATCTATTGCAGAGTGGTATTGTAGGAATAAAGTTAAGGGTGATTTCCTTCAGCTTCCTCAGTATAGGTGAGAGATGATGACGATGATGGTGACATTGATATCGATAGCGGTAATGGAAATGGTCTTTTCCTTGGTGGCATTTAACTTATGGAACAGGGCTGTAAAAGTTAAGGGAAGTTTTACTGCAGTGTTGTCTCTGAGTGCAAGATCCCAAACTATCAAAATAAAGCCAACCTAGGACATATATGAGAGCCAGGGGGATGTAGGGGTTGAGAGGTTGGACTAAGAGCAAGGAGACCCAGGTTTTAGTCTGCTCTCCGCCCCAGGTAGCTCGGTGACTTTGGGCCAGGCACTCTCTCTCAGCCCAAACTATTTGACAGGAAGGTTGTTGGGAAAAATAGGAGAGAGTGCTATACTTGCTATTTGGAGCTTCCGAATGACAGACAAAATATAAATCAAATACATAAATAAAAATAGAAATAAGAAAATGGGAGGATTAGAAATATTTTCCTGTCCTGACCCAATTCATACTTCTTGGACTAATGGGCAGATTGGAATGTATTATCTTTTGGATTTCACACTTTTCTGAATTTTACAGTAATATTCTTTTCTCAAAACAAGCACTAAAATGCATTAAAATTTATAATTTACTCTAAATTGCATTTAGAGATGTATACATTTTGATAAAGTATGTTTAGAAATTCATTTTGTGTATGAAAATATACTTTGTATAAAGGTATTCAAAATAAATATTTAAATACATTGAAATTTAATACATTGTTAAATACGGGAATAGGTATCCATTCCTATATAAAATAATTACTGTTCTATTACGTAATTCCTCATGACCCAATCATGTTGTATTGCTAGTATTTATAATTAAAATTAGATGATGTGTGATTGTCTTTTGCATTAATTATCCTTTGCATTTTTTGGTGGTGAATAATTCCATACTTGCGCCTTTTCCTAGTAAAGTATGTTGTCCTTATCTCTGCTAGTCCAAGGGATAGATGAGATTAAAGTTTAGTACAGATGAAAAAATCCCAAAGAGTGAATGAGGTCTAAAGCAAGAGGCTAATTGCTACCGATTAATTGCATTACTTTTCCCACTACTATTTCCGGTTTAAACCAGCCATAGGGGAAGATGCCATCTGGACAAGCCCTTAGTAAATGAAAAACGTGTGTGCACGCTCTCTCTCTCTTTCTCACACACACACCAGTTTGCTTGGCACAGGTTCAATTTCTTTTATTCACCAGCTGCTAAGTCATTTTCATATATCTTGCGGCTTCTTTCAAATGAAAACACACCTGTTCTTCTAACACTGTACCCATTTTCTGTTGGCTGCCTGCTCATAAGAAATCCAAGATCATTTTTATAAGAAGGATTGTCTGACAATTTCTGAATTTGTTATCATTTAAAAGAGCTTTGTGTTGAAATTTTATGAGTGGTACCGGCAGGGGCGGGGGGGTGGGGGGAAGCAAGAAAGGTATAACTTTAGCTTATACAGTTTAGTCTGCAGATCTAACCTGAAAGCAAATAAGAATTCTCAGGAATACCTGTTTGAAGGTGCAACGTGGATTAAAGGACTGAAAAACGCCCCCCCCCCCCCCCGAATTGGTAGTTGTTTCACTGATGAAACTAATCCTAGGCATGCACCTGAAAGTAAGTACTTTTCCTATTCATAAGACATACTTCCAAGTAAAGACTGTGAGAATCAGGTAGCACTTTTCTGTGTGGAAGTAAACTTAGCATATTCATTCTGAGTTACATTAACAAATTCTATTGGCATTTGAAATTATAGCCATATTTTTTTCTTACACCTGAAATTAAATCTTCTAGCAGGGCAACTGGGAATAGAGCAGCTACTCATGGAGCACATGCAAAAGCACTCTGTAGATACCGCTACATACAGCCAGGAGACACAGAACACCAAACAATGAGAAAAGAGAAGGCACAATTGTGTAGCGTGTGCACATGCTCCAGATATGTGATTTTTAAAAATAATGATTTGAATGGAAACATAATGGAAGGCAAGCCAACTTCCCATCCAAATCTTCTCAGAAGATACTCCTTACAGTTCGTTTGCACCCTTTCCCAGTCATCCTAAAATAAGCAGTTGCTTACTAATCCTGGCATTTGCTCTCAAGGCAGTTTATGAGATTAAAAAAAAAAAAATTCCAACCATTCATGTTACAGTCCAACAGCGGGTGACCAAGCAGATTATAATAACTATGAGTATATAGAAACTGCATAAATAATTTCAGGCAATACCCATCAGCCATTTCCTCAGACGGGCCTCGAGAAAAATCCCCCTTCCTCAAGGTGAAGCTGTTGTGTTGGCTCTTGAGCCTTGTGGCTTGTCCTGCTCCCGGTTGTCTCTTCTGGTGGCAAAGGGGGCAGGGGGATACCATCTCCAGCTTTTCTTTTTTCTTTGGCATGATTTTCAGCAAGATGATATCAAAGACACCCTCCCCCTGCCCCCTGCATTTGGCAGCCCTTCTTTTTAAGGGTGATACAAGCGCCTGACTATCTTTGTTAGAAGGGAGATGTTGCTCTCCACCAGCCACTACAGTTATCCCAATTCCCTCAGTGTCCAATTTCCGAGAATTTACCAGTAAAATTGGGGAAAAGAGCACTATCCCAAGAATGTGAGACATTACAAATGCACTCAGGGAGTCCTAGATGCAATAAGAAAAGTATTACGGGGGGTGGAGGTAGGGGGCTGTAATTCGTCCTCTCTTAAAAAAGATATTCATTATACTGTGTGAGAAAGGGAAGAATATCAACTTTCCGGAGACGGACTTCATCCACAATAATAGCACTGGTTAGGAATATTTGGATTCAATCCCTTAACGTGTTAGCTCTTGGGACCAGACTAACCTGGATTATATTTTGTGGCATGTGCTTGATGGAGGGGTGGGTGGAATGCTTTTCCTGTGCAACAGACTTTTCTACAGGTGGCATCTTCTCCTGTAAGTGGATCTGGGACCTGATACATGCACCTTTCTGCAGACTGCTGATCCAGTTCAGTTGCAAACTCTTCTCTTCTTCCTTGCCTCCTAATTTTGTGTCTTCTCTGCCTAGCTCTTAAGAAAGCTTTTAATTATGCTCGCGGTGTGCTGACCCTCATCCAATATATCCCAAGTGCCTACGATATCATTGTTCTGATATTTTCATTTTATGTATTTATTTGTTTTTCCTTTCCATCTTTTTTTTTAAGTTCCAATCTGCATTTCTCCCATCTGGTTAGTCCAGCACTCTTCTTAATTAGTAAAATGCCATCCTGTCAGATTCTATTCTGCCAGGAAAGTCATTCAGTTACCAGATCACTTCTTCACCTCCATCATATATCAGAACATTTTAAAACTGAAACACATCATATTCTTCTCGTGTGTGTGTGTGTGTGAGAGAGAGAGAGAGAGAGAGAGCGAGCGAGAAATAGCAAAAATAAGGAACAGCGATACTAATTAAGAAGAATTTCACAGTAGTCTCAACTATCACAATCCTTGGAGTATAATACTTAAAAGTATAATACAATACTTACCTGCACTCCATTTCAATTAACCTTTATTTACAAATTACAACAAATGCAATAAACAAAAATAACTTCCTTTTCATTCCCTGCCCCCTTCACACCATTATCTATCTTCATTCTTCTATAGAGTAATGTATATTCCAAAGAAATAGTCTTAAATGGTAGGTGAGATATAACAAAGGAACGGGTGTCATTATAGTTCATTATTATAATTATTGCTGCTGTTATTGTTGTTTTATTCAGTTCTTCCCTTAAAGAGTCACTTAAAGAGAACATGTTGGCTATTAAATCAGAAGCCTTATGTTGAATGTATCAGTTATATTACAAAAACATAATTATTTTCCTTCCATCTACCAATTACACCAAATAGAATGCCAACCATTTTCAAATTACTGGATGAGAGAAGTTTATTTATTCATAAACTGAAGAAATAAAACTTCAGCCAGTCAAACAGCCCAGCATATTGGAAAAACAAAACAATCCTTCTAAAAAAAAGCCTATTAATCTTATAATAAAATGATAACACCGTTGCAAACATATGGGGGCATATGGGGGCCATTCAACTGCTCTGTAAACAATTTGCAAAGGAATTGGGAAATCAGGCTTAAGGAGTGAATAGGGTCTTCTATTAACTGTCGTGGCTTGCCTTAACAGGAAGGGATGATTAACTTTTTTTTTTCTTAACCTTTCCATAAAAGGTAGATGGCGATCACCACCTGACCTTGGCTGATTCCAAAAAATGAAGCAGAGCCAGGCCTGGTTAGATGGGAAAAATTCTACTGCTGGAGGCTAGACTGGGAAATAAACATCAAAAAAGAATCGAGTAGCAAACTTATATTGCTGCCAATGAAATGAATGTGTCCACGAATTCACCAGCAATCAAGCTTGACTTGAAGAAGAGTGTATAGTTAACTTGAAGAAGTCATGTTACTGATCATATCAACATCCAGTTGATCTAACAAAAAGCGGACCCTGAACATGCAGGAAAAATGCTAGGAAGGAAAAAAAATGTTACTGATCATATGAAAATCATCAGTAAAAAGAAAATGCTATTTCCAGTAATTAGAGAATAAACATTAGTAGGCCTTAATTCAGAGGGCTAATTTAGGCTTTACAATTAAAATCTTAAAATAAACTCACCTATTTTCATCCATAAAGGAAAAAAACTCAAAACCATCTTTATTAGGACTAAATTGTGAACATCTAAATTTATCTAGATTTATCATCTCCAGATTTCTTCTTCAGGAAAGATATCACACAAATGGGACTTACTAGGGTTTCTAACCTTTTTGCATCTGTTGACAGCTTTAGTGGTTAGAGGCCCCAAATGGCTGCTCTGAGTAATTGTGTCCGTTTTTCCAATTACTAGTGGGATGGGCAGCATTCACAATGTACTCATTGCATCGAAAAGCAAATTGGAGAAGCTAAAAGACAAGCAATTTGTAACTGAACCCTAATACAAGCAGCTGGCAGGATGTGAGCTGTAGTTTATTTGTTACAAGTGTTTCTAGGCCCACCCAGGAGCCAATACAGGATGCCCTAAATGAAGGTCTATTCACCAAAGAGGCCTCTTTCTTCTTTCCTTTGATTCTAGCTCCCTTTGCACTGCTACATGCACAGGTTGTCACTTTTGCAATGTCGTGGCCTTTGTTTGCAATTGGGAAGGCCTACAGCAACTGCACATTAATAGATTGATATAGACTAGAGTAACACATTGCACTAAGACATGGCTTGCTTAAGTGGCAGGATTTCTACATCACATTAAGCCATTCATATGGTTCACAAACTGCATTATGACATAATATGTGAACCCAGCCATTGGTTTCCCTTAGCACTAATCCGGAGTTGGTCAATGTTTTTGGCAGGGGAAGGGCAACTCATCGTTTCAATTGGCCAGTGCAGCTTAGAAGGTGTTAGGTAGCCTCTACAATGCCCACCCCTATCCAAAACCTCTTTATTTAATTAGCCAGATTACACTTAATGCTAAGCTACAAACCACAGACCACAATAGCTGGGTTCACATGTTGCACTAAGCCCAAACTAAAGAAGTCACCTTATAGCATAGTTCCATATTTGAAACAGTCAGACTGGTGCAGCCCCCTCATATATAACACTATGGAATTTCCAGGTAAACTGGCCATCCATATTCATCTTTTTCACCCTCTAGCCTTTCTAAAAGGCATCACAAAAAGTATGATCTGCTATTTTTAATCTAGATGGGACCAGGCACAAAACAAAGCTGAGCTTAACCCAAGACACAAGTACTCTGTGGTTCAAAATGTAGCAGCTGAAGCTATTGCTATGAAAATACACCGGTGTGTCTTTTTATCATCGCTGCTAGACAGCACATTTCCTTCTCCAACATTTCTAATTTGGTAAGGTGCACATGATGTCTGAAACACAAAATGTACAGCAGAACACTTTGAATACAACGTTTCTCTGTAAGGAGAAAAAGAAGCAGTTCTGCGTCCTCTTGGTTTTGCCCAGGGCATGTGGAAGATGAGGGGAAACATCTTCTGTTGGAAGATCTCTGTGGTCTCTTGAGGCAGCAGAGGACTTTTGAGTCCCTGTGATTTTCTGACTAGGCCTTAGGCTGCTGAGGAGAACTGTAGTTACAGAAGCCAGGTTAGTTTGTGTTTCTCTTTAGCCCAATGTTGTCCAAACTTGGCCTCTTTAAGATGAGTGGACTTCAACTCCCAGAATTCCCCAGCCGGCTGGGGGAAAGATAGGGTAGCTTTTCTTTAAATACCGTAAGTTGCTGTTAGAACTGAAACCTTCTAATTAAATATTCTTCAGCCTTCTTCTACTTGGACTTTATTCATAACACAATAAATAGAAATTTCTTCCCTCACCCACCAGGCATTGCCTGAATCAGGAAATTGTCCCGTTCTCTAGTTTAGCCCCTAAATTTGCTCTCCAGTCGACACTGGAATTTTCACTCTTGGTGATTTTGGGTTTTACAATGGGAAGGCAATTCAGGGAAATGGGCAGGGCATACAAGTAAATTAGGTCCTTTGGGATTCTTTTTTTTCTGGGAGTCAGGTTTCTCTTGGTTTCCCCTTTACATAGCATAAGCCTGTTTTAGCACTTCTTCCACAGTGTTTGAATCTTTCTTGCCTGAAAATGGTGTGAAATCAAATCATCATTTTTCAGCAATTACAGTTGGTGCAGGCTTTGGGAATTAAACAAAAGGGCACTGAGCGCTGCATATTAGGACAGCAGAAGCTGACTTTGATCAGTCACCTTGCAGCCTCACCTTAGCATCTTCTACCACTTGCAATAGCCAGAAAAGACTTCTACCTAGGCACAAAACACACAGAGAACCCCTTTTCGCTATTGTGAGTGTCAGAGGAGGCTGTGGGATAAGAGAGAAGCAAGCAGTGTGGCTGTTGGGCATCCAGCCTCTTCAAAGGAGTGCTTCACTCAAATCTTTGTTGAAGCAAAAGACCCTTTCAAAGAGCTGCATTGCCCATTTCTATAGCAGAAGAACAATAAAGTAAGTTTTCTGGACCATTCCCCAAGCCAACATTTCCTTCTCTAAGAGTCAGAGGGCTTCAAATTGGCCTTCTGACTTTCTGGAGGGCTGCAGAAGGCCTAGATCATCCCAGAAGGGACAGGCTTGCATTTTTGGTGGGGAAGGAAATGGTGGGAAAGGGATCAGGAAGGCAAACTGCTTCCATTCCCAAACTCCCAATCTCCCATTGTGTGAAGGATATTTGAAAGTCATGCCACTAATTTTTAGTACTCCAAGAGTTGAATTTCCACAGCATGATTTTGGCTGTTTCTTAGAGTTTCTGGGAGTCTTCTGCTGAAAATTGGCCATTCTGCCACCAAATTCCAGTGGTACAGTTTTGGGGTGCTGGAGGCTGCAAGTGATCCATGGGCCACAGGCTCATATTACCAGATAATGGTCAAGGTGTTGGACTATGACTGGGGAAACCCAGGTTCAAGTTTACCTTCAGTCATGGAGACTCAGTGAGTGATTTGGGGCCAGATTGTTGTGGGGATAAAACAAAACGAGGACCCACATAGGCTACCTTGAGGTTCTAGAGAAAAGGTGAGATCTTAATCTAAACAATAATAGTAACAATGACAGCAACAACAACAAGAGTGTAGTGTTGCCTTAATAGTTGGAAGAAAATATGGGCACCATAAATCTCACACTTGCTAAGCTGATCAGGTAATTTTTAAAAATTCTGCTGTATGCTAGGCTACAAATGGGCATTTTACTGCTCTATGCAGCCCCTTCTTACTATCTAGGTCCTCTCATTATCTTCATGATATATACAGTATAAAGGTTACTTAGATTTGCTTCAAGGTCCAATCTTGCCTACAATTTTCCTTTCATTTGGCTACCTGTGCTAAGCATCTCTGCTCCTTGTGGAGTGATTGGAAAGACAGCATTTATACCATCATGCCTGGTCAGAACTTTATTGATAATAGCAGAGTAAATTAGGTGTGGGAATCCTGTGAGCCTCTAAATCTTGCTAAACCACAACTCACAGCATCCCTCATCACTGGCATCCAGCAAGGATACTTCAACCACAGCAAGTGAAATATTTTACTCTCAGAAACAGCTCTCGGACTACCGAAGGTCAGGAAGCCTTTTTAGCCAAAGCAGATTCAGTTTGATTGGGACAATCCACCATTGCCCTCCACGCCTGCCTTCAATTGTTCTTTTCTCTATGCCTGCACCGAAACTGAGGATCAGCTCTTAAAAGTACCATGCTGCCAAAATTCATCAAATCACGCAGTGATCAAATTGGTCCTGTGCAATGCAGACGTGCCTATTTTAAGAAAAGTATTATTAGTACCAACAGGCCTTCCAGATAAATATAAAGCTTTGGGGACACAGATACATCCATCTCCAGCTCTTCTCCCCCGTACACCAGCTTGGTAGTGGGTGATCCTGGTATAATTATTTGCAAAGAACTGTTCCTCCACCCCACCCCCTGGCTGTTGTTAACACATGTAACAGTAAAAAAAAAAAAAGCCAAACCAAAACCACATTGCTAACATTAGACAATAGAAAGTCTTTGCAAACAAGGAGTCAATTACTTTTGAAAAGGGTGGGATACTGAAGGTAAAGCCAAGCAGGGGCATTCAGAAACTTCAGCTGGTTCAGAAAACAATAGCTAAGGAACATTTCAGATGAACCCTTTTCCGTAGCATCCAAAGTGTTTGTTGGCAGTTTACTAGATATCCTTACAACGTTGAATGCTGTTGTTGCAGAACAATTGTATCGTTCAGTGTTTCTCAACCTTGGCAACTTTAACATATGGGGACTTCAACTCCCAGAATTCCCCAGCCAGCATGTTGGCTGGGGAATTCTGGCAGTTGAAATACACATATCTTAAAGTTGCCAAGGTTGAGAAACACTGGTGTAGTTTTTGCCTATCTCCTCCAATGGGGACTCTAGCTTATGCCCAAAATCTCACATTATCATATTCAGCAGAAGGTGAGAACATGCTCCAGTAGTTCTTTCTGAGTTGGCAGGTCAGTTTTTCTGTTCCTCGGCTATCACCATGAGACACATCTCCATTGTCATGTTTCCTCTCTTTCAGCCATCCCAGATCTGTGCAGACTGGTGCCATTTTATTTCTCCTCTCCACAGACTGCTGAATGGTCAGTTGTAAGCATTTCCTTTTGCAGTTGGCCAGTCAACAATATGTACTTCCCTTGGAGCCTTTCCTCACTGCTGAGTTACTGTTCTCCATCCATCCTTGAATTAGTAGAAAATCATACCGGCATGAAATTTGCTGCCCCCGCATTGGTCTCTAGCCTATCTCTCCTGTCTCTGTTTCAGGTAATATGATTTCCTTGAGGAGAATGAGAGACAAACCCTGACCAATGTCATACACCTTGAGGCTGTCCTTTGATAGTGTTGGAATAAGGGGAGAAAACACAGTTTTAAAACCAATGCAAACTCAGGGTGACTTAAACCTGTCTCGTTAATGAAGACAATGTCGTGGAGACCCAGTAGTAAAGATACCAGGGCATGCTTGTCCCATGGATAAGTGCAAAAAGGAAAAGGACCACACTGTACAATCAGCAATCAGCCATTTGCAAGGAATTTTCAACTAGACCAAGCACATAAATAATGAACTAGTGGCAAAATAAGACTGTTTAAATTCCTGAGCCAGTGCATAGGAGAGATTTTTAAAAAAGGGTGATGGGGCAAGTATACTTACTTGCTGCAAACCACTTGGGTGAGGGACCTGTTGATCTATATTGGGGCATGACCCAAACTGGATGTATCATAAAACTGCACTTTGTATTATCACAGTGAGGAAGGAGCCACCCACCCAAAACTGCTGCAGGATTCAATATTTGGAATAAATCTCACCCCGCAAGGTACAGTGTTTGCCAGGTACAATGTGAAGTGCTGTTATTGATCAACAAAGCTCTGTTTGTCTCAGAAGCAAGATATAGATAGGACCATCAATTAGCAGAAAAACCCACATGCTTCTTAAGAGCATCACCAAAACCTCTTCAGAAGGTCTCTTGATAGGACTTTCTGCTACTGACCTTTTGCTTCCTTCCTTCCTGACTAAGGAACGTTTTCCCCAGAGTTACTTGTTGAGATGCATTGCTTTTTACTTGGCTATACCCTATAGTAAATACAGTATGTAGCCGCTCTTCTTTTTTAGATCTCATAGCAAGATGTGTTCGTCAGTCTAAGTGCTTCTGTGCCCAGCCTCTGCTTGCAAGAGATGAATTTAGCAAAGCAGTTACAAAGGGATTGTTTAAACCTTTTCCATTTATTCCTAGTGGTCCCAGTTATGTTTGGGTCCTGGTGTGTTTGCAATGAAAGAAGAGAAAAAAAAACCACAGAACGACAATGGGACCCTATGCATTCAGCAAAGCATAGAGTTTTACACATATGGATATGGCACTAGATCGAATATTTAACAATGTGTCTGCAGTTTTAGTAACCTGTACTGTTCTTATTGCTTCAGTTTTATAGATAGCATTTGATAGACAAGAGCTTGCTTTATCAATGTATATTTTTTGTTCTTACTGTTAATTTTATTGTTGGAAGTTGCCATGAAAATGTTAATTGAAAGATGGCTATAGGAATATTATTTCTGCTCTCTTTTTCCTTTCCTCTGTAAATATTCTTACAGTTTGCACAGCATTACATACACTAATTGTGATATATAAATATCCTAATGCTAGGATGGACAGATGATTCCGTATAAAATGATAATCACATCTAGAAGCTTGGGGGAAAATCCAGGCTTTTAGCAGCCTGGTTGAAGAAACAAAAACAATGGGCTTTTTTTTTCTTTGCTAATGATCTGTCCAGAATCTTTATTTAAGATTTGTAAATTATTTTTGAGACTCGTTTCCTTTTAATATATTATTTCTGTTGTTCTGGTCTCCTTTTCTGCTTTTAAATACCAGAGCAATTAGAAATATATGCGTTCCTATTTAATGAATTTGTATCTGAAAAGGGAATAGTAACATAAAAAAATTTGGGTGGAAAAATGCCACAACATAGTACAAAAGTTCTGGGAAGATCTGAAGTGCTGTCAGACTTGGCCTGGGACATCTGTTGGATTTTCATAGTACCTGACAGCATTCTTCTTTTGAAATCTTAGGCAGTGACTGTAATTACCTGATTCATGAAATATATAGGCATCTGGGATTAAAGTACATTTTGAGTAGTTGAAGATAGTGTAAAAAGTTTCATTTTTCAATGTTTGTTAATAGTGCACCTAGAGCAGTACATTACAGATGGTGTTGCTCAAAATATCAAATTTAGGTTCTTATGTTTGCATAATTATCAGAAACAGCCCAACCGATTTAAGTATTAATGTCCATATGGATGGACTTTGCTGGTTACCAGAAAAAATCCTGAGTTATGTATACAGTATTTACCTGAAAAACAAGTGACTTTTTTTCCCCAGATAATTTAACAGTAACATTTGAAGGGTATTGTAGATTTACTGAAGTTCTAACAGAGGCTGTTGTTTTATTTTTATCTAATATCCTTTTGGGGGAGAGATTGTTTTATTTTGGATAAATATGGTAATAACTGGTGCTGGGTATCGGCTTAGGTATCATATCTAAACAGACAGTCTTCCTCCTCCTCCTTTTCTCTCCCCCTTTCTCACATTCTTTTTCTCTCACATGCTGTTCCAAATTTAGCCATTCAAGTCACCACAATATCCCCATCATGTAAATAGGTGCTGCTTAGATTACAGTACCTCTTAATACTTCAATAATGTTAAAATTAAATCTTGTGCTTTTTTTTTTTTTACTAAATATGGACGTGCCCAAGAAAAATATCTGGCATTTTAAAAATTAGGGTTGCTGCTCTGCTGCTTTCAAAATGCTATTTGTATAGAATCATACCAATGGCCGTGCAACGCAGGCTATTGTCTCTAATATGATTTTGTGATAAATGCTTCAATTGATGGAAGCCATAACGGTTGTTCATCCTTCTGGGACTGGACTTGAATTCCTGTGATAAATTATGTCTTGAATGTTTCACTGGAGCATTTACCACACCTTCACTTTCTCAGAATTCTTCATCATGTTGTGCCAGCTTTTGGATGGGTGAGTTAACTGTCTTCTTTATATCAATCATATATAATAACATCCTGTAATTCTGTGATGCTGTGAGTTGGTCTGTTCCATTCTTCTGCATCTCTGTTTTCTCCATCCAGAAAAAGTGCTTCTGGAAACAAAGATAGCAAACTATGTTGAAGATCCTACAACTTCTTAAATCTAGATAATATAACTTGCTTGGAACTGGATGAGGAAAGTTGTTATATCAGTCTCCACTCTAATCTCAAATCTATTTGCATATCTAACAACTAAAGGATAAATAAACCAATAAAATTGTTATACCACAAGAGGTGTAGAAGTAAGAAGTTAAAAAACTACACAGCAGAATAACAACATGCCCAGATCACCCCTCACCTACAGATGGTTTTTATAGCTTTGCCTGTGACCTGGCCTGTTTCCATAAGTTAATGGGCATATAATATTATCAATGAACACAATACTGATAGTGGAGGTTTCTGAAAATACATATATTCCCCCACCCCATAGGACGAAGATTTTTAACTATGCCAAACCAAGGATGGGCAGAGGTAAATGTGCTTTTATTGATAGACAAAAAAATTAGATTCCACTGTTTCACAATAGCATCAACAAAATTATCACCCACTCTGAAACGATCTTGTGCAAATGAAGAAAGCTTAGATGTCATTAGGAGCGGATTTTTGTGAGAAAGGACTGTTGAGCTCCATGGACTTCTAGCATTTAAACCAAATTCTAAGGGTAGGATTTTGCATCAGGCTCTAATATCTTCAGGTGCTGGGAAAAAGAAAAGAAGTATAATGCATCTATAATCTGTCTGATGTATACTAATTTAATCAATGCAATGCCAACATCATCCCCCCACCCCCGAGAAAGCAACAGAATGTCCAGCTATTGGAATATTAGGCTTTCAGATGGAACTTTTCCATGTGTAGAAACTACAGTGTCGCAAGCTTCTGATTTTGCTCTTGTACTTTAAAATAAGAATATATTTTTCATCATTGTGAAATGAGACAATATTGGAAACGATCATTGTTTAGTAAATAAATCTACCACCTAATTCAGTATTTGGAAGAAAAACCAAATAAACAGGAACAGGGAGAAGCAAGAGAAATATCACTCAAAATACCTCTACGCAGCTGGAAGGCCATAAGGATGGTGGGATTGTAACTGGTTGATAATACACACTTTGGCATTTCACCACAAGAAAATTAAGAATGAAAAAAAAAAAGATAGCAAAAAGGAAATTTAGTCAAAAATATATCAGAATTTAGAGAAGTCATGAATACAGTATCCTCACCGTGTGCCCACAATTCGCAGCAACACAGCACAATAGTATTTATGTCAAATCTGCTCGGTGATCCTGACTGCATCGCTTCAGCTTCAAGTAGGAAATCAGATTTTTAAAAAAGTTCTGCAGAACCGTGCACAGACTAAGAGAACTGCATCTCTCACCTCACATTTTTACATATTTAGATTTCAGCATTTTTCACCAAGACTGGCCACCCGCAAAGAATGTGTGCCGAGTTGTGGCTGCCTCATTTACACTGTATTTTCTACAGGGGTTACATGTAATCAGTTTCCAGCTTAGGTCAGCTGCTATGGAACAACCAAGAAACTGCCGAGCTGATGTGGCCCTGCCTTCGAGCAGACGGAAATGGGTTCCAGCTATGCTTATGGTATTTTGCACCAGAGCAAGCAGCAGCCACTGGTATAGCTGACTAACATTTTTTTCAACTCACAGTGGCAGTCATAAGGTAAACATAGGAAGGGTCTCCTGAGCATTATTTAATGTAGTTCCACGGTACGGAGGCTAACTGCACTCTCTCCCTGTCATAACAGTTTATGCTCACGAGCCATTAAAATAATAATAAATAATATTTACGACCAAATTGCCCACTTCTCAATACTTGGTCTGAAACTTCTTTACACAGTCATCTATTACAAGTACTGTTTGTATATTGGATAGAATTAATAAAAGGACAGGTAAAAGTAAATACTTTAAAAATGATAATAGAGAAAGAAAATGGGTTTGTTCTCTCTCTTTTTTAAATGAGCTTCTGGTATTTTACATGAGAGGAAGGAAGGAATTTTAGGCATTTTTATGGGTCATTTTTAAGAATCCCTATCTTGCTATAATAGTCATCTCAATCACTTTGTACAGATTCCTGGACTAAACGTGGTTTTTAGAACAGGGATACTTTTCTTCTCTGCTCTGGAAGCTGAAGTGGTTCTTTTCTTTATGATGGATGCAAATGCCGAAGGAGGAATAAAGAGCTGGCTTATTTTGGCGACATCTTGGAAGATGGACAGGATGGAGTAAGCCTCCTTAAACCTTTTTATTATCACAGATATGTATTTTTTTCCCAGAGACTTCCGCATGGAAGTATCCAAATTCTACTTATTAACAACTTTGTTATTTCTTCTTTAAATCTGGTATGTGTGTGTGTGTGTGAGAGAGAGAGAGAGAAAGAGAGAACATGGGAGGGTTTCAATTGATGCAATACAATGACACATTTAATTGAATTGTTTAGAAGTATCCGTTCCACCCTAAATTGTGCAAAAGCAGAGTTGGGCCAAAGGCAGCTTTGGATTGATAGAATAGCCAGTGTTCCTCATACTCAGCAGCTGAATAATAGCAAAAAAAAAAAAAAAAAGATGAAGAAATGAAGAAGGCCTCAACTCCACTCAGGCACTGAAAAGAAAGGTCTGGCTTGGAATGAGCTCGAAAAGACCATGTGTTCTTTACTTGCAAGTACGTACTTCTTGTCCCTGATAGGTGAGTCTTGAGGTTGTCATAAAGACAGCAAAAAGCAAAAACCAGAATACCCAGAATGTTGATCTTCTTAACGCTATTTTGTGCTTCAATGACAGGAGAGAAATGCCCATTCTTATAAACAATGCAACTGCTTTTTCACCAAAAGCCAGATCAGAAGCAGAGAAAGTAAGACAAAGAAATAGCAGAGACAGATTCCTTGCTGCTATCTCCCGGCTTCCAGTGCCCCCTTTTCAGCAACCTCCTTCCATTGAAACCATGTTGCAGCTTCTGCACCATCACAGTTTCTCTGCTTCTTTTCTAGAGCAGCCTTTCATTAAGGGGAAGAAAGTCATTAGGGTTCAGGCACATATATAATATTTAATACAACGTTATCACATATCCCTGAGATAGAGAGAGAGGGAGAGGGAGGGAGAGGGAGAGAGAGAGAATCATATTTAATCTTACAAATGGACATGTCTTCACTCGTTTACCTAAATTTTGGAAATACAAGTGGATTCCCTCTACCGTCTCAATTACAGATATATTCAGCAATATTCGTAAAACAAATAAGGCATTTCTGCAGAATGCTAGTGAGTACGGCAGCTTTAGATGTAGCAGGATCTGTTATGTGATTTTTCTCATCTATTTCTCTCCAGTCCATAAATGTACTTGACCTCTTTATTTTACTTACCAGATGGCAGCAGCAACTACTTTTTGCCGACTTTTTTCTAAATTCAATCATCTCAAACTGCTTCTTTGGTGATCTTGTGCCCCCAGCTAGTAATTTATCATCATTGAACAGATTTACAGAATTTACATGGAAAATGCTCTTTTCCACTCCCTCTCCAAAACAAATGGAAATATTTTCTTCTGCTAAAACTAACTCCCACCCCTTATGGTGTTGATTCTCTAGTCTCTGTATTACAATCCTGTAATCACCACATGGAAATGGATTAAGCCATAGAACTTGTGTCTTGCTTAAAACTGATCTGGTCTTTAAAATCCAGCACAACCATCATACGTGATGAAAGAAACTATGAAATTGATGGGTGTGTTCGGGAGGAGAAGAGGTCCCCACTTATGGAACAGAAGGGCCATCTGCTTAGTATTTATGTCCAGGTATTTCTGTATTGCAAATGCAGGATAGAAAGCAATGCTTGTAGCACAAGAACCAGTCATATTCCCTGTACAAATCCATATCAAATGGATGTGTTATTTCATGCTAGATATGTGACCCCTGTTGTGTCTTCAACTGCACAACCTTACCTGTGAATGAATATGGAAGCCCTTCAATTTCATTATGTATAATTTCGTTACTGATGGCTTCATTTCTTTTTAATTTTTTGAAAAAGGTGAAGTTTAGTTCTATGAAACTCCATCATACTGGCACTCAGGCACAGGTAACGTTCCCCTGGGACAGTTGAATGAATTGGTGGAGGGCTTATCATGAATCTACCTGGAAATTTTCTTTATTCTCATTCAGGATTTATTAGTTTGAAAGCATCTCCTATTAAATGTTGGGACTTCTTCCTTGTATTGGTACTGCAGCTCTCAGTATTGCTAACTTATGTGGCCAAAGTTGGTGCTGGATGGAAATTATTTTAGGAGCTGTAGTCCTAGAATAATTTGAAGGAATCTGCCTTCATGTTTGATCCCAAGTGTTCGCAGTGTATCTGTATCACTTGCAAGACAGGTTCAGAAGAAAGAATACATAATATTAAAATACTGAAGTACAATACATCCAATTAAAACAATGTCCGCATATGTGAAATTAATAAAAGCAATACCGGTGCTAACAAAATTGACAATATAAACAATAGTCAAATAAGCTGAATTTCAAGTGCCTGGTGGAATAAGTATGTCATAACCTGCATCTGGAAAGAAACAGGGAAGAAGACAATACAATCTTTTATACAACCTGTTAGCACACACAGATTGTAAAGGCAGTTAGGCAAGCTGCGAATTAGCACTGCTGTAGATCTGTGCCACAGAATTTAAGGCCAGTTCTACTGTGGCATATAAGAGATGGAATTGCTCTAAATATAAATGATTTCTTCAGTGAAATCTTTGGAAAATCTTAGATTGTGAAACCATTTGTTTTTATTCCTTCATTTTCATATACAGAGCAATCTGAGTTTATGTCCACAAACACTTCATTTTAACTGCAACATACTAGATGGATATGGTGCAATAAGATGCAAAACCAGTTACGGAAGGATAGATGACTCAAGAAAGAAGCCTCAGAATGCCATTCATACCATTAACATGTGGATGATTCATAGCATTCATATGCATAATCGTCATTAGACAGTCTTCCCCATTCTAGGCAGTCGCCAGTTATGTGGACTTCAACCCCCAGAATTCTCTAGCCAGCATAGCATTGCTGAGAATTCTGGTTTTAGAAGCCTCCACATCAGGAGGGGAGCCAGTTTAGTGTAGTGATTAAGGCATCAGGCTAGAAACTGGGAGACGTGAGTTCTAGTCCTGCCTTAGGCACAAAGCCAACTGGGTGACATTGGGCCAGTCACTTTCTGTCAGCCCTACAAAAGAGGCAATGGCAAGCTACTTCTGAAAAACCTTGCCAAGAAAACTTGTCCAGGCAGTCTGCGATAATCAGACATGACTGAACAGATAGAAAAGAGAGATTAAAAAAAACATCTGGAGGGCACTCAGGGAAAACTATTGGAGGGCTGGGGAAAACTATTTCCAGACAGAGAATATTTCCTCTTGGAAATTCATGTGGATAAGTTCTGGATAAATTGGTGTTTGGTTTTGAGGTTTTCCTTTTGTTGTTGTTGGCTGGCCCTTTTGTCAATGATAAATCTAGGGACAACTCCACATTGTAAGATATTCACAAAGGTTATTACTTATACCTTCAAAGGCACACAACACATCTACAGATAAATTATATTCATATTGTAATAAAAGGGTTGTTAGCCTCTTCTCCCTAGCTAGAGTACAATCCAAATAAATTAAAAAGGAAACCTGAGAATTGAATTTAGCAAATGAACTTTATATACAGATCAGAGCATTTCCTGTTTTGTGGTCCTACCCTTTGACCATGCTATTCTTCAAAATGAATTACTATATGATTTTCTATATTAAAAAAAGAGCATCAACACATTTACAGCTTTAATGATCTTGACTTTAGATTGTGGAAGTGATAGCATCAAACAGCTCTTTTGCTTTCACACTTAAGTAGCAATATGGGTCAGGCTGAATTTGTGTGCAGCAAACTGACACCAAAGTGCCACAGGGTGTAATGGTATGTGGGAATGTCCTTGGGAGACTGGGCCCAGAGACGCTGCCTAGGGAATGGTCAGATAAGAGACAGTATAGTCCGCAGCTGGATAGTAGGTGGGGCAAGAGGCTTAGAAGAGACCCTTCCTAATTTCTTGGGGTGTAAAGGAGACGGGGGTAGAATTGTGCTTTCAGACTTGCAAGATTCTGCTTAGTGTAGCCTTACAATAGAGTAGAATTAGCTCACGTAGTTGTATTTCCTGTCTGGTCTACCTCGTAAGGCTGACATCAATCTTGCAAGTGTCCTACTCTCTTCCAAAGAGACGAATTCCAGGAATGGCCTCCAATCCTCAAGGAACTCTGCTATCCACTGCGCATTTGGCAGCAGCATTGTTGCAACACCAGCAGGAAGTGGATGCACAGATGATCAATTTGCAGAATGCCATGATATGTCTAACGCAACAGCTGGGGCAGAATTTGTCTCAACCCACAAGAGCTCAACCACATGGCTCAGCCAATGCTCCTGCGTTCCCCTGGGAGCTTGCTGGAGGAGTTCAGAGGCGACCAGGATCAATTCCGGACATTCACAGCTCAATATGAAATGTTTATGGCAGGCAGGCCAGTGGAGTTTCCCACTGATTGTACCAAAGTGATTTTTGTGCTGAGGTTGCTGAAGGAAGCAGCAGCTAAGAGGGCAATACCGTTCACTGAGGGGAATGATCTGGTGCTGGACAACTGTCAGGACTTCATGCATAAACTCAGGGAACACTCAGGGACCCATACGATACATCACTGATAGTCAAGAGATCCAAAAACTCAAGCAGGGACAGATGAGAGTAAGATAATATATTTTGGACTTTAAATTACTTGCTGGAGATGTAGGACAGAATGACTTACCCCTGATTGACCAGTTCAGAGAAGGGCTGGCAGAAGATCTGAGAGAGAAGCTGGTAAGGCAAGACACCCCAAATACCCTGGAAAAGCTGTACTGACATTGTGTAATAATAGATGCCTGACTGGAGGAGTTAAGGCAGGGAAGGAATGGGAAGGGGCAAAGAACCTACAGCCTGTCTTCCCCCATACCACTCCTCCCAACGGTCTCCTCAGAATCCAACATGGGAGAACCCATGCAGATTGGAGCAATTAAGAATCCCTATTGTCAGGAGAGAAGGAAAGAAGAAGGGATCGGGGCTGTGTTTTTAATGTGGGGTCCCTGGGCACATAGCCAGATTATATCTGGTGAAAGCTCAAGCATCTGACACAGCAACAAAATGCAGAACTTGTAACTCAACGGAGCACATAGCCAGCAAGTGCCCAGCTCGCTTTGAAGCAGTATACAGGGAAACTTCACCATTCCCCCCTCCCAGGAGCTCCTTCCACATCAGGCATACAAGACATGAGGGGGTGAGACCAACAGATTCCCAATGGAGGGGTGGCTATCACCTCTATAGGCACAGCTGTTCTACGGGACCTCTCGTGTGACCTTGTAGAGTTATTAGCAGAAGAGGGCAGCGATAAAGTTACATTTGGTTCTCACTGCCCACAGTTTTCCCTGGGAACTTGGGAGGGGGGAATGAGTCTGGAGGGGAGGGTGATGTAATGGATTGTGGGAATGACCTTGGGCGACTGGGCCCAGAGATGTTGCCTAGGGAACAGTCAGATAAGAGACAGCATAGCCCACAGCTGGATAGTGGGTTGGGCAAGAGGCTCAGAAGAGACCCTCCGTAATTTCTCAGGGTGTAAAGGAGATGGGGGAGAATTGTACTTTCAGACTTGCATAGTCCGGTTAATGCAGCCTTACAATAAAGTAGAATTAGCACATCTGGTTGTGTTTCCTGTCTGGTCTAACTGGTAAGGCCGACACAGGGCATTTGCTGTACATTTCTTCCATGTGTTTCCTTTGGTTTGTTTTAATCAGTGCTTTTGGCCTGAAGTGGACCTCTAACCTGGACAAAATCCCACTGAAATAAGTCTATCAAATTTTGTCTTGAAATGGATGAAGAAAGGCCTGCAACGCACCACTGGGTACCCTGAGCTCCTGATGACTGGTCCATTAAATTATAGTTTCTTTGCTTCTCTTCTCTAAAGAACTACCCATCTTATGTGAGGTATTGTAAAGCCTGGATTTATTTTCAGACTTCAACTGTTTAGTAACCAAAGCAGAATTTTGCTTCCTTGATCAGCCACTGAAGCATTTTGCATGCTCAATGGTATATGTTTAAGTGGCTGAAAAGGTAATGGGATTTCTATCATGAAAAACCTGTTCTTCCTTTATAGGCTTCCATTAAGGCACAGCCTCTTGTTTTTTTCAGCTTTGCATTAGTTTACACTGTTACATTGCAGTTCAACACGATCCTGCTTAGCGTCTCATTTATAAAACACACAAGGCATGATGGGGAGAAAAAAAGAATTCTCGTAGCTCAGGGGTAAGACATTCTTTGTCAATGGATGCATTATCTCAGAGGTATTCTATTGAGAATAACACAGTAGGTAAGGCTAAAAGAAGTAATGAGTGTTGCCACAGCCCAAAGTCCCTAGGGACACCCACATTTTTCTGTTCTCATCAATTTTTTCCCTTTGACCTTTTTTTACCCAGCACCTTCTTCTCTCTCTTTTAAAGAGTACATTGAGGGAGCAACAGCTCTTACCGGAGATCTGAACTGATTTCCTGCAGAGGATTGCTGAAATGCAGCCGAGTGCTGCAAAGGACCATAGGATCATGGGTTGTCCACCCTTGACGTAGGATAGGCCCAGCATTGCAAGCAGATTCTGAACCCTCCCCCTCTTTTTTTGCAGACTTGGGAATGCTCTCCCACTACAGTTGCTAAAAATCGGAGGCATCATTTCCTACCATTTTCAGATGGGATGTACCTAAGAAACCCTTGAACCAGGCTAAAGCAGAAAATCCTGGCCCAGACATAGTGTGAAATAGCCTGTTAACATTAAAACATTACTCCATCTTTGTGGTTGTTGGTGATTAGGTTGGTCCTTTGCTAAAAAAAAGGTTGTCCCTCTTTGCACTAGAGGTTCATCCACAGACCAGAAGAGCAAAGGTAGGGTAAGTCTTTTTTCCTATTTAAAAGTCCATATTTGGTATGATGGTGGCAGATCTGTGTTCATAGCAAAACAAGTGCGCAGGCTAGTGATGATAAATCCTTCTCTTCCTGTCGTCCATCCCTCTTCATCCTGTCCCTTCTCCCCAAGCACTTTTTCTCCCACTGAGTTCATTTTCAGTATCACCTACCAAGGGAAAAGTGATTAGGAACTAAGTGCAGGAAGGATACAGGGCATTAGCCCTTCAAGGTAGTCCAGACAAGAAGCACAACCAGGAGTTCTATCTCTACCTTTATTGTAAGTTTCCATTAACAGAATCTTGTGAGACTGAAAGTATTTCTCTCCTTCTTTCCTTTTACTAGGGAGGGCCCCTTCTGAAACGTTTCCCACGTCATCCCCCCTTCTGTGCGCTGAGACATCTTTTACATGCTGGTTGTCCTGTCTGCAGCCCTCCCAAGGTCACTCCCACATATCATTACATTGGGAGGATTTAACACCTTTCATGCACAGGACTCTTTTCCCCTTAAAAATCAAGCCTAGAACCCCACTTTTTGTCATATAATTTTGCCACCGATGTTTGTCCTATTGTTCATGGAAGGCTGAATGCAAGTCTTCAAGCAGATCCATATTCCAGTGGTATGCAAAAATAAACCTAAGAGCTGTTGGCCTCTTAAACAGGCCAGAGGACTGACAAATTTAGGAGGGGGCAATTCTGCAGCATGCACTGTCCAAGGGACTTGAAGCAATCAGAAGGCTGGAAGGGACCCCAAGGGAAAATGACTGGCTGAGACCTGAGAGGACCGATATTGGAGCTCAGATGATACTTATTGTGTGAGTTTGTGGGCCTGAATGGCCTGTGCCAGATGGCTGTGTAAAATCTAGGCATATAAAATATGCCTGGGGGAGATCCTATCCAAAATTGGATAGGATCCCTCCCAGGCATATTTGATATGTGGTCCAGCATTGGTCAGAGGCAGCAGACAATTTGAGCAGCCCCCCAACACAAAAGCCCATCAGAGCCAGGGGCAATATTCAGTTTTGCTGATGGAGCAAGCAAGGGGATTTCTCTCCAAGTGGGAAGAAGAAAGGATCTGGAGGACCTTGTGCAGAGTTTGAAGTCATGGAATGTTTAAAAAAAAAAAAAACTCTTGAGAGGTTGATATTCTTATGGCTAGAACTATTTAAAGGACATTCTGTGATTTTCAGCCCCCATAGGAAAACAAGTGGTCCCCTCCCCAGGGGTTCTGCCTTTAACCATGATAAGCACACAGAGATCAGGTAAGGCAAAGTATAACATAATAAAAATGACAGGTCAAGCGTCAAACCCCACCATGCCATTCATTCAGGATAGCAATTGGTGGTTGGTTTTACCACCATTAGGTGATGCTGGGCAGGATGGAAAAGGAGGGCTAAGAATCTACTTAACGTTGCCCTGAAAGTAGCCTGTGTCCCATCATGTGAGGGGAGCAATATTGACTGACCTCATTGCTGGTGGATGGTAAAGATAGCCAGTGGGGCAACACTTTTTATTGTAGGATAGTTTCCTCCTGACTAAAGGAGAAGATGGCCATCAGATGAGCTCTTAGTATCAGCTTGGCCGATGAGAAGGTGCAGAACAGTGGAATGGAGAAGGTTTCCAAACATTCCAAAGGTTCAGGGAATCAAAGAGGTCCGATTCTGTAATCCAGCCACTCTGAATGAAATGAAAATTATGGGCATGGCTAGATTACAAGTTCATGTAACGACTAGAAGAAGGCAATGTGTTGCAGAAGAATAATTGGAAAGAAAGGTGAAGGAAACCTAAAAAAAAAAAAGGATACAGCAAGCTATGATAATTTAAACCACCCATTTAATCACTACAGACTTTTCAAAATCTTGCTGCTGGAAGGATTTATCTATTCAGTGGCGAAAATAAACTTGCAATCCCAGATCATTAGGAATATAGAGTGGTTACAAATTATCAGTGGGGTTGAGGTATTGAGGGGCATATAATTTACTACTGGATAGAAGTAGTATACCACAGAATAAGACCTATGGGCTTCCTTTAGTTTATATGAGCAAAAGCTACACTTTATTTTTGCAACATCCCTAAAACTTTATCTGACTCATAGCCAGAACAAAGGAAATAAAAGCCAAATAGAGAAAGGTCTAGCATATAAATTGTGCAGAAGGGAAAATGTGAAAGTGTCAAACATTTTAAACAATAGAACAAATAGTTGTGAGATCTGCTCTGGAGGAGATGTGTTAAGTATCTGTCAGAGGTTATTTAAGTGTAAGAAATCTTGCCAGCATAGGGACTTGGATGAGATTTGCTCTTGAAATTCCTTCCAATTCTTCGATTTTACAAATCAGAAGATGTGAGCATTCTGTGTAGCATTTTCTTCCTCTTTAAGACCAGCAGGAAAATACTTGCTCTGGATGCCCTCTTTGCATGCAAGGAAATTTTGCAGGGTCCAGAGTAGAGTCTTTGCAGGCCCTGAGCTATGGAATTGCGCTCTGAAAAGAAGTCAGCCAAGCCACATGTTTGTATTCCTTCTGGAAGCATATATATTTGTACTTGTTGGTTTTCAATATAATTTGTGTTTCTTTCTCTTTTTTTCTCCTAGACTGCCCCCAAATATATAGTTAGAAATTGCCTTCTATAACTTGATCCTGAGGACTTTTAGCAGAAGCCTGGATTTCCTTGGATAGTTCTTGGCAAGGTGTTTAGGACAGGAACAGAGAGATGTACATTTTAAAAAACAAAGACAAAATACAGTCATTTAGTCTCCTGATATAAACTTAATCTAGATTCCTATACAAATAAAAAGGAAAAAGAAGAAGATCCTAGTGCAGGTCACATTAGCATATGGACCTTGGTTTTGTCTCAGTGCATAATGTGAATAACAAGCCAGTAGGAGGGCACGTTAAGTAACACTGTACACCTAATCTGTTTCCAGTTTTCTAAAACTTTATATCCAGGGCAAAAGAGGCTTCATTTTTCAGTCTCTTTGTTGAGGTGCTTTAGAATGCAGTGAGGATGTCTCATGGAGTGGTTTTGGAGTTTACAAGGTAATGGAAAGTCTTGCCATTGTTCTCTTTTCGGCTCTTCCTCACGCTGTGGTTTCTTCCGCCACCATCCTGATTTGAAAAAGTCACCAAGGGAATACTTCCTTTCTGCTTCTTCTCTTGACATTGAACTGAAGGATGGGCAGCCAGGGAGACTGTAGACCACCAGAGAGGTGAATATGTTATACTGAAGTCCCAGGCACTCCCAGTGGGCAACTTGTAACTGAGGGAACTGCAAGAAGTCTGCAGAGAATGGTAAAAAATCCAGATGGCGGCCACAATGGTGTGATTGAAGCTTGGCCTGTTTTATGTGTGTCGTGACACACATAAAAATGGGTGGAGCTTTGACCACAGTATTATGGCCGACATGTTGACTTTTTTGACCATAAACTGCAGACATCCCTTTTCCTATGAGAACTTCACTGCATTTTTTCTCCTTTCAGAACAAAACAAAAAGCCATTTCTTTTCCAGCCATAAAAATAGCTGAAAAAAAATTGCAAAAGATGTATTGAAGCTTTCTTTGAATGGTCCCTTGCTGATATAATTTACATGATTAATTTTTTTTTAAAAAAAATCCAATCATGTTACTCAGGATGGCTCACAACAATTAAAAAATCTCCCATAACAACAAAAATGTAAAATAAGAGCATAAATGTGAAAACAGATTCGGCTGATTAAAGCATTCTAAAATGACAATCTATTTCTTAAAAATAATCTATCCAGCAGGAACAAATGTTTATTAGAACTGGATGTTTTACCCATTCAATGGAAAAAGAAAGGGTGTGAAATGAAAATGGAGCTCATGGAAAAAATATCCACAATCTGGTTGGGCCCACTATGAAGAACCTTTATTGGTGGAGGTCTTTCAGCCTTGAATGAGACACAAGAAAGGCCTCTCCAAAAAACCTTAGGTAGGCTGACGTTCGTTCTTATCACTAGCATCAAAGCCAGTTTGGATTTTCAAAGTAATCACTCTGAGCTGTGCTCAGAATTGGCAACCAATAGTACTGGTGCAGAACAGATCTAAGATCATCATCCTGAAAGGCAAGCGCACATTAATCTCATTCTAGACCAATAGAACAACCCAACTTTTCAAATGTAGCTCCACCTAGAAAGCATGGTAGTAACTGTGGAGTCCCTGGAGTTCTCTGAGCTTGCTAGCACTGAAGATGTTACCTAGCTGAGTAATGAAATGTTTGCAAGAAAACAGCCAAGCTTAGAGAACTCCAGGGACTCCACAGTTCAACCTTGAGCTACACATATTCTCTTCTATTGGCATGGTAGTAATTGAATCTGAATGCAACTAAAGCATATGTTACCATGGTCAGATCTGACATTTTCAGTTCACCTTTCTGGCTATCCAGATACAAAAAGGGTTTCATGACTACCTTCATTCAACACATTACCATCTGAAGGCGATGGTTGAAGACGTAACCTAGATACTTGCTATCTCATGAAAAGAAGAAAAAGGTTGCATATCACATGCCTGTTGGTGGCAATGCACTCCAAATTCTGGAACAGTCTCTATCACGGACTCCATAGATTGTTAAATACCACAGGAAACAGAACTGATCTCCAAAGTGCACTACACAGTTGACCAAAGAACAGTATACTCCTATTTGTACACTCCTACATGTCTGTCTAGCCAGCCAGATCAACCAAATCAAGGGTAGTCATCAATGGGATAACAGATGTCACAGCCAGATTGCTCTGGCTGGTGTTTCAATCTGAATGCTTGCATTGTATTTTTGCAGTTCTCAGATGGGTGTCAAATGTGCTACTATGCTTGAAGACAGGATTCATTTTGATGGAAGCATAGTTCTGTTCTTTAATGTCTGGCTAAAATTTATTTTCACACTTGCTGGCCTAGCCCTTCTAATTCTAGAAAACAAATTTAAGGCTACATCCAAGAAAAACCTGCAGGAAAAAAAAAATCCAGCTCTATGGTTTCTCTCCAGGATTTGTTACTGCACTGAGTTTTGAACATTCAAACGTTAAGTTTACAAAGGGATAGGAGTTCAGTTTTCCAATGACTTGTATGCAGCGCTGGCTGATAACAGCTTTACCTCTTCCAGCTTCCTTTCACATACCCATGTTGAAACATTGTAAGTCCTTCATATGATTTACTGGCCTTTCTTTATCAATAATCATGGGCAGAATTCAGAAAACACTATTTTTCTCTCCCATTGTGAGACTGGTAGAAAGTGTGAACCATGTCCATTTTGAAAGTATTTTTGTATTTATAGAGATATTTGTAGGGAGTTGATTATGCCTTTTTAAGGTGTTTTCCAGGAAGGAGATCCACATTTATGTTTCTTATCTCTTACCAGACTGAATATTGGGCATCTTCAACAGTGTTTTGTGTGACTGCTTACCTTACATATCCTCTGCAAGATTTAAGAATGCCCAACTTTTGTTAGAGAGCAGTGTCCCCTTTTGACTTTTGTTTTAGGTTCTAGGTTATAAAAAAGTTGTTTGATTGTATGTGCTTACTGTTTCTGTAAGCACCTACAGTCAGGGCCAGAAATATTGGAACAAGGATAACTGTTTTGGCATTTGGCCTCTGTACACCACCACACTGAAGTTGAAAGGAAATACACCCAGATGGGAGCAAAGTCAGGACTTTCAGCTGTAATTCAAGGGGTTTGACAAAAGTGGGGCACTAACCTGACTGTATCCTGTAGAAGCAGGATAGGAAGAGTACTGACGCTTTTGAATTTTGGTGTTAGAGAAGACTACCGAAAATACCATGGGCAGCCAAGAAAACAAACAAATTGATCATTGAACAAATCAACCCAGAATGCTCAGTCAAGACACAAATGATCCTACTTTGGACACATTATGGAAAGACCTAGCTCTCTGGAGTAGGCTCTAATGCTGGGAAAGATAGAAGGAAAGAGAAGGAGAGGATGACCAGCAGTAAGGTGGAGGGACTCAATTACAGTGGTGATTGGTGCACCATTGGAAGACCTGAAAGACCAGGTTAGGGACTGATGGTCCTGCAGTAAATCTATCTATGTGGTCACTAAGAGTTGAAAATGACTTGATGACACATAATCAATCAACCAACCAATCAACTGTTTTTGTCAAAATTCTTTATGCTGGTTTTCTGATATTCTATATGCTTGTGACAATAAAATAAATTGTATTAAGCATGTAACAATCGCTAAGATTTTGCCCAGAGGCCCCCCAGCACCATCTTCTGGAAATAGATATCAATGAAAGACAAGAAGAATAGAGTGTCCTGAACTATTCCTGTCTTCTAATCCAGAAGGATGTCGTGATCAATGTTATATTCTCAGCCCCCTTGCTCAGAATGGGAGGTATGACATTGGTTGGAGTTTCAAAAAGGAGGGAGGGCATATGACAAACCTGCAGATGCCATGGCTTTAGGTGTTGGCTGGTCACATATATTTATATCTGTGTGAATTCTGGGGCAGGCGTTGGAAGAGGGAGAGAAACCCAGACAAACTCTCTGCTTTATATCTATGCTTTGCTGGAAATACAATTTATTCATCTTCTCATAGGAGGAAGATGGGCACATAATTTCCCTAATTTCAGCCTGTCCAACCTTGTCACTCTCCAGATGGGTGGCTTTCACTACTAAAATTAATAACAAATAAATAAATAATAAATATGACATATAAATGAATAAATAAATAATAAATAAATAAATACTCAGCCAATGTAATGGTATGTGGGAATGACTTTGAGAGACAGGGCAAAGAGATGCAACCAAGGGAATGGTCAGATAAAAAGCAGCTGAATGTGTGCAGGGCAAAAGGCTCAGAAGAGACCCTCCCTAGTTTCTTGGGCTGTAAAGGAGACGGGGTGGGGGTGGGGGTGGGGAATGTACTTTCAGACTTGCAAGAGTCTGTTAATGTAGCTTTACAATAAAGTAGAATTAGCTCATTTGGTTGTGTTTCCTGTCTGGTCTACCTCATAAGGCTGACAGGCAATGTGGCCATTGCTGAGAACTTTGAGACTTGGAATCCCCACAGCTGAAGGCTGCCAAGAGTGGGAAAGTCAGCAAAGTTAACCCATTTGTCCCAACCCCCTCAGACTGCCTTATATATGACACAAAAGCCACAGAATTACTATAACCTCTTGCTTATAATACATTGTTTGCATCCAAGATGCAGTGTCTGAACAGTGCCCTTGCTGAAAGCATCCTTTTGAAGGACAGTGGAACAGAATGGCAGGCAAAAGTGCTTGGAAATGGACATCACAAGCTCATCTCGCTGCTCCTCTGCTCAGCCATATTTGTGCAATGGGCAACACCTGGATACGTTCAGAAGGCAAGGGTTGAGGGATTCTTTCCATCTGTCAAATGCCAACTGATCTTTCAAGATCAATAAGGACATTTTTGTTAAGTCCCACTAAACATATCACACTGCAAGGGTCCCTTGAACACCTTGGGAAGAACATGACAAAATACTGTTTGTTTTTTTTTTCAGATGAATAACACTTCTGAAGCTGCCACCCAAATAGTTCATTAAAAAAAAGAGGAATTTGTGTTGTAAGGAAACCGGTAATTTTTCTCTGTAAAGATTGAAGCTGCTACTTCTTTAACTTAATGCTTAATTAAGCCAGCCTTCATTCTAACACTGATATAACGTTTGTTGCTAGAAATAGTAATCAAAGCAGTTTTTCTCATTAACTAACAGCTTATCCAAGATGCTTGACAAATAGCATTAACTATCTGTGTGCTTGTAAATGAGTATAAAAATATCAGCATCTGGAAAATTGCTAGATCTCATGAATTGTTCTCTGTTCATACCCAGAGGCATGGCGGCATCTACAGGAAATGTTGTTCAACATGCATCTGAGGGGGTAATGGATGACAAAGCAAACACAGTAGTCTTTGTGAAGACACAAACTTCATCTTGTACAGGTAGTAGGCTCAGAGGTAGCTGTACATCTGCAATGCCCCTTTCCTGGTCATTGACCGAATAAAGACATGTTCTGTTGTGCAATGCCCCTATGATGTTCAAATAATGTCACTGCTTTGAAAGTTTCTCAGCCATACAAAAAATAGGCAATGAATTGGAATGGGTTGGAGGAGGTGAATAATTCTATGTGATGACTTTGTATTACACCTTTTAATTTACTGGATATTATTATGAGAAAGATGGAAACCAAGGTATTATTGGAGCCCATTATACAGGTGAAACTCGAAAAATTAGAATATCGTGCAAATGTTCATTTATGTCAGTATGGCAACTCAAAAGGTGAACCAATATATGAGATAGACACATTACATGCAAAGCGAGATATGTCAAGCCTTACTTTGGTATAATTGTGATGATTATGGCGTACAGCTTATGAAAACCCCAAATTCACAATCTCAGAAAATTAGAATAGTGTGAAAAGGTTCAATATTCTAGGCTCAAAGTGTCCCCCTCTAATCAGCTAATGAATCCATAACACCTGCAAAGGGTTCCTGAGCCTTTCAATGGTCTCTCAGGCTGGTTCAGTAGGAATCACAAGCATGGGAAAGACTGCTGACCTGACAGTGGTGCAGAAAACCATCACTGACACCCTCCGTAAGGAGGGAAAGCCCCAAAAGGTAATTGCAAAAGAAGTTGGATGTTCCCAAAGTGCTGTATCAAAGCACATCAATAGAAGGTTATGTGGAAGGGAAAAGTGTGGTAGAAAAAGGTGCACAAGCAGCAGGGATGACCGCAGCCTGGAGAGGATTGTCAGGAAAAGGCCATTCAAAAGTGTTGGGGACTTTCACAAGGAGTGGACTGAGGCTGGAGTTAGTGCATCAAGAGCCACCACACACAGACGGATCCTGGACATGGGCTTCAAATGTCGTATTCCTCTTGTCAAGCCGCTCCTGAACAACAAACAACATCAGAAGTGTCTTACCTGGGCTACAGAAAAAAAGAACTGGTCTGTTGCCCAGTGGTCCAAAGTCCTCTTTTCTGATGAGAGCAACTTTTGCATCCCATTTGGAAACCAAGGACCCAGAGTCTGGAGGAAGAATGGAGAGGCACACAATGCACGATGCTTGAAGTCCAGTGTGAAGTTTCCACAGTCTGTGTTGATTTGGGGAGCCATGTCATCTGCTGGTGTTGGTCCACTGTGCTTCATGAAGTCCAGGGTCAACGCAGCCGTCTACCAGAATATTTTGGAGCACTTCATGCTTCCTTCCGCAGACGAGCTTTATGGGGATGCTGATTTCATTTTCCAGCAGGACTTGGCACCTGCCCACACTGCCAAAAGTACCAAAACCTGCTTCAATGACCATGGGATTACTGTGCTTGATTGGCCAGCAAACTCGCCTGATCTGAACTCCATAGAGAATCTATGGGGCATTGCCAAGAGAAAGAGGAGGGACATGAGACCGAACAATGCAGCGGAGCTGAAGGCTGCTATTGAAGCATCCTGGTCTTCCATAACACCTCAGCAGTGCCACAGGCTGATAGCATCCATGCCACGCCGCATTGCGGCAGTCATTGCTGCAAAAGGGGCCCAAACCAAGTACTGAGTACATATGCATGCTTCTACTTTGCAGAGGTCCGATATTGTTCTATTTCCAATCCTTGTGTTATTGATGTCATGTAATATTCTAATTTTCTGAGATTGTGAATTTGGGGTTTTCATAAGCTGTATGCCATAATCATCACAATTATACCAAAGTAAGGCTTGACATATCTTGCTTTGCATGTAATGCGTCTATCTCATATATTGGTTTCACCTTTTGAGTTGCCATACTGACATAAATGAACATCTGCACGATATTCTAATTTTTCGAGTTTCACCTGTATAGTCTTAGCTGTTTTCTGTACTTATACATTTTTAAAAATTATTAATATGGCTTTTATATATTGTTTGTTAGCCACCCAGAATTACTTGTTTAAGATGGGTGGCCATACACAGTATATTTTCAAAAACAAACAAACAAATAAATAATCAATAAATGTTGCTGTTGTGATACCAAATCAGCAATTAGCAGGAAGAAATTATGAATAAATGTGTCACTGATTCACCACAGAGTCAGACCTACCTCTTACCCGGCTGAAATGAACCTGCTTCAGGCAGATCATTTTTTTATAATAATTTTATTAAAAGTTTTAATTACAGCAGTAAAAGATAATACAAAGAAGAAAAAAGAGAAAAAGAAGAGGTGCAAAAAAGCAAAGAAAAAAAAACCTAAGAAAGCAACTTCCCACCCTCATCATGACAAATATAAACAATTTCATAATCTCTTCACAGCCTCTCAATTAACAGATATAAAACTCTTCATCCAATAACTCATCTCATAACTATAGTCAAATCCAGATTTTTTTTTTTTTTTTGAAGGGGGAGAAGAGATAGATAAAAGCTCACAGGAGAGGATGTAATATGATATAAAGTTTAGAAGAAGAATCTTTGTTGAGGTCAATGATGAGTTTATCAAACACCTTGAATACATAAAATTGATACTGATTAACCAATTAGTTAAATTGGTTAGTTCAATCAAACTGCTGTACATCTTACATATTATGACAAAACTTGGCCATGCTTAAGGAAATTGAATCATTTAAAAGTAAAATTTGTAAATAAAACTGAACAGACCAGGTGTAATGGTATGTGGGAATGATCTTGAGAGGTGAGGGGAAGAGATGCTGCCTAGGGAACAATCAGATAAAAAGAAGAGGAGCCCACAGCTGAATAACGGGCACAGAAAGAAACAGAAAAGATCAGTCCTAACTTATCAGACTGTAAAAAGAGAGAGTGGGAGATTTCTACTTTCAGACTTGCAAGATTTTGTTAATGTAGCTGTACAATACAGGTAGTCCTCAACTTACGAACATTCGTTCAGTGACTGTTCATAGTTACGAATGCACTGAAAAAAGTGACTTATGACCCATGCCCGAAGTTGCAGCCATTGTAGCACCCCTGCGGTCATGTGATCAAAATTCAGGCACTGGGCAGCCCACTTGCACTTACGACCACAGGGGCATTTCAGTTCCCCCACCTGCCTATCTCTCCCTCATCTATGCCCTTTTGCTCCCCCTGCTGCCCTGTGCTCTGCCACCCCAGCTGACCTCTGCCATCTTCTTGTTCCTGCTGCTGGTGTGCCCAGCCTGCGGAAAAAAAGGGCCAAAAGCATCCTGAGAGCTGCAGTGGGCCAAAAAGCCCCTTTGCAAAAAGCTCTTGAGTGGGGCGGGGCTGGGCTTTTGCTTCGCACTGTGGGGAAAAAAAGCCCAAAGCCCAGCCCAGCCTGGCCTAGGGGGGTCCAGCCCCAGAGACACATGATTCTGGGGCTGCTTGCTGCCCCACAAAGCAGGGTGCAGGGTGGCCAGAAGGGCAGAGATGGGGGGGTAGATAGGTGAATGGGGGGAGTTGGAGGCAGTCCCTTACCTTAATGAGGCTTGGGGCTGGGAAGGACCAAGCCCGGAATGGCTTGGATTGGGATGGGTACTTGCTTAACGACTGGTGATTCTTGGTTAACAGTGGCAACTGGGACTGCCAGGATCATGGTCACTAAGCGATGTGGTCACAGTGATGTCTTGCTTTATGACTGTATCGCTTAGCGATGGAAATTCCAGTCCCACTTGTCATAAGTTGAAGACTACCTGTAAAGCAGAATTAGCTCATCTTGTTGTGTTTCCTGTCTGGTCTACCTGGGAGACTGACACCAGGATATTTAATTAGGTGTGCATTTAACAGCTCATGACAAGTGTCAATGTAAAATGGACAGGATAATAAAATATGTTTGGTGGTTTCAGTGATTCATTCACCACATGGATAAAGTCTGGATTTAAATGGCATTCCCTCCAAAACCGCTGATGGAAGTGCATTGAACTGGGCCAAGGTTAAGGCCTTCCTCAGTCTGGGAACAGTAATTTGGTTCAGATATCTGGCTGTTCTATAAGGGGTACAAGGGTTCCTTAGAAATACGTCTTTGTGGAGGGACATCAGGCCTATTTGAATATCACTGTCCTTGGGGTGTTGCTTGATTGCCTCTGATATATGTTCTTACCCTAGTGTGCACAACTGAGTTAAGGAAAAACTTAGAAGTTCCGTTTTTTTTAATGTCTTGACTTGGCCTAAGAAGAAGCAAATTTTGTCAGAAAGGACCTGGGGAGTTAGACCTGCCAAGGAGCAGAACAGTTTAGTCCAATATGTGAAAATGTGTATATAAAGTTTATGTTATAGGAAGGTGATATAAGACTTGGAGAGCCAGTTTGCATCAGACTAGAAACTGGGAGACTGAGAGTTTTAGTCCCCCTTTAGGTACGAAGCCAGCTGGGAGACTCTGGGCCAGTCAGTCTCTCTCAACCCTAGGAAAGAGGCAAGGGCAAATCACTTCTGAACAATCTTACCAACAAAACTAATGTAGTCCAGTCAGTCACCAGGAGTCAAAAACTGACTTGAAGGCACACAGACACACACGAGACTTAGAGGCAGAGAGTTAAGAGGGTCAATATCATGGTGGGTTTTCGAAATAAAGTTTTATTGGTTTCACATTACAGCACTCCCAAATGTAAAGTCACACAAAGGTTGTCTTCTTGATTCTCTAGACTATTTTAATGCAGGAAAGTGATTGGTGCATTCCTCCAGCTTCTTTTCCTCTCCCACCAGATGTCACCTGCCATCAAGAAAAAACACCCCAAATCACTTTCCTTACTATAAAGAGGGAAGGAGTGGGCGTAGATGGGGCTTAAGGCAGCTGGTTTAGCTACCTCTGAACTTGCTTAATGCGTCGCAAGTTTGGAGATGTTCTGTACCTATGACCGGACATTTGGGCTTTTCTCGGCACAGATACAGTGGTCTTATGAAATTAATTAAAGTTAGTTTCCTCCCTTCCTTTTTCACTTGCCTGTGTTCCTGTGATTTGCCTGCCAAGGTGGCAAACAAATATGCTAAACAAACAAACAAACAATGTTGCAGCTACTACTGATTTTTCTTCAAGGTCCAGTGACCATAGAGTACTCCAGTATGTAAGTGTAGAGTGTCTGGGAGAATTTAGTGACCCACAGGTCTTTTAAGAAGCAGTATATTTCTTGAAAAGTTCTATTCTTTGCAAGGCTCAGTGACAATGGAGTCCACAGGTGAGAAGGAAAAATGCCAGGAGCTCTGGCTTCTGAAATGAGTGATCTCTATGAGTTTTGCTTTTTCAAAACTAGGCTTTTCCAAAAAAAAAAAAAAATAGCAGTGGTTGCAACATCAGTAAGGCATACAGAGTGACATTAAAGCCCGTAGACCCCCTAGGGGGTCACGAAGCCACTGAATTCCCACACCTGGCCTATGCAGACTGGCAGGAGACCTCCAGGCTGTCAGAGAGCTTTCTTTCCCAATTCAATTTGAGGATGCTGGGTGTGAATCTGGGGTTTTCTGCATGGAAAGCACGTGCTGTACTGCTGAACTACGATCCTCCCTATCTAAGTGTGAAAGTGGTGTAGCCAAGTGGTTCAAACACAAGAATGTGCAAGTTCCCACTTGAAATGTCACCTCAGCCGAGAAGAAACAATTTCTCTGGTTAGCTATGGGATGTACCAACAAATGCATAAAATTTGTATTCAGTTAGTGAGATTTGAGACTCAGGATAATTATGCGCAACTAATTAATTCCAAAATCTGTTTATCAACAGTAATCTGTAGCTGCAGCATTTGGTCCCAGTGGCATTAACAAAGGCTTATCACCTGCTTGCTTGTTGAGATTTGTCTCAAAAGCAGATTACTACCAAAGCTCTGTCTAGCTCTATTCCCACAACTAACACTTCCTAGAACTTGCAAGAACTTTTTATACATGAAACCAATTAAGTTTTTCTGTTTAAATTTTAGACACTTCCAGTGATGATAAGCTGTGCTGAAAACATCAACATTTCCAGTTTTCAGCTGTATTGCAGTTTGGAGTCTAAAAAACAATAGTAGCAGCAGTATGGTGGAATGGGCACTACTTAGCCCTCCTTGCATCTGTTCAGCATCCTGGCTTATCAGTGCTTTGCGCTCCAATCTCCGAAAAGGTGACTCCAACTCTTTTTGTCCTTGATGTTCATCTCCCCTATCTTTGATTCTAAATCTCTTCCACAGATCACTATTTACAGCTCATCACTCAGATACTAAAGATAGAAACCTCTATTCCATAACCTCTTAGATAAATTGCCTGGGAAACAAGATTGCTTTCAAGGGTAATTTCTTAAAAGTGTATTATCAACATTTGCACATGCTCTGCAGTTGGCCTAAATCCTCCTCCCAACCTTCCTCGCCTGCCATCCTCTAGATGTGTTTTGATTACTACTCCCAGAATTTCCAGCTATGAGAATTAAAGTCCCAGCACATCTGGGGCCACCAGTAAAGCTGATCTAGATCATGCAGGTTGGTCAGAAAGTAATCAGTTGCTCACTTACACTATATCTTTTGGAATTGTGGTCTGTCCTTTCTTATTGTGTTATTCCATAAACCATATTATTCTCAGGAGGTCAAAAAGAGGGAAAGGTAGGGTTGGGTTCACATATAATACATTAATGGGTTGGGTTCATACATCATGCTAAACTAGAATGCAGTTTCTTAATTAGATTAATGAACCTAGTCAGAGTCAGGTCAGGTGACTTGGCAAACATGACCAGAAAAACTATTGCCTTTTTTCCTTTGAAGTCTTGTTCAAGGTGTCCAGTTTGATTTGAACATTAGTACTGGGCTTATATAAGTAGGCTTCTTCTGACATTCATCACAGTAGGAATTACACAGACAAGCAGAGAGCCAAGATATCTTTGAAGTTACCTGTGGCATTCAACTTAGAGAATGTAAAGGTTCCAAAGAACAACTTTACACACATCCAAATACTTGAGACAATTTCTGATTTTTTAATTTTTTTTTTTTTTGGTTTTGATCAGAAGACCCTCCACCATGCTATATCCAACTGCTTTTGGAACTCCCTCAACTTCAAATGTAATTTCCTATACAAATTGAAGGATTACTATCCATGAAACATATCCCAGGGTCTTGAGCAGTAGGACTGGTGGGATAGCTCTTTGAATTCTGGTCAATACTTTGAATATATGGGATCTATATGTGATGCAACAAAAAGAGTCTACCAAAGGTAATATAGAGTAGCTAGTCTGAAAAGTATCATGGGCAGCTACGTGGAACATAAGAAGTACCTTGTCGGATCAGTCGCAAGATCTATGTAGTCCAACATTCTGTTCCCAGAGTGGACACCCAAAAACACATGGAAAACTGAAAGCAGAACACGAAGGAATACCAGTGCCTGTACTCAGTGGTGTGGTGACTTTGATTCTGGTGATAACCAGTAGTCTCCATGACCATTAGCTGTCGAGAAGTTACATTAGCATACAATGAAACCTCATATTAAAGAACTAACATAGGAATTTCCAAGTCCAGTGAATCTAAGAGTATGCCATCACATCTTCACAGATGATGTAAATCACAACTGAATTTGGTTCATTAAATGTGAAGTGCATTGTATCAAAGTCCAGAAAAATTGAAGTTTTATGGAACAACCATTGCCACGTGCTCACCAGCAAGAGGGATTCAGAGATAGTTTTCCCCCCAGCTGGTCCTGAATGAAAACATGCCGATGATGGGAATGTGCATGTCACAAAATCACTATTGTGGAGAATGAATTCATTCTGTGGGAAGTTACAAATATTGGATGTGAGCCGTTGTATTCCTAAGGCAACAATGGCTCCTTGGCATAAATCATAGTGCATCTGGGGAATACACTCCTACCTGTCAGGTCATAGCAGTCTACAGATCTCTAGACAAACCTTCAAAGGCTACTTGAATTCCTCATGTTTTTGGTGAAAGGAATGAGAAGCAATAGTTTGGGTCATCAGATCAAATTTTATTTTCATAACTCTGGCATATACATGTTAGAGGCAAAATCTGTGCTCTCCTCCCCATGTTCATTGCCTCTGCCTATTGTATGAACATTTGCTGATGAATTTGTCCAGTCTAAGCATTCTAATCTAAGGTACATTTACATGGGAGTAAGAGGGGAACACTTTGGAGCAACTATTTAGAAGATCGATTTATACAACCTTATTTCCATTTGTTCCGATTACAGGAAGTGAAGGCTCATTGTTTGAGGTTGAGCGAGAGGAAGAACGCATAATATGCTTGACTGTAAACTGCCTAGGGACAAGTAAGTGGTGGCATAAAATTGTAGCATAACAACAACTTAGGGCATTTGTATCAAAGCAAATTTTGTGAGTAGCTGGAATATTTAAAAATCTAAGGTATGCAAATTTTAGTCTGAACATGGCACATGTTTTTCCTTTAAATAAAATAAATGGTTTGCATTGTGTCTACTAAATAGCAGAGCAAGATGGTATGAAAATTCCTGCCTTCTGAAGACGATGTACCAACCATGTTCCAGTTCACATGTGAATGTTGCTCCCAATCTTTTGTGCTCATGTCAGAGGAGCAGAGGTGCAATCAAGTGAAGTGATCACAGAAGAGTTAAATGCCTCAAGTTTTCTTATTAATTTCTTATCATTTCAGGAGATTGTTAAATGTCAAAAAGTGGGTCCCCCCCTCCCAGCTATCAGTCTAAAACTGAACATACTGTGAGACATAAGGTAGCAGGTGTCTCGGCTCCAAACTATCACGTCTGTGGGCATTCTGTTATAACAGGTGCTCCAAAAATTTGAACAGATTTTAACAAGAGCTGTATGGGCTTTTTAATTAGCCTGGTTACTCAGCATGTGTAAGAAAGCACTAGGTATATGCTTAAAACATCACAGTGTCTAACAGCAAAAAAGAAAAAAATAAAGGAAGCAATCTCACTGTCCCATAAATATTTTCTTTTGAGCTTTTGATGCTTCTTTGATTCTGCCTTTCTGATGAGAGGATCTAATCATCCTTTTTGAGGTTATAAGAGTGGGGGGGGAAGTCTTCTTTAGTAATGAAAAGCGGGGGTGTCAATCTGGAGTGGACATGGCTTACCAAGGAACTGTACTTGCCTTTTGGAACAATGGAACAACAAATCTTAGCAAATTTTATTTACCTCTTCTCTTTGGGCATTGTGGCATGATTTCATGTCTGTATTATTGTTTCAGCCTGACATGCAGTCAGTACCGTACCTGAAAACCTGAAAAAGAATTTGCATTCAGACTGGAAGAAAGTGTGGCGTTTCTTTTGGACTTTATGTTTCAAAGGCTGAGGCTGAGGTGGGAAAAAGAATGTTTATTTGTCTCATACGTAGTGAATGGGGACAAATTCTCACAATACAGTCTAAATTTGTTTGGGAATTCATGTGAGAACTATAGATATGTTTTTAAAGTGGTAGTAGGAAAAGTTATACCTGGGTTTTCTTCCATAAGAAACCTGGTTCTATTTTAAAATCAGACTTTTTTTTTTTTTTAATTTTTCTGATTTGTGGCTTGGAAGGTTTCCTAGTCTGTGAAGAGCTACGTCACATATAATATACCATTATTTAGCTGGCATCATTGATCATTTTAGCTGCACGGAATTGTGATTTTTGTCTCTCATATAAACTTGTTAATCACTGTCAGATTCACTATTTATCCTTATAGATACTGGATACATTTTCACAGATTCATTTGAACTGGTTAAGGTGATTCCAACATGCATACCCCATACTCAAATGTATGTAATTCTGTACCCTGTCCTAAAATTAAATGCATCTATCAAGCATATGTTTGCATAGCATTATCAAATGGGGTGTGAAGGTGGAAGGCAAGGAGAACTGGATGCCCTTGTTGAATTAATGGGTAATATAACCCAGATGTCCAACATGCAGATTTTTAAAAATGTTTTACTGTATCCTATTTTTAAAAAAAAATGTTTTATCATATTTTCAAAAAGAGTTAAAATACAGAAATCAAGACAAGAAAAAGAAAAAAGGAAATAAAATAAAGGGACATAGAAAAGAAAGAGTAGCTTCTGATTTTCCTTGGTACAGGTATAAATGTAAAATATGTTCACCTCTTACTCTAGTATCTAAAAGTTTACATAATAAAAATAGTTTTTAATCTAATATTCAAAAAAGTCCTAAAATCAATCTATTTCAATAATACATATGATTTGTACAAGATATTTCAATAACATCAATCATTCATTGAATCCCAAGATCCAAACTGCATTTTTCTGAGTGTCAAGCAAAAAATCTAACAGTGGTTTCCAATTAGAAACAAAGCTGGACAGTGCCTTCTCTTTGAGCAAAGCAGTCAGTTTCGCCATCTTCGCCAGTTCCCTTAATTTCAATATCCATTCTTCAGCTGTAGGTATTTGTGAGTCCTTCATTTTTGTGCATATCAAAGTCTCGCCGCCGTTATCATATAAAGAAATAAATTTCCGTGTTGTCTTTCCATTTGTTTGTCCATCATACCTAAGAGAAAAGTCTCTGGTTTCAGTTGCAGGTCTAATTTCAAAATCTTTTGAATCAAAATACATATCATATTCCGATATTTCTTAGCCTTTTCACAAGTGCACCATGAGTGATAAAATGTACCTTATGTTTTACTGTATCCTATTGTACAATTCAATGAATGTACATACAGTCAGTGTTTAGGTGCATTAAGTGAAAATACCACATACTTCGAATGTGCCTTAGTATGTGTGGCAAGCAGTACAACGCATGATTTTTTATACTAACCCTTTGTTTGCTTACCCAAGTGTAAATCTCCTTTAAACTACTCCTTCTATACTCCTATACTCCTGCTACTAACCCTTTGCTTACTTACACAAGTATAAATCTCCATGTGTCCTGCTTAAGATGATAGCTTTAGAGTGAAACCTCATACCCCCTTATTTAGGAAAAGTGGGATTTTCTTCTCAGTAGTCACAATTAGGATGGGGATGATGGCCCTTTTAATGCAACACATCTGCAGGGCATCTGGCTGAGCAAAGGTTGGGTGAGGGGTTTCTGGTGGTAAAAGGACAGTAAACTTCTTTTGCAGCAAAAACGCTGCAGCTGCGACTCAACTTCGGCGGCTTTTTCCAAAAGATGAAAAGCCCATTTTTCATGGAAATAAAAAAGCAAGACTGTTGGGAAAATCCTCTAGTGCATGTTTTGACTTCATCTTTGTCCCAAGATCCCAAAGGAGATAACAGGAGCGCTAGGGAAAGCCTTGCCACTGAACAATTCACTTAAGAACGGCTCCCGACTGCTACAGCAATCCTGATTCTGTAGCTTAGGTGTGGATCACAACATGTGCTTGGCAGCTGATTTTACAGAGCCAGGAAGACTTGTTTATAAAATCTGCCTGAAAAATTAACTTTCAAACAAGATGTCACCATTACGAGTAATACTTGAAAAATATGCATTGGGGAACTAGGAGTTAAGTTGCTAATTACAGTTTATTTATCTTTCTTATATTTAGTTTGGCAGTTCTGACTATCTTTTCACTGTACAGTGTTGGAGGTCAATTAGGATTCAACTGATCCTGGAGTCACTTGACAATGATATTTATAATTAGATGGAGGGAAGTAAAGGAGCTGCTGTTTTCTCTTTCTCTCCCTCATTAGGGCTGGTTAGCTCAGCCAGTTTTATTGCTAGCTTAAAGTCAAGGAAAAGGGTCATGTGACCGTTTCCTAAATGAACTGTTTTGTAAAGCGCTGTTGCCTTTTTTTACGGATGCTTCCATCCCTAGAAAAATAAACCGCGCTTCCAGAATTCCTCCCTGTTGGCAGCTGAAAGGGGACATTCGAGGAGGACTCCCATCAAACCCGGATTTTGACCACCAAGAGGCAGATAAGAGAGATCTATTTTAAAGCATTTCTGTGCATTATCATCATCATCATCATCATCATCATCATCATCATAGAACAAATCTTTCCCTCTTGGTTACTTAACTTGAATTTATATTCTGAATTATTGCAAATTTAATCCCAGATTAGTCACCTCAAAATTCCCCTATGAGTATTTGAATGGCAAATATTCTCCAGATATTCCCTGTCTATTCCAACATTAATTATGTATTCATTTAAAGCACAGTGGTACATATAATTTAGTCTGAATAATTGATACTTAACCTAAAATTTTAATAATTAAGCTAAGCAAAAATATTTGACTCAGACCTACAAAATGTCAGAGTCAACCTGTTATATTGCTTTTATTGACACCCCTTTGCCACCTCCAAATACCTCTACAATGCCTTCTCTGCCCCACCCTGAAGGACATTCACCCTGGTGAAATTTGACGCCTTACTTTCAAAGATAATGGAGAGGAGATTTCACAGCATCCCTTTTGAAGAACACTTTTGCATGTGTTTGGAGGCAGAGGTTGAGACTATTGTGTATGTATCCTGAACTCCCCCTGGATAGTTCCTAATGCTTAGAATCCATCTCCCTCCTTGGTCTGGCCCCAGACTAAATTATCCTCTTTCTACTGAGAGATCAGTCCAGTATAATCACTACAAAAGTTGCAAAATTCTGTTCTATTGCAATTAGAAGATAATGGCTTTGACATGAATGACTTTCACCCTAGCTCTAGCTGACCCACTTTGATTGACCTCCCATCACATACTGTATATACATATTCACACACATATCTATATACACATGTACACACACAGGCATACTTCTTTATTCTTTAAACTTTAAATCTATTGTCAATAGCTTTTATGTGATCTGTATTATTTTCTCCTTTTTTTAAAAAAATGTCTTATTTGATCTATGACTATGTAGGAAAAATAAAATAAAATAAAAAGTTTTTCGTTGTTCATAATTAATTATGTTGGATTTTAACTGGCTCATTCCTCAAATGGTGCTTTTGAAGGCAGACTTCAGGCTTTGCTTTTTCAGCTGAGTTGTATGAGGAAGTAACATATTTAACATATTTAAATCCTACCCCAATTTTTGATGGAAGATTGCTTCCTTGACTATGTATTAGGGTATGGTTCAAACAGCAATTTGGAAAACAGCCTGACTCAACATGCGTTGATTCAAAAGCAAACTGACTCGACTTGTCAAATCTGATGCAAGATTCAAACATCTTCAGCTTCCTACTGATATTCATCCTACAGACTATCATGGAAAAGCCATACATGGTTATAAATGTTTCACAGAATTAGCTGGAATTTTGAGAAAGACTATTTTCAGAAGATTACCAAACTCCTGACAGTTATGTACCCCACTGGTTTGCTTCAAAGGCTTAAAAAAAAATTTTTTTTTAAATGCTTCTAACTTTCATAGTAGAAAGGTTGACAGATTACTGATACGGTTGGTCCTTCAGTAGTGAGAAAGCTTAAACAGGGATAAAGCTTAGATAGCTTGTTGCAAGGATGCTTGAGCAAGCAGAATCATTCCAAAGTTAGAATAGTAAATTAAAAAGTCTTGTGAATCCTCTCTACTGTTTAGTGAAAAGCATCTATGAAAACTGCATAGTATGGAGGTGATAATAGAATAGGTGGCAAGGGCTATCAGGTGGTGTAAAAGTGATTTGGGGATGGAAAGTGAGATGTAAGAGACCTACATGTCCTTCCTATAGTTGTGTGAAATGTTTTCTACATATATCTGTGTTGCTCAATAGACTGAATTGGAGAGGGAAAGAGTTAAATAAAAGGTTGGAAAATAGAACTTATAATAGGATTAGGAAGCATATTATCAAGAAAGAAAGGCAACCTATATACAAAACTTTGAGAGTTGTTTTGGAGAGGCTAACATTCACTTTCCCCTACATGAACTATGAGGATCAGGTATGTATGTATGTACGGTATGTAGCTAAGTCATGACTTCCCCCACATTTGCCTAGGTCAGAGATAGCACTATGTTGCTGCTGAAGGTAGGGTGGGATGGCAGTCTTATATGAAACCAGAAAGTCTAGAAGGATATTTACTGATAGACTCTACTGAGTTGAAGGTTGGTCACTCGCAGCCAACATCTAGCTGACATAGTACACTTTAAACTTTGTGATCCCACAAAGCCACTGCCCCATGTTTTTCATAATGATCTGCCTTATCCTCTGTCAGACCTGCTGTCCTAGTCTGAATTAATGGAAAAGGGGGCACAGAACATCATTTAAATTATTATCTTGCCTATAAAACTAAAAAACCTGGGGAAGGTATTGTTGTAAAATGTAAATAAGAGATAAAAAGATCCAGGAAAGATGAGCAAACTGCAGTAACAGTAAATTAAACATAAGTTCCAGAGCAGATTTCTCCAAACTAAGCACTCTCCAGATGTGTAGACTGCATCTCCCAAAATTCCTCAGCCAGCATGGCTGTTGTTGAGAATTTGGAGGTTTGGAAGTCTACCCATCAATATGGCACCTAGGTTAGAGAAAGTTGTTCTGCAGGAAGATTTCACATATGGATGAATGGATTTAAATAGAAAATAAGATTTTAGGAAAAGGATTAGGAAGCTGACATTAAAAATGGTTGAAAAAATAAATTCTTATCTTGGAAAGATAGGAAATTGGGCAGGAATGTCAGCCACAGACAGTTGCTTTCTGTCATGTGTTCTACGAGAGCTCTTTAAATGTGCAGACTAATATCTAAGATTCCACGTCCTGAAAGCACTGCCAATGGAGAGTTTCTTACAAACCATTCTTCATAATTAGATGGTCAATCTGATAATCATTTAATTCTTCCTCCCCTTTTGTTCACTGTCCTGGTATTTTTCCATTTATGGACTAAGGTGATAATTTTTTGCAGACATACCGACAGTCTTTTTACTGTTCATCAAAATGCCTACAAAGCTTTACAAAATTCCAGAATTCAGATCAGAGGAATCCCATCATGCCTTAGAAAACCACAGTAAGCAGTTCAAAATATGGGATTTGTCTGAATTGTATATGTGTCTATGGTATTTGATGCAAGGTATTTAATGTAGTCTTCCTCAAGCTTGTGCCTTCCAGGTGTGCCAGACTACAATTCCCACAATCCCTAGATCTAGTCCACTGGCTAGCATAAGTCATGCCCAAATGACAAAAGTGTGTCATGACATCATGACACAAGGATTGCCCTCTCTCACTTGAATTATAACATGATATGCAAATACATAAGAGGCGGAGCTTGCATCATGATGTCATGACACATGTTTTACCACTTGCTCCCTTTGTCTCCTTGCAGACACTCATGTTGGCTTGGGGTTATGAGGAATGAAGTCCAATGTAGCTGAAAGGCAAGGTTGAACTTTCTTGTTTTTGTTTTTGTTTTTGCTTTTGACATTTACTTTTGACTCTGCTTCATAACTGATATGGAGCGGCATTTTAGGTCGAGGATAGCTGGTTCTGGGAAGCAGCTTTCGTGCAAGAGCATTTACTGTATTATTTGACAACTGTTTATAGCCTCAATAAATAAAAGCTGGAAACAGATGAGACTCAAATCTGTGCTCAGGTTTATTGCTCCCACAAAGTGAGAGTATTTGCTTATAAATTTGAAAGGAAAACTTGGGTAATGTTGAGGAATCTCAAATGAATGCTAGCATGTGTTTGGGTTCTAACAAACTTTGGTTTGAATATTTTAATTTGTAAAACCCCTATTGTCCCCATGGATCTTTTTGCTGATTTGGCTGTTTGTAAGACTGACCTTTCTCCTAATGTCATCAGATATCCATTCTGCAGGCCCTTCCAGAAATCATCCAAACTCCTCATTATTCCTATACCTATGGCTTTATCTAATTCACAATCCTGTCTTAATCCAGATTAAAAAAGGATAACCCTCCTTCCATCCCTTTCAACACCTGCTTCTGAATACAAGTGAAAATTGTATGTGAGGCTAATAATTCATTCTTCCCTCGGAAGTGAAATGGCTCAGATCTGGCTAGTGCCTGAATGAAAGTCATCTAGTCCCCCTAAAGCCAGCCCTGGCTAGGAAATGCCTTCAGGGGCGATCTTACAGTCCTTTTTGGCACCAGGCGGAAGCATGTCTATTCACTCAGGCATTTTCCTGGATTGTAAATGTTGCACTGTTAACAATCGTATCTATTATTTTATTGTGACATAATCGATTCAACGTAATTCTGAAACTGTAAACAACTGGTTTACAGTAAGTGCATGATCTGGGAGCTACAACAGTGAAACAAAAAGCTACAATCGCATCTTATTGTTCTGTTCTTGAAAGCCACGGTCTTTGCAGTGAACACAATCTGACACTCAGAGCCTCACCAAAGAAACTTGAGGACAGCGAGTGAAAAGCGAGGACAGGAAGACAGAAACTGTGACTGTGATCATGTGCAGGAAAACGATCGTGCCTCTGATTCAGAAAGAAGAGGCAGCCCCTTGGAAGAAGCCAAAATAGAACATCTAGCTTCAGGTACGTTTCTTGCCTTTAGTTTTCCTTTTGGGAGGGAAAGCTTTTTGCACGGTGCCCCCACCTTCCAAACCTCTGGATTAAAAACACCAAGAGGTGTCTTGGACTAGCAAGAAGGGTTTATCCTCCATGGGGAGCCATTTGCTTCCCCATTGGGTTATAGTGCAGTACGGTTCAAGAACGGTGCCCCCACCCAATAAGTCATGGTTTGTTGGAACCGAAGTGGCTTACACATATAGTGAAACACATAACAAAAAATAACAATGCAGCATACAGGTTGGTCTCCATTAGTGTTGATAATGAATCCCATGAAACGGTAGCATTATTCAAATTCTCACTATTCAAAGTGAGATTTCTCTGGAAAATAGGGTAATGGGTTCCATCTCCATGGAAATAGGCAATTAAAATGTTTCAACAGAAATGGTTACGTGTTTATTAATGAAATATAACAGTAAAAGATTACAAGAATATACTTAAATTTATTTTAACAAAGTCACGGAGTGGTTATAAAAAGCAAAACAGAAACAAAAACATTCTAGGCCTCATTCCTAAAGCAGCCTGCCCTTGAAGACTGCTCAGAAGCTGTATGCAATGCAGGAAGTGGTAACAAGATTGTAAACAGACCACCCTTCAGTTATTTTTACATGGTGTTAGTGTTTTTTATTGCTTTCCAATGGAGTATAACCTGCCATGAGATCTTCTAGATAGATCTCATAAATATTTAAAATCAGTCAGTCAAATGAACAAAGGACAAGCTGGAGGATAACCCCATATCCAAAGCGTACCTGTTATCTCCTGTATTCTGCTTTAGTCCTTCAAAATGAGCCTCTTCTTTTTGGAGCTTTCCTTGAGGGGAACCTTCCTTCTCTCCATTTTGCACACGTGACAATTAGCACCTAAAACCCCAGTGGCAACTACACACACGCTAGCCTCAATTGCACATACGCTAGCCTCGCATTAACTGAATTTTGGCTCGCATTAAACGCGACTTGGTATCAATTTATAATTTGCACTAAATTGAATATCACACTGTTCAAACTCACATTAAGCGTGACCTACCTGTATACAAAAATAACACTCCTTCCAATTAATTCATAATAAACAATAGCACCATATACTTTCTGGGTATGTAATTCCCAGATTACATACATCCCCAATGCATCCAGAACTCCTAAATGTCTGCTTCAATCATCAGGTTTTCAACAGCTTTCTGAATGTTGGCTGGACCCATACAACATGCTCAGTTAAAGCTTATGATTGGCAAGGCACACTGGCAGGGTTCGCACAACTGCTAAGCCCTAGGCAAGCAAACCGCGCAAGCCACTGTAACGAAACCGAAGCAAAGCCAGAAGCTCAACTGCATGCGGTTAGAGTTTTCATGGATCTCCTGTTGGTGCAGTTTACAAGACCAGATCCCCTCAGCCTTATCCGTTCATAGATTTTCCGGCATCTCCTGGCTACTGTGTGGAGCCAAAGCCGCTTCATCCCAGCTGATGGTCACTGGAAGAAAACAGGAACTTAAAATAATATTCTGCCAAGAATGGCCAGATCTGTATTTCAACAAGTTGGAAAAAAGAGCGTTTAATTTGCAGCCTGATTTTGAGACTGGTATGGTTAGATAAAGAAAGACAAAAATCCTGCAAGAATTAAAGCAGGAGCTAATGGAAAAACCTCAAATAATGCTAGGTATTTTGCAAACTGTTCAAAACAGAATTATAAGAGAGTTCTTCACCCTACATTTGATTTTTCTTTTCAACTTTTGATTTGAGATGTCTATAGAACCTACTTTGAATTTAGCATATAAACCAAGACTTCAAAATGTTTTGTAACCTACATCTCCAAAAGTCTGTTTTAAATGAAATATTAGCTAGCTATGTGTTATTTGTAGCGATTTGTTCTGGAGAAAATCTATCTATGTGGTTGCTTACAGTCAACAGCAACTTGATAGCACATAATCAATCAATCAATCAATCAGTGTAATTGATACCCAGCTGTCAAAGTTTGTTTGTTTGTTTGTTTGTTTGTTTGTTTATTTAGTGATTTTATTATTTTCCTTCCTCTGTGGAGTACAGGGTTGCTCCAGAGTACCTTTTCTTCCCAATTCAGCTCACAGGAACTCTTTGGGATAGGTCGTCTGAGACAGAAAATGATTAGCTCATGTCATTCAATGAGCTTCATCATGGAGTGCGGGGTTTGAATTTGGATCTCCTCTTCTTCAAGTTCTGGCTGCTGCCCAAGGTCTGGGACATGACCCTCATTGTTCAACTTGCTGTTTTTCAGAAGCTTTTGTAGAAATTCCTTTCAATCCAAACTTTTAACATGCCCCTTAAATCTGTTCATATGAAGAAATACTGCATCACTAACCCTAAATATTGAAAATCACAACTCAGATCCCCAAATTCAAACACTAGTTACAAAATGATTACAAAAAAAAAAGATTTTGGAGATGCTTTAGTTTGCCGGCTTGTTGCTGCGTCCTTTGGGGCACAAATTGCATCCTTATTGCCAAGACTTCCTTACAGCCATGAGAACTAGAAATTTTGGGAGAAAAAAACCCCTCTTTTTTAAAAATGTCAAGGGCTAATTTTTCCTTTTTTCCTTTTTTTTTTTTTTTTTTTTACACCACCAAAAATACTGAATCTATTGTAAAGATAAATTTCATGGATGTGTCAAAATACTGAAGCTGGAGCCAGTTGGCTGCTTTGGCTAGCATGACCAAATGCCAGCACAATGAAAACCTCCTTGTCTAGGAAGACCTCATGCTGAATGAGAAGCTGTTGCTGCATTATAGAAAGAATTCATCTCTCCTTTTGTCTTGACTTTGCCAAGAGACAACACATTTTAGAAGACAATGGAAACCTTCCATCAATCTTCATTCCCAGTTTTTGATGAAGACGCTCCTCACCTGAGGCAGACAAAGTGGAATTCAGGCATTACAGTCCAGAAAGGTACCATCGTAGAGATATTTGGCTCAAGACGCTGGGCGAGACGGCAAGCCGTGAAGGACAAAAGGCACACAGAGTGACCGTCTGTCCGCTGACGTGTGATATCACTTTCAAGGTCTTGCTCAATGGAAAGTGGTGATGAGGCTGTCATCCGAAAGCTGAGATGGATATACAATGTAGATATTCCCAAGGAAGCTTTTCCAAATATGGCCCATAATGTCTTCAGTGACACAGAAGGACAGCTCCACTGCTGAGGGCCATGGAAGACTTCTGGGATTGACATCAGATTAAAAGTATAATTCTGAACACATTTAGGAGGAACTAAATCAGAATGAACTCAGTAGGGCACAGTTTTGGGTAAACATACAAAGAATTGGGCTGTTAGCATCCACAGGAAGTCTCCTAGAGCATTTCCCATTAGTGGTTTTCATTGATGGATTTGGGGATTCTTGCTCAGGGTAAAAGCACCAAAATCATACTGAAAATAAAATAGGCTCTCTGCCTCTCCTTTCAATTATGCACACATGAATTTGTTAATCCACAGATTTGATGCATATATGGAAAGGGACGTAAAAGTCTGTTCGCATGACCTTTGTTAGAACCCTGGATTGGAGCACTGACTTAAATGTAGTTTTGTGGTTTCATCTAACAATGAATTAAATGTTTTCATGATGGCTACCCTGAGGAATGGTTGTCATCTTGATTCAGTGCTACCACAACTGAACTGTAGCTGCTTCTGTACCCCACTTAGGATCATATTTACTTGTCTGTACGCTACACAGTTCAGCCTTTCTGAAAAAGATAGAGCAATTTTAATACTTGAATGATAAAATATTTTAAATTAAAAATTACAATGAAATGTAATGTGATCCTAGTTATTACTAGACTTATATAATGCAGTTTATTATTTTTTTATGTTTTCCACCCTCAGAATTATCATAAAAATAAAATATATTTAACGATTCCCGAAATGACAGCAAGTAAGCATCCATTTAAATAGATCTGAATCTTTTCCAGATATGTCTTCCAAGCATCACTTAAGAAACTGTTTGTTCAGTTTCATATCAGGAGCTGCCAAAAACTTACTGCCAGCTCTGGTCTCTCATTGCAAAATAAAGTGTGGTCACTTAACAGTATATGCACAGAATTTTTCATTTGGTTTTGTGAAAAAGTTTAGAGTGCTATTTTAGGGTTTTTTTCCTTTCAGAAGTAAATTGCTATGCTGAGCTGCTAAGAACCAACTGGGTTTTGTTCAGCTTTTCATGGCTTACAATAAATATTCTTAACTATGGTCTGAGGGATTTACAGTCTCAAAGCTGATGCGCTGAGCTGCAGCTTACATTCATAATGATTTTTGTAGCATAATAGGCTGTCAAAACAAATCTGTTTCTATATTTGTGTATGTGTGTATGTACTTCATGTGTGTTTCCAGCTTTGTGTCCTCCTTTTAGTGCAATAGGAATTTTATTTTACACATTTACTTTAAGGGGCTAACAGTTTTAATGCAAATCATGTTCACTAACGATGAAATAACAGAAACCTCTTCTTCCAGTTGTAACTTTCTTAGCAAATTCCCACTGCCAAGCACAAAGAAATATTACACTGGAAAGGTCACACATCATATAATCCTAGAAAAAGGAAGGTGAGCATACAGTACTCACTTCCTAACATACATTAATCTTGTTCTTTTTAATTTAAGGGAGGAGAAATGTAAGTAACACAAACCTGCTGTCTGATTTCTTGGGACCATGAAATAGTTCTCCCAACATTTTTTTTGAAAAATTGGATCAAAGTAAGATCAGACAGGCTTGGTATGTATAACTTGGAATAGATTGATCTGAAGAGATTGTGTCCTATTCCAACAGCCACGTGAGATTATTTTATTTGTTTGTTTAAGCACCCGGAAGAATAAGAACAAAACGTCTTACGGCACTTCGAAGACAACAAAATTTATCATGGCTTGAGCAATATAATCCTCAGATAAATGGATATCTATTTCATTCCTTTCCCCCCATCTCCATTAGTTTTGGGTCTATCCAATATTCCTTTTTCAGTAATACCGTATTTTTCCGACTATAAGACGATACTTTTTTCTAAAATCCTTACCCTAAAAATTGAAGGGCGTCTTATTCAAGGAAGTCAGCCGAGGAGAGAACCGCGCGGTGGCAAAACTGCCCATACTTTGTCTCTGCAGGCAGGCTTCCTCCTATTGCTAGCCTCCAATCACGAGTGAAATAGCTTGTCTCCCAAACAGACTTCCTCCAATCACGAGCCTGATGTAACTGACGTCAGCTGATGCTGAACAAACCAATTAGGGAAGGCTGTCTGCAGAGACAAGCTATCGGCAGTTTCACTCGTGCTTGAATGTAATCAGTTATGCAAAAGAGCATGGAAACAGAGCTGCAGAGAGACGGTTTGGACCTCCTCCCACCGAGTGTATCAGGTCAATGTTAACTAATTACTAAATAAAAATGTGTTCTGCACTATCTTTAAAATATTGATTTCTTAATTTGGGGTTGGAAAAATGGGGGTCGTCTTGTACATGGGGGCGTCTTATTGACGGAAAAATACGGTATGTCCCATTCATCTGATGGGGGACTGTGATCCACAAACACTTATACAGTAGTTTATTTCTTGATCTGTAAGGCCCCCGAGTACTCTTTCTTAATTTCTCCCCCTTTATTTATTTTAGCTGCACTCTGTCTTTTGATCCAAAGATTCCCTCAGGTTTATTAAACATACAGTATTAAATTCTTTATCACAGGGTAGAGAACAAGAAAGAAAGGGGGGGAAAAGCAGCAATTATGCTGGGCAGCAATACAACACCCAAAATGAATCATATCTTTTAAAAGTAGTCTTTATTTTGAATGCAAATATTTTAACTTTTAACTTTGACAAAACAAACTGTACAAGAAGTAAATAGTTAATTGGTCAGATTTACTAAACAAACAATTCAACAACTGATAGGTTGAATCTAGGCATGAGATTGAGAGGATAACAAGAGTCAATAATTAATAAAATATAAAAGAAAGCAGTCTGTGCTTTCTGTTGGTTAGAGTTGTCCTGGACTTTAGCTGGACTTTGGTTTCTTATGTTCTAGAAATTAGAGTTTGTTCCAAATCTTGCTAAATTGTGGTTAGGCATTTTTGACCCCTTTGTGGAGGGATAACCTCCAATGTAATTTTGAATTTGATGAGGATCTATCATTTGATCCAGCTTCTAGACTGTTGGACTGAAAACTGCCCTAGTGATGCTTTGGATATAACAGCATTGCAAAGTAAAGAGAAAATGCCAGTATCCTGTTTCTTGCTGTATCATCCTATCCAAAATGCACTATTTCCATTTTCCCTGCACTCACGGAAGGTTGGGTTAATACTTGAATGGAAGACCACCAGGAAACACCAGGACTATAGGGCAGAAGTCCTAAAGACACCCAAGAAAGAGGCAGCAGCACATTGCTTCTATATCACTGTCAAGAAATCTGCATGTCCATGAAGTCACCAGAAGGTGACCTGGACTCAGTGGAAACTTGACTTATTAAGACCTCTTACTTGGGACATATCCACATCATCACTGTTTTCATCCCCCCACACTCAATAGGGTTTGAAGGAGATCCATGATTGGTTTTACTTTTGCCCACTTGAAATGGGCAAACGGAAGGGGAGAACTGACAACCCCCCCATCATTAAATATATTCTTGAGTGGAGCTGTAAAGACCTCCAGTGAATGTTCCTCTTGCAGGACCTGAAGCTCAGGAATGAGGAGCAGAAGCAATGAGGCAAGAGTTCGTTCCAATGGGAAAGGGAGCTCTCATGTCTCTCCAAGAAAGTTCCCTAGCTTTGCAGCTGCCTCAGCTGCACTGACCTGGAAATAAATCCCTCTGCTCTCTCGTACCACAGATATGTGGGAATGGACCTGTTTTCAAACAGACTCCTCCAGTGGAAATGCCCTTTGAGTGGTGATGTTGTCAAACTGAGGAGTCTAGTAGGGTTGGATGAAGTGGGTGAAAGGCAGCCTTCTCTGCTCTTAGATGTGTGTGTGTGCATGAATATGTAGAACTTCATGATTCTGCTTTGACATGATGCTATATCATTCCGTTCTCTTGATCAGTGTTTCCCAAACTTGGGACTGGTTTTGCCATTAGGCACAGTGAGCTAGCCTTCTAGTTTTATGGAATCTTCCAAGGATGGAAAATGGTTAGTTATTTAATCTGTCACGATTATGCTGCCAATAACAGGGAGGCGTACAAGTCAGATTTCTGCTTCATGTGCTCCAAATAACCCAAGGACCATACTTGAAGAATGGAATGCCAAATGACACTCCACTCAGTGGGCCAACCCTATCTCCACAGCATAGTATTACCACAACAATTGGGTTTCTTAAGAAATTTGCAGGCACTGTTTCTCAATATTATTATTTCTAGGGGTAGGGAGAAATAATTTCTAGATAGAACATCGCTCTCAGATCTAGCACATTGCTTCTTGATTATTTTAATGCTAAAAATACACAGAGTGGGTTTGGAGTGATAGGGACCGTACCCTCCACCTCCACAAACATTGTGCATATCACCCCATCTGCCACCCCAAATGCTAAGTCTTAGCAACATCACTGCTTTCCAACATGGTTTATTATTCAAATTGCCATAGGAGGGATACAGGAAACCCAGGGATTTCAGCTGGATTAAAGGAACAGAAGTGGAAAACATGGACCCAGCCATTCTGCTGAGGCTTGACTGCCACAAGAATAGCTAAATAACAACAGCAATGAGACTTCTAGTAGATGCTGCAAAATAGAATGTAGTGAAGGGAGATGTGAGCACATCAGTTCAAAAAGGCAAAAGATATTTCTGTAGGCTAAGAACATATGGCAGAAGAAAGCAAGCTTTGGGGGAAAAAGGATGGAAAATAAAATGATCATTTAGATTGTGAAACTGTCACAAAATGTGAGTACTAGGATCTGATCCCAGTTTTCAGAATTTGTTGGGGGAGGGGGAGAGGAAGAGAGGCTGTTGGAAAAATATCAGCTACTAATAAATGTTAATGGAGGAATTAGTGGATTAAGAATCTGATTTGAAGCAGTTATTGGCGATGTCTATCCTTGAGCATCTTGTCAAAATATTTTCATTTTTGTTACCAATGCGAGATCATTCAGAACTGGCTCCCAGAACACAGTTCACTGTTGAAGACTCTTCACTCTATTGAAGACTCTTCCTATATGATGTACTCTGAAATAGTTCTTGAAACTTCAGTAGAAGTCTGATTTAAAAACTAACTTTCCCCACTGTGTGTGAATTGGTTTTTAACAGACAACACCTTTTTAAAAAGAGTTAAGAACTGATACGAACAAATTAACTTGTTTTGTCAATTTCCACTCATAATAGAAAAACCCTGGCTCTTAAGACAATGAAAAGTTGACCAAAATTATATGTCAGTTCATTGTGTGCTTGATATAGTACAAGGGATAGAATATTGGCAGTATAGAGCAGGTTGCACCCAAGTTCACAGGTCATTTTATGGTTTGTTTAACAATGATTTTTTGAATAAACTATAACTATCATTCAAACACAATATAAATATAAACCATAGTTTAGAAACCACACTGGCTATATTCCTCAAAAATGCCAAGTCAAAATCAAATAAACTACCTGAGGTTTTAGCAAGATATGCGAACCCAGGATAAAGTTAAAATCCCTATTCAGCCATTACAAACTTGGGATGATATATATATATAAGGTATTCTCAATCTACTCTGTTTGAAAGACTATTGTAGTATGTAAAATAGAGTAGAAAAATAAGAAGGATGTCAACTAAAGGATGTTGCAAAAATTGTTAGCTGATATTGTACCCACTCTATGAAATGTCCCAAGAATGCTTTGCAGCTGGAAAAGTCAAGTCAGGCTGATTGCAGGAGAACTTCCTCTGTGTGACTGGTGAGCGATGCTGAAGGTCTGATCTGTACCTGCAAAAATCCCATGAAAACAAAACCCTGTGCAGACAAAGCACCCTCTTAAGTGTCCCAGAATCTATGCATTGATGGGCTCCAAAACAGTTCCACAAACTAAAATGTGAGACTGGGTGACCAAAATATAAGTCCAGTTACATTCTTTATGTTTGCTATGAAGTAGGGAAAGAAATCTAAATTGTGCCCAATTAATCTGGTCATATAGCAGTTTGAAGTGAAATAAGTCCCCCAGTTCTGGTAGTCTTTCATTTGGGAAACGAAACCTCTGAGGGAGTTGGGAGTCAAGGTTTCTCAGTGCAGAAACGGCAGCCACCAACAGCCCCCTAGCTTTAAGATCAAGAAGCACAGGGCACAAATCCATTAAATCATGGGAAAGGTGGGAGAAAGAAGCCCCAGTGTTAGACTAAGGTGAGTATAACCTTGGTGTGGACAGAGAGCAACCAACTCTTTCAGTAAAGATGCTTATTGCATCACTAATTCTTACCTGTGTCCTGTGATGGAGAGCCTGAAACTGACCTTGAGCCTAGAGGCTAGTCAAGTGTCAGATTCTGGGATGCTTAGTATGGTGCTTTGTCTTCATTTCCAAAGTGTTCAGGAAATTCTGCTGAAGTCTCCTCTATAAGCCTAACCCCATCAAGCAAGCTCAATGAGGACTGAAGCATTGTATGGCATGGTAGGTCGTGGATAAATGGGACTCTCATACCCTTGATGCTAGGATGCCCTGAGATCACTAATAACATTCAGCAGGGGAGGTGGAGTGGATATTATTTGGAGACCAGAAACTAAGTTTGAACGTTTGCTCTCTCTAAACCTAATCACATTCTAGAGGGTTTTCCATGGAATTAGCCAACATAGTGTAGTGGTTGAAGTGCTCAACTGGCACCACCAGGACCCAGGTTTAAATCTGTCCTTGGTCAGGGAAGGTCACTGAGTAACTCGGGGCCAGTCGCTTTCTCTCAGCTCAACAGACGTCACAGGGTGGTTGTTGTGGGGAAAAATGGAGGAGGGAGTGCTATGGGGATGTCTGAAGGAAAGACAGGATGGAAATCAAAGAAATCAATGTATGGCATAAACTAGCATAACCAAATGTTATTTAGTAAAAATGCTTTTTAAGAGAGCCCATGGCTCAGTTGTTTGGAACATGCTTTGGACATAGAAGATCCCAGCCAACTTCAGTTCTTGGCAGCTCCAGGTAAAAGGAGGTAGTGGGAAGGCCTCTCTCTGTCTGAATTTTGGAGAGCCACTCCCAATCCATGTAGACTTTCCTGAGTTGTCTGTAATAAACATCTAATTTAGGGCAAGGCAGCTTATTATATTCTATCTTAAATATGCTGTACTATATTGGGAGACAGGAGAAGACCAATGAAAGCTGCAACTCCGCTTGATATTCTGTTCTTATTAAACTACTGAGAAAGCCAATTATCTGGTTTTTCACCTAATTTGAAGAAGTCTCATTTGTAATAAAAGTACATTACCTAATTTAGCCTTTTTAAAAATCAAACTTGTTCTTTTATTTCTTTTACCTTTTTCTAATGACCCATTTTGTGGTGCTGTCCAGCTGGTGCACGATCAGCCACCCCAACTGTAAATAAGCTACAGATTAGGTCTCCCACTGATCCGTTCAGATAGCCTGATGTCAGATTGCCTGTCGAAATACTTAGGGCTTTATTACCACATGTAATGTAATAAAATAAACCAGAACGTGTGTGTGTGGTTAGGAACAGTTAGAAGGGAGCAGTTTTAATTATAAATGGCAGTGTCTCTGGAAGAAAAGGATTGCTTTAGATTTGAGTGTCACTGCTGAACGTCTATACCTTGTGGACGTTATACGTGTTGTGAAAAGGACGGTATCTTTGCTGGCTCAGACTAAAGAAGTGAAGGGCCTAGGAAAGGAGGACCTGAAATTAGCACAGGATCTGGCCCAATTAAACAAAAAACAAAAAACGACAGCCATTCCTCAGCAGAGAAGCAATGAAAAGTATTATCACGTTGTCAAAGAATCTTTTGATCTTGGAAAGATTTCATCTCCAGAAAGTCACCATTTTTGACTGTACCACCAAAGCAATCTTTTGTTTTAATTGCTAATTCGCAAGATGGAAGAGTTACATCTGTTGAGGATGAGAGGACCACACACAGCCCCATTTGTTACCTGGAAGCCTTAATAGCGGCATTCCCTGCTCAGTGGGAAAACTCTGGGACTCACGCACCGTCTGCTGCCTAATTGTCTTTTGGCTCAATTTGGTGCGTGCAAATAGGACTGGGCTGCAAAAGATGGTTCAGGAAACCCTAACAGGATATCAAATACCAGGCAGCACAGAGCAGATGGCAAAATAATTTTCTAAAGCAATACTCAGGAAGTTTATAGTAGACAAGGGAACGGGGAAATAGCAGGTGGGTAAAAATGGAATTGTCACAGGTTATGCATTGTCAATAATATTGCACTATGCATATTAATAATATGTCATTATGAAATAATAAAGTTGGTATGGTTATTAATATGTTCATATGACCTATTACTAATTAATACTAGATAACAGAGTGGTGGGATTATAAAATTATCTACTTATAATTAAAATGCAGGGGAAAATGGACATCAGGGTTGCTTATTGATGGTGCTCATCTTACCATAACAGAGTTTGTTTTGTCTTATTACACCGTTTCATTTTCCTACAGGGAAATCCCAGTCCTGGGACTCTGAACACTGAATATCTATATGTCAACCTTCCCTCCGTCCACACCAGCCTCTCTTACTGTCGTCTTAGGAATCCTTTTGGGGCCTTCCAGCTCTGACGAGTGTTTAACCTGTGCAATATCTCATTCAGCAAGACCCCCGAGATGTGTAAGGGAATTCTGTAACTGTGAAACATTCCCAGCATGTGAGCCCCGTCTTTGGGTGCTTCAGTTGCTACAAACTCCTGCATCCTTGGAATAGTATCTGAATGATCCTGATTCACACCGTAGGTAGCATAATGCAATCAATACAAGATGCTGCATATAAATAAACTGTTTAGATTCTCGCACATTTTAAGATTAGAGAGGGCACCATTCCCAGCAGTATTCCCCCTCCCTCAGAGTTCACACCTTTTAAGAGGAAATGGTTGCAAAGTATTAATTTAAGCCAATAGTGAAAGCTTATGTTATTCATTTTTTTCAGTGATATACATAGTGCTCTTTTTGTATACTATTAACTATGGACATATGTTTTTCATCTGAATATGCTACTTACACACTAGATTCATATATATATATATATATATATATATATATATATATATATATACACACACACACACACACACACACTGTAAAGCAAGATATAACAGCTGTCACTAAAGTATTTTTAGATCACTGAAACCACCACTTGAATCTGGTGGACAATGAAAAATCTGATCACTCTTCCATTTCCACTATGATGGTGCAGGCTGGGAGTGAATTTCAAGAGGGAGAGAGCCCAAGAATATCTTACTTTTATCTGGACATGGGCATTAACTAGCTTCAGAGTTTCAGTATCATGATCTGGTATTTCTTTCATAACTATCATGATGTTTTGACAATTCTACACTAATACATGCAATAAACATGGCGAGGAGGAGGAGGAGAGGAGGAGAAGGAGGAGTAATCAACAAACTTCCAAAGCTCTTTTAAAAAGTGAATAAATTGCTTCTACTGTGATTCTACAACATCATGAGTGAGGAGGCAAAGTTTGGAAAGTTTTCTAGGTTTTTAAAAACTGTTAAACATTTTTGGAGCCTATATTTTATTTTACTTACGTTCCTTGTCTCAAAATGGCAGGAAACCATGCTGATGATTTTTGACCTCTTAAATGTAAGGCCTTCAGTTATCCACCTATATGCTGAATGAATTATTTTTTTCCGCTGAGTTGGTTTTCCACCTATCTTTGACATGCACATATTTTGCTGTCTCCATTATGGATCCCTGTCTGTCACTATTGCCTCTGTTCCCAGTCACTTTCCCCCAAGATAATGGGTGATGGAGCCTAACAAACACCTTGAGGCTATCCATGGACCATGTTACAATAAAGGAGAAAACACTGCTTTAGTGGCTGAGGAGGATATAAGCCAGTCTCACACATGAGCTAGTCATGAGATGAGAATGATGTCATGAGGACACTGCAGAAAAGTCATATTGCCAGGACACATATGCACCATGGCTAAGTGTAAGGGGGTAAGACCCTATGAAGTTGCTAATCTAAATGAGATTTGTGTTCATGGTGATTCAGGATGTTTGTTAGATTATATCCCGTTTTTTGTATTGAAGGCAATATACCTAGCACTCCTCCAGTTTGTCCTAACAATGACTACTGAGAGACAGTGATTGGCTCAAAGTCACCAATGAGCTTCCATGGCTGAGGATGGATCTGCCATGATTCCTCTGTTCCTAGTCCAACACTTTAACCACTACACCATAGTGAAGGGTTGGTTGGGTTGAAGCTGTACCCACAGTGCCCCTCTAGCTGACTCTTATTTATAGACTTCATGTTGGTTTTGTTATTGTAACTTTTTGAAAGAGGAGAAAGGAAAATAGTTTCCTATTAAAAAGTTTTGTCATTATGAGTGATGACAAAATTGATTTAGGTCATCCTGGCTCGATGGGAAATTCTGGGAGATGCTCCCTGAAATATCAGGTTGGGGAAGCAAGGTTTATAATAATTTTCAGTTACTGTTGCTGGGAATCCATCCTCCTTCCCTCGCCAATCATCTCTCCACCTCAACAAGGGAAAAAAAAATCTCTTGAAGATTCATCTCAACCTTCTTCTAAATGAGCCCAGACCCCCATGGGAATCTCCATCTGTACCATAGAGGACATTTAAGAGAAGAGAAGAGAAGAGAATTGCAGATGTTTCATTACCCAACTAGATAACATCATCAGTGCCCACTGATGATGTTACCTAGTTGGGTAATTAAATGTCTCTAAGCAAACAACCATGCTCAGAGAGCACCAAGAACTCCATAGAGGGCATTGTTCTGACTTCACCTCTTTCTCTTTTCTTCCAGCCACTTTGCCCCAAATTCCATTGGTCCATTTCTTTTATAGTTTTCCATTTTTACAGTCTACAGTGTTGAACGCCACTGGACTTTTCTGAGCCCTGGAGGGGGTCTTATTAAAAAGCAGGGATAAAAAAGAACACACTGAAAACAAACTAAAGTATCTTTATGTAATCTTACTTTTCCAGTGAGGGACTGGACAGCCAAAAGAACAGCTTAAAGAATGCCTGGCAGCGGACACTAGTTTTCCACCTCCAATATTGTTTGCCACTCTGGGGTATTGTTTCCTGAGTCTGTGTTTTGAAGTTGGAAGGCAGTCGTTTGCCCCAAATGGCTCGTCCTGCTTCCAGAGGTTTGCGATACAGACAGACACTGGGCAGTGACAGGGGTCTCTTCAAAGGAAGGACAAGGCACGCATGATTTGAGTGGAGCCGAAGGGAGCTCAGACTCACCCGGAGTTATGGAAGGCCACAATCTGAGAAATTCAGTTCAGGAGGGCAGAAATGTATTACACGGATTGTTGTTCTTCTTGCTTTATTTTTTAAAAGAACATTGATTTATTCATCTGCTGTTTTTTTACCTACCACAATCAAGGGACTCTCGATGGGTTACCATCTCAACAGTAAATTCTCCATGATATAAATAATTTTACAGAGCAATAAATAATTAAACCACGGATAAAATAATAAAACAGCTATCCAAAGGTAATAAAAATCACAATAAAAATAGATGGTGACTTCTATAACGCAAAGCCTGTCTTAAACAATTCTGTTTTTTAATAGTTTCTTGAAACTTAACCAAGTAAGAGCTGACTGGATTTCAGAGGCTAGGAGTTCCATAATGTTGGCATTGCCATAGAAAAACAACATTTCTGACAAAATGAAAAGTGCTCTACATATTTTTATATATTTTTATGTATTTTCCTTTTTTTTCTTCTAGAAAAGCTACTATTCTGTGCCCACTTCCATATGTTCAATGCTCACTGCGCTATATTTTTTGAAGAGTTCTCCCTTCCTGAAGATTTTTTTTTCTTTTTTGTTTGTGTGCTTCCATTAACTCTGGGTTTCTCCAAAAAGCAAAACTTAAAAGTAGGATAATGCCAAGCTGGCTATATAAAGGTCAGCTGTTGGTGAGAAGAGATCACTATGGCTGTGTCTTTTCTACTGATCAGAGAAAGACATACGAGTCAGTAGTAAGTTTGTCTACTTTTTGCTTTACTGAACCTTCTCTGAGAACTCATTTCAGTGCAGTGGTGTCTGTGGGAGGATCAGACTGATAAAAGCAGCATTGCAGCATCATGACACAAGCCCCATCCCTTTTCTATGAACTTTGCAATGTTGCCTACACGCCTGAAAGGAGCAGAGTTTGCACTGCAATGGTGCTTTAAATGTTCTAGTGAAAGTATTGAGGACCTATGAATGCTTCTACTCCAGTCAGTCTGCAAACACTGCGGCGTATATAGGCAAGTCAAGATTATTGCATAACAATAGAAGATTTATGTATTTATTTATACAACTGCTAAGTTGCCAGACTCCCAACAACTCTTGGCAGCTTACAATTAAAAGGTTACCCCCAAAATTACAAAAGACAAAAGAGAGATCATGAGTGGACCAGAGAAAACACAACCAACCAACCAACCATCCAGCAGGGTTCAGCCACTCTGACTCAAAGCCTGGGACAATAGCCAGTTCTTTAATATCTTCCTGAACATCAGGGCGGGGGGAGCTGTATGACTGGGGTAATAGCATTCCCATGGGCTGGCACTGTGACTGAGAAAGCATGCTTCCTGGGTCCTGCACGATACCCCGCATGATCGATGGGTGTCAGAGTCTGCACACTCATTCCCAAAGTTCAGTAAATCCGCTGGAGACGAAACAGTTCCATCAAAGATTTCTTTATTAGGAGAAGTGCACAGCAGCATAGATTGTTGAGTCTAATTCTACAAAGCAATACCTTCCCTTTTTAAGCCGAAATTCCCCCCCCCCCCCCCTTCTCCTTTCTTTTCCTGCTTGAATTCTTCCTGCCTCGCTCCGGCTCTCACAGTGCTCGACCTTGGAAACACCTCTGAAGAGATAACCGCACCTGGCATCTTCTCTCCCCACTTTCTCCTAACTTCAATGGCAGGTCAAGCAAGCGGCCTGCAATTAACATTTTTACTATTAACCTTTAACATACATTGCTAAGCTAAATTAAAAGCAATTAAGTTTTCTAGCTTGCATAGATCCTGACAATGGGACCTGAAGTGCACCCACTTTACCCAATCTCACCAAATGGGCAGAAACAACTGGAGACTTAGGACAGTCCCTCAAATACCTAGGCCCTATGCCATGAAGGGCTGTAAAGGTGATAACTAGCAGCTTGAATTGTACCTGTGAGCCAACTGGCAGAAGAGGAACAAGCTTTATCTGACAAGACAGAGATAGAGATAGCCTTGACAATGAAAGCAGATCTACAAATGACAGGCTACAGGAATGACATGGAAAGAGATGTCTCATTGGACACACAAAAGAAATTGGTTGATGCTTTAAAAATAAAAAGGGAATTACAGATAATAAACCAAGAGAGAGATCTAGATAATTCTTTTATATTGGATTTACAAAAGAGTAAAAAGAGTTAAAGCTCGGATGAATCTTGTGAGAAGAGGTAAAAAAGAAATGAAAAGAAATCAAGTTCTATGACATTACTTGAATGGACTAAAGTTTAAGATTATTAGAAGTAAAAGAAAAGAATATAAAATTGGTTTATTTGATCATGGTTAAAATAGATATTTTGTTATGTCTGGCAACACTTAAAGGACTTTTGCTGACACCAGGACTGAAATGATGATGCTTTATGAATTTGTTTATAGATAAGAGATGGGATATGGGATGAAGAGATCATTGGTTATAAATTAAGAGGAGGTGAAAAGTAATTAAAATTATTTATACTTGTGATGAAGGTTGGAAATCACCTCTTCATATATATGTCTTTTCTTTTTCTTTACTATCTTTCTTTCTACATTTTTTCTTTTTCATTGCATTTTTTACTCTTTCTTTCTATTCTTTTCTTTCTTTTAGATTGTATTAGTTTTTACTATTGCAATTATAATCTTTAATAAAATTATTTAAAATATACTGTTATTATATATGATCAAGAAATTAGAATAAAATCAAGCAACTCTATCATTACTATTATATTTTAAGAACTACTACTATTAGTATTAATAGTATCACTACTATTATATTTATTACATCTACTTTGGTAGCTACTCTGAGTAATCATTTAAGTATAAAGATTGAATAAAATAAATAATATATATTAATCATAAAGCCCAGGATACACTTCTGTGAAAGCCAAATGTCTTAATGGAGAGGTCATTACTTGCAGCTGTAGAATAGTTTAATAGGCTTAAATTAGACAAGGTTCATTCCTCAAGAACATCAGCAGACATAAGCTGGTCCTCTATATTAGCACAATAAATCTTGCAATCTAAAAACAGTAACCATTTCAGTAACCAAGTGAAATGCTAAAATGCTTTATCTTTATGTGGTTAGAAGTTACAACTATAAAGAGCAATAGTAGATTAGATCAAGGCAAGAAAATGTAGATACACACCAAACGAACCCGCTTCATTGCTTCCGAAAATGGAATTTAATGACCTTTTAAAATGGAAGCCAGTCACATTACACTGTTTATCCATGTCAAGAAGCTCATTCTATGAGTAGGTTCACTATACATCAGAGGCTTAAGGGAAAATCATGTACTCAGTCCAGATCCCAGAATGATATCATAGCATGTTCCCATTGCCAGCTTATGCTTCAGGAAGGAAGGAAGGAAGGAAGGAAGGAAGGAAGGAAGGAAGGAAGGAAGGAAGGAAGGAAGGACAGAAGCTTCTGGTTGGGTCACTTTTGCTAGTAAAATCAAAAGGGGTAGAAGTGGTAAAGTGGTAAAAAATCCACAATACAGGGAAGACACATTGGTCTCTGAAGGCATAAAGAAAGGCAGCACACTTAGGAGCTGGAGCTCCAAACTCAAACCCAAAAGAAGGCAACAGCAAATCACTTCTGTATTTCTTTCAAGAAAACTGGCTGGGCACAGTTGAAACATTTAGACAATTTTGGACACCAGATGATCAGATCTTCAGGTCAAAAGCCACTTCTGTAGTTACTGGAAAGAAACTGAACTTTCATAACTAGATCTGGAAGTGAGAATATGACTGGGCCTCAAGAAAGTCTTGACACAAATTGTGCCAGAATTAAAAGAACAGTTCCTTGTTTTATAAGGACACATAGAGTTAGTACATGGAATAAAGAAGCATCTACCAAGAAAAATGTTAAATTGTCAAAGAGGAAATGAAGCACACAAATTGGGTATTTCAAAATAAGTAAACTTAAGTGGTCTGGAATAATTACCTATACTATTCAGGGCATGAGATTCTGTGAAGATTTGGGTGGCCTTGGTACTCAAACAGGAGATTGCTATGATTAGCTATAACACATAATTATGTAACATGTGATTGGCTAAAACACAATCAATGACAGGATTGTATCTATTAGAACTGGTAGATATCCAGTAAACATCAATGTATGGAACACAGTTCGAATGCAGTGATGAAAGACAATGAGAAATTCTATGGCAAATTGCAAGACTTGCCAAATTCAATGTCAAGAAAAGGCATAGTACTAGTAATGGGTAATTGGAGAAATGGAGTTGTTGTTATTGCTGCTGTTGTTATCATCATCATCATCATCATCATCATCATCATCATCATCATTTAAGGCCACCCAACTCTGTAACAATTTCAGGCAGTGTACAATAAAAAGCAGTAATAAAATAGATAAAACACAAATGGAAAATCCTAAAATATCCAGAGAAGCAACCATACTAGCCAAAAGAAATACAGTGGACCCATCACTTGCTCAAACCAAGGTCTGAGGGGAAAGCCAAGTAGTTAAGGCTCTTTTAGTCAAGGTTGGGGCCAGAGAATATTGGGGGGAGGGAACAGCATTCCAGAGGCAGGTGCTGTAACAGAGAAGGTAGTTACAGGAAAGAGCTTAATAGAGTTTTGGGAAGAGAACACTTTCTTTATTGACATCTTTTACAAGAACTACAGACACAGGCTCTACATGTGAACGTGACTGGATGCAGAACATCAGAATCAAAACTGACTGCATAATAAGAAATGGAAAATGGAGAAGTCCAGCCCAGGCAGCCATGACATTGCTAAGTACAGATTGTGGATCTTGAATTATTGGTGTCAAATATTTATTTTAAACTTATAAAACTAAAGAGAATAGGTTTGACAGCAAGATTTGATGTAGAAGTCATACAGTTAGTATCTAAGATTCAGTATGCTTAGCTCATGTTCAAGAGAAGTTGGCGACCTATGGGAGGAGATAAGAGACATTAAAACTGAAGCAGAAAAGAAATCCCCAAATTTCAAAAAGAAAAAATCCAAATAGCTGTTAGAACAAGTTATCTTTGATAGCCAATCAAAGATAGAGAAGAAAGTCTTGGATCTCAAGAAGGGCATAAGACAACCAAATGCAGATTTCCAATGTCAAGCCACTATAAGGCAAGGAAAGATATCTCAGTCAAGGGAAAATAACAGCAAAAGGGAAAGAAGAGATTTTTTAAGAAGATCAAAAGAATCATACAGAAATTTACAGCTAAAATGGAACACTCAGGATTCGTTATAGAAAAGATCTAATAGAGGCCAAGATGCTAAAGGAAGGCAGAAAGACTATACAGAGATCTTTAAAATGATATCATCTGTAGAAAGAAAATATATTCAAGAGCTGATTCTATTAGAAAGTGAGATAGCACAGACAACAGACCAATTGTTACAAAGGAAAGCACAGGATACATACAGGTGAAACTCGAAAAATTAGAATATCGTGCAAATGTTCATTTATGTCAGTATGGCAACTCAAAAGGTGAAACCAATATATGAGATAGACGCATTACATGCAAAGCGAGATATGTCAAGCCTTACTTTGGTATAATTGTGATGATTATGGCATACAGCTTATGAAAACCCCAAATTCACAATCTCAGAAAATTAGAATAGTCTGAAAAGGTTCAATATTCTAGGCTCAAAGTGTCCCACTCTAATCAGCTAATGAATCCATAACACCTGCAAAGGGTTCCTGAGCCTTTCAATGGTCTCTCAGGCTGGTTCAGTAGGAATCACAAGCATGGGAAAGACTGCTGACCTGACAGTGGTGCAGAAAACCATCATTGACCCCCTCCATAAGGAGGGAAAGCCCCAAAAGGTAATTGCAAAAGAAGTTGGATGTTCCCAAAGTGCTGTATCAAAGCACATCAATAGAAGGTTATGTGGAAGGGAAAAGTATGGTAGAAAAAGGTGCACAAGCAGCAGGGATGACCGCAGCCTGGAGAGGATTGTCAGGAAAAGGCCATTCAAAAGTGTTGGGGACTTTCACAAGGAGTGGACTGAGGCTGGAGTTAGTGCATCCAGAGCCACCACACACAGATGGATCCTGGACATGGGCTTCAAATGTCGTATTCCTCTTGTCAAGCCGCTCCTGAACAACAAACAACATCAGAAGCGTCTTACCTGGGCTACAGAAAAAAAGAACTGGTCTGTTGCCCAGTGGTCCAAAGTCCTCTTTTCTGATGAGAGCAACTTTTGCATCTCATTTGGGAACCAAGGACCCAGAGTCTGGAGGAAGAATGGAGAGGCACACAATGCACGATGCTTGAAGTCCAGGGTGAAGTTTCCACAGTCTGTGTTGATTTGGGGAGCCATGTCATCTGCTGGTGTTGGTCCACTGTGCTTCATGAAGTCCAGGGTCAACGCAGCCGTCTACCAGGAGATTTTGGAGCACTTCATGCTTCCTTCCGCAGACGAGCTTTATGGGGATGCTGACTTCATTTTCCAGCAGGACTTGGCACCTGCCCACACTGCCAAAAGTACCAAAACCTGGTTCAATGACCATGGGATTACTGTGCTTGATTGGCCAGCAAACTCGCCTGACCTGAACCCCATAGAGAATCTATGGGGCATTGCCAAGAGAAAGAGGAGGGACATGAGACCGAACAATGCAGCGGAGCTGAAGGCTGCTATTGAAGCATCCTGGTCTTCCATAACACCTCAGCAGTGCCACAGGCTGATAGCATCCATGCCACGCTGCATTGCGGCAGTCATTGCTGCAAAAGGGGCCCAAACCAAGAACTGAGTACATATGCATGCTTCTACTTTGCAGAGGTCCGATATTGTTCTATTTCCAATCCTTGTGTTATTGATGTCATGTAATATTCTAATTTTCTGAGATTGTGAATTTGGGGTTTTCGTAAGCTGTATGCCATAATCATCACAATTATACCAAAGTAAGGCTTGACATATCTCGCTTTGCATGTAATGCGTCTATCTCATATATTGGTTTCACCTTTTGAGTTGCCATACTGACATAAATGAACATTTGCATGATATTCTAATTTTTCGAGTTTCACCTGTATAAGATACCCATTAATTCAAACTGCATGACAAGAGGCAGTTGAAGTGCTTACAGTTCTATATCAAGAAATACGATAAATATATTATTATTGCATTGACATCCTGCCTTTATTTTGCACAACTCAGGGCGGTATATATATGCTCCTATCTCCCCCACAACAACTCTGTGAGGTGGATGGGGCTGAGTGCCTACTTTCATGCTTAAGGGAACTCACAGTCTCCGGGTTTCTAGTCCAGCACCCTAACCACTACACCAAATGGGCACTCAATAGTTCTACTGAAGTAGGGATACATAAGAGAATGTGCAAATTACTGAGCCATTGCAATCATACCTCATGCATTTAAAAGGTTGCTTAAGAACTTAAGAAGAATGAAATCATACCAGCAGAAAGGAATAGGAGATCAGATATCTAATGTAAGATAATGCAGACAGCAAAATACAATAGAAGGAGGTTTTCCTTTTGCTTTATAGAGTATAGCAAGACCATTGATTACATAGATCATGCCAGAATGTGCAATATATTAATACTAATGGGCGTGCCAGATTATTTGTCAGAGAAATCTTTACAATGAACAAGAATCTACTCTAAGAACTAAATTTGGAGAAATAGAGTGGTTTAGAACAGAAAGAAGAATGAGACTAGGGTGCACACTGCCCCCATATCTGTATAATTTCTATAGTGACTATGTCATAGCAATGAAAGGATTGGAAAAGATGATACGTAGAATCATATAGGAGTCTGGAACATTGTGTTATGCAGGCAACACCACTTTGTTAGCTGAAAATAAAGAATTAGAAGAGCTCATTAAGAAAGTAAAACATGGGTTATTTCTATGGCAACACAGATCAGTATAGTTAAAGCAATGGTCTTTCCAGTGGTAATGTTTAACTGTGAACTCTGGAAGAAAAAAAGAAGGAAGGAAGGAAGGAAGGAAGGAAGGAAGGAAGGAAGGAAGGAAGGAAGGAAGGAAGGAAGGAAGGAAGGAAGATGCCTTCAGAATAGGACTCTTAAAATGGTTACTAAGAATACCAAGGACTGCAAGAAAAGCAATCAATCCGTTCTTTCGCTTTGACCACTTTTTTTTCATAAAAACATTGTTAGATGACTTCTTTTTATGCCATTTTTTCTTTCCTAGCTGGCCTGATTGGGAAGAATACAAATCTGGAAGAGAAAATATATGCAAAAATTAAATAGGGGCCGGATAGACCTAAATTTCACTGGGTGACTGGGCCAGTTTGTCAGGACTTGCCCGTGGAATGAGCTCTGAAACCCTTCACTGAGACCTTCTTGCCAGCTAAGTATGAGTACCTAGCTAGAAGCAGAACTTTTTCCAGTGAAGACCTCCCATCTGTGAAACACTCTTCTTAGAGAGATTCACCCTTTTTTATGATTATAGGAATCTGGGGGAGCGGGATCTTCAGTTGAACATCAACATTTTCAAGTGAAAGTAAAAAATACAAAATTAAAAAGGGAGGATAAATGAAGAACTAAAATAAAAGAAACCCCTCCAAAAAGGAAAATAAATTTTAAGAAAAATGTACTTTAGTTTTGCAGTACTTCATGATAACAAATGTAGCTGGAAGTGGATAAATCGTTAATTGAAGAGATTCTAATTTAAGTGAAAACTGTTAATAACATCTGGTAAATGCAGGAAGGAACAACTGAACTTCTCTCCTTAAATCAAGTCAGAACTTGCGACCTTCCATCAATAAATCTCCCCAGTTTAGTTTTTCTTTTTTTGTTGATTGTTTTAGGCAGAAAATGTGGTTGGCTCTATTTGTTGTTTTATTGTATCTTTTCTTTATTTAGGCTTTATAAGGTCTTTGGAGGATTCTGGTTGAAGAATAGTAAATGAATAACTTCAAGGAATATGAAGGGGGGGGGAATACTTTACTTTTCTTCATATACGCCCTTCGTGCGAAGACTTTATCACATTTATATTTATTCTTTATAAATCTTTATGCTCTTTGGAACATTCTGCCCCCGAAGGTGTGATTGGCCCCCTCACTCCTGGCCTTCTGAAGGGCCTTGAAGACCTGGTTCTGCCACTTGGCCTGGGGTGGGGAGGGAATACTTCAAGCAGGGCGATGGCTAGCCCTGTACTGGCCACTCTCCGCAGCTTGATTTGCCATCTGCTTGGATCTTCCTTTCTTTAGTATTGTTTCAAATTTTGGATGTTTTATGTGTTTTAGAAATATTTATAGTTTTAATGTTTTTTGTAAGTCGCCCAGAGTCCCCTATTGTGGGTAAGATGGGCGGCGGAGAAATCCAATAAAACAAACAAACAAACAAACAAACAAATAAATAAATATTCACTTTAAATTGTTTGGTATTTTAGCCTGCAAGTATACAAATGTATGTGTAAGTTTAAAGCAAGAGAAAGATGCAAGCTATCTTGGAAGTGATCCACGGGAGAGCAGTGGTTTGTACTAACCAGAATTAAGGGAACAGACTGGAACAATCCTATTAGTGGTTTTGAAAATATCTGTAAAGTGTGGGGCCCCTGAAATGAGAATAATAACTTTGAAGTTAGTTATCTCATTTAAGTGCTACTCTGTGGTGTATTTCTTGACTGCTTGTTCATTTACTGCTGATTGTAAAAGGTAGAAGCTATCTACCACTTTGATAACTTCATTATCAATTCTAAGGCTGTTTGTTGTGCCTGTTGTCATTAGTTTGGTCTTCTTTATGTTTAATTTTATTCCTATTTGTTCACTGTGCTTCTTGATTTTTAGTACTAGAGCCTACAGTTACTATCAGAGTAGTATCATCAGCATAGTGTAGGCTATTGATGTTTCTTCCTCCAATTTTAAAACCACACTTATATTCTTCCAATCCAGTTTCCCTTAATATATATTCACCATTTAGATTGAATAAATAAGGGAGAGCATACAGCTTTGTCACACTCCTTGGCCAACCTGGAGCCAGTCTGTTTCACCATGTTCTGTCCATACTGTGGCTTCCTGACCTGTATATACGTTTCTCATGAGGGCAATGAGATGTTTTGGGATTCCCATTTTTCTGAGCACACTCCACTGCTTAATGTGATCGACACAATCAAAGGCCTTTCTATAATCAATGAAGCACATACTGTCTTGTTTTTGATGTTCTTTGGCTTTCTCAATTATCCAGCCTGCATCAGCAATAAAGTCTCATGTTCCTCGGCCTTTTCTAAAGCCAGCTTGAACATCCGACATCTGTTTTTTCCATGTAGGGCTCTAATCCGCATTAGACGATTTGCAAATTTGCTAGCATGTGAAATTAAACTTATTTTGCAATAGTTTGCACACTCTGTTAAATCTTTTTTTTTTTGGTATTGGTATTTAGACTGACCTCTTAGTGGACCTGTTGGCCACTGTGTCATTCTCCAGATTTGTTGGCCTTGCTTCGTTAGAATCTTTACTGATTCTGTTGTTTGCCATATTTCTGTAGGCATTTCATCAGTTTCTATAGCCTTCTGACTTGGTAATGACTGGAGTGCTAATCTAACTTCATCTAACTCAACCTCCTCTTCTGCACTGGTGGTTGGAGCATAAACCTGAATTATTGTCATATTAAAGAATTGTCCCCAAAGTCTAATTGATATTATTTGGTCACTGATTGCATTGTAGCCAAGTACTGTTCTTGCTATACCCTTTCTAATTATAAAAACAACACTGTTCCTTCTTTGTTTTTAATGTCCTGAGTAATAAACAGTGTGAACTTCTGACTGAAAGTGTCCAAATCTACTCCATCTCAATTCCCTGATGCCTAAGATGCCAATCTGTACTTGTTTCATCTTTCACTGTGTTGAGTTTTCCCTGTTCACGCTTCTTACGTTCCATGTTCCCACTCTAATTCTGTCTTTTTCTTCTCCTGTATGGCAACATCAGCAACTAGACATCCCAAAGGCTTTAATCTAGCCACGTCATAAACACCATTAGTACTCTGAAAGATCCTCGGCTCTTCTTCAGTAGCATGTTGAGTGCCATCCGCCCTGATCATCTGGCATTGTATTGTCAATCATTTGATATTTTCTATCCATGTGGTTTTCTTGGTAAAAATATGGAGTGGTTTACCATTGCCTTCTTCTGCGCAGTATTAATTGATGTCTTTGTCATTGTCACTAAAGTGACCATCTGCCTTCAGCATCTTCCTATATTGTTGCTTCCTAAAGAAGTGCCTGCTTGCTTTAGCTGGGCAGCTAGGATGACCTTCATGCCTTGGGTGACTGTGAAGTCCTTGGGGTTCTCTGAGCTTGGTTCTTTCTTGCAAACGTTTCATCACCCAGCTAGGTAACATCTTCAGTGCTAGAATGGGTTGGGGTTTGCTCTCTATTTATGTGCTGTGGCCTGCCTTGCCAGTGCTGGTGGGGGTGGGGGTTTTGTTTTGCTCCTCTGGTAGTTCCTTGATTAGCATGTGTTTACTGCTTGATTGTGTGCCTGGTGGTAACCTTTGCTTATCTGGGTGACTATGCTGGGAATATATACTCTTGGTATTCACTCCTGATATTCTTTGCTCATCCCTCCCAGGAATACCATCACCACTCCACCACAATGAGGCAGCACGGCAGGACTTTGGGGCGGGGGGGGGGGGATTATTATTATTATTTACTAAATCACAATTTCTTTGCTAGGGCTACTGAAAACAAAGCAGAGAAAAGAAAAACTAGTCCAAGTTGATGGTTTTTCATTGAGGAAAAAGTCAGTAGTTTCTAACTAAATGGAGATACTAAACATTTGAAAGCATGCCCCTTCTATGCTTGCCAGATCGGGGTGACAAAAATCCAAATTCTATATGACAGCCAAGAGTTGAATATTTCACTATCTCTTTATTGCTATCTAGTGGTGATAATGGAGTTTTGCACCCTTTATCTGGAGATAAAGTCCTGTAGTCTACCCTTACATCTGGTTCTCTAAACAGTGGAACGAGAGTGAAATAATTTTTCTGAGTTTTGGTGGAATTTTGCTGAACTTTTAAAAAGATCAGCTGAAAAGATAACAAATGTTTTCCTTAAAAAAAAAACAGGCTTATGAATTAAATATTAAGGTGTGAAAGAGAAAAACAGAACACTGTAATCTACCTTTTCTAAGGATTAAAAAACAAAACCAAACCAGAAAGAACCTGTGCTCTATTTTGAACAAATGTAATACCACAATTGTGAAACAGAGCATAGACAAATGCCAAAGCAGGGGCAACATGATAAATGGGCTGAGATCTTGGCTAAAAATGTGAAAGAAACTCAGAATGCCTGGAGTTTGGAGTCCTGTTTGTGTGGGATAACAATGTACACTAGGGGGCAGCCTTTAACTGATAAGATTAGATTATGGTAAAATCTGTATCATCTGATTTCAATTAAATGCTGGCCCAAAAGGCAATTATGCTTCCTGTGCAGTTTCTAGGAGAAAAAAAAATTATGCTTGCAGAAACTGTTGAATCAGCACACTCTCACAGTGTAAGTATGGGAAGGAAAAGGTCTTGCATAACATTAGAATCTTAGCACATACACAAAAGAGGAATATATAGTTCACTGTGGCATTTTTGTATGTTGTAAAAACACAGCACAAATTATTTCCAAGTAACAGAGTGGGTTCAGGCAGTTTCCCTTCCAATAAAATTCTAGTCAAAAGGGAATGCTGAAGTTCACATTTTTGGTATGTTGTTATCTCTGGCGTGGGTTGGAAGGGAAAGGTCATAAAGGACGTTGCAGGCTTGTATTGCCACAGAAATTATTAGCAAACTTTATTTATTGCTTAGCTGAAGGAGCTAGGCCTGTATATATTGTAATCTGAATAACAAACCCAACTGGAAAGAGAAATAAGAAGTTTGGATATGCAGCTGTGATCCTGCTGTTCATGGTCTGTAGTGACTTCTCTAAACTTCAGATTGTCTTGGTTCCTTAAATCCGGATTATTGTACAGCGGTACAAAATATTTAAAGGCACACCTCTTCTACGGTTGCCAGATCTGGGTGACTAAAATCCAAACGGCTACTAGATGGCACCCAAGAGTTGAATAGTTCACTACCTCTTTACTGCTATCTAGTGGTGATATGGAGTTTTGCACCCTATATCTAGTGGCCCTACCCTCGTCAGATGTTCTGTTTGCTTTAAGAAAACAGAGGTCAAAAGTGTATTATTTAACGAGAAGGCTTTTGCAGCAGCTATCAATAGTGTTGTGTTCACATTTGCAGTCTTTGGGGGACAGGCCCAACATTTTTTATTTTCACAGACATGAAGGTTTATTTTCTCTCTCTCTCTCTCTCTCTCTCTCTCTCTCTCTCTCTCTCTGTGCCTTGCCATCGAATGGCACGTATTTGATGCTTCCTTTCCTGATCCTTTTTGCTGTCATGGCATTCCAGACAGCCGAGGGGGTTTGAACTACAACTCTTAGGTTCCCCAGTGAATTCACACTTTAGATCAGCTTTCGCTTCAGTCTTACATTTCATTGTTTCAAATCTTATTGATTTCTCCTCATACTAGTGATATCATAGGACAACATCTGGACAGAAGGGACTGTAAAGGGGTAGTGGTGGCATCTCCTCTGGCCTCAAGCAAAAAATAAAGTCCGAACAAAAGAAGGCCGCAACTGGTGATCACCCAGCTCATTCCCTAGATCATCCCCTTCACGGCTGCTGCAGGACTCCGTTCTCACAAACACTTGGTGCTTTGGGTGTCTAGCTTATGTGGGTGAGGGCCTTTAGAGCCGAGTGTTGGTAAATGGCTGTGACCAATGCCTGCTTGGGTAACCATTAGGCTCTCTTGCAATTTACTACTGTTAGGATCCTCTTGCCATTATGTATATTGGATGGCCAGTTGGTTCACCTGAGAGTGAGTAGCAGCTCAGACGCTGCTGCTGGATGTAGACAGAGGGGAGAAGGTGGAGAGGAGGGAATGAACGAGGGGAGTGGCAGCTCCTCCTGCCTTCCATTGCAGCTGGCAATTCCTCTTGTGCTGATCCCCAAGAACCTACTTCATCTAGTGGAGGAATTGGGTTCATCTGTGAACTGATAAAACAATGTACTCTCTTCAAAATGGTCTATTCTATTGGCACTCTTGTTTCCTTTGAATTCTTCTCTTACCTGTTTCCCAGCAAAAGAAAACAAAATTTAGACTCCTCTTAAACTTCACAGTTCTAATTCCAGATTTCAAAATGCAGCTAGACATTGATTTATTTTTTTTTCAATGAGGCAGAAGGTCTATAAATTAGTTAGCAGTTTATTGGATGCCCCAAAGAACTCTGAGTAATTCTCTCTCTCTCTCTCTCTCCCCCTCTCTCTCTCCCCCCCTCTCTCTTATCTTTAAATTTATATGGCCACCCATCTCAATGTTGTGACTCTGGGAGGCAAACAGCAGTTAAAAACATAATATAACAATAACATCCCAATAAATAGGTAAATGGCAGCCAGGTTAAAAACTATCTGAACCATCAATACAACCATCTCATGGGCTCTGTCAATATTCCAACCCCCATGCCCGGTGACATAACCAGGTCTTCAAAGCTATATGAAAGGCCACCAGGGTTGGGTCTAATCGAATCTCCCTGGGGAGGGATGATGTTCCAAAGAGCAGGTGTCAGGAAGAAAAGGCTCTTCCTGGGTCCCACCAGATGGCACTCAAATAGATGGGACCCATAGCATGCCTCTCCTTCTGGATCAGGATGGGTAGACACAACTGGGGAGAGGTGGCCTTACAAATAATCTTGCCCCATACCATGAAGGATTTACAGGTAGAAAGGTTGACTCCTAAAAGGCTCTGCCAGAGAAATTAATAAAAATGAGCGTCTTGCTTAAAATTTCCTTTGCTTCCCTTTTGCTTGTGATGGCTGATTAGAAGTCCTGCCATAACAGACATTATTTTCCTAGTATGCTAGCAAATGGACCTGTTTAATTCTCAGGAGGTATCATTGAGCTTAACAGAGAGAGTAGCAGAAAATAAAGCACCAAATTTGTTGAAAAAAATACTGAAAACAATTTATTTTCTCATTTCTTTCTCCTGGACCACCCCCCAAGATTAAAAGCTTAGCTTAGTGTGATTGGGTTGTTCCCTTTATTTATCATTTCCAAATTAATCAGCCTCCCATTGTGACAGTGCAAGAGAAAACATTGATCTAGCCTCCAGGTAATTTCTTCCATCTCAGCAATTGACACTAATGTGAGGACAGCCTGAGGAAGAGGATTTAAATTCTAATTTCTAGAAGAACACTTCTGAAGGTTTAAATTAAACTGGAAGCCCTGCACACACTTGGCCTGCAGCCCATGTGGAAGTTAAAGCTGGACAAGACAGCGATGATGAGGTCAGTGAATCCTGCATTTCAGTATGCCATCATACTTGCCATTCTACACGAGTGATAATTATTGTAACCTTCAATTTGTTTTCTGCTTGGAAAGTTTTGACACTGATGCTGCCTCTGAGCATTACTGACAAATCACCAACACAAATGCATGACCAACACAATTACAGGAGGGGAAGAACAATTAAATTCCATTAAATAAATGCAAATGCTTGTCAGTTGGGGCTCTTTGGCTAATGAATCTCCCTGAGCAAGAGGAGCAGCAGTTTTTGCTGAAATACTGTTTCCTGTTCAATCATCAGGCCTCAGAACCATGAACGAACAAGCTTTGCGGCAACGTTTGTGGGAGACATGACATCACATGCTCTCTGGCTGATGCCGCATGGCTGCCGGGAACAAGAACTTAAATTTCGAATGGGGATGAACTGCTGCAATGAAGGAGATTATACCATGTATGGTAAAATGCCTAGACTTATGTGCTGTAAACCAACTAGAGTCCAGCTGGATTGAGGAGGTGTATAAATGTCACAAGTGAATAAATAAAAGAGCGAGAGGGAATGGACATCTATTTTGTGCGACCATGTAATATTAGGCCTCAAAATTCTACTGAGATAAGACAAGTCTAAGGAAATGTATACGCATATACATATACATATATAATTTTCCCACCAAATTAAAAAAGATACCTTTTGGGGAATAAAGTGATATGTTTTTCTTGCATTTGTTTACTTTCCTGTAAGCTCCTGAGATGGCTAACATGCTAGTTGTTAACCATGCCATCTGTTGTAGCAATTTTCAGCTAAATGAATCAATTCATACTTCCTCCCTACACATACACTCACACACTTTCTATGTAGCTTTTTTATGAACAATATGTTTGTGTCTATTACCCCCATCATTTGGCAATGTCATATGAGATATTTTAATTTTCCAATTTTTCCATCTCCAAATATTTTTTTAAAAAATATGCATACACCATGGAAAAGCTGTGTCTATTGATTTCTTTAGCATTGAAAACATTGGGGAAAATCTGTTTCTTTCTGCTGTCAAATTTCAACCATCTGATTATATTGAAATGAGTTCTTTTCAATATGTTTCCTCTAAATGACCCTCTGTAAAGGGATTCGTATCTTGCACTGCAGATGGCAGTGGTGCTCAATATAGCAGACAGATCTGCTTTGGGAAAACTCGATCAGTGCTTTCAACTGCAAGCAGCTAAATTGTAAAATCCAAATTCTTTTCCCATGTACACTCTTGCCGCCCCAACCCCTTCCTTCCATTTGCAACAGAAGAAACCTCCAGCGTGCTTTTTTTTTCCTCTTCTTTTTTGGAACAGGTTGATGCTTAATACAAATGGCCTTAAATCTTCTCCAAGAATGCAAGCCAAATACTCTTGCAAGTTCCAAAAGTTAGAGTATTTTATCATGTTTATTCTTTACATTCCTCCATACTCCCTTGCTTCAGCTGAGACCAGCAATGCAAATACCACAAAGAAGATTGCTTCACAACAAGGTTGTGCACTGCCAAAACACAGGCATGTTTGAAGCACCCACGACTCAAGGAGATTGTGGCTGGCTGCACATTTAGATAAGCTGGAGCAAATAGCCTCAAATTCAACATAGTATCTTGGACCGAACATATTTTGGCCCATGTGGCCCATGTTTTTCTTTAAACTCTAACACAGAAAAGCCTCAGTGTCTGACGGCCTGGAATATGGGGCGAGAAAATACTAGTTTAGGCTCAAATCCCAGATGAATGAGAGGTTTGGTAGGTGATCCTATGCCATGCCCACCTGAATTTCAGCATGTTGCAGTGTTCGTTTGACTTGCCTGTTATATATGCCTCTATGTGCATATTTATGTTTCTAGGTATCAGTGATAATACTTAACTTAGTAAGCTGTTGGTCCTTACAATGATCATGTATCAGAGTTACAGCTATTACATTCACACAAGTATACTGACAAAGTACAGTATGGTTCTGTACTTGAAGGGGACCTGGTTATAGCAGTAATTGGACAGATATATGAGACCCAGTTTGGTGTACGGTAGCAGTTTAAGGCATCAGTCTAGAACCCAGGAGACTGAGAGTTTGAGTCCTGACTCTTAGGCACGAAGCCAGCTGGTGACCTTGGGCAGTCCCTCTCTCAGAGCCCTAGGAAGAAGCAGGCAAGGGCAAACCACTTCCGAAAAACCTTGCCAAGAAAACTGTAGGGACTTGTCCAGGCACTCACCAGGATTCAAGACTAACTTGAAGGCACAATGTAATGTAAATAGTAATTGCATGAATACAAAGATAATGTAAATAGCAGGTTGGGACCATACTTGATCCCACATAGGAGTGGGTATGTGGGAGAGAAGTAAAGTTTAACCCATCAGCGTCCTTGCTTGGAGGGGGGAGGGGGTCAGAAGAGTCAAGATGAAGCAGAGCAAGGCTTCAATTGCACAATTATTGCTGTCATCTTGACTTTTTGACCCCTCCCCACAGATGCTCCTGCTTTATCCCTTAAATTCTTCTACAGTGCCAGTCTAGATCAAGAGGAACATTTTTGTTTACAAAACAAAAAGTTTAGATTTTGACTCTGATCATTTTTCTACAAGCATCTTCTAGAATTATTCAACCGTAGTCATGCCAATATAACAGTAATTAGGACAAACTTTCTACCATCTCATCGATAATTGGGTGATGGTCTAAATCACTATTGGGGAAATGGCCGAATTGGTCTCTCTTTCTCTTGCCATAATCTTGAGCCACACTGGAGGTCCTAACCTGCTGTTTACCATGAAAGAAACCCCATGCATTTGTTACTTATTTACTTTCTACATGAACGATGTCACACGGTGCAATCAGGGAGCAGGGCCAGACACACAATAGAATGCATTTGGATGAACACAGAAAGAGGGTTTAAATCTGCCAGTAATTCTTAAATCTTGGCCATAATTACATGCAAACCTCCTTCCCCTTTGATGGTTTTAGCCAGAGTTGCTTATAGATCCCACCACTGTGTGTGTTTCAACAGGGATTTAGAAATAGTGCTTCTGACTTCTTGTGCGTGTAGCATCTCTCTGCTGTTCAGTAAAGGGGACAGAAAGAAGTCAGGTTATTTTAAAGAAAGGCAGGTGTGCTGCTGTGAGGTCTGAAGCACTTTTTCCAAATCTTGTTTCAAACATGCCCAGCCCTAGTCAGCTTAAGAGCACAGTAACTGAAATATTGTCTCTTCCCGTATGAAGCTCACTACGAATTGTGGTTACCTTCCAAGATGCTGTTCATCTCTGAGGAAATGGCAGTTGGAGGACGTGTGAAACAGAGCCCTTTACATAATGGTGCTCAAACTGCAGAACCCCTTCAGATGAAAATTAAACTGGTTGCTTTTGGCTTCTGTACAAAGCAGGTGAACTAGGCCTCGACTTTTCAATTAGAAATACCTTGAAAGGACTGTTTGGTTGCGCCTTCATTGAAATCCAGCTTTCCTTAAGTTTTGCGATGGCCTAATGTGGTTCTTTTGGCCTGGTCTGGCCTAAATGTTTTGCCACAAATGAAGCCCACCTACCACCACATCAAGGTAACAAGGTGATATCAGAGTTGTCACAAGAGGATATTGCATCAGTTAACAGAGCAAATGTAATCCATGTTATTATATTTTCTCTCTTCAGAGGCGCAGATGTATGTCTCCCGCCCCCCGCCCCACAATCTAAGAAACTGATGCTGGGCCAGAGATGAGGGGCACAGTTTTGCTGGGCTGATGGTCACACCAGTCTCTGAATGACGTATCAGGGGCTAACTGAGAAGGGTCCAGGTTGCATTAAACTCTGCAATTAGCAAAACTCTGCGAAGAGGAAATTGAAATCAAATTAATGAAATGTTAACAGTATTACTTTTAATTCATTCAAACTTTTAACTGCTGAATTTTAACAATTTTAATACCTCACATTTCAACTGGTCTATAGCTTCAAAATGAAGACCTAAATGAACAAAGCCAACTGGAGGGCAGCATTTTGCTGACCTGAGTGGATATCAAAAATGTCAGCTGGACCAGACCTGGTTACTACTTAGAAGGGACACCACTAGGAAATCTCAGGGTTATAAGCTAGACTGGGAAGTAAAAAAAAATCCCAGAAGAAGCCAGTGGCAAACCATTTCCATATCAAGCCAAGAAAATCCCTGGAGGTATTTGTGAAGTCTCCAGTAGCCAAGCTGCAATTTGAAGAAGTCTTTTCTTTTTGCAAGTGACCCTCCTCTGCCAAAATCTCTTTCTTATTCTCTGTCTCTCTCTTTCATAAATGCACACACACACGCACACCTGACATGAGAGGGAAAAAGGACAAAATAAGGGGGGGGGGAGGAAACATGAAAGAAATCAACGTATCCTGTTTTTTTAAAAAATATCTTTTTAAAAATATCTTTTTAAAAAATATTTTCTCCCTTCAAGAGATATGAAAGTTCAGGAGCAAACTGCAAAACAGCTGAAAAAAGCCCTTATTTTATTTCCATTTCCTCCCTTTTCTAAATCACATTGGCTTTCTTTCAAAGGTTTGACCAAGAAGGCGATTAGATTGTGTCACTGCTTGTTTCTCATGCTCTGCTCCTCGTGTGGTGTCCGCCTGTTCAACAGACCCCATCTCAAGAGAGACAAAGGCTGACCCTGAGCTCCTTCTCCATCATCTGTCTGGAAGTTGCACTGTGATCCTGGAATTGCTCTTCCTGCATTTCAAAACCCAAAGATATATGCTCCTTTTGGGATGAGTCAATGGCAGATGGGGATGGGAGTCAATAGAAGATGGAGAAAAAATGATGGGAAAACGTAGGACTGGAACTGGCATCTGTCATGCCAGCTCATTTGGTCACAGGCCAAACTGATGGCCTTTCAAATGCTCCCCAACCATCCCTGAGGAGGCAGAAAACAATAATGGCTGAACATTGGCTGCCTGCACTGCCAATCCCAATCCTGTCTCTAATAATTGCAAACACCTGACTTGACAAAGCCCAAGGTTTTATACACCTTCAACCTGTCCTTGGATGGGGTTCAAGCAAGGAGGAAACACCAGTAGAAAAAAAGATGTAGCCAGGTGTCAACCCTTTGAGGGAGACCAGGTCAGGAAATAAGATTCCCCAGGTTTGACTGGAACTCTACTCTGTTGATCTAGGCTGTAGTATCAGAATCTTGAAAGCCTGCCTGCTCTCCCTTCCCTCCCTCTTATACCCCAGTGAATTAGGGTGGAGCCAGTCTAAGCTGCTTTCTAAGGCTTTCATTGTTTCCTCGGCTTAAAGCATGCTTTTGTTTTTGCAACCGTTTCTGCATATTTTCTCCATGATCACCTCTGTGGCTTTCTAACCAGGACACGTGTGTGTGTGTGTGTGTGTGTGTGTGTGTGTGATTGTTAGATGCAAGTGGGGAAGGGCCCTGAGAGCAGGCAGCATCCCATTCTTATTTTCTGAGCCAGAGATGCTGCCTCCCTCTCCAGTGAACCCTGCTTTGTGACCTTTGGAGCTGGCATCATTCTCATGCAATCTGGAGCCTGCTTCTAGTTTGCTCACAATTCCCCTGCTCACAGAAAGCTTTGAGGAGCATTTCCTGCTTTGAGCCCTTCACATAATGCAGCAAACCTGATTTTAACTTTTGACTGGGTCAGTATTAAACACATAAGTCCTCACTGAGGAAGCTAGACATTTCCAAACATCTCTGAATCCACTCGCCGGCCACTGTCAATTCACAGAGAACCTGGGGAGGAACAAAGAAACACAAGTGATGCCGAAGTCATCCTTCCAGCAAAGTCATCTGATTCTTCCTGAAGCATCCACACCCCAGAAATCAGTCCACGCCCAAAGGACAAACCCAGCTTAGGACAAACCAAGCGTAATTGAATGGTAGTTCAAATATTTGCAAATATGAAGAAACCCTATGAGAAAAATCAAGTAAATAATAGTTAATAGAACTTCAACGCACTACGAACAGTGCTTTGAGATCACTCAAAAAATGCACTCTAGCACGTTGAGCTACTTTATTGTTTGTTTCAGAAGCAGAAAGCCAGCATCATCACTGACTTGACTTTGATACATTTTTATTTATCAATGAGAACCAGTGTGCTATAGTGGTTCAGGTGTTATATTAAAAATGGAGAGGCCCAAGCTATACCCTCAACCAGAAAAGTTTATTTCTGTGTGAGAGAGCCAGTCTGTTTGTAGGGAAAAACAGGTTTTGCACTGCACGTGGATATAAACTCATACCATTTTTTAAAAAAATGATATCATTTCCATCTTGTTCCCAGCCTGCTACTGAGGCAGCCTAAAGCCATTTCAGTTGTTCCAGTTTGGAAGTCTTTTCCTTCTCCTGACACAAAATTCCTTCTCTGTTCACATTAATGTTCATATTAATGATCACGATCTGGCTCTTTTTGTGGGCCTTTGAGTTGTGATGGTTGGCACCCTGTTTGGATGATGGTGTTACTTCTATTTGGAACACCACTTTATAGTTTTATGGTTTTATTATTGTTTATCACAGTGTTGTCCAGACTTGGCCACTTAAAATGAGTGGACTTCAACTCCGAGAATTCCCCAGCCAGCCATGCTGGCTGGGGAATTCTGGGAGTTGAAGTCCACTCATCTTAAAGTGGCCAAGTTTGGACAACACTGGTTTATCAGTATCGGTGTGGTGGTTTTTCATTCTTTGTATTAGTTTATGAAGATTCTCAGGCATCCAGGTGGAATTGTCTGGAGGCTGAGTTAAAGTAAAAATACTGATGTCAATAATGCATAGAAAGACACCCAATTGTTCTACAGAAAAAAATATTTATTATTATATAATGTTATTGCTGATGCATGCTTGGTAACTGAGAAAGCCAAAGAATACCCAAAATAAATCAGTACTTCATTGATTATGGAAACACCTTTGATTGTGTCAATCATGTCAAGCTATGGAGTGTGCTTAGAAAAATGGGAATCCCAGAACATTTCATTGTCCTCGTGTGAAACCTATATACAGGACAGGAAGCCACAGTATGGACAGAACATGGTGAAACAGATTGGCTCCAGGTTGGCCAAGGAGTGTGACAAAGTTGTATGCTCTACCTTATTTATTCAACCTATATGCTGAATATATATTAAGGGAAGCTGGATTGGAAGACTATGAGTGTGGTTTTAATAACTGAACTAGGCTGATGACACTACTCTGATAGCCAAAAATGCAAATGATACGCAAGCTCTTGGAACTACAATTAAATGTAAAGAAGACCAAATTAATGACAACAGGTACAACAACCAGCCTTAGAAATGACAGCGAATATATCAAAGTGGTGGATAGCTTCTATCTTTTAGAATCAACCATCAACAGTAAAGGAGCAAGAAGTCAAGAAATATGCCACAAACTAGCACTTGGGAGAGCAGCCATGAAACCTTGGAAAAGATATTCAGATGCCATGATATGTCTATACCTATAAAGATCAGAATCATGCAAGCCATGGTATTCCCTGTGACACTCTATGAAAGTGAAAGTGGACTTTGAAGAAGCAGGATAAAAAGAGTATTGACACTTTTGAACTTTGGTGTTGGAGAAGACTCCTGAGAATACCATGGGTAGCCAAGGGGGGCGGGGGGAGGATAATCAAACAAATCTTCCCAGAGTTCACACTTGAGGCATAAATGACCAGACTCAAATTATCATATTTCACACATTTTATGTGAAGACCTAGCTCTCTGGAGAAGGCTCTAATGCTGGGAAAGGTGGAAGGAAAGATAAGAAGAGGATGACCAGCAGCAAGGTGGATGGACTCAGTTACAGTGGTGATTGGTGCACCATTGGAAGACCTGAAAGACCATGGAGAAAATCTATCTATGTAGTCGCTAAAAGTCGACACCAATTTGATGGTGCATAATCACAATTATAGAACGAATTTCCATGTTTTCTACACCTGCAGCTGAAGCTGTGGATTAACTTTCAAGAGTGTATCTGGGAAATTTTTCAAGAATATGACCAAATAGGCAGGCCTCGGTAGCATGTCTGTGCTGCATTGCTTTCTCTCCAGTTATTCTATTATGGTGGGATATTTTATTAGAGGGCAGCACCGTAATTAACTATTTCAGCAAGGGGAATGCAAGCCCTTGTTCATTTATTCATTGTTTATTTTACTGGGCTTGCATGCTTTTCCAATCAGTATTGACTTTGAATGGCTAACCTGCTCTATTTCTAAAGATAAGGTTAAAAATATATATAAACTTCAATAACATCCCACCATTACAATACAACTCCCTGTTTTATGCCATGCACAGGAAAGTAGAAGTTGGGTTGTTTTATGAACAGTTGCAGCCCCTTTAAGGGCATTAATGGCACAGCTGTTAAAATTCCAAATTCTCGTTACTTGTATAAATAGCTGCTGCTCAGAACTTTTGTGCAAAAATATCTGCTGGCTGTTGTGTCTTGGTGCTATGTGATTATATTCTTCTTCCCCTCTGCCTCCTCACAGTATTCATTGGCAAAAATGTGTTTAATTGCGTTAGATTACAGGCATGGAGCCGTGAGATGCTGTAAGTGTGCCATCTGCCTGGCCTTTGGCTTTCACTTAAAACCTGAACTGAAAAAATGCTAAAGGATCCCACCCTGGAAAGGAAGTCTACCATGCTGTAGAAGAGCCTCCCTCCCTCATTCACCCCAAATGAGAATAGCCACAGGATTGAGGAGATATCGTGGAAGTTGCCTCCTGGGGTTTGGATAGTCCCTAAGAACCACAATTTAGTGGTGTTGGTAACATTAGATGCAGTCATAATTTCCCTAGAAAAGTGACTGCCCTGAGATCAACTAGCCCATGAAACTGTTTTCATAACCAATAGTTACTATTGCTTTGTGCCTTCGAGTCAGTTTTTTGACTCCTGGCAAATGCCTGGACTAGTCCCTGCCTTCTTGGCAAGGTTTTTTGGATGTGGTTTGCCCTTGCCTACTTCCGAGGGCTGAGAGAGAGTGACTGGCCCAAGGTCACCCAACTGGCTTCGTGCCTAAGGTGGGACTAGAACGCACAATCTCCCATTTTTTTGCCTGATGCCTTAACCACTACACCAAACTGGCTCTATTTATTATTAGGTTACCTTATTTTAGACTGATTTGGATGCTACTATGGCCATCCTCCGGACCAATGTGAAGATCCACCTGTTGTACACAGTGAATGGTTGTGTTGCTGGCAACTGATGCAAGAATGAAAACTGTGCTCGTGGCCCATGTACCTAAATCCCAATTGCTGTATTCACACAACATGCTTGACCTGAGTATTGAATTAACCCATTTTCTGGATTCACCCAAAGCACTGAACCATAAAAAAGTAGCTGAAGAGGCTGACTCTCCTGACCTATTAAGCCACCCAAAAGTGGGGGGAAAGCTAAGATGAAACGAACCAAGTTAGCACAGTGTATATATAGCTGCTTAGTCTTTAATTGGTTTTTAATCCAGTCCAGAGGGGGAATAGTTGGTTCCATTTGGGTAGCTGGATGAGTATATGTTTGTACCATTCAATATGTGATATCTGAGAACTTCTCTTCATTAAAAAACAGAAATAGAAAAGCTTTGCTGCTATTTGATCAAGAAAGTCCCCATTCCAACCCAGCCTTCTAAATGCCACTGGTCCCTCCTGCTGACATTGTCCCTACTGGAGAATTCTGTTCTAGAATCCTCCCACATTGTCCAGGCAGCTCTGCCATTGGCTCAAGTGGCAAAAAGCCATTTTTATGGTACTATCGAGCAGAAACTGTCAGCCCCCACCACATCACAGACAGTCAGCCCTTCTACAAAATTACCATGTTTGCATCTTCTTTGAGATCACTCTAACCTTTAGAGATAGTGTACTTTTACTCCTCCTAGAACTAATGCTAAATCAGGGCTGATCACTTCAACTCAACCCTGAAGCCAAATACTGAATAATTTTTTTGTTGTTGCACCAAATTGCTGTCCTCTCTAAGGAATAACCTACCAGCATAACTTGTTGGTACGGGCTGCAAACTGACATAATAACCTTAATTAGAATAATTTTATTCACGATAACCAGCCACTGAACATACATGTTGAGTCTCCTAGCTCAAACAATGTGAGGTCCAACCATGCTTGAGTTCCGGAATTGCTCACTTTTGCACTAAATTCTGCTCTTCTTGACCTACTAAGTTGACTAGTATGTCCTTAAGTGGACAGGCTGAGAAAGGAAAACCACAAAAGCAGAATAAACACTTGCTAATGGAACAATGAACATGACCCTATGAATTGTCCAAGCATACTGACAGCATGCTTAGAGAACATTTTTACAGCTTAATCTAGGCATGCTGATTCTTAGAACAAACTATTGATCAGTGATAAGTAGCAGTCTTATTTTATTCAAAGGTAGATGCAGAAGATTTAATTCTGATTGGGACTGGGTGGGTGAGTGGGGCAGTAAAGGATTTATCTGTTATATGTTGGAGGAGCATATCTACCGAGTCTGATTGGGCGGAGTTATAAATCATGGGGGGGATGCTGCATATTGAGATGGTTACCCCCTATAGCAGGAATGGACAACCCTCATTTCCTGGATTATGTGTGGTCCTCCAGGGCCTTCAGGGCAGCTTTCTGTGGGCACCCCAAACCTTAGACTCTCCCTCCATTTGCCTGCCTCATTGCGACTTACAGCTGCTGTAGCTTTCCAGCAGAACTAGGTTTGGGAAGGTCCAGTTGCCAAAGCTTCAGCTTTTCTCCTGAGAGAGTTCTATGGTCCCTAGGTCTTGCAGGAAGAGGCTGGATGAAAAAGCCTTAATGTTTCCTCAGGGAATTTCATTCTTAGTGATAAAAGAGTGAAAATTGGAGGCATTGCTTCTTTGTCCCTCACTCTGTTTTAATGGATATTTCATCCCCATCCCCAAATGGAGGAGCATGTCATCTGTTCTCCCACTTTCCATCTCTATTCTGGTGCTCTTATGTACCTAAAAGGGTTAAGCCTGAAATAACCAAGGGCTGCTCCCTTTGGGACTGTCTCTGCTAATTAGCCACAGTATCGTTTCCAATGAGTCTGGACATTTCTGTGCCTTTTGATAGATAGAGATAGATAAATAATGTACATTCTTGACTGTTGTCCATGTCTCGCTCCCTGATTTTGCTGCCTTTTGTCCCATTTTTGCCAGTTAAACGTTTTTGTTTGTCTGTTGGCTGATAAAAAACCATCAAGCTATATTATTTGCTAGCTGAACTGAATGGTATGTGTGTCCGTATGTGCTCTGGTCTGGATATAAGGATCAACTGGGAGTGTGCTGAGTGCACACTAAACTGGAAAGTACCCACCATAATTTTCCAACAATAGAAATGTCACTTAGAGTTACCTTGAAACTGAACCAGGGTGAGCCAGATACAGAGCCCTGTCTTCTGGGAGGAAACACTGAAGAAATAACACCCAGAAAAATGGGAGAGTCTGAACACTGCTGCTGCTGCCAGGGCACAATGGCGGGAAGAATGGTCCCTGCATAGCCTATATCAGTGTTGTCCAAACTTGGCCACTTTAAGATGAGTGGACTTCAACTCCCAGAATTCCCCCGGCTGGCTGGGGAATTCCGGGAGTTGAAGTCCACTCATCTTAAAGTGGCCAAGTTTGGACAACACTGGCCTATATTCCTGAGGTCAAATCTAGCTAAAGCAAACATACACACACACACACACACGCACATGCACAAACACATACATATGCATGCATACACACATAGACACATGCACATAAACATATACACACTATACACACAATGGACACACGTCTCCTTGGTTTCAGTGAGAGAACAAGTTAAGCACATGGCTATTTTTCCAATATGAGATGATGTAAAAGTGTTAATGTTGGCTCTGTCATGTTCTAGTTCTATAAGAACTTTGCTCTATCATTAAAAAAAAACACCCTCATTTTATTTTTCGGGAGAAAAAGTTTCATTACTATACACTGTGATCTGGCATGCACAAATCTTATGAAAGAGGTTCTGCTGTTTTGAATCTCTCCCCACCCCATTTACACAAACCAAGTGAATTTCGTAGGTGACGGTGTATGCTTCGACTCCTCTCCTCAAGGCCTAAGAGAAAAAGCTATGGAATAAAGTACACAACTGCAGTGTTGGAATAAACTGGACATGAGAGCAAAAACCTGGAAATGAATATTGAATTTGGCCTGCTTCTGTCCTCCCACAGAAAGCCTAAAAAAAAACAAAACCCAAGAATTTCTCGCCACAGAAAACGGGCACGAAACAGGAGAAAGGTTTGAGAATTATCTCATCAAACTAAGAAGAAACAAAAGAAAGAGGAAGGAACCATGCAACGATCATATTAATGAAGCATTTTGTAGAGCATTTATAAAGTATTTGGTGTTTTTTTAACAAAAAAAATGTAATAGAGAACACACAATAATGTGGATTCTCGGGTGTTGTCCCTTGTGTGCTATAGTGAAGTAATATAGCCAAGTGAAGGGAAGAGAGGAAACAAAGCCTGCTGTCTCCATCTGCCTTTCTACCCCTACTGGCCCCTCCTTGCAGCATCTACAAATTGGAGTAACACAGCTGAAGAGGGGATCCTGTAGAATCTTCTCCCCAAAGATCTGATCATGCAAGAATCAAGTCTGTGAAGTGTTCCAGATGTTGCTGAACTCCAACTCCTGGCTGTTCTAGCCAGGCTGACCAATAGTGTGGGGAATTATAACTCAACGAAATCTCAAGGGCCAAGGATTCCCTACCTGTGCAGGGATTATGGGGCTAAAAACCTATATATGTTGAGTACAGTCCCACCAAAGTATTGGTGTGTAGAGAGTTAGGAATATGACCTTGATGGAGATATACAGGAACTGTTACCTAGACAACAGGGGCTGAAACATTTTTAAAGTCCAGAACAATGAGATAACATTCAGAAGCAGCTCAGGCAGATGCCCCCTTAATTTACAGGGGTATAAAAAGCAGGGGAGGGACAGCACAATCAGACTTGCAAGACTATTATAGCCAATCTTGCTTAATAAAAGCAGTTTTAACCTTCCTGTGGCGTTGATTTCCTGGTCTGGTCTGGACTACCGAGTGGGACTAATACGATGGCAAAAACAGAAAGGGTGTCACCAGCAAACTTGGCATTGCTTTCCCCCTCATGGGTCTGTGGAGCTAGGATGAATACCCTAATAGGACTTCCATCTGTGTAAGAGGCTGACAGAAGATATCTTTAAAAAAACATAGCTTTAAGCATCAGCTATATTTTTTAAAATGCAAAATTAGGTGTAGGATCACTGTTTGCATCCACCATTGATTTTCTAGAACGCCATGTTCCTGCAAGGCCGGTGAGCATAGAGTCCATTCAGAATAACAGCCAGGAAATCGATGGGTAGGGCTCTGTGCTGTGATAGAGCTACTCCAGATTCAGAAGTGATATGTTTCTCCAAACAAGTTGCTGGAGAGCAAGAGCAGAAGAGCCCTATTGGCCTCTTGGGCTTGTGGGCCTCTGATCAGCCCCTGATTGACCACTGGACCACTGGGGGAGCAGAATGCTCCACGGGCCTTTGGTCCGATGGGCAAAACCACGAAACAATGCACCACTCAATTCTTTTTAAAAGGAAGTTCAGAGAAAAGTATCAGCTTAGGGAACAAAAAATAGTAATAAAAACAAATATCAGGTCTACAGTATGAGCCAGTAACCTTGTATTTATAAGGCAAGGGTTATAACCATTGTCCTATTATAGTATTCCTGGTAAAAGAAGACACTAGAGGCCATGGTAACAATTGATTCCGTTGAGGCGGCGTGCCTGACTTGGTGAGGGAGCTAACGAACTGCTGGGGTTAGCCTGTAAAGCACACCAGCCAAAACAGACGGGAGCCCTTGAGCGACAAGAGTCCTTTCAAACCACAGCAGGAAAATGCAAGGGGAGTGGGGTGAGTACAGAGGGCTATCTTCAGTTCCTGTCCTCCAGAAATGGTTACTGGCTTGTTCTGGCAGCAGGGCAAGTGGGCAGTATGGATAAGCCATTGACCATATTTAATAAAAATGGTTTCAGTGGCTTAATCTTGAGAAAACAAGCAGAAGTGTTTGTTTAATATATATGAGTGATTCTTTTTCTCTCTCTCTCCTGTCCTTTCGTTTTCCTATTCCCAGTATTGGCAGTGAAAGTAGACAGCCTCTTGGAAGCACTGGATCGGGAGGACGGATGTGTGTCATTTCTGGAGCAAATCCATAGGGCAACATAGGTTGTTCTGCAGAAGGAAGCTGATACTCAGGGAAGTTGCAGTTCAGCACATCCAGAGTATTCAAGACTGAGTGTTTTTAATTTGAATGGAGGTAGGACTAACACCTGCTAGCTAGGGAGGATTCGGAGGACAAGAAAACCAGCAACAAACTCCTTTTCTAAGCTGTTGTCTAGATCCAACAATGACAGCAGAATATGGGAGACAGCACCATATCTACCTATATGTTTATGGATGCCTTGTTCAGGTAGAGCTACCTTTTCATTCTGCCATTTCCAAATCTTTGTCCCAGGTAGTCTCTTTGCGTGGCAGCGTTTAGATCTAAGTGCAAGATTAAATTAGTAGCAATGAAATGGAAGGGAAAAGCTTGCTTTTGTTAACTTAGGCCCAATGGATTTCAATAGGGTTAAAATGTGAATAATATACATAGTTCATTTTTTAAGCTGCTAGAAATGTTAACTTTGGAATACTTTATTTTTAATTCAGGGTTAAGGAGACAATCAAGGAGTTCCATTAATTGGTTTCCAATAGAAAAGCAAGGGTTTTTGGCTCCTCCTAAACCGTGTTCTTATTCTTTACAGAAATATAGAGAACGGCATGAATGTGACACAAATGGGCACAGATTCCATGCTTTTTTGTCTCTGAGCAGTGTAACTACAAAACCAACGGTCAGTGGTTTCTTTACGGAAAATGGTTTTGTGTGATTGCTACTTTGGGGTCATGGTAACCACAGAGTAAACCATGATTTTAAGCCCAGTTGTTAATGGGTTAATGTACAGTTACCCATCAGGCTTCTCCTTAAATAAACTATGGAAAGGAACTTTCATAGTTGTTCCAGTTGAAAGGAAAAGGAACTGAATGCATTCAGAGCGTTTCACACTAATCATTTGCTGTGGCATAGCATGGCTAATTAAATTGCTGAAAAACGAGTGGGCTACCCACAGCCCTCAAACCACATGCAACATGCAATTAGCAACTTGTATGATAAAGGTGCTGGGCTGGCACTGGGGAGACCCAAGTTCTGGTCTGCCCTCAGCCACAGCCTCACTGGGAGACTTTGGGCCAATCACTCTTTCTCACACTATCCTACCCCACAGGAATTTCTGGGGGAAATGGGGAGAGGGAACACTATCTAAGCTATCTGGAGTTCCTTCTCCCCCTCCCCCTCCCCCTCCCCCTCTTCCTCCTTCCTCCTGATAACAACAACTGCGACTATTATTCTAGGTTGGCCACCCAGTCTGATTTTGGGGCATTTGGGGAGAGTTCAAAAGCTTACAGGCAGGATGGGAATGGTTTGCATCTCAGAACCCTCCCATTCCTATTTCCACTGTAAAAATCACATAAACATTGACCCTCTCCTTCTAGGGACATAAAAGTAGCACCTGAGGGTCTCCTGCTGACCTCCAAAATTTGAGTAGGCCAGGTTTCAACACCCAACACCCCCAAGGTTGCCCACCCCTGCAGTGAAATGCATGAATGAGATTCTGTGGGAAAGGACTACTGAATTTGGTTCTGATCCTCAGCCACAAACGTAATTTACATGCCAGCTTCAGCTTAAGACATTGTTTTGCATCTGGCTCCAACCGTAACCCTCCCAATTCTAGTAAAAAACCTCAGATGGATTCCACAAAAATCTGTTGGTCCCTGATGCCAGGCATCCTTACAGAATAATTTACTGAAAAAGAGAATGGGTTTCTGTCTGTGGGAAATCTATCTGAACCAGTCCTTTTCAGATTGCACAACACAAGGAAGACTTTTACACCCCAATCCAATCTATCCAAAATAGGAAATGAACTGAAAAGGAAATGAGTCCAATTCAGAACTTAGCAAAGGAAGTTATCACAACCTCTATTTGCTACAGTTATCCTTGAGAGCTAACGGCTTTGCTAGATCTCGTCCCACTCTTTGCTTCTTGAGAGGAAGCGCCAACTGCTATCTGGAAGAACCCAGATATGTAACGACTCTAGTCAGTGATGCTGAGAATAAAAACACTGCTTTGTGCTTCCCTTGTGCATTAAGATAGTGGATATTACAAATTAATTTATTTTGGAGGAAGTATGTATGGCATTATGCTTAATTTTTAGCAGGAATTAGAGGAATAATCAAGCACACAGGTAATACCTAACTGGGAAGGATAGCACCCAGAAATCCTAAAAAAAGGGATTGTTCCTAGGAATTTTCTGAGCAACTCAGCAAACTGATTCCAGATAATTGGCATTCATCCTTTTCTTTTATGCATGGCTGGAATCAGATAAAACTTTTTTCAGAAGCTTCCCGAGCAGATCAATAGGGCCACCGTTTCAGATAAGAAGTAGCCAATTTGCCATTCATACACACTTAGGGTTCACCTTGGATCATTAGGCTGTACGAAACACCCACAGAGACAAGGCATTTTGCATAATAAAAGGTAGTGGGTGTAAAACAGTCCTTTGCAACTGTTCCCCTCATTTTGATCTTTTAGAACTGTCTCTGTTGAAGGCTGCATTTTGAATTCTTCTAGGCAGTTAGTAGTTTGACTTGAGAAGTCAGTACAGACATTTTTCCTGCCCCTCTTCAGCATAAGTTGCCTGCCTGCCTTTTTAAATCTCTCCCATCCTACCCCTTTCACTTCACCAGTTGTTCTTTATATATTGATATATTGATCTTTAAATAAAACAGCCTAACAAACTTAAATGGAAAGCAAAAAAAAAAAGGGGGGGGGAATGAAAAGGGGGAAAAAAAACAATATAATTGTTCTACTTGTCTACAATACAGGTAAGTATATCTTTGTAAAAATTACTACAACTCAATTTTTAAATATCAGTTGAATCTTGACTACATGGAATCATATTGTCTGATCTTTCCTTTTTGTCTATAAAGGCTGGGAACTGAACGATTTTGTTAAGCCAGCCTTTAGAATCTGGTACACAGGAATCCATCCAGGAGTACAAAATCACATTTTTTAATATGTTCCAAATACAATATATCCAAATCACTTCATAAACATACATTTTCCAAATTTGGGGGATATAATTTCACAGCACATGAACAGATTGACATGTTAACTTTCTCCCAAGAACCTTGTTCATCACTGCAATAATATCCAAACAATAAGGAACTACTAATGTACTTTCAATTTTATGGCATCTCCAGCATAAGAAGAATGATAACCACACTTTTTTAAACAATAAACATTGAGGTGCCCCATTAAACCTCTTCACACACACACACACACACTGATGTTTTAACCTTCTTTTTAGATTGTAAGGGCAATTCTGCAGTGCAATCTAAGCTGCTTCTTTCCCACTCTGCTCCCAGCTGTTTCTAAACCCAATTTCAGAGATTCCAGTCTGGCTTACACAGGCTGGGATGACGCTGAGTCTGGACAATGGCCACTGCAGAACCTGGCTGCTCTTTTGCTACTTCTTGCTGTTCCCATCTGGGCAGGGAAGGCAACTCTGTCTGGCTGTCTCCTGTGCAGACCAGTCAACCAGGGCTTGCCTTTTCCTTTTAGAGACTGCTCTCTCCTCACTAGTCGCCGTCCCTTTCCTTTGCTTTTCCAGATGTTGCACATAGGGATGCTTTCATTCCCTTTTCCTTTGACGCTATAGCACACTCTTATTCTTTTCCCCTTATGAGAAGCTCTGATGTTACAAGAATCAAAACAGTAGGGAACAAGTCATTCTTTTATTCTTACATCCCTCCGTTGGCTCAGGGAAACTTTCAAGCAAGGAAGAATAGAAAGTTCACCTTTGTAGAAACAAAGTAGCAACTTGCCTATATTGCAACTTCAAGATAGGAAGGAAGGAAGGAGGGAAGGAAGGAGGGAAGGAAGGAAGGGGGAAAGGGTCGCTTTGCTGTACAGTGAGCAGAGGGTGGGAAATCAAAGGGACCATGTTTCATCCAGCCTGGGCAAAAACCAAAAGCCTGTCTGCTGGGAGATGTAAAGGCCAAAGAGAAGATGAGTTCTTGGGGTGAGGATGCTTCATTGACTCAATGGGCCATTAACAGGGCAGCAACCAGCTGCTGGAAGGGAGAAAGGGTGCCGGGCCCTGCAGCTGTTCAGAGCTGGGGCTGCTGCTAGATTAGAACAAATTGCTGGAGATCATTCTCTCTGAAGACCTGAAGGCGGCTGGACCTTTTCCAGGCACTTTTGAACTGAAGTTGGAAAACACAGGCAAGGGCTGCATTTGCAATGGGCTGGAATGGAAGGAGAGCAATGTCATCTGTTCCTGCACTCAGGAAGCAATGAGTAGCCCATACTGGGGATGGGCCAAGCAGAAAGTGTGGATCTGCTTTAAGCAACATTTAAAATGTTTCTTAAGACCTGAGACCTCTAGCTTTGTATTATAGGAAACTCCAATTCACTACTCCCATTTTTTGTAAATTATCCAAATTTATTTTTGCAAATGTTTTAAATTATTGGTAATGTTGAATTGTTGATTTGGTCTTTGTAAAAACCTTATCTAATACATTGAAAACTACTGGAGCTTCAGAAGCAGCCAAGACAGTTGGAGCAAATCAGGAATATAACTAATGGTTGAACTATATGTAATGCCATTCAAATGTTTTTGTACTCCTTCTGTGGACTTTCAAAACTTTTGAAAGTGTCATCATTCACTGAGAAAGAGTAATTGTTCCATTTTCAACTTGAGTTTTCCAAAGAAAGAGGTTTCCTACTGTTTTTAAATAAATTATTCCAAAGTGTCAATTTCTGATGAGAAGTTAAGTTTTTAATTGCTTACTCATCAACACCCAAATATGTCTAATCAGCTTAATTGTTAATCGCTCCAAGACTCAGAACCAAGTTCTGGCCAGGATTTCTCTGCCATTCTCATGCAGAACTGGATTGTTGCTGCCCAGATTACATAGTCCAATCAAAGAGGTTGAGAAAAAAGGACACCTGTCAGCAGTTTCAGTTTCTTCTGAACGAGTGGCAATGATTATTAATTTCTTTCCTGTGTATTTGACTCTTCCTTATCCATTTTCTGTTCTTCTCATGCTCACAAAATATTTGAAAAAGTTCCCTCCCCATGGGAAACCACATTTATGCCCTACTCACAAGCATTTCATTTCCCTGAGTCAGAAGAGAGAGGGAGATTACACATTCAATCTAATCTCCAGCAAACCTTATATTTAACATAGTACTGCTGCATAATTATCCTGTTTACAATGTTCTGTACATCTTTTCTCACAGAAAATGTTTTTAGATTTGGATTCTAAGCTTCACACAAATGCCAGAAAGCTTTGGCAAGGAGATGGCCTCTGCATACTTAGGAATATTTCATGGAGAAAAAAAATATGTTTGTAATAAGGAATGCACAGAAGTGTGCTGGCTCCATTTGAACAAACCAAAGCCAGCCAGTTTAGCCTTCCAGCAAGAGGACTGTGTGAGCTGAAGTGGATAAACACAGCTTAGGTTAGAGTTATTAAAAGAAAGAAGTCAGGGCCTCTCAACTCCTTCGGCTTCTTGCTTAACACCTTTGGTAACTTCTTGAACGATGAGAGAGTAGTATCACTTGATGCCTCTGAGTTTTCATCAACCAAAGATTGCACCGGGGAAAATCAGAGCACTTCGAAACCAGGACAGACCCCCATTCTTGGGTTGCTCAAAAGCAGTTTGAAGTTGAACTCTGATTATCGTCAGGCCTTGTAATGCTGGGAACAAGGAGCAAGAATCACTTCCTCACTCCAAATCCTGCTTTAACAAAAAGTCCCTTGACTCCCACCCCACTCAAAAGGGAAAGAAAGAAAGAAAGAAAGAAAGAAAGAAAGAAAGAAAAAGAAAGAAAGAAAGAAAGAAAGAAAGAAAGAAAGAAAGAAAGAAAGAAAGAAAGAAAGAAAGAAAGAAAGAAAGAAAGAAAGAAACCCAAACAAGCAGACTTGGGGATTTGCCTGCAGTTTGTTCTCTACCTGAGAGAACGTGACAATTTCCCCCCCTCTTCTTTCACTGCTAAGGGGAAGATGCAGGGCTGTTTAGCCAACATTCTCTTTTTAGGATCTCCTAGAGCAGCTGAAGTTCAGGAGCTGGAAAAAGAGGTGAGAAAAGCATCCCTGTCAGTAGAACAAAGATCTGTCCCCAGTCTCTGCAGAGCTTCAGTGGCATCCAGTTAAAAAACTGGCTTTGGAGCAGATCCTCTTGCACTGCCACTAAGAATTAAATCGGCTGCCAAAAAGCAATGTGGAGCCCAAACATTTCATGCACAAGCACTCTCAGATAGAGGCATCAGAAGCCCAGGCACAACAGAAACTTTGTAAAGCGATATCATTATTCATAATTTCTGGCAGGCCATCCTAAAAGAGATACGTTCTAGGCGAATACAACATTTGCAACAGCCTTCTCCAAACTGGCGCCATCCGAATACAGTTACACTTCCCAGAATTCCCAGACAACCTGGCCAAGGGCTGTCTGGGAGTTGTACAGCTGCAGTTCCAACATCTCTGCAGGCTGATTTATAACCCCAGTCCTGTGCATATTAACTGCAATCAGTGACACTCACTCAAAGTTAAGTGACTAGAGGATTGCAGCCTTAACTGTGCTGTCTTTCCTCCTCCAACCACAGCATTTCTTTTCTCTCCCAGAACCACACCACATCTGGATTTTCCATATCTTTGGTGCTGATATAGCTTATATTAGCCTTCCAAACTTGTCAGTTCAAATGCTTTTTCCTGCCTTGCTGGAATTATGCCTGCTTCTCTTTGTACTGACTTCTTGCCATTTTCCATCCCAGCTGGAAGGAAGTTCCTCCATCCACTTCAGGTGTTCCATCTTTGGACACATTATTTTATCTCCTTTCTTGGGATTATTTGCTCTCCTTCTGCCTTCTCCTGTTTCTGCTTTGTTCCTCTTTGTACCAGGAAGAATTTCTCTCCATTATCAAGCGATTTCCCTCTCTTGTTCACAACCCTTTCCTCCACATTTCCTTTCAGCAAAGCAGAACTACCACACAGTCCAAAGGTTAAAAGTAACAAGGCTGATGAGCAACAGGGTAAAGTGGATTCTGGGGCTGCCTATGCCCTTGAAATCTGGGTCACCCTCACAGTTTTCTCCCATGACTGCTGAATTGTAATTTTTAGGTAGCAGATGAGAAAATGATTAAATATTGGGGAATGATGATAAAAAGGTATCTGTTTAATTTCAATTTGAATTTATTTTCAAATTAAAAATTCCTTTTTTTCTGGCTCTGTAAATAACTCTGTTTTTAACCACCTACTTTTGGAAATGCCACTCCTAGCATGTTTCTTTCTTTCCTTCCACAAAAAAAGATGCATATTCCTGGAAACTGTTTTATAGGTATTGCTTAAAAAACATCGTTCTTTCTGGGAGGATTTTTTTCTATCATGGTATTATTAACCTTTAAAATGGAAGGATCATGTTAGATTCCTGACTCCTCTTCTCTTTTTTTAATAGAGGAATTTTAGTATCTTAAATTCAAGATCACTCTTCTACTGAGTAAATGTGATTGTTACCATGATTCTTCCTCACCAAATATGAATGGGGTTTGTTGAAAAGATAACAGCTTTCCAGTCAACCAGGGAGATACTAAATAGTCAAAGCTGTATTCAGCTCTCAAAGTAGAATAAAACCTTAAGTCGTCCAAAATTATTACCACTTTACTAGAATGAGGGTTTTTGTGTTTTTCAGAAACTTTATTTTAATTCATATTTATTTTTTGTTTTTATTGTAAATCACCCAGAGTCACTTCTTAGTGAGAGGGGCAGTGACCAAATTTGAAATATATATATATATATATATATATATATATATATATATATATATGTATGTATGTATGTATATATATATATGCCAATGTATCTAGGGTAATGGATTTATGTTGTACTAACACAGGTTTGTGGTTCAAAATCCTTCAGATGGTTTTACCATAAATCACAACCTGAGAAGTGCTTCATCCTTGCTTGCCCTAAGGCTCCTGGATCAGCTAGCTGGACAACTCACATGAATGAACCATGACTAATAAGCATCTCACCCAGCCTTGGTGCCCATTTGGCTTTGAAGTGCACTCAGCTTGAATTGAGATTGGATGTGCAGACACTTTGTCTGGGGAAGAAAAAGTTTGGGAATTTTGGAGCCAGAAGAGAAATGGGACCTTTCAGTACATAAGAGTTTTATGTGCTGCAGCAGTCAGTGTTCCCTTATGCTTGGACCTTGGCTCCTGCTGTGCTAAGTAATTACTGCGCTTCATCTAAAAGCCAAAAGCAGTTTCTCAAGGCAGAGCCAGATTATGTGCTGGAGTAAATCTCTGAAGCTGCCTTCAGTTGCAGTTGACTCAGACAACCAGTAGACTCACGGTGGCCACATGAAATTCCCTCCCACTGACCAACTAATTGTGTGAAACCACTGCCTCGCTCAGGGATAAATTGCATGCTCACCCACTGTCCCAAGTACTATCCCAAGTAGTTGTGCAAGAAGCTCCAGGCTAGTTGTAAGTGGGGAGCCAACTTGAACAGCAGTACAAAGTGGCCACCAGAAGTCCGGGACTTAGGATCCTGGATCTTGGTAAAATTGTCCACTTGGTCTTAATTGTTACTTGGATGTTTCTTCTGACATTACAGGCTATGTCAGGAACTTGCCACGCTCCATAGGAGGTTTATGACCTTCCACTGCCTATTTAACCTGGTCAACATGCAACGAGTTCTCAGATTTCTTCTTGCTGAATAATTATGACATTTCAAAAGGTAGCTGAGGATGCAGATCTCACACTGAGAAAATATACGAACTGCAGTTCTATTACCAAAGTCAAGTTCCTCTGAGAAATCAGACATATATCTTCTGATCTATTATATCTGGATCCCTTTCAGTCAGGATTCAGGCCTGGATATGGAACAGAAATGGCATTGGTCGTACTTTTGGATGATCTCGGGCAAGGGCGGGATGGAGGTTGTGTATCCATCCTTGCTCTGCTTGACCTTTCAATGACTTTTGGTACCATCAACCATGATATCCTTCTGGATCAACTCCAAGGATCCACAGTGGGTGGCACTGTGTTGTGCTGGTTTGCCTCCTTTCTCCAGGGTCAATACCAGTTGGTGGTGATTGGGGAGGAAAGATCCTGCCCTCAGCTCCTATACTGTGGGGTGCTGCAGGGTTCAGGGCTCGCTACAGTCCTATTCAACATCTACATGAAGCTGCTGGGTGAGCTCATCCATCGCCATGGGGTGAGGTATTATCAGTACATTGATGATACCTGGTTATACATCTCTGCCCCTGATGAATTAAGCAATACTGTTGAAGTCTTATCTTGGTGTCTGGAGACTGTGAGGGCCTGGATGGGGAACAACAGGCTTCAGCTGAACACCAGCAAGACTGAGTTGCTCAGGGTTTTGGGCCCTGCCTGTTCTGGGATTATGCCATTTTTGGTGCTTGGTGGGGTTGTACTGCCTCAAACAGATCCAGTGCACAACTTGGGGTTCTTCTAGACTCATGACCCCTGCTCAAAGAGCAGGTTGCAGTCATGACTAGAAGGGCCTTTGCACAGCTTTGTGTTGTGTGCCAGTTGCACCCATTACTTGATCGGGAGGCTCTGCTCGTGGTTACTCATGCCTTGGTCACCTCCCAGCTGGACTACTGTAATGCACTTTACATGGGGCTGCCCTTGAAGAGTGTCCAGAAACTTCAGCTGGTGCAAAGTTCAAGTTATGTGTGCCTCTAGAACCACACACATTACACCTCTGCTCTGAGAGCTGCATTGGTTGCCAGTCTGCTTCTGGGTCCAATTCAAGGTGCTGGCTTTAACCTTTAAAGCACTTCATGGCATGAGGCTGGGTTATTTGAGGGACCACCTCTCCCCAATTACATCTGCCCATCCCATCAGATCTGGCAGAAGAGGTATGCTTTGCGCCCCATCTGCCAGGGAGCTACACTTGGCGGTACCCAGGAGGTGGGCTTTTTCTGCTGTGGTGCCCACCTGATGGAACATCATCCCCCCAAAGTGAGGTTGGCTCCATTCCTGTTAAGTTTCCAGAAGTCCCTCAAAACTTGCTTATGCCATCAGGACTGGGGCCCCAAGGAACCGGTGAGTTGCTGAGGTGGCTCCATCATGGTTAATATCTGCTGCCCTATCTTTGCCTTTTAATTACAATTGTTAAAATTTCCTGGACTTGTTAATTGTTTTTATATTACTGTTTTATCATTTTTATTGTACGCCACCCAGAGTCACCTTTGTGTGAGATGAGCGGCCATATAAATATGATGAATAAATAAAATAACTAAAAGTCAGAATGCTCCACTGTCACATTTTTCATATGTCAAATAATCTAGGAAGCAACCCCTATTGACTCATTGCCCCCTTAGATTTATTCATGCTACGTGTTTAAAAAGTACTTTTGATCTGTTGGTAATATTATGCTACAGGGGTTTGCTGAAAAGAATGTTACACCCATATAGACATTCCTTGAATGAAAACCAGATTCTTGTGGGATCATAGAGATGACTAGAAACAGCCAACCACATATTTTGCTAAGTTTGTTTACTTCTTCATGATCCTCTGGAGGACTGGCTCATTTCCTTGAGGCATCTGGTACAGTTGTGCGCATGGTTTACCTTTTAAACTTATTCACGTCTATTATTTTTGCATGGTGATTGGACTGTTCATATCACATGATTCAGTTGTTTAAACAAAGGAGGGGGGAGCTTGTAGCCCTTCAAATATTGCTGATTTACACCTATTTACAACTGCCTAGATAATGGTGAAGAATGTTCAGAATTGCAGTTCAAATGAGCTACGCTTATATATTAGAGATACATGATTGTAGACTCCTGCTTTGATTTTTTTCCCCCTTCTCTGACCTCAGAAGCTAAGTGGGGTCTGACTTGACTAGGATTTGGATGGGAGATCACCAGACAAGCTGTGGTTGTAGAGTGGACTGGGAAGTGAAAATAGATCCTGGAAAAATGCAATGGCAAACCACTTCTGAATTGGTGCCAAAGAAAACTGCATGAAATCACCAGGGGTTGAGTTTGTTTGGATGGAGATTTTACTTTTATTTTTTCTATAGCCTCTGTACCATCCTAATAGCAGTTAAACTGTAATTTCAAACAATTGCCCTTCATTCATTCATTTATTTATGTATTTAATAAATTTATATAGTGTGTCAATCCAGTTAGACTTTAGGCAGCTTCCAATATAGTAATAATAATAATAATAATAATAATAATAATAATAATAGTAGTAGTAGTAGTAGTAGTAGTAGTAGTAGTAGTATAGAATGATTGTGGCAAAAGAAAGCAAAGATAGTACCAATAGTTATAGGTGCCTTGGGTGCAATACCAAAACATCTGGAGCACCATCTGAAGACTATCACCATTGACAACATCACTATCAGTCAATTGCAAAAGGCAGCTTTACTTGGAACAGCTTACATCCTGCAACGATACCTTTAACACCATCAAACAACAACATCTGCCTATCCCAGGTCCTTGGGAAGGACTCAATAGGTGGTTAAAATGCCAAATCCAATCTGCCAAAATGTCTGGCTGACTCTGCGACCAACTATAATAAAGAATATACAAATTGGGTAAAACTAAATCTTCAGAGCCAAATTGGTTGATTTTGTACAGTGCAAATTCATGGGATCATTATATCCGCTGGGAGAATATCCCAGGAAGCAAAGATTGAGTGAGTTTGGGACTCTTACTGGCCATAAGGAGCTAGTGAGATGGTTCTGCTATGAGCTAATGAACATCTGAATCCAAGGTTGTGTCGCCAGTCAGCTGAGACCTGGCTTGGAGACAACTACAAGAAGGAAAGGAAGTCTATGTGATCTATTATTACTATTCCTAAGAAGAAACTACAAGAAATCTGCATGAATCCTATTTTCACTTGGCCAGTAAGCATCACTTGAAAAAAAATAGGTCAACAGATAACAATTTGGCTTTGGGGATGGAATCTGGTGCAAAATCCATGGAGAGTTAGGGAGGGAAAATTGGCTTCTATAGTAAAAACGGATTGATATATTTCCAACCTTTCCAGCATTCCCCACTCTTCTTTAAGTTCAAGTATAGTTTTTGTAACAGTACCTATGTGTTTGCAACATCATCCCATCTATTTCTATCTTTATTTTGTTTCAAGAGCTATTGACTGTTTTTATTTCTCTCTCTGATCGTGTCATTTTTACTCCTAAAACCATTGACCTACTGTCCAGGGTTAGGGAGGGTACCAAAAACGGCAATGGAAGCAAATAGTAGGTTATGAAAAAGAGAGTTTTCTTTTCCTTCCTTTTCTTTCTTTTCTTCCAAGAGAGAGAGACTTGGAACTTGGAGCATCGCCCCAGGAGTCTCGGTGTAGATGCCTATAGTTATGAACAGGCCTTCAGTTCTTTTTGAGGTTAATGAGACTTACACAGAATGATTCATTTATTTGGAAAAATTAGCTTCAGCTAGACAATACACTTTTAACTAGAAAAGAATAAAAATGTAGCATAATTATATGTACAAATAGTTGTGGTTAGTTTCAAGAAATATCATGAGTCATCTATTTCTGGAAACAATTAAAGCTAACTGAAGTGCATCCTCAGAGTAATAACTTGCCATTTGTGTGTCCCTTTAGCTGGGTAATTTTATTTCATTCCCCACCCATTCTTGATTATCTGGTTGTTTGGGTTGCATTTTGCTGCTTTTATGAGTTTTCAAATAGAGCTTATTTCACTGCTGGGGTGGGGGAGGCAGCATTCCTACAGATCTTTTTCGTCTTTATTTTTACTCCAGACTTCCTCATTCTCTAAACTTTTTTTTTTCAGTATGCAACTTCCTTATAATTAAAACATTGCCTATTGGTGTTGCATACCAACAGATATTGGCATCGCCCTCCAGTTATGAAATGACTCTGAGCTCCATTTGGAATGCAGCACATAACTGTGGTTTTCTCTTCCTTCTCTGTCTACTTTGCCTTGCTTAAAGCTATTCCTGCCAATGCCCCTGTCACAATCTTTCAGTAATCTAACCCATATTTGCATGGTTTTAAATTACGTGTAACTTTTCTTCAGTGTGTATCCTCAGCATGTCAATCAACTGTCTATCCTACATGGTGGTTGTTACAATCCTTACACTGTATGTTGTAGTTGACTACCACATACAGTGTAAGGATTACAACGTACAATGTAAAGACTGTAGCAAGCACCATGTAGGACAGACAGGTAACGGACTGGGAGAACGCATCCACAAACATCAACTGGCAGTCAGAAGACACCGTGAAAATTCCTTCATCTCTCAGCATGTAGCCAATTTCAACTGGGAAACTGTTGACATTTCAGATCAAGCCAAATCCAAAAATGCTCAGGCATTCCTGGAAGTTTGGCATTCTGTTTGGCACAAATCAACCATCAAAACCCCCCACCTACAGACCAATTAAAAGACACAACCAAAAGTCCAGGAAGGAAAAACAGCCCCAGAGTACACCCTACCAGCCAACACCCAGATAAGTATGAAACATCGCCAGCTAAACAGAAAGGGAAGAACTAATATCCTCCTCAAGGAACCATCAAGGAAGGAACCACACCCCCACAAAGTTTGGCAGGGCAAGCTACCATACATAAACAACCAGCAAACTTCACTCTCCCATGCACTCCCATAATATTACCTAAGCCCCTAATGAAAAAATCAACCGAGCTCAAAGAACACCAGGAACCCAAGAAAGAAACACAGACGTCACATTATGTCATGCCTCTGTGCAGAAGGCTTTATAGGAGTTCTACCAGCCCTATTGAATGGGGGGGGGAGGATATCTCTATTTTTACACAGTGTGTATCCTGTATGGTGCTTTATATACCACTAAGAGGCAGTACATGGCCAGTTTTGTCTCCTATTGGGACTTGTCAGATGTGCCAGGGGGAAGAAAGGGGCGCTTATGGCAGAGACAATAGTGGGGAAGTTCCATCCCTGATTAGTGCTGGAAGGGAATGGTGGTGCTGGTGGCGAGCAATCAAAGAATCTAGTCCTGACCTTGTGGCTGGCTGCATCGGGAGAACATGCAATTGTGGTCACTAGGAGCTGAAGACAACTTGATGGCACATAACCAACCAACCAACCAACCTCAATAACTGCAGCCATCACCATGGCTCTTAATGCTGGCAATGTACCTAAGATAAAACAACTAACTCCACCAAGAATGGGATAAATAATCATGACAAGTGGCAGAAACAGTTGCAGGAAGTGCAGCTGCATGAGATCGATGTCAGGAACATTGAATGATTAAGGTGACCATTGTACTATTCTTCCGTGTTAGTAAAAAACAGGAATAAAAACCCTTGTCAGCGAAAGCAGTGGAAACCTGTAACGCAAGCACGAGTGAAAGAGATAGCACCGTATCTCCAGCAGAAACGAGGTCTGTTTCTGGTTTAAATTGACAGACTGTGCAGCACTGAACGAGCACTCTTTCAAAACAGTGCTAAACCTATGTATGTAAAGAGCCAGCGTAAGACCTGACAAACCTTTCAGAAAGTGCAGGTCAGGCATTATGTGGGCAGATGCCTTCATGGAAGCTCAGATGGGGTCAGGTCTCTCTGGTAGCCCAACTCAAAATGTCCATGGAAGACAGTGCCTGGGGACTGTAGGGGACGGCCATGCCTGCAGCAGCCTAAAGTGGCCAATCAGAGCTGGAAAGTTTCCATTCCTTGATCATATCAGCAACCGCATCTTTGGAGCAGTGTGCCAAATCATGTTGTTGTTCAGTTGTTAAGTCGTGTCCGACTCTTCGTGACCCCATGAACCATATTGCGCCAGGCCTTCCTATCTTTCACTGCCTCCCTGAGTTTGCTCAATTTCATGCTCATTGCTTCAGTGATGCTATCTAGCCATCTCATCCTCTGCCGTCCTCTTCTCCTTTTGCCTTCCATCTTTCCCAGCATCAGGGTCTTTTCCAAAGAGTCCTCTCTTCGCATTAGGTGACCAATGTATCTGAGCTTGAGCTTCATTATCAATCCTTCCAATGAGGAATCAGAGTTGATTTCCTTTAAGATTGACTGGTTTGACCTCCTAGCAGTCCAGGGGACTCTTAAGAGTCTTCTCCAGCACCACAGTTCAAAGGCATCAATTCTTCGGCGTTCAGCCTTCTTTATGGTCCAGCTCTCACAGCCCTACATTACTACTGGAAAAACCATAGCTTTGACTATGCGGATCTTTGTCGGCAAGGTGATGTCTCTGCTTTTTAATATGCTATCTAGGTTTGCCATAGCTTTCCTCCCAAGGAGCGTCTTTTAATTTCATGGCTGCAGTCTCCGTCTGCAGTGATCTTGGAGCCCAAATAAATGAAGTCTGTTACTGCTTCCATTTCTACCCCTTCTATTTGCCAGGGATTGATGGGTCCAGATGCCATGATCTTAGTTTTTTTAATGTTGAGTTTCAAGCCAGCTTTCGCACTCTCCTCTTTCACCCTCATCAAGAGGCTCTTTAGTTCTTCTTCACTTTCTGCCATTAGGGTGGTATCGTCTGCACATCTGAGGTTATTGATGTTTCTCCCTGCAATCTTAATTCTGGCTTGTGATTCTTCCAGCCTGGCATTTCTCATGATGTACTCTGCATATAGGTTAAATAAGCAGGGTGACAGTATACAGCCTTGTCGTACTCCTTTCCCTATTTTGAGCCAGTCGGTTGTTCCATGACCGGTTCTAACTGTTGCTTCTTGGCCCGCATACAGATTTCTCAGGAGACAGGTAAGGTGGTCTGGTATCCCCATCTCTTTAAGAATTTGCCACAGTTTGTTGTGATCCACACAATCAAAGGCTTTTGCATAGTCAATGAAGCAGAAGTAGATGCTTTTCTGGAACTCTCGTGCTTTCTCCATGATCCAGCGAATGTTGGCAATTTGATCTCTAGTTCCTCTACCTCTTCGAAACCCAGCTTGTACATCCGGTAGTTCTCAGTTCACGTACTGCTGAAGCCTAGCTTGTAGGATTTTGAGCATAACCTTGCTAGCATGTGAAATGAGTGCAATTGTGCAATAGTTTGAGCATTCTTTGGCATTGCCCTTCTTTGGAATTGGAACGTAAACTGACCTTTTCCAATCCCGTGGCCACTGTTGCGTTTTCCAAACTTGCTGGCATATTGAGTGCAGTCAGCATCGTCTTTAAGTATTTTAAATAACTCAGCTGGAATACTGTCATCTCCACTAGCTTTGTTGTTAGCAATGCTTCCTAAGGCCCACTTGACTTCACTCTCTAGGATGTCTGGCTCAGGGTCAGTGACCACACCAGCATGGACATCAGGGACATTAAGATCTTTCTTGTATAGTTCTTCTGTGTATTCTTGCCACCTCTTCTTAATCTCTTCTGCTTCTGTTAGGTCCCTGCCTTTTTTGTCCTTTATCATGTCCATCTTTGCACTAAACGTTCCTTTGATATCTCCAATTTTCTTGAAGAGATCTCTAGTCTTCCCCATTCTATTGTTTTCTTCAATTTCTTTGCATCGTTCATTTAAGAAGGCCTTCTTATCTCTCCTTGCTATTCTCTGGAAATCTGCATTCAGTTGCTTATATCTTTCCCTTTCACCCTTGCTTTTCACATTCCTTCTTTCCACAGCTATTTGTAAAGCCTCATCAGACAGCCATTTTGCTTTCTTGCATTTCTTTTTCTTTGGGATGGTTTTAGTTGCTGCCTCTTGTACAATGTTACAGACCTCCGACCATAGTTCTTCAGGCACTCTGCCTCCCAAATCTAATCCTCTAAATCTATTCATCAACTTCACTGTGTACCCACATGGAATATGATCTAAGTCATACCTGAGTGGTCTAGTGGTTTTCCCTACATTCTTCAATTTAAGCCTAAATTTTGCAGTAAGAAGCTCATGATCTGAGCCATAGTCAGCTCCTGGTCTTGTTTTTGCCATCTGTATAGAGCTTCTCCATCTTTGGCTGCAAAGTATGTAATCAATCTGGTTTCGGTATTGACCATCTGGTGATGTCCATGTGTAGAGTCGTCTCTTGTGTTGTTGGAAAAGAGTGTTTGCTATGACTAGCTTGTTCTCTTGACAGAACTCTATTAGCCTTTGCCCTGCTTCATTTTGTACTCCAAGGCCAAACTTGCCTGTTATTCCAATTACTCCTTGACTTCCTACTTTAGCATTCCAATCCCCTATGATGAAAAGGACATCTTTTTTTGGTGCTAGTTCTAGAAGGTGTTGTAGGTCTTCATAGAACCGGTCAACTTCATCTTCTTCGGCATCAGTGGTTGGGGCATAGACTTGGATTACCGTGATGTTGAATGGTTTTCCTTGGATACGCACTGAGATCATTCTGTCGTTTTTGAGGTTGTACCCCATTACTGCCTTTCCCACTCTCTTATTGACTATGAGTGCAACTCCATTTCTTCTAAGGGTTTCTTGCCCACAGTAGTAGATATAATGGTCACCTGAATTAAATTCACCCATTCCCGTCCATTTCAATTAGCTGATTCCCAAGATGTCGACGTTCAATCTTGTCATCTCATGTTTGACCACATCCAGCTTGCCTTGGTTCATGGATCTTACATTCCACGTACCTATACAATATTGTTCTTTACAGCATCGGACCTTCTTTTCGCTTCCAGATACATCCACAGCTGAACGTCCTTTCGGCTTTGGCCCAGCCGCTTCACTCTTTCTGGAGCTACTTGGAATTGCCCTCCGCTCTTCCCCAGTAGCATATTGGACACCTTCCGACCTGAGGGGTTCATCTTCCAGCGTCATATCTTTTAGCCTTTTAACATTGTCCATGGGGTTTTCTTGGCAAGGATACTGGAGTGGGTTGCCATTTCCTTCTCCAGTGGATCACATTTTGTCAGAACTCTCTGTCATGACCTGTCCGTCTTGGGTGGCCCTGCACGGTATAGCTCATGGCTTCACTGAGTTACACAAGCCCCTTCGCCACGACAAGGCAGTGTTCCATGAAGGGGCCAAATCATATCCATGGCCAAAATTGTATCGGGGAAGAGAGAAAACACCACTCTAAAATTGGAACAGTTAAGGACAGCTTAAAAGTATCTCAGCTATGGGCTGGGGATCAGACCAAGGTAGCTTAACAAGGACATGGAAGAAAAAGGTAATTGCTGAAGCATTTCATGTTGTAGTTAGGAGAATGTGAGGAAGAACCCTCTGTCTTGTCTGCCAGGTAATCTCTGATTTCTGAAAACTCCCTGACCCCCCCAACTCAGTCTCTGTGACTCCCAGTTTAACTCTCACTTTTCTCTCTTACTCCCTTTTTGCTGTCCAGCTACACCCTTTCCCCCAGAATTCCACAAGAGGTTCTCCACCTGTGATTTAGTTGGGGCAATAAGAACTTCTCTGTGCCTGAACATTAAGTAGTTGCTATTAAAAAAAAAAAATTGTTCTACCACCTCTAAATTATTGATCTGAAAAGTACAGCTGTTATAGCTTCACAGATGTCTTCAAGGCTCTGAGGTTAGGAGCTCTGTATGTGGATCCCTATATGCAGGTGCAAATTTCTGACATCTGCCCTGATTTTTCTAGATAGTAGATCAGTGTCTCTCAACCTTAGAACTTTAAGATATGTGGACTTCAACTCTCAGAATTCCCCAGCCAGCATTTTTCCCTTGTCTGCTATCGGAGTCCTTCCTAGATCCAATTGCTTGCTACTCCGCAGTCACACTTACCTGGAGTTGGTCCGTCCTGGCCTAAGCCTGACTGGTGCGGGTGGGTCCCATTTAGTAGCTTTATACCAGAGCTGATTATGTGAAGGGGTTAGTGCCTATCCCTTTTTCATACTTAATATATACTCTTGAATGGTCTTAAATGTCTAGAGGAAATGTAGTAATGGATACAGTGGCTTAAATGTGCCCCTAAAGCAAATATTTCATTAATTTTAAATATTACTTGTTTTGGAGAGAAACACAGCCCTTTAATATACTGTAGTTGCTTCATTACGTATTACATTTGTCTATCACTGCTGTTTCTTTTTCAGCTGTGCCACTAAGCAATGCTTTTCTCACCTGCAGACCAATATTTTATTGATGCAGAGAAAATTTAAAATTGCACCAGTCTAAAGGACACTAGATTATTGTATTCCTCTTGATTTCCTGACTGCTGTTCAATCAATATTGGCAATTAAATAGGAATTTGGACTCTACATGCTTTTCTCCAATAGTTTTCTGGGACTGATTAAATATTTGCCTGGTTCAGTTGTGATTCTTCAGGTTCAAGATCCAGGAATGCAGTGGATTGCAATTCTGCACTCTCAGTTGGTGAATTTTCATTGTTCATTCATATGTAAAGTGAGAGAAGGGAAGAACATTAAATCAACAGCTAAAAGGTATCTGACTGAGTATACAATTGGGCCATGAATGGGTATAATTTTTCTTTTAAAAAATGCATTTATATCTTAACATAATGCATGCAATTATTCATACTACTGGAAATATTAAAATGGTATGAATTATCAAGGGTGGAGGTCATGCAAAATAATTGTCAAATAAAAAGGAGTAAAACAGGACAAAATGAAAGTAACAAATAGAGCTTAGAGGAATTCATCTATGTAGTGTTTTCTAATGATACATTCAGAAGTTGAACTCTGATACCTAAATTTGTTTCTGGGAGCAGAGCTATTAGGAGCCCTTGGCTGACAGCAGGCATTGGATATCTTCTGGTTAGAAGGTTCACCACCTGCTTTGGTACATTGGGGCACAAGGAGAAACCCCTGGAGCCTTTCCTGAAAGTACTTTGATGGTAATTACATGAAAATGATTTCATTTAACTTTCTAACCAGAACATCAAAGCAGCACTTTGAGTAAATCCTTTAAATAAATAGAGGCAGGTATAGATTCTAGGAGCTGCTAGGGAGCGGAGACAGCAAGGTCTTAAAGGGCACAACTAGACATGCTCTGGGAATGCAGCGCCAGTCACTTATACCATTGCCCTGTCTCAGCCCTTGCACTCAGCCTCATTCCCCAGTCACTGGACCTTTGGAGGCCCTGGCTTTCAGTGGCTGCTGCTCAGTCTGGTCAATCTTCAGTAAGACCTCCCTCATCTAATCACAGATGAGAAGGCTGACCTTGTGTGTATTATGGAGACTTAGATGGGTCTCAGATAAACAAACAAGCAAACTAATCTGAGCAATCCGATAAAATTGGCCCTGTAGTTAATCTGGATGGGTCATTTCCCCCCAAAGGAGGTGGTTCATGACTTGGAGGTCCTCAACTCCTGCTCAAGCTGGAGCCAAGGGGAAGTTTTGCCTGGCTTGGCTGGTGCACCAGTTAGGACCCCACTTGTTCCAAGATGTCCTGCCATTGGTAACTCATACCGTGACCATCAGTAGGCTGGTGACTGTAACATAGTTTACATGGGGTTGCCTTTGGAGATGATAAAAAATGCACTGCTGAGCTGCTAGTGGCACAACCCTGCCAGTGTAACACCAATTTAAAATCAGTTATCAGAAAGCCTCCGGACCCAATTCAAAGTGTTGGTCCTAACATGTAAAGCATTACAATACACCAGGCAATGCCTTGCCAGAATCAAGCCCACCCATCTGGTCCAAAACTCTTGAGATGGCCTATTGAGATCCCCTTCCAAGGACATGACCAAGGTGCCAGGCCTTTTCTGTGGTAGCCCCACACTCTGGAACACTCTTTCTCTGAGTTTCAGTCAGCTCCATCTCTTTGTGCATTTTGCAAGGAGGTAAAAGCTAGACTATTCCAATGTGCCTGTCTTCAGCCCTAGTTGACTATAGGCTCCATCACCATAGGAATGATCTTGTCCTGGTGTTCTTTTTCTTACACCTTTTATTCCATCAGTTGTTTTATTGCCTCTGTATTGTGTGCTTTATGTTTATTGTCCAGAGTCTGTTAGGCTTAGGGCAGACTACAAATCCTGTTAAATAAATAAATTACATGCAGTTACATATGTCTGGATAACTTGGAAGGAAGAAACTCTTAAACTCCTGCAGGCAGCAACAATCTTGGGTCAGTCCTGAAGGTTATAATTTGATGAGGTCAAGCATGGTGGTGCTACTGATTATATATTGTCTCTGGGTTGTACACAGTCATTATATTAAGCAAGAACTCAGGATTCAGTAGTCCAGACTTGAGTCCTGCACCACGCTCATCCACATCTTGCTCTTTGCTCATGAAGTATTGGGAACTACACACATACTAGCATAAATATCAATATAATAATTATACTCTTGGGATGTTCAATAACATTTTTCAAACCATTTCTAATTCATGTGTTTTTCTCGAGGATTTATTTTTATGGAATATATGGGGAGAGCTTTCAAAAGAGCCATGTGAGCCTTCCAAAGAATGGGGGGTGGTTTCACATTTTGAAAATTCCCTCTTTAAATTGTGTACAGACCTAATGTTTGGTATGCGCACACACTTGCTGAATCTCTGCACTCTCAAATCGTAACTTTCTCTCTCTCGCACAGATGAAAATTGCATTTTGTTTACTCTCTTAGATTTGTTCTATGCTTTTTTCAGATCAAAATGCTAAAATTAAAATTCTAGGGTAATGAATGCTTAAATTAGGACAGTTAGAATACTTAGGAAAAAATGAAATTGCAAACACCCAAAGGACTTCCTTCCTTCCTTCCTTCCTTCCTTCCTTCCTTCCTTCCTTCCTTCCTTCCTTCCTTCCTTCCGTGGGTCAGTTCAGATGGAAATAAGTTCTTCAGACTGCAACATTTTCAGATAGGTAGAACATATGCATAATGTAAAGTTGTGGCAAAAGTATTCATTACATGCACCACAACCAAAATGAATGTACTTTCTTGCCATAGTCAATAAATCAAAAGCATAACTCTTGCAGGTTCTGAAAGGAATCCAGATTTGCCTGAGTATAGAAATACCTATGAATATAAAGCATTGCTCAGTTCTTTGCAGCCTTAAACATCTTTTAGAAATAAGTCCTTTGCATCCAATGGAGCTTTTACTCTGATATGTGCTTAGAACTGCAGCCTTAAAAAATCCCTAAGTATTAATATTCTGCAAAAAAGTTTGGAGAACCTTATTTTGAACTCTTATATTAGATGCTCCTTAAGCAAATTGGAAGACACAGTTTTCTTGCCAAGAAATTATAGTACCTGTGAAGGGGTGGGGTTGGTGGTGAGGGGGTATAATTTTACATGAAAAGGAGCCAATTGATGGAAGGGGCAATAGACTGCAGATCCCCCTAGCATGGATGTCTTCGGTGATAGGAATAATCATCAGCCCACTTGGAAGGCACAGGATTCTTTTTCTGTTGCTTGGCTGGCTAAATTTAACTCTTTATATAATGCATAAATAGGGCATCTCTATTCCCTTTCCTTTCCTATCTACCTTTTCCCTTTGCCTAATCTCCACCCAATTTGGACCTTCCCTTTACCTTCCCTTCCCTTTCCAATATTGCTACTCCTTCCTCTTAACCCACAGGAGAGGTCATGGGAAAGGCTGGGGCTGAATTTCTCCCCAATTATTTATTTATTTGGTAGGGGTTAAGATTGGAAACTGGGGTGAAAAGATTCTAGGAGGTAAATTGCTCCTATTTCTATCCTTTAAAAGCTTCCAAAAATGTTTTAAAACTATGCTGCTGAATTTTGGTGGCCCAGTTTTAAGACTTTGGGGAGATTGGGTTAATGATGGGAAAGAAGCTGTTTGCCCCCTAATACCTCTTTCTGCCATTTACAACCTATTTAAAAACAAAAATAAAACCAGCCATTTTGGCATTGAATTTTAGCAGCATGATCTAGGACAGCCTGTGCCCCTTGGCCCCACTGTAGGCAGACAATTTTTCAGGGGAGTTTGGCTGCTGTTAACTTTAAAGAGCCACTAAGTATGAAGACATCAGAACAAAGTTTTTCTTGTTTGAAGCACTCCCAAGAAAAATGACAAAAAAGAGTATTAAAATATCTAAATTGTTTTATTACATCCCACTACATTTTAACCAGCTTTTATTTTTGTTTCAGCTACACTGTTCAGAGGATTATGATTAATTCCCTAGGACCTTTTGGTTTCTTGTTTTAAAATTCTTTTTGTGGCCTTTAATATCTTTTTTTCCTAATGCTTGTAAAAACTGAATAAAATTTAAAAACAAAGATCTTTGTGATAATTAATTTTACCACTTTTTTAGCCATTGAATTCAGAATGTAAATGATTTTTCCCCCCCAATGAAACAACTCTCAGAATAAAGCATATACTTAGTATAACTATGTGTGCAAGACTTAGCATGGAGAGGCAAGGGGGCAAAATTGTGAAATGTGCATCACAGCTCTGTTCCTTTTGTACATGCACTGTGACATCATACACATACACATAAAGGGTGGAGCTTGCAAGGTGATGTCATAATGCATATTTCATCATTCTAATGAAATCTCCAGATTTCACGGGTGCCTCTGGGCACACCCAAGGTTTTGGGAACATCATGTTCAGCAGAGTCCCTGTAATCTCCAAGCCACCTGGGATTTTTAAAGTTTCTGCTGCCGATGGTGCTGCAATGGATTCTGTTCCTGAACTTCACTGAACTATGGAATCCAACACATCTGGAAGGATGGTATAAGACATGGGTGTCTCTAGCATTGCAAGGGTCTGCACCATGATGAAGCTTCAGATTCACCCAAAGCTCCACACCCTGTCTTGCAGTTCCTTTAACTAAGCAAGTGTACAACTGTACCAAATTACTCAAACTCAAAGTGCTGTTTTGGCTTTGCATTGGTGCTACCATGATAAGAGGTTTCTGGAACTGGGTAACTTTATTCTGATTTCTCTAACTTGATCAGGTCTTTGCAAAATTTACATGTTAATACACAGTTCTCTCAGATCTTCACAGTCCTACAGAAAAACATTTTTTCTCATGCTCCTTTGGTCACCTTACTTGCCCTCTGTTAATTAATCCAGCTTATCTAACCAAACAGATGCTACTTTGAAAAATTTAGGCTCTCAAGAAGAGCCTTGATAGCATAGCACCTGATAAGGATTTGTTCCACTCTGTAAAACTTTTCTGCAAAGAAACAGAACTTTCTTATTAACATACCTTCACTTTACTTTAAAAGATACTTTCTTAATGAAAGATAATTGTTTTGATTTTCTTTGCTTCCTGATCAGATGGGTCCTGTTCTTGTACTTTTGACACCATCCCAGTTCACACCATTTAGTCACCTGTCATTCCTCCTTGTCAAAAAACTTTGACCATGCTACTCTTAATTTGCAACTTTTAGCTCCACTCCTGAAGAATTCCAATTATATAGCAGCCAAGCAATTTAGCAGCAAAATCTACATTGGTTTTTAGTAAAAATGCATTCTGGTAGTTGGACTCTAAACTTAGCCATTTGCAATGAATCTAAGAAAACAATACATCTAATTTGGTCAATTGTAACTAAATTCAGAGCTGCATCTCTCCCCTGGCTAGAAGCAAGCCTTTTTTAAAAGAAAGATTTAAAAAATTGAATTGAGGCATATCTCAGTTTGCATTCCCGAAAGCTGAGATGATAAATGTGGACTGGCTGTCCTTGAGCAAGCAAATTAGCAGTTTGGTTACACACTAGTGCCATTTAGAATCAAATGACCCTCTGATTTGCGGAATGTGTATAGTGTATGCCTGTAATGGGGGGGGAGGGGGGACTTATATCATTGGAGTTGGGCGGCTTATAAATTCAAACGAACAAACAAATCATTTTTAATTGCACTGATTGGAAGCACAGAAGGGATAACCTCATCATAAGCATGTTTAAAGGTAAAGACGTCTTCTAGTCGAGTTTAACTCCTGGTGCGTACATGGATCCATCTATGATGTTTTCTTAACAACAGTGTGGAAATGATTTGCCACTGGCTTCTTTAGGATTGAAATCATATTGTACTCTTAAGGGGTAGTTAATGAATGTCATGTGATCCTGAATATTGTCTGATCCATCATGTCATATGTATTTCTTTATAACATTTCTAAACTCCCTATGCTGAGAATACTATAAAATTGAGCAAATATATATATATATATATATATATATATATATATATATATATACCCCTACATTAACATTGTTAAGGAAAATCACAGTAAAATTACCAGGTAAAAAGCTGAAGTAGTAGCAAGGACAATTTTGTAAGTGAAATATTTGAGCCATATTAATTTGTTGTTTATTGCTGTGGTCTGAAGGCACAGGAGGAGGACAGAGGATCATCCTATGGTGAATGAGCTTTAACTACAATATTACCAGCAGATTTTTCCTTCTGGAATAAATACCTGTATTGCAGATCTTATGAACTGAACAGGCTTGGATGAAGAAAACACTCTTATCTATCTTCTGGGCCAAAGCCTCTAGCGATTTTGTGCAGTTCAAGGTATAACCCACAACTTGAATTGCATCACAAAAATTGGAAACCTGTGGAAAGCTAAGTAGTTCTGCTAGCTTCTAAATCCAGTCAAAAGTTAGGTAAAACTTTCTGTTTATAAAGACAAGTTTGGGGAAAATGTAATACTACAGCTGCTTCTGCCACTAGTTATATGAATGACAGAAGAATCCTATTCCAGAAAGCAAAGTGTCTTGGCATGCATTCCTGGCCAAAGCTGCAATTATTATTATTATTATTATGGTTGGTCGCACAGTCAGCTGGATGTTTAGACTGGATTTGGCATTTTTATCCACCTATCGAGTCCTTCCCAAGGACCTGGGATAAGCAGATGTTGTTTGATGGTGTGAAAGGTATCGTTGTGGGATGTAAGCTGTTCCAAGTAAAGCTGCCTTTTGCAATTGATGATGATGATTTTGCCGATGCCAGTGGTGTTCAAGTGGTACTCCAGATGTTTTGAGATTTCACCCAAGGTGCCTATTGCTATTGGTACTATCTTTGCTTTCTTTTGCCACAGTTGTTCTATTTCTATTTGCAGGTCTTTGTATTTTGTGATTTTCTCCAGTTCTTTCTCTTCTATTCTGCTGTCTCCAGGTATTGCAGTGTCCACTATCTAGACTTTTTTGTCTTTCTTATCAACAATTGTTAAGTCTGGGGTGTTTTGTGGCAGTTGTTGTTGTTGTTATTTTGCCCCTCGTTTTCATTTTTCTTTCCTGGAGAAATGCTCTTTAATGAAATGATAAACCATGAATTGTTTTAATCATCATTTGTTGAATAGGCTGCAGCAGCTACATTCACCCTAGGGTTGTGCATCATAGTCAGATGATGTTCAAATTCCAAGCTGGGTTGGAGGAATTTGGGACAGATGGTCATTCATTCAAGAGAGAATAGATTGCTCTAACACCCTGTTCTGACTCCAGTTCCCCTTCCACTAACCTCTGCTTCAAATTAGTCGTCACACAACTCCAGAGCTCCTACAAATGTAGCGCAGATGGTAACACTATGACAGCCATGCCAAAAAAATAAAACAAAATGCTTTTGCAGCTTGTGCAAAACACCACAATGGGAAAGGAAGGGAGGAAAGAGGCTGGATTTGGTGACTGGTAAGTCTCTCTTCCCCTCAGGGCAGCCTTCTGCTAACTCCATTACACTGGACATCCCATCACAGCATCTGGGGAGGGAGGGAGAGAGGGAGGGAGGGAGGCATCTTGGGTGATGCTTCAAACTATCTCACTGTTACCCAATCTCTCATCTCTAACAGTTGCATAATAGTTTGTGAGGTGTCTTAGCTGGCTGGCTGAGGTAACGGCAGTTGTCTTTTATGGAAAAGACCCATGAGCACATTCCTCTGACTGCTCCCCTAAAAACCAGCTCTACCACATACAGGAAATCATTGTTCATGATTGTCAGCCCTTCCCTTTGCAGAAAACACTCACAGATTCCCTATCAGACACTTGCCATAGATAAGGTGGTGGGTTTTTTTTGGTGCCTTCAAGTCATTGATGACTCCTGGTAACTGCCTGGACTAGTTCCTGCAGTTTTCTTGGAAGTGGTCTGCCCTTGCTGCTTCCCAGGGCTGAGAGAGAGTGACTGGCCCAAGGTCACCCAGCTGGCTTTGTGCTTAAGGTGGGACTAGAACTCACGGTCTCCTATTTCTAGCCTGGTGCCTTCACCATTACACCAAACTGGCTCTTGCCATAGATAGTACTCATGGATAATAGGAACTATTTTCATTGGAAATTTCATCATATTTTGTCTTGAAACAAAACTTATAGGCATGTTTAACAAAAATTCTGATTTTAATGCTGCATGTCTCTAATTCCCCCCCCCCCCCCGTCATGATATCTGAAATTTGGTGTTCATCCATATTTTACCTCTAATGGTCTAACTGTCCTTAAAATTCCATACCATTCTAATAAAAAACCATAAACACTATAGCCATATAGGAATTTATATTTTTCTCATGCTAGAAAAGGTACAGCAGAACCTTGCTTTTCCAAATTTCACTTGAGAGCTGTCAGTGGGTTGCCAGAGGCTCTCCTCAGACTGACCTTGGGGTTGGTTAGTTTCTTTCCAAAGACCTGGTCCTCAAATCAAGTTGAGCAGTGTCTGGACTAGTTAACACGATACCTTACGTCAAAATCCAGAGTCATCTGGAATGGGGCAGCCTACAAATTCAATCAATCAATCAGTTAATCAATCTATCAAATCAGGCAAACTATCCAGCTTCACATAATGTGTGAATCCAATCTGCATGGTGTCCGAATCTGATGCAATGTCACTATTGTTTTACTATCTGTATGTTAACTGCCAAAATACAGGTGACATGAAGTTCTACTAGTGTTATTCCCATTGGCACAAGCGTCCCCAGGGTGGGGATGTGGAGTGTCAAATGATGAAAGTAGCACTGGGCTGTAAACCTGACCAACTTTGCATGGGTGTTACGATGTTGTCTGCATACACAAAAAGGGTGGAGTTTGCATCACAACGGCACAATGCTGCTTTCCTTGTTTTAACAAAAGTGTTTAACAAAAACCCTGTAGACATGTCTGCCACTGGGTTTCTTTTCAGAGCAAAGCAGCAGCCATGAGTGCTGTTCTGCAACAACACAGGTCTCTTTGGCTCTCAGAGAACTGAGGAGAGGACAGGATATGTAATGATTAGGCTGAGTTTCCCCATTACATTAAGAGCCACAAAGGTTTTAGGATTCCTCATGAGATGTGAACCCACTCAATACTGCTTGGAACTAGATGGGAAGCAAGCCATTCCAGCTTTTTCCATAAGCCAAGCTTCTGGTGGTCCTGGTTTAGCTGTCATTTACCTCTGAAGATCTATTGAGGAGCACCCTCAGCAGCCTGTGCCACTTGATCTCTCCGTAAGCTCTCAGCTAGGCTATGGCCACTGCCACTCCTAGTTTCAGCCCTGCCTACTGAAGGCAAGTAGGCCCCAAGAGATTTCCTGCCAGAGAACAGGATTTGCCACAGAAAAGAGGTTCCCCATGTTGAAGAAAGGATTCAGATTCTTACATTGTTTCTGCTTTGGGAGATGGAGGAGAATGGACCAATCGCATGTCCTTACCCTTGTTCTTTCTCTGTTCTATCTGAAGTCAAAAGAGGCTGCTTAAAAAAAAAGGGGGGGGGTGAACAATCACAATTGAAATCCACCCCTCCCAAAAAACTGCCTATACATTTATTTCTTTACTATAAGTGGCTGTATACATTCCAGTATATTTTTTGCTTCAGAGGTCATTGTGGTAAAAATAAATGCTGTCCTCTGCCATAATGAACTACGTAGATGCACATATACTGTATGCTTTCACTCTTTGCTTATGTAAACCAGATTTTCAGAACTCTGGGAAGGTGCTTTCTAAAAGGAACAAAGGATCATTCTCTGGTTCTAAAAAAAACAAGCACCAAGGCCAAAACCTGGCTTTTAGGAAAACCTTTAGATTCAAAACACATGCTACATCAGGCCAGAGATAGTTCAGTGGAGGACGTGTGTGTGAACAGTCCCAAACTGTTTTATTGGGTGTTTTGGGGAAAGAGTGTGCAGAAATGTATCCCTCACACGCACACATATATACACACAACCAGACTAGGCTGCGGGTACGAATAATCGGAACAATCTGCAAGGGCTTCCCGTTTGTGGCTGGTGGGATGTTTCATCAAGCTTTGTCACCATGGCAAATACTTTATAATCCATAAACATTTGCTGTGCTGAAAATCCACCCACTCTTGCTGAAAGATGGCCAGGTTTTGTTAAACTGCATTCCAGCTACCCTGCTGACTTTTGAGATAAGCTCTTGCAGTCAATGTTCCATGCGCTTGAGAAAAAAATGTGTGAAAAGTACAGTTTAGAAGAACATGGATCCTTTTTTTACAGTTCAATTTTTATGTTTTCATGAGAGAACCTCATTTGGTTGTTTTTTTTTTTAACTCAGACATTCACATTTTTGTCCACTGACTCCTCATTTTCTGCTTTTCTAGGAAAAAAGCTGGGAACAAGTTATTTTGTTTCCAGATTTTTAAGCTTTAGCAGGTGTCGTTCAGTTTTAACGAGACATTCTTTAAAAAGGTTTCTGGCTGTGCCTGGCTGTGTCTTTTTAGACCAGGGGTTTAAAAAGTGGATGGACGGATGGATGGATGGATGGATGGATGGATGGATGGATGGATGGATAGATAGATAGATAGATAGATAGATAGATAGATAGATAGATAGATAGATAGTAGTGGAAGGGATCAAGAACAAATATGATTTTAATTTACAGTTAAAAGAAAGATTAGAATAAAGCTGCTTATATCTATTTCTAGGATTTAAGAGTACAAATGACTGTATCAGTCTTCTATAACTTTGTGTTTTCCAGGTGTGTTGGACCCACTGCTAAGGTCAGCTGTTAGTGATGACTGAAGTTATAGTCTGACACATCTGAAAGGGACCCACTAAGCAAAGGTTGACCAGCATTGATTTCTTTGCATAATTTATTGATGTTTAATCCCAGAGGGGAGTAAAGCCAAAGGCAGAATTAGACTGCTTGCTCTCTCTATATGGCAAAGAAAGCCAATTTAGGCTCATTGGCTGAGTGCTAGACTAGTAGTGGGGAGATCTGAGTTCTAGTCCTCATTTAAGCATGTAAGTAGCTAGATGACCTTGGACCAGTCATTCCCTCTCAGCCCTTGGAAGAAGGCAGTGGCAAGTTACTTCTGAAAATGCTGCCTAGAAAACTCCATGGGACTTGTAGTCGCCCCAAGTCAAATTTGACTTGAAGGCAAAAAAAGAAAAAGAAAAAAAGCAGGGGGGAGGAACCTTGGTAAACCTTCTGATGGAGAACTAGCTTACAAAAACCTTTCATTCAGTGACCTGCATGCCTGTGAATCTTGAAAGATTTTAAATGATATTTTTAAAAAAATCTCTATCATTTGGCCAATATCCTAATTTAGAACTACTGGCACCAGAAATACCCACAAATGAATGCTGAGGTGAAAATATTAAGCTATAATCAGAGAGACTCATCTTCCCCCATTCATGAAGCTAAATGAGTATCCCTCAACCACTTTTTCTTTCTTTGCATGTATGGAGGGAAAATGGGTGCAAGGGGAAGGAACCATCCATGTGATATTGGGCTCCTGGGAAGAAAGTTGAAGTTGAAGAAATTCCTGTAAACACGTTTTCTGTATAGATATTCCTGTGCATTTCAGTTCTATATTTGTATTGGAAGCTTGAATTAGTAGGCTTTGTGGATATTGACTGAGTAGTTTACACATATATCCTTACTATCGTGAAAAAGGAAAGCTTTATACTGTGGATACACCCACTGATGGATCGGACTTTTCAAAAGACCCAGCAGAGAGATGTAGCAAGGAAGGAGAGCTTCCATAGGCAAGACCTTTGACTCTGGAGGACAACCCCTTAATAGAGAATGGGGAGAAATGTATTTACTACACATTAGAATGTGAATGTACCAAATGTCACTTTTCAAAGAATACAGGAACTCAAAATCCATTACCTTTCAAAATCTATACCAGCTTTTTTTTTTTGTTCTTCAGCTTCTCAATGGAAAGAAGAATATGTATTAGAGAAAAGTGGACCAAAATTCATGAAAGTAAAGTAGAAAAAAGCAGTATAAAAGAAAATAGCAACTACTCTGTACACAGGCAAGTTGGAAACAAAAATGTGAAGTTTAGAGAAATGTATTCACAAATATCTAAATATTTGAATACGGATTTGAAAAACCCTACTAATGGGATGAAGCAATTATTAATGAAAAAATAAGAAACAGAGAAGCCAAAATCTCACCCGTCTCTACCTAGACCTTGTAGGAGGAGAGCTGCATTTGTCTGTGGTGGTGAAGAATCAGGAGTCTAGTAGCACCTTTTTGGATTAACTGATTTTATTAAAAGGCATAAAGTTTTGGGAGATACAGCTCACTTCAGAAATGCATTGAAAGACATAAGATTCAACGGACGCATCTGATGAAGTGAGGTGCAGCTGCCAAAAGCTTTATGCATTTTTTAATAAAACAGGTTAGTCGGAAAAGGTGCTACCAGACTCCTCCTGATTTTTTTACCCATCTCTGTCCATTTCTCTGGATGCATCGATAATTTCCGTGAAAAATTTGGAAACGATCCTTCATTTTATTTTACATGTTATTACTTGGAAGCTTGAATTTCTCTTCAGGACAGTAAGGTCAGGGACCTGGGTGGCAGGGCTGGAAGGCCCATTCTCTTCCATTTATCCAGACAGTTTCAACCTTTCTGAATCCAGACAGAGGACTTTAGAGGCACTGAAGTGAATTTTCTAGGATCAACACGGACTGTCCAAATTTCAGTCTATAGTCTGAATCTAAAATAGTAAGTACACTTACCACTGAATTCAAAGGGAATCAAACAGGATTGTACAGCATCACATATTGCTGCAAAGCTGAAGTGACTAGCAAGATGCAGCCAAACTTTTTTCTTTTACTTGCTTTATTTGTACAAAGTGGGAGGGAGAATCATGCTGAAAATATAATAATACAATGATGTAGGGCTAAAAAGAGCCCGCTAAAGTGAGACCCCTGCATTTGGGAGAAAATGCTCAGGGTTCGGACTTCGTTCTATTGAGGCTGGCTGTGATAGCTCGATTTGAAAGAATTTTCAGCCTTCTTGATTCTGATGAGTGGGTCAGCCAGGAACAAAGTTTCCTGCAGTGTGCTAAAGGGTCATGAAAATTGGTCATCTGATAGCGTTCCTTTTTTTTTTTTTTAATGGATCCCACAATTATTAGAGGTGAATAAAAGGAATCCTTGTATATCACACAATCAAGTCTTTCTGTTTGAAGAAAACACACACACTAAATGGGACAATTTAGTATTTGGCAGAAATTCCTAATGATAAATTGCTTGTGAGAGCAAGAGCAACTCAAAACTAGGCCATTCTAAACCATACTCTAAACCAGTGTTTCTCAACCTTGACAACTTTAATATGTGTGGCCTTCAACTCCCAGAACTCTGGGACTTGGAGTCCACACATCTTAAAGTTGTCAAGGTTGAGAAACACTGCTCTAAACAAAGGAAGTGCAGTACTGTACCAGGTACAACATGCGGCCCATCTACAGTTAACCAGGCTTGTTGGGTGACAGAGGTACATTCATCTGTAAAACATAATGGGAAATTAACATTTCCTTTCTACTGTGGTGTTTTCTTCCAGGAACAAGGTGATTGAAACAGAACAGGACACAAAGGACACCAATCTAGAATACAGAAATCATCTTGAAAATTTAAATGAGACCACTGCATTTCAATATCAATTTCCTAACTGTGCAGCTGATGCAATCTGGGACTCCTGATGTTTTCCAATAAATGAAAACTATGCTAAAAGCTTTAATGTGAAGAACATCTGGCGATTTAAAGTACCTCTTTTAATACTCATTTTAATAACTCCCAAATGGAGGTAGAACTAGTACAATATACTTTGTTTAAAGTTCATTTCCTGTCCCTAGGATATTTATTGGCCCTTTAATGCTGGCCATTTCCACTTTTCACTTTTCCTGTGAGCCTTCTACTAGTTTTCATTGACTTCATTCCATTCTTGACCTCTTTTCCCCTCAAGAAAATTAAACACAGCCCAAGACATGTTGGACGCCAATTAGTTTTACAGCTCTTCTTACCTCCCTTTCTTCTACATTCTTTAGTTCATTGAGTCAACCATAATGTTACAAGACTTTAGGAAAAAGGACATACAGCCGCAGTGCAAAATACAGGTAATTAAAAAGATGTGAATAGCAAACAAAATTCCATCTGAAAGAGACAGAAAAAAAAGCATTGAAAGCATGAGATTGAATGATGCATTACTTCTTTCTATAAAATGTATAAAATGGCAGAAACAAAGCTGGGTATAACAGGAAATAACAACATTAAACCTGCCAATACAAAAATGAGAGGAAAACAAATACTTAAAATTTGAAGGAACAAAATGTGTTGATATTCAATGGAATACTACAAAATACAAGATCCAATATTTAGTTGTTGATTTTTTTTTAAATAGAACTGTGTGTTCTGTAATGTCAGTTCGGCACATATTTTTTATTGCAGGCTTTTTAAACCATGGGTTCTAATGGGTTATTCTTTAAACTATACACAGATGGGTCTCTGGAAATTATTATAATTCTACTATACAATGTTTTAATTTACTTTGATACAAATTTAGAACAATTTCACAATTACATGGACCAAAAGAAATTAAATCTTCTGGTATTTGAACTTTGAATTTTGCAATATAGTTTCTCCCTAAAAATGCATATATTTGGGGATGTATATATATATATATATACAGGTGAAACTCAAAAAATTAGAATATCATGCAAATCTTCATTTACGTCAGTATGGCAACTCAAAAGGTGAAACCAATATATGAGATAGACGCATTACATGCAAAGCGAGATATGTCAAGCCTTACTTTGGTATAATTGTGATGATTATGGCATACAGCTTACGAAAACCCCAAATTCACAATCTCAGAAAATTAGAATATTACATGACATCAATAACACAAGGATTGGAAATAGAACAATATTGGACCTCTGCAAAGTAGAAGCATGCATATGTACTCAGTACTTGGTTTGGGCCCCTTTTGCAGCAATGACTGCCGCAATGCGGCGTGGCACGGATGCTATCAGCCTGTGGCACTGCTGAGGTGTTATGGAAGAGCAGGATGCTTCAATAGCGGCCTTCAGCTCCGCTGCATTGTTCGGTCTCATGTCCCTCATCTTTCTCTTGGCAATGCCCCATAGATTCTCTATGGGGTTCAGGTCAGGCGAGTTTGCTGGCCAATCAAGCACAGTAATCCCATGGTCATTGAAGCAGGTTTTGGTACTTTTGGCAGTGTGGGCAGGTGCCAAGTCCTGCTGGAAAATGAAGTCAGCATCCCCATAAAGCTCGTCTGTGGAAGGAAGCATGAAGTGCTCCAAAATCTCCTGGTAGACGGCTGCGTTGACCCTGGACTTAATGAAGCACAGTGGACCAACACCAGCAGATGACATGGCTCCCCAAATCAACACAGACTGTGGAAACTTCACCCTGGACTTCAAGCATCGTGCATTGTGTGCCTCTCCATTCTTCCTCCAGACTCTGGGTCCTTGGTTCCCAACTGAGATGCAAAAGTTGCTCTCATCAGAAAAGAGGACTTTGGACCACTGGGCAACAGACCAGTTCTTTTTTTTTTTTTCTGTAGCCCAGGTAAGACGCTTCTGACGTTGTTTGTTGTTCAGGAGCGGCTTGACAAGAGGAATACGACATTTGAAGCCCATGTCCAGGATCCGTCTGTGTGTGGTGGCTCTTGATGCACTAACTCCAGCCTCAGTCCACTCCTTGTGAAAGTCCTCAACACTTTTGAATGGCCTTTCCTGACAATCCTCTCCAGGCTGCGCTCATCCCTGCTGCTTGTGCACCTTTTTCTACCACACTTTTCCCTTCCACATAACCTTCTATTGATGTGCTTTGATACAGCACTTTGGGAACATCCAACTTCTTTTGCAATTACCTTTTGGGGCTTTCTCTCCTTATGGAGGGTGTCAGTGATGGTTTTCTGCACCACTGTCAGGTCAGCAGTCTTTCCCATGCTTGTGATTCCTACTGAACCAGCCTGAGAGACCATTGAAAGGGTCAGGAACCCTTTGGTGTTATGGATTCATTAGCTGCTTAGAGTGGGACACTTTGAGCCTAGAATATTGAACCTTTTCACACTATTCTAATTTTCTGAGATTGTGAATTTGGGGTTTTCATAAGCTGTACGCCATAATCATCACAATTATACCAAAGTAAGGCTTGACATATCTCGCTTTGCATGTAATGCGTCTATCTCATATATTGGTTTCACCTTTTGAGTTGCCATACTGACATAAATGAACATTTGCACGATATTCTAATTTTTCGAGTTTCACCTGTATGTATGTATGTATGTGTGTGTATGTGTATATGTGTGTGTGTATATATATTATACACACAATATTATTTATTGTCATATATATATATATATATATATATATATATATATATATATATGACAATAAATAATACAATATTTTATAGCAGACAAAGTTGCTTATGGAGAAATTTGCAGGAAAATAAAGAGTCATAGGACTTGTTTACACACTGCACAGAAACAAATGTAAGATTAGAGAAACAAGAAACTGAAATGGATTTATTCCCTTCTTTCTGTGCTTTCTGTTTTATCCCATGTATTATTATATTCCTTGAACTATACTTCAGGATGCTTTCAAGTATAGAATTTTAGATGTTAAAATACAATCTTTCAAATTGCTTGGCCACCACAATTAAGTTACAACTTCATATATTTGGCCTTGGACAACATGCTTTGGCTACATACTTTAAGTGGATTTACTATGTCCCAGCTTCCACTGATGTCAGTGGGCTGGCTTCCAAAGAAATGTGCTTTAGAAGTAAATACTGATAGATTGGTACTCACTGATGACTAGGCAGTCAAATAGTTTCTTTTGGAAGTGAGCCAAGAGCAAAAGTGCTTAAATGTCTTGGCCTGATTTCTAACCCTAAGTCGTCATGAGTTCCATGAATTCTAGACATGGCTTTCATCTCTTTCTTTCCTTCCTCCAGGTCAAGATGCCTCCCCACACATTCAAGCAGAGGAACATTGTAGAAGGAGAGCCATGTTAGTCTGCGGAAGCCAAAAATCAGAAGTTGAATCGGATGAATGAACTTGCCCAAAGGTCCGAATGATTGTCCAAAAGGAAGTGACAGGTATGCAGAATCCCACTGTTTCAAAGAAGTTCTGATTAGATTTTACAGGGCTGGGCCCCGAAACAAAAATAGAAAACAACAAGAGATTGCTAATTGGATAAATGAAATAATAAGCATTGCTATCACAACAAAAAATTAAAAATATAAATACTTGGCGCATTAAAGTAGTATTAATATTTTTTTTCATGCATTTCATGCATTTGAGGAAGAAGATGATTGGTTGATGAGACTTCGGAGACAATGAGGTCTTATTGAAGAAAAAGGCATCCCCAGTAAAAAATTCATGTGACAAAATTTCAAGGCAAATAGCTAATTATGCACAGAGAAACCAAGATAAACTATCTGAAAAGAACAATTAGGTATTTTACACATAGAATTCATTTGTCTCAGGCTATGCAGGCTCCTTGGTCAGAAAAGAAAATTCCTAATGGATCTATATGCATAGGGCAATCAAATGGTGGTTGTAGCAAGCAGCAGAAAGGGAAGGATTTGAGCCCCAAATTTTGGCTCAGGACATAATTTAAGAAGAAGAAACATTCAGCATGATGGAGTATGTTTTATATGAGAGCGAGATGCTATAGGATAATGATGCAACCATTAAAAGGCAGCTACAGTTCCTATTTAACAGAGCTTTAGAAAAGAGGACCAGACCTTTATCTGTTGTGGATGCCAGTGTACTACAGCCAGGACCCCCCCCCCCCCCCCGCCCAAATATCACTAAAACCTTACAATTTTAAAAGATTCCCATTTAAAGAAAAGTATGGGGAAGGGGATGCATCTTCAGTGTCCAATATGAGCCATGGCTCTTGTGGGTGTTGTGTTGCTTTAGATGATTACCCGCATCCATACAGAGAAGATTTGAGATTCCTTTGGAACTTAATGGCAGTCCTTTTTTCTCTTAGAGGACCCAAATTTTATTTTTATATATTTATATTTACACACACACACACACACACACACACACACACACTAGACAAGCCGTGACCCGTTGGGTCGTTTCAGAGATATTTCCTTACCTAAACAGAGAAACAGAATGAACAAGGGCAAAAAAGCAGTGGGAGTGGGAGCGACGTACGACTTGCTGCCGGCTTCCCCATTGACTTTGCTTGTGGAAAGCTGCAGGGAGGGTCAGAAAACTTCCTTCCTTCCTTCCTTCCTTCCTTCCTTCCTTCCTTCCTTCCTTCCTTCCTTCCTTCCTTCCTTCCTTCCTTCCTTCCTTCCTTCCTTCCCCCCCCCTCCCTTCCTTCATTTCCATATACAGTTGCAAGAAAAAGTATGTGAACCTTTTGGAATTTCATGGTGTTCTGCATTAATTTGTCATAAAATGTGATCTGACCATCATCTAGGTCAAGAGTATTGACAAATATAATGTGCCTAAAATAATAACACAAAAACAATTCTGATCCTTCATGTCTTTATTGAGAACAACCATAAAAACCTCATAGTGCTAGTGGAAAAAGTATGTGAACCCTTGAGTTGACCTCAAAAAAGCTAATTGGAGTCAGGTGTTAGCGTACCTGGAGTCTTGTTAAGCCTTGGAGGTGTGGACTAGAGCTACGTTGACTGATAAAAACCACTCAAACTTTTTGAGTTTGCTCTGCACAAGAAGAATACGCTTTTGTGAGCCATGCCTTGCCAAAAAAAGCTTTCAGAGGATCTATGATCAAGAATTGTTGATTTACATAAAGCTGGAAAGGGTTACAAAGTGATTTCAAAGACCTTAGAAATTCACCAGTCTACAGTTAGGCAAACAATCTACAAATGGAGACACTTTGGGACTGTGGCTACTCTACCAAGAAGTGGGCACCCAGTCAAAAGCCCACTTCTGCCCCAAGAGCACAACGAAGACTCATCAATGAGGTAAAGAAACAACCCCGAGTGCCAGCCAAAGATTTGAAGGCATTATTGGACCTGGCTAACATCTGTGTTCATGAGTCTACAGTACATAAAACATTGAACAAGCAGGGTGTCTATGGCAGGACACCACGAAGGAAGCCGTCACTTACTACAAAGAACATTGCTGCATGCCTGAAGTTTATGAAAGAGCACATTGACACTCCACAGCAGTATTGGCAAAATGTTTTGTGGACTGATGAAACAAAGATTGAACTATTTGGAAAGAACATGCAGCACTACATCTGGCATAAAAAGGGCACTCCATATCATCATGAAAACATCATCCCAACCATAAAGTATGGTGGAGGAAACATCATGATTTGGGCCTGCTTTGCTGCATTAGGGCCTGGCCAGCTTGCAGTCATTGAGGGGAAGACGAATTCCCAAATGTATCAAAAAATTCTTCAGGATAATGTGAGAATGCCTGTATGTCAGCTGAAACTCTGTAGAAGTTGGGTGATGAAACAGGACAATGACCCAAAACACTGGAGCAAGTCCACAACAGAGTGGCTTCAGAAAACAAAATCCGCCTTTTGGAGTGGCCAAGTCAGAGCCCAGACCTCAACCCAATAAAGACGCTATGGAATGACTTGAAGAGAGCCATACACGTGAGACGTCCAAAGAATATGACAGAGCTAAAGCAGTTCTGGCAGGAAGAATGGGCTAAAATCCCTCCTGAATGATGTGCAGGTCTGATCCACAGCTACAGGAAGCACCTGGTTGAGGTTATTGCTGCCAAGGGGGTGTCAACCAGTTATTGGTTCCAAGGGTTCACTTACTTTTTCCACTAGCATTTTGAATGTTGAATGAGTGTGTTCAATAAAGACATGAAGGATCAGAATTGTTTTTGTGTTATTATTTTAGGCACATTATATTTGTCAATACTCTTGACCTAGATGATGGTCAGATCACATTTTATGACAAATTAATGCAGAACACCATGAAATTCCAGAAGGTTCACATACTTTTTCTTGCAACTGTATAATATAGGCTTGTGATGTTTGCCCTCCCCTCACGACCCTCAGGATAGCCCCAGTGAAGCTGCCTCCTCCCCTTCCCCCTCCTCCCTTCCTCCTTCTCCTCAGCCTGCCACTTTGCTGGGGGGAGGTGGAACCAAGGGAGCCCCGTTCTGTGAGGAAAACTGCAACCCTATTCTACATTCCGGCGTATCCCCAGGGGCCCCCTCCCTCGAGGGAGGAAGAGGGCTCCACCATCAACCACCAGCACTCCCCAGCCAGCCCTATCTTGCCAACAGGCATCCAAGTCACTCCCTCGTCCTTCCCTCAACACCCACCATTAAGACATTTAAAATTTTGACCTCGTTTCCAAAGCAACCAATTGCCACTCACCTGTCGGGCCTTGCTGCCAGCCAATTGGGTGCAGGGGACAGAGGGAGGTGGGAAAGGTGTCAGGGATACGTGCATGATGATCATGTGACTGGGCTGACCATGGTGGCACGGAGGCGCAACAGTCCTGAAGTGGCCACAAATTTCAATCCCACAGGACTAATGGGTCCCGGATTTTGGACACATTCTGTAAGCTGGCCCATTTGAGATACCTTGGTTCAAAGATGGTTACCCTATGACACACCATTTCGCCCAGTTGAAGGTTACAGATGTGAGAATTTTAGTAGTATGTATACATATGTACACACACACACACACACACACACACACTTACACATAGACACACACGCTTAACTTTTTAAGTAAGCCTTGCCTTGCTGGTTAATGGCAAAGAGTAATTTTGATATGGAATATGCCTTGCCTCTGCTGAAGCTAAGCAGAGTTGGCTCCAGTTAGTACTTGGGATGGAGACTGTCCAAGAATCCTAGAGCTATAGGATAGAGTAGAAAGTTGAAAAATCATCCTAGAAAAAGGCAAAGACAAACCACTTCTGGAATGTTGCCAAACAAATTGCGTGGATAGAGTCATCGGGAGTTGAACTCAGCTTGGGAGTGTTTTCACTTCATTTCATTCTTCTAAAGCAATTGGAAATCCTGCTTTACATTCAGGGCTCTGTGCTTCTCATCCAGCAGGTCTGGCATTGGACACTGCTGCTCTCAGCACTTATTCACAATTTAGGCTTATATTCTCCTCATATCCTGACTTCCTGAATTTTTTAAAAATGAGGTTAGATCTGCAGCTACCATTTAAGGAGAATCTTCTTTACATTTTTCTATTCATCTACCCAACATGAACTTTCACTGAACTCTGAAATGACTTCATGCAGAGTATTAGCCTGTAGCGAGTAAGGGAGGTCATCTTAACAGAAATATGCAAGGACTGTTACCTAGGCAAAGGGGGCTGAAATATTCTTTAAGTCCGGGAAAATAAGATAATATTTGGAAGCAGTTCAGACAAACATATCCCTGATTCACTGGTGTAGGCCACATGTACACACACACACACACACACACACACACACAAAGGAGTTCAGCTGCAAAAAGATTTACTTGGGTTTGTGCAATTACAAGTAGCGGTAGGTAGGGCATGTGCGGAATCACACATAGTTTTGAGCAGTCCCAAATCCCTTGGAAACTTGCCTGTAAGGCATTTCCAGTAACCAAAGTCCAAATCAGTGGCCAGAAGTGTCATCAGGTCACAATCGAAAGGTCTCAGCATCATGGATAGGCCATCAGCTACTCCAGTTTCAAAGGAACAGAGGTTTCCTAGGGAAGAGTTTAGGCACAAATGGACAGAGTTTCCAATAAGCAGAGCAGTTGTTCCCAATGAAGGATGGCCTGCTACTGGTGGTTCTAAAATAGAGCCCCCACCAGTAGCAAGCAATCACTGGTGGGAATGCCCTTGCCTTATGAGGAGTTGCATAGACCTCCTCTATTCTGCCCTTTGCTCAGACTTACATGCCTTAAGGCTGGGAGGAGGCCCCAGGTCAGGCCTCTCACCCTCTGCTACTTCCCGCTGCCCCAAATGTTCTGCAGCCTCAAGCGTCTCCCTGCTGCTCTCCAAGGCAGGCTGCTGTTCCACAGGATTATCTGAAGCACTTCCTACGACTACTACTTAGAGTCAGAGCTGGCCCTGACAACTGGGGTTTAAGTAGGAGGGGAGGTACAGTACAATCAGACTTTCAAGATTGATGTCAGCCCCACTAGGTAGACCAGACCAGAAAATCAACTGCCAGGAAGACGAGAACTGCACTTTATTGAAATGGGCTATAATAACTGAAACTTGCAAGTCTGATTGTGTCCTTATTAACTTTAGGTATTGCAATGCAAGCTCTGAAAGAGGAAGAAGATAAATTCCAGAGCTGTCCAGACTACAACCAAATAGCAGTTTAAAAGAAACATTCAAAAACAAATGCAATACTCAAGACAGACTACAAGAGGGTGATGATCAGCTCAAAACACCTCAACCTTTGCCCCAGCAGCTCATAAAAAAGGGACAATTTAAATGCTTCAGATTAATATTATTGATTACTGGAAAACTCTAAAGAGAATTTGATATTTTCATACATAACCCGATGGATGGATAAAACACTTAGGTTACATGTTCCATTTCATAATTTGTACAGCGAAATAAAAAGATTAAACTGATCAAAACACAGAAAGAAATAGCCAAGAAGCTGATGCATGCTCCCAGCCAGACTGAAATAATAGCACGTGAAGCCCTTAGTCCTCTGCTCCAGTTCTCCTGGCATGAGCAGTTGGTCTGCAGACTACCTCATAACAGAGCCCACTGATGATGATGATGATGATGATGATGATGATGATGATAGTTTATTAAATTTATATGCCACCCGACTTTGGGCAGTTTACAAATTGTAAAAACAAATAACAATATAAGAAACACACACACAAAAACAAAACACACACACAACAAACAAAACACACAAAACAGAACATTTTGGCACTAGTTCTCCCAGTAAAGAGACCCCCATTACAACCTGGTTTCATACTGATAAATAATAAAGGAAAACAACCTTATTTTATAGTGAGGTTTGCACGCAGCTCACTCATCGTACATAATACACCCAATGGTGCATTGTACCTGTACACAAAACAAAGAGATCTACACTACACAAAGGTGAGCCAGAACAGTGAAGTATCATAATTACATTAATAAATTAGAAACTTACAGACACGTAAAAAAAGAGAATAAACCAACACTCGATTTTTTTTTTTTAAAGGCTAGTCTTATCTTTGTGGGCAAAATTGGTGAGGGTGGAGGAAGAGAAGGGAGACAACCCACATTTAAGTTCTAACTAAACATTGGAATGGAAAAAGATGGACTTTAGAACAAGGATTGGGAAACTAAGACTATCTATCTATCTATCTATCTATCTATCTATCTATCTATCTATCTATCTATCAAATTTGTCACAATATGTAGGTATGCATGTATGTATTTGCATTATTAACTACCCCTATCCTGAAAAACAGCAGCTGTTTAGAAAGGAAAGGAATCGGAAAAGATCAGAAGCTACAAACAGTTCCTTTCTTTTATTGACTCCAAATGTCTCATTCCTTTTGCCCAGCTGAGACAGGACTGTGAAGGAAGAGAGAATAACATGCAGCAAACTCTTATAGGAGAGTCAATGGGCCTCCCCAAAAGGATTTGCTTAGAGAGCTCTTGGTTAGAAAATAAATTCATGATGACCTCATCAAGACCTCGTAAGATCATGTAAAGGTGAAACATGAAAGGGGGCTTCTTTGACAAGTGGTGGAGGGTGATCACACATTTTAATGTGGATTCTGCCTTTGATTACCACACTGGTATATTTTTCCAAGGATGCAGTTGTCTTTTTTCTCCCCCCTGTTCTGAGTCTAGCTGTGTTTAGCAGCTTTCTCCTTATCCTTTTCCTCCTCTTCTTATTCTTCTAATATCTACTGGTTCAAAAGACCCAGGCCATTTAATGTACTTGTAATTTTTTTCTGCACTTAATTCTTAGAACCATCATTTCCCTATTTTTAGCTATTGTAATGTACTTATTTAAGGTATCCGTTTCACCCTACTGATGCCTAGTGAAACTTAATGATGCTGCAGATTGGCTGTTTACACTGAAATCATGTGCAAGAGAAAGTCAAAAGGTAAGTAGATTATTTGGCACCGTTTGGCTTTTATTTAAATAGGCTGATTTTGGAAAGCTAAACAGGATCAGAATGAAAAAGTACTTGGCTGGGAAGCCAAGACAAAATATGGGGGTGGGGTGGGATGAGGGGGATAGGATTAGGAAGGCAGGCAGGCAGGCAGGATAGTGTGTGTCTATATAATTTTTAATAAAGAAATGTTTAAAGAATAAAAACAATACAAATTTTGAAAGAAAAAGTAAAGAAAGCAAAGAAAAGTAACAAGTGAAAAAAGTGCAAAGAAAGAAATAGAAAAGAAAAAGAAAAGAAAAACAGTTATAAAGAAGTGGCTTCTGATCTTCTTAACAGCAGTTACAAGTACATCTATATTTATCCTCTCTAAGGTTACAACATAATTTCCTTCTTTCCATACTCTACCCTTTCTAATCATCAAACCCATAAATCACAAGTTCATTTTTTTCTTTTTTCAGCCAAAAGCTCATGGGGGGTTTCCAGTCACTAATAAAAGTTATTGTCCTTTCTCTAAACAGACAGGTCAATTTTGTCATTTCTGCTAATTCTGTCTTCTTCACTAGCCATTCCTCCATTGTGGTATTTCAGAGTCTTGAAAGAGAGAGTATTGTTGACAGGAAGACTGTATGGATGTGTCCATGTCATCGCCAGAAATCAAAGTCTGTTTGAGGACATCTTTACTTTCACATCATCTGATTTAGGAAATGCAAGCAGAATCTCAGTGCTATGGGGATGTCTCAGGTTAAGGCCTGAAATGCAGGTGAAGTACAGGAGGTAAATACGTGGAGGTTCTGTCATTAAAACAACTATTTTAGCAATCTGACTTCTGTTTGACTTTACGCTTTTGTGGCACTGGGATTGTCATCTGCAGTGCTGTAGTTTATTTCAAAAATGTGTTTAACTCAAATTTATCATACAGTTCCTTCACGTAATCAGATAAAAGCTGTAATGTAATTGCCACATGAATAATTAAGTGCTGATCGTTACATTTTGCAATTTATTTTATTAAAGAAACCTTCCAAAGCTGTATGTGCGTATGTTTCTGTTAAACACAGCCAATAGAGGAGAGGATGTTTTGAATCTTGTCAGTTGAGGCCTGGCTTCATTAACAGGATTTAATTTACTATGGACATATTTTTAAAGCATTAACTTAAAATATTAATTAATACAATTCAAACAAATGTTTCTTTTCTCCCTCCAAAATCAGTTCTACTGCTTTACTCCTACCCAAACGTAGAGACACAAAGTTGTATTTAATTCCCATGTTTTATGTCTGAGAAACATGGGCTCTTATTCCATTTCTGTCTACCAAACAGGTTTTGTCCACCAGTGAGTTCTGTAATCACAACAAGGTTATCTCCGAATGCATTCTCCATGATATAACTGTGCAATATTCATCCAAAAATAAAATAAATATAATAAAAATAAAATAAATAAAATAAAATAAAAAATAAAAATTTGCAGAACCTGCTTATGTGAAGTTATCTTCTGTCAGGCAAAAACTGTTTGGACATGAGATTTTATCATTAGTGGTGGACAAAGAAGGAACAAGAGCCAAAACTTGTATATTTTTGCTTTTCCTGTAAATCTTAGATAGGGTTGTGCAATATTTTTGGACAGAGGGCTACATTTGGCCATTAAGTGGAAGGCAGGGCAAGGCCACACCAAAGAACTGGATGAAGTAAGACAAAAACTAAATTTGATCTAATTTTTCTCTAACTATATTTTTAAATGTCAAACAATGTAAACAAACATTCACATTTAACTGAGATGAAACTTATCTAAAATAATATTGAATATGCTTATTTCTGCTTGTTTAATCATTTTCTCTATTGTGACATTGAACATTATCATTTTGGCAGCAGCATTTGGAGAAGGTTTGGAGGTTCGTCCAAGGCTTTGGGGAACCATCTGCAGCTCTATTGTCAGACTGTATATTTCTGCTCTAATGTAAAATCAGCTACTTACAAAGAACAAGGAATGGTTAGGAATGAAGTGAGAGGAGAAATGTGAAAAATGATCACTGTTATAATGGATGCGGTTTAAATATGGTAGGCCCATAAGATTTGTGTCCAGCAAGACTCAGTACAGCCTGTATTATTTTTTTATGGAAAAATGAGAAGTGTGTGTGCTTAAATTTTACCAGCATAATGTAAACTTTTACAACATACCTGTACACTTCCCTATGCATACGAACATGCTTTGTTGCTTAGCATTTAAAAATCTGCTGACTGGGGGAAAAAATCTGAGATTGGGAATTTGAGACTAATAATGCAAAAGAGTCAAGTGTCATGCATTGGGGCCATATTGTGATGATTAAACACTACTTTCTGATACGAATATTTCATGTACAGCAGCTTTGCCCCAAAAGAGTTCCTATTCAGAAGGTATGGCCAGAAGTTCTATCTCTGATGACAGAAAGTTCAGGAAACCTTAGAACATTCAGTTCTTCCCCCAGGCCATGCTGATCTGGTTATTCTGGGCATGGTCTTCCAAATTTCCAGGAAATCTAGAAATCTTGAGGAACAGAAAGTATTTTGTGGTATTTCAGCTATGCTTCATATGTTCTAAAAGTGGTATCCCAGAAATGGTTTGTGACAATTCAGAAAAACACCAGACTAGATCTGGAATTGCCAGAGGAAGAATGGAATGTTCTGGAGTTCCATGGAATGGAAACATTGCTGCAGATAGAATGTTTTACATATACTTATTTTTGAACATCCTTTTCTAGTTGTAATCTGTCACTTTTTATATCAGCTAACAATACCATTTTTGTATGATAGTTAAACCTCACAAGTGATTCCCCTCCCCCCAAATTACACATTTTGTTGCACATTTTCTAGCTATTAGCTTTGTTTGATGGCTCCTTGCCTTCTTCTTCGTGACTTGGACACAGAAACTATGTCTGCATATACATGGGAGTAAAGAGCCTGGCAAGTAATAATACGCAGCCATGAAACTGGATTCCACTTAGTGGGTTACAAATTGTACAGACCTGGAACGGGGCCATAGTGATGTAAGCTATTTGTTACGTTCATGAGTATGTATAGCTTTAAAAAGAATTCAGAGCAGATGGATTTATTGATAGCTATTAACCATGATAATTAAATGGAACCTCCAACAGCATTCCTCAAAGAACCAGATGCTGGGAACAGGCCACCAAAAAAGGTTGCCTCCATATTCTGTGTGAATTTCTGGAAACAACAGGGTAGCTACTCTTCGAAACAGAATGCTGGGCTAAATGGATCTCAGCTGAACCCAGCAGACCGATTTCGTATAAGATCCTTTAACAGAGGTGTGGTTAGTGATGAAAATACTGTAGGTATAAGAACCGAGAGGGAGGGGGCAAGAGGTATAGAAGCCACCAATTGTTTGGTGTGAATAGTGACATTGCTAGAGCTGGATACTGAGCACAAGATCTGGGGTGCACCACACAGATATCCCAGAGGCAGACACCAGAACATTCTTGAATGTCAAAAGAGGTGAAGTAGACTATCAGGGACCCATGGACATATGGAGGAGCAGAAGACCTCTGGTCCACTTGGAGAATATGAGGGAGGGAGGGAGGAATTCTATTGTATGATAAATGTGTATGGAGAAGGAAAACGGAAAATGAGCAGGTCATAGAATGATCCAAGGAAGCCATAATGCAGAAAACCCAAGAAATAGTGTCCCTTTTTGCATATGCTTAATCCAGTTCTAGCTCCTTACCAGTGATTCTGGCAGCACACAATCACACATTTCAGAGAATAAAGGATGCCCATCACCCCTCCATACCTCCCTGGTTTCAGGGTATGTGTGTATATGTCAGGAGCAAATGATATCACATGCACTATGGCATCATCGCACAAATTATATGCATATTTTGGGGCTGCCAGGACTTTGCCAGTGACTTCTGTAATAGAGAACCTGGTTTCTCTATCTCCAGCTCTTTTCCTTAGAGACCTGACCAAGCAGGGCTTTAGAACCTCCCTGCCTTTAACTACATGAAAGTTTTGCACAATATGACTGACTGGGTGTGGGTAGTTCAACCCAAAGGAAACCCAACCTGCTTTGAATTAAAACTATTTTCTGCTTCACTGCTGACCAGGTTATGCTGTTCTCACAACTTGCTTTCCCTGCCATTGACCCAGTTAAGTTAGTTGTATGCAGCCAGGGGGAGGAATGTGAAATGAGAGTGATTGAGAGATATGGTGCTCAGGTGTGCAGGCCAGGCAGCACCACTGGCTGTATAAAGGGAAAAAAGTTGGGGAGGGTGAGTAAAAAGATGTTATTCTAATGTGAACTATAATTATAGTTCAGGGATAGGAAGGGGAAACTGTGCTATAGCAGCTGGGTGATGTTAGCTATGAAAGATAAGAACAAAATATTCAGCACAAAGATATTCATGTAAGTTCTCCAGGAAATAAAATAGGAAAGCATTTGAATCTGCCATATGTATTTGTTGGCGATATATATATTTATATTTTTATTCTGATGTGAAAGAACAATCAGAAGAACATTACGTCTCATAAACTCAAGGAAATTGTAATAAATGAGTGACAAGTGAACTGAATATAAAACCACTCTATAATTTCTGCATCATTTCTTTTTACCATGATGTGGCTCCAGAAATCCCTGTTGACTTATACTTTCCTTTCTGGATGACTCAGGGCCTTGTTTTTTAAATGGCTGGGCTTGATTTGGTCTATTCTGAGTTTCAAACAAGCATGCAGTGAATAATCAGGAAACGCTTGAGCCATCTAACATGGCATGTTAATCATGGGTGTGGGATCCAGATGGCCACTCCCTAACTACTCAATTTCAGAATGGATGCTTGAATAATGTTCAACTGAATGTACAGAAAATGGGAAAGAAATTATATGTACTGATCCCACCAGTGGACGTTATGGCTGGTCAGAAGTCTTTACATGTATACCTCCCAAAGTCTGTAGGTTTATTACAATTTCCTTGAGCTGCAGTATGTCTTCACCTCTTCAACAGGATGAAGATCATGTATTCAGAACTCATGTACTTTATGCACAGAGTGATATTTAAAGATTAATGAAGCAAGCTACCCCAGGAGGGGGTTGTGTGATAACTCGCTTAGCTGAAACCAATAGCACAAAATGACTGATCTTCAGTTATAAAGTGCTCAATGCTGCATTAACATTTATATACCCAATCAATAAATATGCAAGAAATTTGCAATAATTTGTGGGTGAATGTGGAAAGTCCCATGAGTTTACTTTGCAATCTGATATATGCCTCTTCAGAAATAAATCCCATTGTAATCCTAGGACAGTGTGTAACAGATTGTAGTCTTATTGGCTTATATGACGGGGGGGGGGGGGGAATCCTGCATCAAAATTGCAAATTGAAATGTAGTCAAATATAAACTGAATAACAACAACAACTGACAAAGACGAGAGCTTTTCTAAACATCTTCCTAAGCCTACTATTCACCAGTGAAAAAATAAATAGGAATGTATAACTTTTCTTTTATGTGGACAAAAGCAATTTGGGAAAAGAGAATAGAAAAGTCATCACATGAAAGGGTTAAGAAGACTTTCCTCTCACACACCAATTTTCCAATTTAGACTGCAATTTCAGCTGCTGCATTTTGTAAAAGAAAAGAAGCTGGGGACAAACTACCTATGACAAATTTTTATTGGTTCAGCTTAAACTCTGACAGAATTCAATAAGTTTGATTTTGGCTGTTCCTGTATTTTTCTTAGGCTTCCATTCATATTCTAGAGTGATTTATCTTGGATAAATGCTGTCAGCTGCAGGTACTTGAATCACCAAACCACAATGGGGTTTTCTTCTTTTTTATGATGGAAGATAAATTTACAATACTGTGCAGTGTGCCTGCCCAAAACTTTACACTTCAAAACTTTTGTGTCTGAATCTGTGGAGAACTGCACTCAATCAGCATAGACAAGCTTAAGCTGCTCTATCTGATGAACATGAACCACCTTCTCCTTGCCCCACAACATTTCATAACCATGGTCAATAGTTTTCTTATAGCTGAACATGGGGAACCAATCTGGGGAAGCCCCCATTCTTGGTTGGCATTAGCCAGAAACTGGAACTGTATTAACCATTTGTGTCAAATTCCAGTTAGCGCTAGCCAGAAATGGTGGCAGCTTCAGGTCTAGATGGCATCCGTAGCCACAAAAAGCCACCCGCTGTGAATAAGGAGCCATGCAAAATTGGGGTTAGCTGGCATTCACGTTAACGAACCAGAGTGGCTTAGTTAGGGCTGTGGTGTGAACACATTCTGAATTAGATTCTCCATTACTAATCTTTAGAAAGACAAGGAAACACAGCACACAGCTAGGGAAGCAGTCTCATGGCTTGAATGCAAATAAATGAAGTAGCTTTTGCTACGTCCAGCCGTCTGCACAACCAAAATCACTTGTCTTTTCTTAAAGTACGTGTCTGTGTAAATTAGTGTCAGCTGCACAGACATTTAAAATGTAAATGAGAGAGAATGAGAGGTATTCCTCAGCCTCGCTGTCATGCTCCTGGATTCTACTGCAAACTCCCATTCCCACTGGGATGCTGGGATTTAGATGAATAATTGCTTCCCTTCTAATTAATGCTAATAGGATTTACCTATGTTATGTAAATCCACCTATCTATCTCATAAAGCCTATTGTAGAAACCCATTCTTACGCTCCATCTAGAAATGCTGTAGACAATACATTCCTATCTCATTTAAAGAACAGAAAATCCCAAGGAATTGTTTCCAGTGGAAACAAATGGAATCTTTTCTTTAGGCATAGCTATGATCAGCCAGTCATTGAGTGATGAATGAAAAGACCAATGATTTTTTCTTTTAAAAAATAAATCCCATTTTGCTCTGTTTTCCACATTGTAGCTAAACAGAGTTTAATTGATAAAATGAGCAATGTTTTTTTTCTTGAATAATTAAAAAAAAAGTCACACAGGCATTCCTAGTAATAACTGCAAATCATTGAATATCTACATTGTCCTAGTTTCCAAGCAACTAAACTGCTTGTGAAGAAAAGCAAAAGTTATCCAGAGAAGGCAGACCACTTCCAAGCTTACAAATAATTAGATATAAACCATATTTTCCATTATTTCTTAAAATGATTCCTCCCCATTATTAAAAGTTTGGAATTCTATCATTTTAGTTGTATCTGGAAACCAGTTTCTGAAATGGTATAATGTGCAATCAGGATATTCTGGAAATCGTAAAGTCCAAATACAAAGCAAATCATGTGCAATGCAGGGCCTATTGCAAATAGATTCAAGTAGGAAATGATTGGCGTTCTAGAGCTACCAAACTAAAGATACTGATAGAGTCGAAATAAACCCTATATTAATGAATCCACTTTAGCTGGAAATGCCCAAAATGCAAGCTGGGACGTTTTTCATTCAAAGCATGCAATACATCCTACTACTGAATACTCTCAATTAGGGAGTCTCATAATGATGAAGATTTCTCCAATTATGAAAAATTCAGTAAAAAAATATTTTTTTCTTGCGCTAATAGGATTTGGGGATCACCCAGTGACACTGACAGACTGTTAATCAGAACTGATAAACTAAAGCATTTCTATAGAGAGTGCACAGTTAACTTACAAAATTGTTGCTGCAAGCTGTTACGATGGCCTCCAGCTTTTTAAAAAAAGCCTTGGAGTTCTCCAGGCTTGAAATACATACATACATAAATAGTCTTTTTTAAAGAAGTCATACAGGGTACACCTATCAAAACAGTCTTGAAGGACTTATCAATAGCCAGTAGCCATGATAGCTAAATAGAATTCCGTGTTCAGAGAGAATATATCTTTAAGGAGCAGCAGAAAATACCATTCTGTTCCCTGGAAACAGGAGGCTGAACAAGGCAGAGGGCCAGTCTAATCCAGCTGGTTTAGAAACACATCTCAACAGGAAACCCATCCTCTATCACAGTCTCCGCATGATTGTAAATTGCAAGTAATAATTTAATTTCATGCATTGTATCCTAATTACTGAAACAGTGAACAAACCTCCCTGAAAGAGAATTGTGTGTGTGTGTGTCTGTGTATGAATGAATGAATGAATAAATAAATGAATGAAATGGCCTACAGCATCTTGCCCCGCCCCTCCAGGACTAGCAGAAAGGGCAGATTCAATTACTATGGTTGCAATCCATAAATCACTTACCTGGAAAATCCATTGGGATTATTCTTGAGTAAGTGGTTTGGGGACTAAAGCTTATGTAAAGTTTCTGTCTTTTAGAAGAGCATTTAACGACTTAGGTCAAGTGACTTGGGCCTTAATCTTTTAATTCTATTGCTTGATAATATTCTTTGTAGGTTCATTGAACAAGGAATGCAGACTTCTTTCTTGGTCCCTAAAAGGAGTCACCAACTGGAACCACTGGAAATGAGTTGTATTTATAGAGGAGACTTGAACTGATTTGTTTCAATAGCAAGTTGGGGGAAAAAAAGAAACAACCCTTCATGCTTCTATTCATGACTTCTTTGAACAGCATGCAGACAATACCTATGTAAAGGAAGTTCAGAGGAGGTCCGAAATGCTTCTTGTGATTACTGTCCTCCTGATCATCATGGGTTTATTTCCCCCCCCCCCCGCCCCATATTAATTGCTTGGAAAGCTTCCTGTTCTCGGATTTCTCTCTCTCAACTTTCACTTCTTTTATTTCTGCCTCTCTTCAAGAAGCTCATCCCATCCTTTCTCTTACAAAATATACTTTGTCTTAATCTGCTTCTCTCTATTTGGAGATAGGGGGTGGGACAGAAATTGCTTTTCTTTAAATATTCCATCTCTTTTGGTGTTTAGCTTTGCTCTGTAAGAATGCACAAATTAATTAATTAACTAATTAACTAACTACAATTCATATCCATTTAGTCCAACAAGGCTTAAAGTACATACCTTGTAGTTGGGTTCTGGGCTACCTCTATTCCAAGAAGTTATAATGCACAAATTGTTCTACATTGAAAAAAAATCATTTTAAAAAAATAATAATGCACCAGTGAAGTTGTTGCTTCACTGAAACTGAACTAAGAAATGCCTGGATGTACTTGAAAGATCACCTCATTGCTGTTTCTTGGTAATGTCTAAAAGGAAACTGAGAGCATAAACATGAACAAAAGGCCATACACGTTTCTAGAAAATAACACCAGGAATGATAATCTCCTATCATAGGGCTCGTCCAGATGGCCCACTAACTGCAGCAGGAAGCCTTGCTAACTATTCCCAGAGAACATAATTGGACAACATTGGCTTCAACTGATCCCTGATTCACCATAAAGCATACTGTGCTTGTCTTTTCTTGACCCAAGTGCTGTTTTCCACTTTCTGCCCACTACAAACCTTGATGTTGGGACCATTTGTAGTGCCTCATGTTGATGTAACATTAAGGGCAGTGACTAGCCCAGTTCCTAATGGCCATCAGAGGCTGTGGTAGTCAGAGAGAAAGAGGGTAAAATATAGATGTACTTATAACTGCTGTTAAGAAGATCGGAAGCCACTTTGTTACTTTTTCCTTTTTTCCCCTTTTTCTTTTCCTTTTTTTTCCCTATTTCTATTTCTTCATTTCTTTTTCACTTTCTTATTTTCCCCATTTTTCTTATCTTCAATTGAAAATGTGTATTTTTTAAATTCTGTTGAAAGCTTTAATAAAAATTATACACATACACAGAAAGAAAGAAAGACAGAAAGACAGAAAGACTGTGGTACTCACCCCCCTGTTTGACCTGTAGCCATTGCTTTGGAAGGCAGCAGGAGAGTCAAGGCCCTCCCACTCTTTCACTTCTCCTGTTAACTCTGCAGGCTGCCTGGGGTGGAACAAATGCAAGAGAATGGATGGGGGAAGTGGCTTTTGAGCAACCAGTTCTCCTATCCCATGGACGTGTACTTTGGGATCACAGAGACCTGTTGTGGGGAAGAAAGTGGAAAGGAGAAGCTTCTTAGCTGCCACCCCCTGTGATAGAGCAAGGGGAAATCAGGTCTTCTGGGTGCCATTTCTCCAGTCCCACTGAGTGATTACTCCATAGTCTGGAAGAACTGGCACCCAAAAGACTACCTTCCTCTCCTTTTCCACTGCTTCACTTGCCATGAGTGGCAGGAGAAGCAGGGGATGTGGCTCATTTGGTGTTAGTCCTCCCACCCAACAGCACCTTTTGTGAGATCCAAGAACTGAGAGCAAATCACCTGTTTTTCCCCTTCCTTCCCCTCATTTGTCTTGTACCCATGATAAGAAAGAAGGTGGGGAAGCAGCTGTTCTGTGGACAGTACCTTGTACCAAAAGAGGCATTTGCAATCTCCTTCTGTTCCCCCTTCTCCCTTACATGTGCTGCTATTGTCAGTTTTGGGAAAGAGAGCCAGTGAGTCCAAGAGGACCCCCAGACTGCAAAACTGCTCTTCCTGCAGTAATACAACCCTTTTAAGAGTCAAAGCTGGCACAGCCCTGGAATCAGTAGGCTTTTGAATCAACTACTCTGTCTTCCTTGAACTGAGTCTGAGTCTGTTTCTCTCAATTCAGACTCTGAGAGTGTTCAGGCAACTTCTTCCACATCTCCCACTGGACTAAGGGTAGAGACACACAGCAAGGTATCGCCAGCGTATCTATGATAACTCGCTCTAAACCAGTGGGTGATGTTTCCCAGAGAATTTATATAGATATCAAACAGGATAGGGGTAATGACTGAGTGCTTCAGGGCCTCAATCTCCCAACCCTTTCAAGTGGTTCAGAAGGATACTGGGGATGATGATATCAAAGGCTTCTAAGAAGTAAGGGAGGACAAGGAAAGTTGCACTCCCACCAGCTAAGTCCCATCACAAGTCATCCATGTAGGTGACATTATTATTATACCTAAAGGTTTGCTTCCTAAAATAAAGCAGCCTTCTTACAGTTGAGCATGATTCTTGGTGACTTTAAGACAAGATGGAAATGAATTGTAATTTTTTTCAGGGGCATTTTTTCATTTTCCCAGCATGGTCTACAAACCTGCGATTTTCTGAAGACCTCCTATCCAAAGTATTAATCAGGTCTGATCCTGCTTAGCTGTTCAAGTCCAGCCAATCTTGACTAGGCACTGCCACCTAGCTATGAAATATGTTTCCTGGTCCACATTAAATTGCTACTAGTTTTAAACTTTAGAGTCTTAAATGGTTTGAGACCAAGCTCCATGAAATTACCTGCACCTATGTTAAAACTTTAAGATTCCAATCCAAACCTTTCTTACAAATTCATTGGTGAGAACAAATATGTCGATGAGCACATGGGGTACTCATCAATACAGCCCCATCATCACAAGTTTTTTTTAAAAAAACACTTTAAAGACTCATTAAGACAGATTTGGGGAGCTCTTTTCAGTTTTCTGCAACGGTTTTAGGTGTTGTTTTTTTTTAACTAAGATAGTTTTGAGTTTTCTAATTAAGGCTAGTTAATCTTAGTTACCAGTAATCTTATTAATTTATTTTGAAAAGCAGCTGGAGAGGTCACACTTCTATAGTGATTTCAAAATCATTTAAATAAATGAAATAAATGTATGTAACTATTTCGTCCTTGCATTCTACCCACTGATTATATTTCTGTTTTATCACGCCAACTTTTAAGAAGTATTGCATAGAGAACAGGCCTATTCTTTTGCTGAATTAAATTTTAGATGATGAGAAAATGATGCTGTTTTCTAGATTATAAACTGCCCTGCAGAAAACAGCTTAAGGAAGGGGAAGGAAAAATATTTTGGTCTTTACAAGGATATATAACATTTGGGGGGGGGGGGGTAATTCACTGAAAAAATTGCATAGAGGAAGATGTGGACCCCACTCCTTCTTGAATCATAGTCCTCATGATTTTTTCAGTCACACATACAAGAGTAATAAAGGAAGAGCTTCTACACATTATTAGCAAATTGATAGCCAATAATTCTGAAGGTTCAGATTACATCCATCTAAGAATTTTTAAATTATTTCAGTGTGAAGTTGATGCTTTTCTAACAGAAATATGTAACATCCTTCAATTTTCAGTACAACACTGATTAAAAAAAAAGTCTACAATGGATCCAGGAAAGTGTAAGCCTGAATATTGAAACATATTTTCCAGATAAATTAATAGATTGCATTATTCAGATAAGATGATCAAGCATTTGGAAGGGTTAGTCTGGCAGTAGGAAAACTTTTTTGGCTTCTGCAAAGGTATGCCTTGTGATACTAAGCCTGTTGATTTATTTCAGAGTGTACACATGGAAAGGAATGGACAGGCTTTCAAAAGCCATGTGATAAAGAGCCTTTTGCCACCACCGAGTTGAAGTGCTCTCCACCCATCCTTGAGCTGGCTGAATACCAGTGTGAAATGTGCTGTCCCTATTGCTGATCCCTACCCTGCCTCTGTGGCCTCTGTTTCAAGTCACTGCTGTCACCTGATTTCCTTTTGAGGTAACAGGAGACAAAGCCTGACAGATTTTGCACACCTTGGACAGTGTTGGACTAAGAGGGAAAGTATTGTCTTAACTCTCTGGAGAAGTCTTTAATGCTAGGAAAGGTGGAAGGAAAGAGGATGACCAGCAGCAAGGTGGATGGAGTCAGTTACAGGGACAATTGGTGTGCTGTTGGAAGACCCGAAGGACCAGGTTAGGGAAAGATTGTCATGGAGAAAATCTATTTATATGGTGGCTAAGAGTCGACACTGACTTGATGGCATATCGTCATCCCCAGTATCTTAACACCAGTACAGCCAAGAACAACTGAAGCCTGTCTTTCCAGCTGGAGATTAGATGGAGGCAGCATCATGGAAACAGAGCAAAAAGAAATAAGTTGTCAAGGTATGCTTGTGCTATGGTTAGGTCTAGGTAGGGAATAGCCCAAAGTCCCTCACTGAAGTTTCCTGAGAAAACTTAGCAGTAATGAGAATTTTTTAATGACTTCATGGACATCCTGGTGGCTGGGGAAATGACTACATATACATAATGATGCAAATGACACAACCTATATACTTGCATACCATTTGTATGATGATGCCATGATGCATATGTCGTCATTTTGATATTATTCTGGGCTTGCTATGGATGCTTACGCATGATTAGGTTGTGGAAGTAACGGGTTAAATCTTAGAAATAAGTGGGATGGAGCCTTCGAATTTTCTCTTGGAACTGGTGCTTTTTAATTTGTTCATACATGATCTAGTGCTCGGAATTAGTAATGAAGTTTATTCTAAAAAATGTATTATGTAAGGTATTAAAACTAAAAGGATTACTGAAGAGTTTCCTAAGGAACTCTTGGAACATGCATTAAAATGACAGATGTAGTTCACTGTAATCAAAATGACAGATGTAGTTCACTGTAATCAACAATAACTTATTTACATTAAGAAAAAGTCCACATTTCTCATATAGGCTGATGGGACTAAAACGGAACACTGTTGTAGATACCTCAATAAAAATGTTGACCAAAATATGAGTCTGCTATAAAAAGTATCAGTTCCATGTTGGCATCAGAAAGAAATTAAAAAATAAATAAAACTGCCACGATCAAAATGACTTCATATGAGCCTATTCTGTGACAATATTTACAATACTATTTATAGATCTGGTCATTACATTTGTAAAAGTATACTGTAAAGGTGGGAATGATACAGAAAAAGTCAGTCACAAATGACTGATCATCGGTAGGCAAGGTTATGGAACTTGGGTCTTCTTAGCTTCAAGAAAGAAAGGTAAATAAGAAGACAGGTGAGAGATAATGGCTAAGGAGATACTAGACTCAGGGTCATTCCATTAAGCGAAATGATGAGAGATACAGAACAAAAGAAAGGAAATGCATTTTTCCATAAGATCCTATTAAACTGTGGAATTCTCTTTCCCAGCATACAGGCACATCCCCCAACACAGAGATAGATACATCCATGAACAATGAAGCTAACAGTGGTTCATAGTCATGATGGTTGTAAGCAGTGTTGAATATCAGAAGCAATAATCACTGAGGAAAAAAAGCATTTGGTTGATCACTGTAGTAAATAGGATGCTGGGACTAGCTAAGTCTTTGGCCCGGTCCAGCAGGAATGTTCTTCAATGCAGATCTAAGAATCTCCTGATGCCAATTCAATAATTGAGTAATGAAAATATTTTAAAGTTTTTACATATTGCTCAGTTCTTGTAACATGTTAGAAATAGTCCTGAATGTAAGCATTAGCAAAGCGCGGTGTCTGAACACCCAGTGAGCTGTCTGGCAATCACTAAACTCAAGCCAATTGCTGCCTCCAGTTTCTTCAGCATTGCAATAATAGAACAAATCACATTATGTGACATCTTGACTTTCTCTACTCCCATTCAGTCGGCTGTGAGGATGGAGGCAAGGGGAATGCTGAACTCAGTGATGACATGCCATATAAGTTGCTTCACTTTATGTTACGGTGAAATAGGATTTTTTTAAAAGAATAGAAAAAAGAAAAAAGAAAAAAATTGTCTTAAAAAAATACTTTCTTCTGTAGCTGTCATACAATTCTTATTCTGTGTAAATTGTCCAATGGTCTTTCTAAAATAAAAGTGTAGGTATGTCACCATGGCCTATTCATAACAAGAATGGGAGTTACTTTTCATTCAAATACTGAGAAATTCCATGGGAAATAAATGTGCGTAATATCCTCACATAGTCCGCTAAGCCATAATGTGATTAGTTTTGATTTGTCTTGGAATGTGGTAAAATCTAGCCACTGAGATTTATAAACCATTGTTCATGGCTTGGTTTACTGTGTGATCTCAGCCAATTGTGGTTTGTTCAGTAAGCAAACCATGGAATTTGGCACAGCACTGGAAATTAAATCCTGCCTAATAGGATTTTGGAACTGAATTCTGTGTTTGACATTTTATCTCTTTTAACTTTGGAAAATCCGTGTTTGCATTAATATCAATCATTCTAGTCCTTTTGCAATTTATTTTGGCTTAAAATCCAAGCTGTGATCAACTCCACCCAGCTAACTCATTAAATCAAAAAGCATGTATCCAGCAAATGATCTGAAATTCATGAAATATTGTCTAGCAACAGGGTCTTGTTATTTAATTTTGGACAATGAGAATTCAGGATTTGTAAAAGATAGGTTAATGAGAAAGCCGCTGGTGTTATGAAGTCTTTGCGTTTAGCTCCTTGAGAGGGTTCTCTTTCATAATTATGGGTCAACAGAAAGGAAATCACAGTTGCTGTGACAGACTTGCTTTCAATGATTAATACCAGGGAGACCTGCAGCTGAGGGCTCTCCAAAGACAAAATGTGGAAGCTCTTGCAGTCACATTTAAAGAGAAAGCTCATTCAGGAGATTGTGCCTTAATGTTACAAATGAGGCAGCCACAAGATTGCCTCATAATCAGTTCTCACCCAGGAAACTATTTCAGCTTTTCATCGGCCCTTGTCAAATGCTTAAGACAACCGCTGCCATAACTCCAGTTCATGGAAGGAGCATTTAAGAGGAAGGCTTGAAAAGCTCAAACAGTCCAAATTTGACTCCCCTATTCTCTGACAGTCCATTCCCTCCCCTCCCCGCCCTTCCCCAGTCAATTTCCTCAAGCAGCAAAATCTTACTCTGGAAAGAAGGAAGCTCAACAAAAATAAGCTGGCCATACAAAACAAGGGCTGAAAGAGTTCTCCTCCCGTTTGCTCCTTGGATGGGTAAAGGAGGTAGAGAGCAATGGCTGCTTGGCGTCAGGGCCATTTCCAGCCGGCTCAGACTTGGGGATCTGGAGACAACGCCAAGAAAGCTCCAGTCAACAAGAAAGGGGGGAGTGGTGAGGAAGAAGTGTTCTCATGGCGAGGCCCTTCCATTAAAACTCTCATAGTATCTCTGCTCAGCTCTGAGGTGAACGTAAGCCGTTCCAATACGGTCTCTGGCATCTCTAAAGATAACAGTGGTTTGGTTTACGGAGTGCTCCCAGCCCCTGGCGAATGTAACTATCCATCTTCGAACTTTCAGGGCCAAGATTTACTAGCTGCAAACCTGCATGTTATCATCATGGTGAAAATGAGAGCTCCTATTTTGACTGCAGCATTTTTGTAAACTAACATGAAAAAAGAAGGCTGCTTTTGTATATCTTGCTGGCAGAGTAGCAGACTTGTGCATTCTTCTCACACTGTAAGAGTAGTTTCAGCCTAGAAATACTTACACCAAGTTGTGCCGGTCATGTGGCTTTCCCCAGTCCTATCAGAGGTCAGGGTGATTCCAGCAGAGTTGTAGCAAATTCCCATCCTCTGAAACATTTCAAAGTATTTTGAGGAGTATTGATTGATCTTCAATCCCATATGAAGAGAACTAGATAGCAAAATCTTTCAGATCAGTCCCAGTAATGCAGCATGATAAATGCTCATAGAAAACAGGTATCTTGTTTTTTACAGATAAAATAAGATTTTTAAAAATCCAGGACACGATTCTTTTCTTCCCTTTTTTAAAAGAAAGAACTACTTGTGTTTAGCTTCTGTATTTTTCCCCCCACACTTAAGCAATGCCCACCATTGAACACTAGCCATGTTTGATAAAATTATTTCTAAATGATGGCTACACCAGAATGTTGCAGTCCAGCAAAAGGAATTTTGCATGTTTTTATTGATATTTTGAATTTGGGAAGAAAAGTTAGTATGATTGTAATAATGATTAATTTGATTGTAATAATGGTAAAAAATATTAAGAAAGAGAACAGGAACTTGGATTATAGAATAAGTTAGGAAAGTTCACAGTAGGATAGAGTCCTGCCCTCTGTCTTATGTGCCATCTCTGGGGCCAATCACACTTCTTCGAAAGTCCATCTGCACCAGGTTCTCTGGGGAAGTTAGGGACAGAACATTTTCCTTTCAAGATGTTAATTTTTCATGTGGTCCAAATTAAGAGCTACAGGAGCAACAGCCCTTTGAATAATGTCACACCAGGGATTATTACTTTATTAAAGAGCTTGAAATTGCTAGATGATGCTCTAAAACAAAGCAGAACCTGCCTTTTGCCTGTACAGTCTGAGTTAAATGTTAAAGAAAAATATTTTTAATTGGCCTTTAATTGATAGCAACTTGGTGTACATTCATATCTTTAATTTAAATGTTATTGATGGATCAAAAATGGAAATCCTGACTTGGATACATCAAATATAAATTATACTCCTTGATCCTAAGCATATCTACCCAGAAATAAATCCAACTGCATCTGCTGGGATTTCTCCCTAGGTAACTCCCCATTCTAACACTCATGTAAATGGTAAACCTGTTTACATAACAATGTTGCATGATCAGTGACTCCATGGCCCATATGTATCCTGGGGTGCAATCAGTCCATATTATTTCACAGCATCATAGAGCTGGAAGCAATTTCAGAGGTTGGACAGTGTTTTTGCATGGGGAATTCTGGAAGTCCACACCTCTTTAAGTTGCCAAGTTTGAGGAGCATTGATCTAGGAGAGCCTATTCAGTGCAGAATCTAGTACAGCAACTCTGACAGATGGCCAGCTAGCGGCTGTCTGGAAACTTCCAGAGAAGGAGAACTCACCATGTGTCCACTTGTTCCACTGGCTGACAGCAAAATACAGTCAGGAATTGCCTGCTGGTATCTAGCCTGTATTGGCTTCTTTATAGATTTAAGCCCTTCGCTCTGACCCCGGCCTCTGGGGCAGGAAAGAAAAAGTCCACTCCCTCTTCTGTGTGTCAACCCTCCACATGTTTAAAGACTGCTACGGTCTCTCCCCTTAGCCATTTCTTCCATAAACTAAACATATCCAGGTCCTTTAACCATTCTTCACATTGATTGGGTCTGGTTCTGAATTTGGAGCTTGGCCTTCTTTTGCATGTACAAATCTATTTTGAAGAACAATCATCATGTCCATTAAGTCCTGGGTGGAATTATTTGAATACTTTCCTTTTTTTTTTGGTTCTAGCAGGACCAGCCACCAGGCAGCTTTTAAAGTTGATTGCTACCAATGTGAATAATAAACTTTCTTTTTACTCCTTCCCCCATTTTAGGGTGAATAAGCATATCTCACCCTGGTGGCATTCTGTCTAGGACCACAGATGTTTATGGTATGCAAACATACACATACAATAAGGTTATCCTAACTTATCCTTTTTCTTCCCTAATATCTTTGCAAAAATGGTCTGGAGCCTTCTAACAACTGTGGGTGTGGAATTTCCTGCCATATCAAGACTGTCTCAAGAAAGCCAGACTTCAGGACAAAATGGATCAGTTCAACAGTTCACCATTCTTTCCAAATGTACATTTTGCATACAGTACTTGCATCTATCAAAATAATTCTTGGCGGCTTGCTTTCTTTTTCGCAAGGTAAGCTTTGCTTGTTATTTCTATACTTAAATCATGTTTAATTCTGATTCTGCTGGAACGATAGAGCCTTGTTTCAGGCCAGCAAGTTCTTGGCTTTCTCATGGGCCTTTGTTAGATTGTGGGTGTTGGAAACGTAAACAAACTGCTGTAGGTCTTTTATGATGAAGGCGCAGTCAGATGACACTGTCCTGAATGCTGAATGGGAGCTGTTTGGAAAGCATTTGCACAGCTCATGGTATCCTTTTACGGTTGACCCGAGAAACAGGAATGAACTGGCTAAATAAACAAGTAGTAAATTTATCCTATCTTCAGCTGTAGGCAAAATCTATCTGCTAGTCTAGTTATGACTCATCGGGTAGGTATGTTTTCTACCATACGAAAAGCTTGTTTTTATACTAAATCAGAGAGGCCCTTAAAGACAAATAGAAAATTATCTTCAGTAACAAAGGGAATACCCTTGAGGTATTCCTGAAGGTAATTAATTGGAATTAAAGATGACTATGGAAACTGGGGGACCTGAAAACAAAAATGGGTGTTGAGAGTAACAATTGTTGCTTCAGTTCCAAAGACTATTAAATAAAGAGTCTGATTCCCAAGAAGCAATATATATCAGCTGTCATTCCATAGAACTGAACATCTTGATTATTACTTGTTTAATTATTAAATTCCTATCTTCAAACATTTCAAGAGCTTGTTAGAAAATAAAGTGCTCTCTGGTAGGCCTTAGCAGTGTAATCTATTCACTCTGAAATGTTCAGCAGACTTATACATTTTTAGCCAGTCATGAATATGTATCCACTGCCCACCATCACATCCATGGACCAAGTACAAACTTGTAGACATTCAGGTAGAATCCTGTTTGTAAGCACAAATGATTTGGGGCCATCACCATGATCCCTTTCTCCACCCACCTAACAATCTGGGTCTGTTTTCATAAAAGGATCAAGAGATATTTTTATTTCTTTAGATCTCTTTGTACTTTATATTATACACTCTATATTATGGCCCCCTGCATCCCTTTGCCCTCAATAGAACTTCAGCTATGTTGGATTTGTAGGTCCAGAAGCATTGGCACCATCCTCTTTAGTCTACTGAACACTAGGGACATTAGGAGCAGAGCAAACAAGGATTCCTTCTTCATTCCTCTCTCTGTCCCTACTTTGCTTTTCTCTAATTGGAAGCTAATCCTTTTGGTTCTCCCTTTCAGCTTCTTCTTATAGGAAGAATAAAGCACTTCCATCCTTTTCCTCTCTTGGGTAGAAAAGTCAGAGATGCAGGTTTTCTCTTGGAGCATGTAACTATCTTGATCAAATTCACTTGTCCTTGGATCTTAAGCATCTGTCTCTAGATACTCTTAATGGGTTTGGTTCTACTCCTCCCATATATGCATCCAGTTAATATGAACTCTAAACAGCATTATCTCACAATGTTCCTTACAAGCTGGGTGGGCTTTGGGCCTTTCTATGAGCTTCCAACCAGAATGCCAATCAACCACTGCTATCCCTTCCCTCCCAGCAAAAAGAGTAGGAATAGTTGTGGAATAGCACAAAAACTGTAGGAATTTGACTCTTGTTCATAATTGCACTGTTCCTCTTAGCAAAGGCAATAAAAGTAATTGTATTTTTGCTCCAATGGGAATTAGAGAATACCCCCGGCACACTTTACATTACGATGGGGTTCAATTTTAAAATGAATTAAATAAATTTAATATTAATTGTAAAGATGGAAGGAGGAGGATTAGGTGGGAGGCCATTTTAAATGAGTTCATCCTCTAGACCTAAAGACAGGAAGCCCCTAAGAAATGTTAGCAAGATCAACAACTTGTGTTTCTCCCCATGAACCTCACCCTCAACAAGTCGATGCAGGGTGTTCAAAGTAATTATATAAATACTCAGTGCAGATATAATCATCTTGAAGGTGAAAGCCAGTGGCTACTGTGCCTTCTGTATATTCAAAACTTCCATCCTGAACCCCACAGACCCTTGGTCTATAGCCAAGCCCTATACTGCTTACTGCTTACCAGAGAGGGATGCAACTCTTACATATTACAATTATCATACCCAGTTAATGAACTAAAAATCGATAACAAAGGCCTGATTAGAACCCAAATAAGAGGTTTATCCACATTGCTCAGTTACCCCTTGGTAGAACTGGCCACCAACCATTTTTGGAGGGCAGGAATGGATGATGTTGCTGTGTACCCACATTGCAAATGTGACCTCCAGGAATGTTTTCCTGCCATGGTTTTAAAGTACTCTTTTAGGCTTTATGTTACCTTGGGCATTCCTGTCCATTTTGGCTGGTGCCCTTTTACAAGCTACAATAACCCCAACAGTCCATTGGCTATTTTGTAGAAGCCCAAATATCCCCTTAGCTGAGTCAACGGTTACCACAATCTTTATGTCTGCCCTTGCCAGTATTCCTACAGTAATGCAATGGTCATAACATTTGCTTTGAAAATAGAAGATTCCTGGTTTGAAACCCAGAAGAATTTTTTTTTAATTACGATTTTAATTTCCTGAACTACTTATTTTCCCTGTGCTGTTTTTTCTTCTTTTTCCCAATGTGAAACCCTTCGATTTCAAGTGATAGGAAAAACTATGAAATGTGTACCACAAGACATTAAAAAAAAAAAAACAGTTCATGGAAAAATAGGTAGCTCAGGAAAAGAAAAATAGTAATAAAAGAAACATTTTTGTTACAACTTTTCCCTATCAATCCAGGCTACACTATTACTGGACCTATTAGCATCAGCAACAATATCAGGGGTTTATTCACATGCCGACTCTCCAATATGCTTTAATTTGCCATTCTTCATCAGAAAAAGAGGTTGGTTTCAATGTAAAAAAAAAACCCAACTACCGAATAGGCATTTAGAAACCAGTGGGAGATGATTTCACTCCACTTCTGCTGTGCAAGTGGCAGTTCTCCAACAGAGGAAATTCAAAGAAAAACTCCAGTATAAAACTGCTTTATCAGAACTAATTGACAATTTTCATTTTAACTGTTTAGGAATGACTATAGGCAATTATTTCCTGTCCCAGTATAACCATAAAGTAACACAGCAAAACTGAGATGATTGTATTATCCTTATATACTCCTGTTACACAGTTACATTTGTGTACACCACAGAATACAACGAAAGCTTATGCCATAGTGAGTCTGTTACTTTTCAAGGTGGATCTGAACCAAACTTTATTTGCTGCCCTCCAAATAGACTACAACTCCCAGAATTCCTAAAGCTGCACATCGTCCATTATGTATAAAACAAAAGTGTAACATTAAAACATTTTAAATACCACAGAGAAAGTTTTTTTTAAAAATATATACAAATCCTGCTTAACACTGCACTGCCGCAGGAGGGAATAAAAGGACTCAGAATAATTTCTGCGTTAAAATAAAGCTTGACTTTCAGTGACTACACGGATGTTTCCATGCAGATCTCTTGGCAACAATACAGAAATGCTTTGCCACTGCCGCCTTCTGGATTTTCCTTCTTTTCTTTTTTCTTTTACTTCCCGGTATAATGTGCAGGCCGGTGCCTTCCTGAAGACCTCCCCTCCAAGTATTAACCAGGTCCAACTATGGCTGATACCAAGTCAGTTAGGTACTATCATCTGCTGCAGACAATTTCTACATTCTTCTGATTTCAATACTCTATGAAGGTGACTCATAGAGAATTAAAGATGACTTTTCTTACCTGAAGAAGTTTGGTGATCAGCATGCTACCAACCCATATGGAAAATTTACCACGAAATGTGGGTAGAATATGTAGGAATTCTGTTGTCTGAACAGAGTTTCATTCTGTAATGGGGTATTTTTCTCTTCTTTCCTCCATTCTATATACCCTCCAAACCTGCTGCAGAAGATCCTCCATCCCACTTGGAGAACGTGCAGGGTCCTGCAGAGAAGACAATTGTCCTATTAGGGTTAATGGGATACAGTCCTTCCTACCAGTGAATTAGGGCTCATCCTCATATCTCCTACATGCAGCACAAATATGTCCCACAACTGTTTTTATATGCCATGTCCTCAGAACATTGCCTTTGTCTCATCCCCAGCTGTCAGCCCTTTGAGGTAGTCCAGACAAGAAGCACCACCCATAAGTGCTAACACCACCTTTATTATTAGGTTACAGTAACAGAATCCTGCAAATCTGAAAGTGCCTCTCTCCCCACGTCCCCAGCCTTTGTGGTCCAAGAAACTAGGAAGGTCCCTTCTGAGATGTTTGCCACGTTCCCATCACTTCTGCAGGCTAAGCTGTCTCTTATCTGACTGTTGCTGTTCCTCCTCTTCCCGTCTCTCAAGGACATTCTCACAGACCATTACACCAGCCAACAATGGAAGCAGTTCAGTGTTGTCTTGAGCTATACCAGGTAATGTGTTGCCTTTTCTTCTGACACATTTTTTGCCATGTTCATGATCTAGCTTGCTCCATCGTGATGTAGTTGTTGATGCAACAAGGAGCATGGATCTGCCCAGGTCCACAGTACTTTAGGCTGCTGTGGGGACCTCCGCTCCCTTTTGGTCACTGCCCTCCCTGGCCATTTGCTTTGGACTGCAGGGGATTCAGGGCATGTGGCTTAATCAGAGGCATCTGCTCACATAATGTCTGACCAACACTTCCCAAACCACTTGTCAAGTCTTATCCAGGCTTATTACATACACACATTTAGCACTCTTTTAAAAGACAGCTAGACCTGTGAGACAAGACTGTTGTTCTCTCTTGAGAGAACACTAGTCTTGTTCTGCAAAGGAGGTTGATTTAAACTGGGAAAGACAGTCAGGTTCTGTTAGCTGTTGTCTCTGGTTCTGTGAGCAATAAGTGCATTGCAAGTTTTCCATTACTTCTGCCAACAAAGTTTTTTGTAATCATACTTTTTACTGTTTGAGGTACTGGGAGTGCTATCTTGACTACTTCTATGCATTTTGCCTACTGTCAGCTGAGCAATTTTTCGACTTGGGTTTAGCATTCTTTCAGAAAAGCACTACACCTCTGTTCAGAAATAGCCCAAATGGCAGGTCACAGATAGAGGTATCCACAGGGGTCCAGTGTGTGTGATCAATTATGCCAAAACCAGGCACTCAAAGCTCTGCCCCTTTTTATACGTGTGCAATGCATGCAATCATATTTAAAAGGGGTAGGTTTTTTATAGCCTGGTCATGCTTGCCATTTTGACATCAGTGACCTCCCCCCTTGTAGATACCCCTGGTCCCAGATGTGGAGCATCTCTGCTCCTTTGACCTGTTAGGTGTCTAAATCGGCCATTCTAAGCCCCTGCCTACATTTGCCCAGCTCCAAGTGAAAGAGCTTTTTTCCACTGATGCTCGGTATGAAGTTGAAAGGAATCCCCAGTTGTTTTCCTTAACTTGTCCGTATGACAACAGTGAGGACTACACCACTTGCGAGCCTCCTTCCTGAGGCAGACCAGGGCTTAGCAATGAGGGCAATGCAAAGCATACTGGCATACTTTTCTGCCTGCTCACTGATTGGTGGTAGGAAGCACTTTAACTTGGCTGTCTGGCTGTGCCTTTAGATTCCTGGAGAATTTAACTTGCTTCATGTTTCCTCCCGTTCATTAGAATTCAGCTCCGCAGGCCTTCTAGTCTTTGCAAACTCATTATGGGGACAAAGAGGGGTGCAGAACAAGAGTCCCCAACCTCAGAGCACATTCATCAACCTCTTCTCTCTGTCCATTTCTCTTTTCTTCTAATGGCTGTGTTGGCAGCTTATCTTTGGCTGCCTTCCCAGAGACAACGTGGAGCAAAAAAAGTCAATGCCATAGAATCCAATTACCAGACTAATTAAACTTTGGAGCCACCTTCTGAAAGCTGCTCTTTCTGTCCTGGGACATTTGATTAGAATTCCCCATATTTCGTTTTGTAAAATTAGTGTGTGGAGATTCGTTATTCTCTATGGCTCTCTTAATTGAAACAGCAGTAATGAGAAAGCAACACATTTTAGAAATACAACCATCTCCAAATCATGCTATTTCGATAGTAGTGAATATATTATTTTTGTCACACTGAAAGTACTTTTTATCTTCCATGTTGGTCAAAAGAACATGCTCATTTCTTGAGAAATGATGCGAATAAATTCAGCTGGAAGGACAGATCATACACAACAAAAGTAGCAGAGTTCTAGAAACAGGAATCTCCTTTATTTTCTTTCAAAATAATGAGCTGTTTTCTTTAGAATTTTTTAAAATTAAATTTTCCCACATCAAGGCTCTGAGTGGAGGATAAAAGCTAGAAATACAAAATGGTCACTAATTCAGCTATGCTTCCTTATGTTTAATATTTGAAAGGATAGATTGCATTTGGCTTTGGGCATTTAGTATCCTTGCCTTTGACTTTATTACTCATACGTGGGTTTGAATTAAAAAAGTTTTTGGTAAATCCCAAATCATATAATTTATTCCCCCCCCCCCCAAAAAAAACCTTCCACTTTTGAAACAGAAATTCTATCCTTCACTAAAGAAAAGGCAGCTTTTTGAACATGGCTCATTTGATTAAAACAAAACTTCAAGTACCAGAGAGATCATTCAGAAAATGAAATGAAAGATGCTAGGAGTATATTTTAAAATAGTTGGTCCAGAATACTTGAGAGACCATCTCCTGACTTTAGGCATCTACCTCCCTTTAGCCCTAAGCTGTCATTTTCCTTGTATGTAAACTCTACACAGGAGAAGGTAGAGCGGGCAGTGAGTCTATCTCCCCAAGATTTTAGACTGGTAGGGTAGGGTAGTGTCAGCCTTCCCAGGTAGACCAGACAGAAAACATGACCAGATGAACTAATTCTACTTTATTGGAAGGCTACATTAACAAAACCTTGCAAGTCTGAAAGTACAATTCTCCCCCCCATCTCCTTTACAGCCCAAGAACTTAGGGAGGGTCCCTTCTGAGCCTCTTGCTCTGCCCATTATGCAGCTGCGGGCTATGCCCTCTCTTATCTGACCATTCCCTAGGCAGCATCTCTCAAGGTCTTTTTCACATACCATTACAGGGAGGGGAGGGGAGGAAAGGAAACCAGTGTCCAGACAATGCAGCCATAGCAAAACACGGCAACCTAGAGGACATTATATAGAAGTGACAAAGATTACATGAGCTTGGTTTATTTATTTTTATTCATTGAAAAATTTAAATTGCCGAGTAGCTGAAACTCTCTGGATGGTTTACAATAAAACATACTACAAAAACTACAAAAAACAGACACACTAAAATGATACAATTGGAATCATTTGCCCATTGCTGTAGCTTCAGAGTGAAGGCAATTAAAGTGATTCAGAAATGTTATTATTGGCTACTATTTGGAGATGAAACAGAAAGGAAAACCATGTTTGAACTCCTTGGGTCAGGGGGAGAAAGCACTGCATAGCAGTGTGGGTTTTTCTCTCTTTGTTTCTTTGTTTGTTTAAATCAGGACATTATGATTATCTTAAAAATGATTACTGGATATAGGGAAAAGGTTAAGATATTTCCATCCAAAATAGCTTGCAGTTAGTATAATAAGAATGAGCTACTATGAGCTGGGGGTTTGCACATTCTTGTAATGCTAAACCAGGAGTGGGCCCCTTGCAGAAACAAAGTTGGAAAGGAGACAGAGAAAGAGAAAGAAAGGTTAACCCTACTCCCTTTTCATTTTGGTCCTGATTCCAACAAACACAATCCACAACAGAAGAAAAAGTTCCCCACCCCTTTACCAAACCACGATTTAGTGTTGTGTCTGTACATAACCCCTGAATAGGATTAATATTAATAATATGTGGGTCTTTTTCATATTTATGTGTAGCTTTGCATAACAATGATTAACAAATAACTTCCTGTATCCACTCCTAACTGCCACCACATGGACCTGTAGCAATGTGGGTTTACCAATAGAAGAGAATATCTGTAGCTCAGAGTTGAACTGTGGAGTCCTTGGCGCTCTCAGAGCTTGGTTGTTTGATTGCAGACATTTCGTTACCTGACTAGATAACATCATCAGTGGTAGTGAGTGTGGGGTTTGCTCCCCGTTTATATACAGCAGCTTGCTCTGCCAGTGTTGGTGAGGGTGTGGTTTTCTCCTTGGTAGTTCCTTGATTAGGGTATTTTTTTCTGCTTGATTGTTGTCTGGTGTTAATCCCTGCTTTTGAATGATGTATAAATATGATTTATCACTATGTGTCTATTGATGGCTGATGTGTCTGAGTGCCAAGTTTCCTGGAACTCCCTAGTGTTTTTGGATTTGGCTTGGTCTAGGATGCTCACAGTTTCCCTGTTGAAACTATGGTTGAGTCTGTCCACGTGTTGTGAGATTAAGGAGTTTTCATTGTGTCTTCTGACTGCTAGATGGTGTTCATGGATGCGCTCTGCTAGTCTTCTGCCTGTCTGTCCTACATAGTGGCTGTTACAGTCCTTACATTGTACGTTGTAGATGACTCCTGTTTTTTCTTCTTGGGCTACTGGGTTTTTTGGTTTACTTAAGATGTTTTGGAGGGCTTTAGTTGGTTTGTGTACTGCACTGATGCCGTGTGGTTGTAATACTCTGTTGGTTGTTTCTGAGATGCTTCTGATGTATGGCAGTGTTATCCTTTTCATAGATTATGTTGGTTGTGCTGTAGTGGGTTGATAGGCAATTTTTGATAAAGTTGCATGGGTGTCCATTTTGTTGGAAGATGTACAGGCAATCTGTTTCCTTTTTCTGGTGTTCTGGGTTGCTGCAGTGCATTTGTGCTCATCTGGGTGTTTTTATGGGTGTTCTTAGTATATCCCATCATATGGGATACGTATGGGATATGGGTGCATCCCACCATATGGGATATACTGTATATGGGATATGGGTGTTCTTAGTGACCATGGTACACCCTCTGTCATCAAACAGAACTTTCTTTTGGGAGCTTGCTTTCTATGGTGAGGTAACTAAATGTGTTTGGGTTCCTTTTGAATCAATAGAATATTTTTGTAGCTTAATGTGTGTTTTATGGATTGGTTTTATTGAAGGAGAAAGTTACTAGTGCAGAAAGTAACTACTGCATTAACGTAGGATATCCTTCTAATAGTTCCCCTTTTCATATGACATTAATTTTCTAATCTGACTCATGAACTGACTTTAACCCACTATGAAAAACGTAATAGCAATGTGTTTCAGCTATTTTTTTTTTTCCAAATTAAGAATAAACAAGCCAAGAGTGTCCATAAAACACTAGTCTGGAAGAACTCTCCAAGTAGAGAAACAGGCCAGTTGGGGCCAACTATTCCAGTGCCATAACTACCTGGGCCTCTGGGACTTGAATGAGCTTCTAGAAAGAGTGGAGAACTAATCTTGTCAACAGGGCCTACATACTAAAGCAAACAGGCTCCCCAATGAAGCCTGGGGTCTTAGGACGGCATACAGCTATTTCAAGTGCTTGCTTGTAGAGGAGAGCCCAATCTTTGATTCAGGACCTTAAAAGATTGCCTTGTGTTTTATTTATTTATTTTGAACTTCACTCCAATTCTCCTATGATTTTCTATTATTCCTAATTTCCTGTTCTCTTCAAATTCCCATCTTCTGATTTTGACTAACATAAAATGTTTATTATCAGGGAAAAACAAAGCATATCTCCAATGAAGAGCTTTTCCTGACAGACACTATATAGTGCTACCCACCGGTCCACCGCCCACTCCCTTGAGTCGGCAGAAACCTATGCTGGCATAAAATACACTGCCCCCATTGCCAATCTTTACAGCAAGTGTAGAGGGCTGCTTGGAGTGTAAATTTAACTACCTGTCAAGTTGCTCAACTAACAGGAGGCCGGCATGGAGGGGGAGGCATGGAGTAAAGCAGGAGGGAGCTGTTCTGATACTTGTCACAACTCCTCATCCGCTCCTGTGATCTGTTGGTCAGACTATTTCTGAACACAGATCTAGCACTCTTCTAAAAGAGCACTAAACCTCCATTCAAAATTAGCACAGATAACAGCTCACAAGCTCAAAGGAGGAATCGCGGGTGAAGTGAGAGACAGCAATCAATAATGAGAGAGCTTCTATCTGTGATTAATGCCACAGGGGAACATTAAGGTTGGCAGTTCTGACTTGATAGCCAGTAGGATTTGGAGATAGCTAAGGGTATGGACATCAAAAATAATTGTGACTGATAATAACGGTCATCATCATGGCATGTGGTACCATCAAAGCCAGAATGAAGTAGCTAAAATATCCGCCTAAAGGGTAATCTAAGCCAGGGCAATGTTTTTAAGCATTTCTAGGGCACAGACTCTCTCTCTCTCTCTCCCCCCCTCCGCCCCAGAACTCCTGCTCGAGAGGCAAAGCTCTAATTATAGACAAGAGTGTGTTTTTTGCCCTTAGCCTCTCACAGAAACCCATCAAATTCTTACAAAATCCTAGGATTCCACAGAACACAGTTTGAAAAATCCTGACCTAAGTAACCATAATATGTTGAGCAAACAGCCACAGGAACTGCAACTACGTGATCCTAGTTTTAGGAGTACAAACCGGTCAGAGGCAACTGAACCACTTTTGCAAGAATCCAAGAAATAACTGAAGTAGGAAAAACAGTTAAAAGTACCACTGTGTAAAACTTCTCACAGAAGCAGCTGAAAACTTGTAATGCCACCAATAGGGACAGAACTAGCAGCACAGAGATTGCAGAACCTGGCTCAAGAGAGCACGCTAGTTGTAGTTATTAAAGAGAGGACTAATCGTTTTTCAGAAGAGCATTAAACCCATATTTATGATGATCCTCTGAAAGTGCCAATCAGCATTATGCAGCCAGATGCCTCTGCCGAAGCTAGGTGTCCAATCTCTTTTCCCAGCTGAGCCCAAATGGCATGGAGGTCAGGTCAGGTCAGCTGCCAGGGCAGCCTTGAGTAGACGATAGGGGCAGGGCACGGCACGGCAGGGCCAACCGCGATCCAGTCAGCAACAGAACTGCTGGTGGGGCATGTTAGGTCATATCCAGGGCCAAAAGGGAAAACGCTACTTTAAAGCTTGAACAACTGAAAACAACTTTATATTCCCTCAACTGTGGACTGGAGATGAGATGAAGGCAATGTCACAAGGATATATTAGCAAAAAATGGTTGGGGGAACATGACGCAGAGCTCCAAGTAGCATACTATATTTTCATGGTAAATCTGGAATATATAATGTAAGAGAGGAGCTGGTATTTACAGTTTCTAATCCTTGGCTGATTATTAAAAGAGATTCTAAAAAGACCAAGTATTTCTAGAAACAACAGACTGGCGGTATCCACGGCTTATGTGTGTGTCTTTCAAGTATCCAGAGAGCAATGTTTACTTTTGATGAAGGTGAAATACAGTCAGCATTTTCATGGATCAAATATCATTTGAAAAGAACAGTAGGGGAAAAGGTTATTTTAAGGATTTTCTATTCAAACGAAATGAAATATTTATGCAGGCAGGCTTCTTGCACAGAGGATGAAAATGAGTGTTCATGGAGGGCTGCTGCCCTATTCCTTTAAGTGGGTAATTCACCCAGGTACAGAGATGATGTGAAGATCATGAGCTTGTTCTCCCCATTTCTGCATTTAATTCTGGGTTCACATTTTATGTAGCAAATCAGTTCACAATATGCCTCCAGTAATATTGTAACTGTGGAAGTGAACCTCCAAGGAGTAAATAGGGCACATAGTACTATATCATGAGGAAGTGCTAATGTGCATGATGTCTCGGGATGAGTAGCAAACTCACTTGCTGCACAAAGTGTGAACTGATCCTCAGATTTGCCTGCCATGCTCAATTTATAGAAATTGCATGCACATCCAGAAATGAATAAAAAAACCCACAGTACCATAAGTTAGAATTCCATAAGCCATAAATAGACTACATAAGATGTTCAACACAAGAGATAACTATGCAACTTTATCAAAATGGTTTTAATATTTTTACATATTTTGATTACTATGTACGCCGCCCAGAATCACAATGTGAGATTAAAGTATAAATGTGATTAAATAATAAATAAAAAGTGTCTATCCATACAACCAACTACACATCTCATAAAAATGATAACTCTACCATATATGAAAAACATCTGAAACTACCAACAAATTAATACAACCTCTAGGCATCATAGTAGTGTATAAACCAACAAAATGTATCCCAAACCATCCTAAGCAAACCCAAAGACCCATGAGCCAAATAAAACAATAAATAAAATAATAAAAATAAAACAGGAGCTACTTACAACATACGATGCAAGGACTATGAAAACCACTGGATTGGGCAAACAGGCAGAAAATTGAGAGGATGCATCCATGGACATCATCTGGCAATTAGGAGACACAATGAAAACTCCTTAATTTCACAACACACTAACAAGTTCAACCACAATTTCAATTGGGAAACTGTAGACATCTTAGACCAAAAATACAGGAGAATTCCTAGAGGCATGGCACGGTGATGAATCAGCTATTAGCAGACACAGTGAGGTAAGCTTCATTTACAAACCATTTAAGAAAGGAAGCAACCAAAAGTCAAAGAAAGAGGTAAACAGACCTAAGCACACCCTTCCTCATCACACACCTATCAGCCAACACCCAGATAAGCAGGAACTTTGCTGTTCAGTCGCTAAGTCGTGTCCGACTGTTCGTGACCCCATGAACCATATTGCGCCAGGCCTTCCTGTCCTTCACTGCCTCCCTGAGTTTGCTCAATTTCATGCTCACTGCTTCAGTGATGCTATCTAGCCATCTCATCCTCTGCCGTCCTCTTCTCCTTTTGCCTTCCATCTTTCCCAGCATCAGGGTCTTTTCCAAAGAGTCCTCTCTTCGCATTAGGTGACCAAAGTATCTGAGCTTGAGCTTCATTATCAGTCCTTCCAATGAGCAATCAGAGTTGATTTCCTTTAAGATTGAAAGCAGGAACTAGCACCACATAAACAAGAACAATCAAAGAAACAATATTCCACCAAAAATCAATCAAGGAAGAAACAATACCCTAATTAAGCCTGATAAGACAAGCTACCACATATAAACAACCAGCAAACTCCACTCCCCCATGCGCTTGATGTTACTTAGCCTGGTAATGAAACATCTGTAGGAAGCAACCCACAAGCTCAGAGAACTCCAAAAACCCACAATTCAACCCTGAGCTCCATATATTCTCCACTATGGCATCCAGGGGGTGGAGCAATAGCTCAGAGTTGGTTTGTTTTTTACTCATTAGCTTTTCCCCCTGCCCCTTTCATCTACTGTTCTCCTGAGGGAAAACTGGCTTTAAAAAAAACTGCCCTGAAATAGCAACTCTTTATTTCCACTACTCAGGTATTGCAGGAGGTCTGAGTTGATAAATGTCTTTTTTTCCTAGCAGCATGTACTCCATCTTCTGAAAAGGGGAATATATATTGATGCTTTATATTTACCCAGAGCCTGGGAGACACAAACTCCTTCCAAAGGAGAGGAAATGTTCAGGCTATGGCAGGGTGCAGAACAGGAGTAGTAGCAGTAGCTCTTCCCCTGTTGAACTTTTGCAAGGAATGTAGAGCAAAACAACATGTTTTTCTGTTCTATAAAATACATCAGAAGTGTGGTCTCACAAAAACACTAAAACTCAGTATGCTTTAATGAGTAGGGAACTTTCATTGGAAGGAAGGATGGATGGAAGACTGAAGTTACTTTGATAACTGATACAAGCAGTTGTAGAAAGGAGAGAAATCACAGAAGCAACACAGCCCAGTGCACGCATTCCTGAACTTCTGGCTTATTACAACCCATTTTATCTGACTAAAAGCCACATGCCTTGAACAGCTTCCAGTGAGCACAAAGCATACCCCCTCCCTTTGTTATTAAAATATGTAATAAATTCTCCTTCTCCCCAACAAGCACATTCCCCAGATATTTTGGGCTGGCTCTGTCTGAATTACTGTATAGTTGATGATCTCTCGCTCACTTAAGCAAATGGCTGAACGTTATTAGAAAACTGTAAGGCGACACTTATGGGCTGTTGCACCAGATATTAAAGGCCACTCAGCAGATGTAGATTAATGTGCTTCTGGCGAACAAGAAAGGATGGCATGTGCCAGATGGAGACAGAGCAGCCAGTCCAGGCAATACCTACTCCAAGCACCATGTAAGATTTTTCCAGAACCCAAGAAAGCAAAGACAAATATGGTTCTATGAAACAATAAATAGGTCTTTATACCAAGTCTTAGCAGGACTCTTCATATATGTGTTATTTTGTCTATTGGAAAATGTTTCTATCCCCCTTTTCACTGATAAACTATCCTATGGCTGCCTCTGAGCCGGACTAGCTCCTGCAGAGAGATTGAGAGGCAGCTCCTAATCCAGATTGAATAACTCTAGATCAGTGTTTTTCAAACTTGGCCTTTAAGGTGTGTGGACTTCAGCTCCCAAAACTCCCCAGCCAGCCTGATGGCTTGGGATTCTGGGAGTTGAAGTCCACACATCTTAAAGTTGCCAAGTTTGAAAAACACTGATCTAGATTCTGCTAAAATGGCTAGGAAAATCAAGAAGTGGTAATGAAATGTTCCAGATGTATATAAAGGTGGGCTGAACACTAGTGGCATGATACAGTTACTACTGAGAAAGTAAACATCTGGCATCCTGTTAAGGCTATGGAATGGGAAGATGTGAGGAGGGAAACCAAAGGAGATTTTATATACGCCAACGTTGGATGAAGCTTATGAGCAGAAGCTAATATATCCAAGATATTGCTGATTGAGAGAGGCTATTTTAAGACTGTAATTCAGTGGCGTCCTCAACCTTCACCATGTTGATTGGGTTATTTAAGTTCTCCTTACACTGGAGTAAGCCTCACTGCATTCATCACTGTATTCCCTTCTGTACTGGTCAGAGCCTAGTTAAAGTGCTGTGTCCAGATGGATTTCAGGTGGATTCAGGCAAACTGGATAGAGCTGGGTATTTATAGAAAAGGGGGGTGAAAGGCCTGTATAACATCATTCAAGTACTTCCAGAGGTATCAACAGAAGAAGTCCATGACCTAGTCACTATCAACTCAGAGTGCATGACATGAATCAGGTTATAGGAAGGTGGATTCCAGGTGAATGTCAAGAAAAGTGTAAGAGCAGTTTTGACAATGAGCTCAATTACTGAGGGAAGTGATAGGCTCCCCTTCACTGGACACGCATCTGAATTCCTGCATGGAGCAAGGGGTTAGACCAAACAATATTAGGGAATCAGTTCTGTGAGAAGACAGTCGATATCCTGAAGTTGCAAGCGTTGGCTTGTGCGATGTTGCTGGCTTGCCTTAACAGTATTTCACTAGATGACCCATGTGTCTAAGCTCCATTATCCTGTGCTTGGTTTGGATGGAATTGATACGTGTATACAATTTTTCTTTTGGTGCTGATTGCAGAGTTTAGTTGTTGAAAGGAGAGTTTAGTTATTACTCCTGAATAGATAATAATGCATAATTAGCCTTATTTAAAGCCTAATTTCTTTCTGCAGAAATGGGTGACAAGTGTATAACTGTGAAACAACCACATTGATTTCAGTGATTTCTAAGCTAAGCCAGCATATTTGAGATATACTGCATGCCTCTTGAGAACTGAGTTTGTTCTTACGGTTGCACAAATTTAGCGTAAAGAATAATTTCTGTATCTGCCTTATGTAAATGAGACTTTGTTTTAAAAAAAAGAGTTAATATGCTTGTTTTATTGGTTTTGTTTGTTTGTAGGTTTAATGTGGCAGAAATGCTTTTCTGTTCACAAAGCTTCTGCATATTTTCAAACTGGAAAAGGCTCACAATTTTGTTCTTCCTTTAGCAGCGCTGATATTTCCCATGGTGTGTATAACATATAATATTAAGTATTATAAAAATGTACTGTTTCTGACTGAGATTGCTGGCCTGCATCCTGGCCATGACATCCTACAAAGGCAACCTGCAATTAGATCCTCATACAGAGAGAGTGATCATTGACTGTAATAGAGGACTGACCGATAGTACAATCAGACTGGTGAGCAGACGCAGGCTTGGAAAGCAGAGGAACCGCCTCCTTGAAAGCATTTCCAGGTAGATGCCAGGAGCACCAGAGGGAAGGAGAGAATGCATCTTCCCTCCCCCCTTTTAGTTTTCTTTTACCATTTACCTCCTATTAGTTACAGTGGGAAGGAGTCTGTAGCTCCAGCTTCAGGGCTGGGGTTTATTTCCAGCAATTTCAGTGACGAAGAATGGAAAAGGGATCAATTCCATAGCTTTCCCCAGGGTTAAACTTGCAGAGGCTTAAGGCACCTATTTCATCCATTAAAAACCTAAAGCTTCCCAAAAGGTTTTACCATTTTGAGGGCTTAATACACTTATTTTGCCCTTAAACCATCCCCAGACACTCCAAGGATCTAACATTTCAGCTCTGTCCACTCAGGTGATGTGGTGTCTCTGGGCATGGCCTTTAGCCCCCTCCAGCAGCTCGCAAGAATAATGTGTGTGACCTCTCAGGCCTAAAATGGTTGTCCACTCCTGTATTATGAATTGCAATATGTGTGTGTGTGTCTGTGTATCTTAGGTAATCAACTTATAATAAAGTAAACAATCATGAATTTTAACTTGCTATTTCATATTCTTATACTTTATTGAAAAATCACTTTTCAATAAACCAATAAACAAGAAGTAAACTTGGTTAAAAGAACTAATATCCAAAGTTATTCTTACATATCTGACAGTTGTCAAGGTCTTGATGATTTCAATCCTACAGCCACTGCTTGTTGGTTCATGTGAATAAAGAACTGATGAAAGACGAAACTTCCTTGAATGTTCAATCTTTCTAACATCCAAGAATTACTAATGGTTATCCAATCATATCACAATGCATTTATTTATTTGTAAGATTTATGAACTGTCCCAATTCTGAAGGGCTCTGGGTGGTTCTGCAGCAGAATCAGAACAAGCAAACAAATAAAAATCGATAAATATCTGCTTAACTTCTCCTTTGCCCTGCTGAAGATGATAGATTCCCCTTCTTCACAGACAGGCGTAGAAAAGTTAAAAGACCCCTGAACTGAATCGTGTAGAAGTTTCCTTGAAGATCCATCGTAATCTTCATTGTTTGCTAAACTGCTACTTCCAGCCAAACTCTATTATCTGTAATTTCTTTCACGCAAATATTTCATTTGCCTTCAAATTAGATACTTCTTTTTATCTTTCAAAATTTAAAGTAAAGTAAAATTTCAAAATTTAAAGTAAAGTAAAAAAAAGAAAAGATACTCTTGAGATGAGCTTGACTCCTGGTGGCAACATGGGCTTGCCTATACAGTTTTCTTGGCAATAATATTTATTTTTTGTTTATTTATATTTCAGATTTAGTCACTGCCCATCTCACTCAAGAGTGACTCTGGGCAGTTATGAAGGGTCCACAGCCATCTTTGGAGAATGTGCTTTTGAGTTGCTAGCCCTGCTAGCCCTGAATTCCCCTGTGGTCTCTCACCTAAGGCCCCTCCTTAGCTTCCCTGAAATCAGCCAAAGTTGCCTAGGAGCTGCTACCCTCAGCTTAGCTAACAAAAACAGTGCATTGATTAATCTACGAAAATGGCTGGGTCTCTGTAAGAGTGTTTGGGAGTTGTCTTCCACTAAAGATACTGGAAAAAGAAAGATTTACATGCTTCCATTAAAAATATGTTAAGAAATTAACTTACACGGATTTGATACAGAAATATCTCTTTAAAATGTCAGAGACTTTTTAAAGACAATGTTGAGTTTTGTTAAATGAGCAAGTCGAGGAGTAATTAATAGCAGAAACAGAAAGATCAGAGTTAGAATGCAGGGTATTTATTAGACTATTTGGAACAAAACAATTTTAAGACTGTTTTTAAAAATCAACATTGCCAGGGGACAAAACAAATCTAATAAAATTGGATATTTAAATAGAATCAATCTTATTTAGAAATCTTGGTATTAAATGATACAAAGCCAGGAAAAATGCTGAATAAAATTTGAGGTCGAAAGTCCTTGTTTATTCCCTGGAGACCCACTAAATTCAACTCTATCTTTGTTCTCCTCTGTTTCTTGTAAGAAAGAGGAGGCAGAGAAACTACAGGGCTATGAGGAAAGAGGAGTTTAAACAATGGTTGTATGAATTTGCTTCTACTCTTGTTGCACCACTGGGGACAGTCCAGCATCCTTAGCTTTAATACTGAAAAATGGCCTTGCATCAGTTAAAGCTTTGAGGGCTTCATTGCAGAAAGATGGAATATAAACTCATTTTCTTTATAAATTGAAGTCACTTGCCCAGTTTTGTCAGCACAAGCACACTTGTGCTAGTATCTCCACTTGCTGCTAGTATCTCCACTCAGCTTTCTTTAAAAAAACAGGAATCAGGACTTTAATGATCTTATTTGAGACCAAATACCCAATTTTTAATCCTGGCTGAGACAGTAACCCTGGAAGATTTTAAGAGCAATTACTTGTGTTTATCTATCTGATGTATACAGAAAGTGAACAAGGGTTACTGTTGTAGCTCAGATCTCATCACTATATTTATGCTACTCAAGAACCAGATACTACCGCTTTGGATGCAACAACAGCTGTTTATCGCTGGCCTTAAGAAGGAATATTCTTATGATACGATAATGCACTGTAAGTTAATCAGCTTTACAGTGGCTGGCCACAAATGGGTTTTCACTGGGATAAAAATGCTCTAACAGACTATATAGTTGCCAGGAGCAATTAAAGCTGTGCTGAAAAGAACTAGAGCACTGCCTTTGGTTGATGCGATCAAGTATTCTGCAATATTGATGAGATTCAATGCGGAGTAAATATGATGAACCGAACAACAGGGTGGCTTTAGGCTCCAGGTGGATTAAATGAATTGCTGTGCAGTAATGAAATACTTAGAGCCTTTTTAGAACTTTCCTCTTTGTACTAATGAGGGGATTCATTAGCACCTATCTGCAACTCCTTAGCAGCAACAATCCTGGGAAAAGAATCACAGAGAGATGCTATTGGGGCATCCCTAAGTGCTCCAAAGCATCTTCTTGCCTTTGAATCCAAAATTCTGCACTCTCCTAATGTATAACTCACAGCACAGATGTATTTTGTGTGTGCTACTGGTAAAGCAGATCTGATCATTTCAACTGGAGCAGATTAATGTGGCTCATACAAATGTGCAGCTGATGTTCTTAATGTATAAGGATCCTATTCTCTGTCCAAGAGAAGATCCTCAACTCTTTGCATTGCAATTTTTCTTTTAAAATGGTAGTAGCAAGGATATTAATTCCCTTCTTCAAGAATACTCAAAGTGCCATGTAGCAAACTTACACATGTTCATTTGCCACAAACCCTGGAGAAATTTTATGGTTGTGTTTTTGGGTGATGGCTTTGTGTACAGGAAAAAGTAAGTTTGGACATCCAAGGGGATAATCATTTTTGGTTTTTAAAACATGTCTTTTTTCCTTAATGTAGATTTTATTGCAGATTATTTCTGTTGAACAAGAGCCATTTTAAAATAATGTTTTACTTCCTTTGATATCAGTGGGAAAGATTTAAACAGGTGCTTAATTTTTCTTTTGAAATCCATGGGACAAGCACTAGACGTTCAAAACCCATTTCATGATGCAGTGACATTTACTGTCTCGTAAATGTGCATTCAAGTGCAACCTTAAAAGTATTTTCTTTGGGCTGGCGATCAATTTTGATGATAATGATTCAACAATTTTTGCCATTTCCCTTTTCTCCCATGCCACCTTCTGAAGTGTTCCAGTGTGGGCCCAGCGCAGATGTTTCTGAGGGAAAATGATTCCACAGATGCCAGACAGGAGTGGGGGTGGGGGGCATCGATATTGAAAAAGGCCTCACTTTTTTCACTCACAAAAGCCTCTGCTAGCTCAAACTGCCTCCTTCTAAAAGAGAAGACCATTTGATACAATACAATATTTACTTCATGCCAAATTATTATTAATAAATAATGCTGCAGACAAAGGACCTGTGTGTATGTACAATCCAGTGAGACATTTCCATGGAACTCCTGACTCAGGCAGGATAACATGATGGCAGAGAGCAGGAACAAGCTTCACGTGGTAGTGAAGTGAATGGAATGCCCACCTGTTATCTTTCCATTCACTGCTCCACCACATGTATCCTCTTGCTTAATTTAGCCTTAATATGTCTTCATCTCATAAAATATCATCTGAGTTTGGAATGAAAAGCATACCCTAATTCTGCTGAATGATTTGTTATACTTTAGGTAAGGAAAACCTGATGCTGGAGAGTGGAATGACTAAGAATTCTAAATTCCATGCTCTTGGGCAGTGCTTCTCAACCTCAGCAATTTTAAGACGTGTGGACTTCAACTCCCAGAATTCTCCAGCCACTACTGGCTGGGGAATTCTGGGAGTTGAAGTCCACACGTCTTAAAATTGCTGAGGTTAAGAAGCACTGCTCCTGGGTAAGGAGAAAAAATACACTGAGGCTGGAGAGAGAGAAAAAAATCTTTAGTGAAAATGGCCAAGGGATTTTAGGTTGCTCTTCAGAAGGGCTGCCGAGGAAGACTTGGAATCAATACATCCTCAAGTCATTTGCAGAGGTGTAGTTTTTACCATTGCCATTTAGTTGAAATGATGTATTGCATAAATTTGAGGGAGAATTTTCTTCACTACAGGTGTTACATGATAAACATAACAGCTGCAATTTTGTCAGTTTTATGGAATGTACTGCAAAGGATTATTTACAATACATTGGCATACACTGAGCAGTAGATAACTCTTATGGATCTAATTATTCTGCTTCAGGCATGCAGATATTTTGTGTTGAGAATCTTGTTCAGAAATGACACTGGGTTAAATCCAGATTAGTAATGCTTGCAGAGTATCAGTGAAACAAATGGGATTCAGTAAGTCAGAACTAATTTACCCTTTACTGATTTCAGTGGGACTCCTCTACACACAGTTCTGTTCTAAGCCTGAAGAAGGTTGGATCCCACCTTTAATCCCAGATGGGGGGAAAGGAGACACCAAGAAATCCTATTATAAGACATGATGCTTTATGAACCAAGACTTTATTTAGTAAATTTCTACAGGTTTCCTGCATGATTATTTAGCTGATATGCCAAGATAAGTTTATTATGCAGCAGCTGTGTAGTAATCAACTTCTACACTGCAAGCATGTGAGTTGCAATATCCTGAGTAAACATACCCCAGTATTGCTGTTGCAAACCTTGATGTGTTTGAGATGTGATGTGTGCGTGTGATGTTTGCTGCAGATTTATTTTTAAATAGTGCTGACAATTAGAAAATCCTTGTATCTCTGATACCTCTAATGTACAAAAGATACCACGAGAACAAAATATGCACCAAAACTTAGTGAATTTAAAGGATAATTTGCAATCCCTTGTGAATAGCTAAAGAATCTGGTTCAGTGCGGGGTCACTGCAAGACATAGACTGTAATAGAAATACATCTGAAGGAAGTTAAAAGAGATTTTATGTTGGAATGGTCGACATTGTTGCCTGAGAAACAGAAACCTTGCATGTTTTCACAAGGAAATGAGTCATTTGTTTCTGTTGGCCAAAACTTTGTTTTCTTTTCATTTCATATTTGAACTACTTAATATATTCTGAAAAAGACCCAGCTTTCCAGTCTTCCGATGAAGATAACTTGTTTAATTAAATGCTCAGCAGAAGGTTTGCATAGTAATAACACCAAGCCAAATAAAAGTAAGAGTAAAGAAAACATTTCTGTGTCTCAGTCCAAGAAATGAAGCTGTTTGACTCATTGGTACTAATTAATATTTAGTTTAATTTCAAGACTATTTAAAATGATGGGACACAATTCAGCTAGAGTTAAATGTAATCAAGTGACATTATTTCCAGTTGGAGGGCTAACATATCTGGGCTGCAGAAATTAAGATAACCACTAGATGACAGGAAGGAGATGCAAAAAACTCTTGATGCTTTGCTACCATCTACCGGTCATCTGGATTTTTGTAGCCCAGATATGATCACCTTATGAAATGGTGAATTTAGCTCCTTTATTCAAATAAATGGCACATAAAAAGGTTTACATTTCAAAATGTACTTCTGGTTGATGCATTCCTAAAATTAAATTCACTATGCTCTTGCTTAATTTTCTAGGATATATCATGAATATTGTACCAGTCAAACCAGTCAACTGACAAATTACATTAACCCAGAATACAATCCAGTTTTGACATACCATGTTATGCAAACACAGGCATTGTGGTTAATAAACCGTACTTAAGCAAACCTTAGTTTAACAAAATGTGTGAAGTAGGTTCAAGACTGAAAAAAGTTTATCTTGCATATTGCAGAAGAAATTGTTAACAACTAGAGCAACGAAGTTAAACTTATTTGATGCTTATTAAAAATAAAAGTACATTTAAAACCAAGAGATACAACATACCTATGTATTTAAAAAACAAGCTAAACTCTATACTCCAGAAGCACAGTTTCAAAAACTTTCCCTGAATGAAATACTTTGACTTACTGGCTAAAAGTGCATAGGAACCTGGTTTTGTGCCAGTGTGTTCCACAGGGAAGATGATCTGATGTAAAAAGGTCAAAGTCACAAGAAGACATAAGGTCTGAAGGCAATAGCGCTCAGGTTTTATATGTGCACAACATCTACATTTCAGAAGGATATGGGCCCTGGATTTGGAGCTTTTGGGTTGCCTGTGATTTATGAAATGCCATTTTATGTTATAGTCAGAGTTAATTAAGCATTTATATCATCTACATCTTTATATGAAGTTACTGTTTTTGCATATATTGAAGTTCTAGAAGATCTGGAATACATGTATGCATATGACTGCATTTGTTTTTCAAAATGTCTGCCACAGTTTCCAAATACGGTAAATACTATCTACATAAACAGGAATATTAAAATAAAATGCACCCAAATATGTATTATGTTACAAAGAAATTGCTTGCAATATATGTGCTGGGAAATGCACACAAAAATGTGTTGAAGTTTTCATTAAAACATTTTGCAGCCATATTTGCAGACTTACTTAGAAATAAAATGAAACAGAATTTGCAGTCAATAAAATGAGAAACTGAATTAAATAGAATAGAATTAAATAGCTTGCCCATTTTTTGTGATCAGGATAAATTTGGGTTGGATATTGGATAAACCAGGTGAGTTCTGTTTTCCTGGATCAGAGAATCATGGTTTGCTTGGGATCAAGGAAAGAGGACTCCAGTTTGGCTTTTTCAACAATGTGATAACTCTTGGTGAGCTCTACCCAGCAACATAAAGCCAGGAGTGAACAAGGCTGCTTGTCCCAACAAGCTGCTTAATCATAGTAAGCTCAGAATATGCAACCTCAGTGTGATGTGCCAAAACAGCCACTGAAACCGTGCCTGTAGCATATGTCTTTGAGGCGGTGATCTGTCAGGTAAGGGAAATCTCCACAAGGCTCTCTCTTCGGCATACGGCCCAAGCCATCCAAGACCAGGCTCTTCCCATTCTTCCTGGTTCTCTCTGAGCTGCTCATTGTGGAACAAGGGAAAAAGCTTCCTTTCAAATGAAGCAGAACAGGATGAATCTTGATCGTGATGCAATGTTGATAAGGCAAGACATCTGAATTTCCCTCAGGGCTCAAAAGGTGGTGAAATTTTGCTCAGAGACTATGGATGACAGCAATTATTGCAGAGGAATCCCATGAGATTGTTCAACTGTTGGAACTGCAAGCAGGCATTTAACATTGTGCAGGCATCTATTATTCTCTAGTATTGTAAATTCTGGGAGTTTCAAATACTGCTCCATGCAAGTATACACAGCTACTCACACATGCATGTACAATTTTTCACTTATTTTCACTGTTATAGGAAACAGATGATCAATTGACAAACGTTTAACATTAGGGGGTTATAACCTCTATATCTCTATGTTGATTGATGGATTGATGAAGTGCCATGAAGTTGGGGTTGATCGTTAGCAGCCACATGGATAGATTCTCTCCAGAATGTCTTCAACTTTGGGCATTCATTGCTGCCACAATCAAATCTGACCACCTTACTGTTGGCTATCCTCTTTTTCTCTTTCCCTTTCTCTCTCTTTTACTTTGCCAAGTATTATGGACTTCTCAACAGAACTGGGTCTCTGAATGATGTATCAAAAATATGACAGGTATGGCCCCTCTGTATACAAGTCCACATGTATCAGAATTCCACTCAGCTGAAGTTAAAATTCAGCCAGCTTTCCAATTAGAACTATTAGCTGGATAGACATTCCTTGTAATTACTTCCTACCCACATACTCAAAGAATGTAGGTGCATAAATCACAAAGCAAATCTATGCAATAAAATGTAAAAATTATTCTATATACAGGCATCCTGACATTAAGTATTTTGAACAGGCAGAAGTATTATATTGATGCTAAGTGCTATTATGTTCTTAATGTTCCTGTTTGCCTGGAATCCAAATATATTCTAGCTTGAAATATACTCTAATTTATTACCTCTTTACTGTTCTGTAAGCTTTTTAATTCAAAAGGAACTGATCAAGAATAAGGATAAATTCCATTTCACGCACTGTATTTTTCATATTAATGTTTCAATGTCTGGTAACATGAATCTGCTATTATTGATTGTTGCAATGTAACAACAAAGGCCTAAAATGGGGGTGGAGTCTGGTGGAGGAAGGAAAACCAGAAATGAAATGAAATGAAATGAAATGACATAATAACATTAGTTTGCATGCAATTGCAGCAAATATCAGGTTTAGCATCTTTTCACTGTACTTTGGTTGGCCCCCACCCTGCAGGCCTTTAGAAAGGCGATTAAGAGCTGGCTTTTTCTCCTGGGCCTTTGGGTCAAGATGAGCAGAGTTCCCACCTGGAAGAGGGATATTGTAGTATATTTTAGTTCTGACCACCATTTTATTGTCTTAGTTGGTTCTCATGGTGTGTTGTTTTCTTTTGTGTTCCTTGTTTGATTTTTTTGCAGGGCTATGTTATTTAGCATCATTTTATCTGAATTGGGCAGCCATATAAATGCTTCAAACAAACAAACAAATTAGCACAATTCCTTTCTGGTCTGGAGACAGCAAGTCAGCTGACTTGGTTTATCTCTTTCATAGGGCCTTTTTGACCTAAATACCCTGCCTCAGTTTCTGTTCCATGCCAGTAACCTCCAGCTGAAATGCCTCTGCCTTGCAATGCTCTGGGAGCAGTTTCCCCAGAGCGGACCGTCCCAGCACCGGCTTATGTACCAGCCTGCTAAGTAGCACAGGGAGGTGGCAGTTCAGGGCTGCAGGACTTGCAACTGGGGTGTGAACATGCTTTCTCTCAAGAGCCACATACTTAGAAGAGGAGCCAGAGGGAGTGTTGGGATGGAGGCCAAACTGGCAAGTTCATCTGCTTTCCCCCTCTCTTTCTGCCATCTTTCTCTGCTCCCCTTGTGTTTCTATATGACACTAAGCCGTCATGTGTTTGTTTTGTGCACTGTAGTGGCTTAGTGACAGGGTGCCTGTAGGGGAGTCAAGAGGATGGCAACAAACATACAGACAAAACTGCCTCTTTTTACACGTGTCACTCATGTGACTTAGGGGCAGGGCTTGGATTGCACAGTCGCGATCACCATCTTGACTTTTTGCACACACCCCTCCCCAGGGACAGTCCTGCTTAGTGAGGGGTGTGCACCCTATCCTGTTCCTTCTCCTCTCTCTCTCTTTCTCTTGCCTGACCTTTGAACTGATCACTTGCCCAGGGTGTTTTGCAATTACGGGACAGGGAGCTCCTTGCCTAATGGAGGAGGGCAGACTGAACCCATGACCCTGGACAGGTTCCCAGTCTTCCCGTTGTGGCAATGTGGAAGGTTAGGAGTCCTGTGGTAGTCAAGAGCACACGCAAAGGACCCACTAATGAACTTACCAAAAAGCTTCGGTAGCTATGTTCTCAGCAGTGCCGGATTCAACATGTCTATACTGTCCTACCACTGGACACTGCCTCAAAACCAAGGTGAAGACATGGGCTAATAGAGGCATAGAAACCAAATAAACATGTAGGCTTCTTAAGGGACAGACGGGTGGTAGCATTAGAACAGGTGTGATGTATTTTTTGTAAGGAAGATTACCTTGATCTACCACCAAGAAGAAAGATCTAACAGAAAATAATCCACTTCTGTTATCATATTCTCAGGGAATCTAAAATGACCCTTCCATTTCAAAGATTAATTTGTGGGGGGGGGGGGGGGGGGAATTCTTAGCTTCTCTTTCTGATAAATATAGAAGTTTAGTAAGAGGGATCTTCTAGGTGTGGTAGCAACCTCAGTTGACCCTGGAAATGAATCAGATAACTTTCTAAACTTAAAAAACTCCATCTGGAGCCATCTGTTCATGTAACCAAGATGGGAGAAGTTCTGTTGGAGCCATGCTGAATTGCACAATATCTGTTTGTGTGGCTTCCCTCTCCTTCCCTGAGGATCAGACAATGCCAGGGCAGGGAATCACCAATGGCACTTCCAGCACCTACATTTGCTCTGTCCGTTATGGTTGATGTGTGAAATCCAAAATGTTCTTGTGTCTGTTAAGGTCATAATATAGTGACAGAGCCTCGGAAGCTAGAACATCCAGTCTTCACCCATCATAACTCTGTTGAGCACAGAGAATTTAATCTATCAGCAGATCGAGGTAGCAAAGCAAAAATGTTGCTGTTTAAAAGTGTTCTGCACTGAAGACATTTTAGACCCTATTTCTCAACTCATCTGAGCATTTCCATTTTATGTAATGGGTTTTAGCCTTCAGTATAGTCCATCCTTCCTTCTCATACAATAGCATGTCTGACTGATCGCTTTAAAAATGCTTCTTGGGAAATAAAAAAAGAAAATTAAATTAGCACAAATTTCTGGTTCTATTTAATGAAATTTCTCTTGGGCTTTCAGATATCTAAAGTTATTTGTTCCTCATATGCAGCGAGACCTTTTTATTATTATTATTTGATTGCCAGTGTTCCAGAAGATGCATTTATACAAAAGATTATATCATAAAAAATGCATGCAACTCATTTCAGGCTATGATAGCAGTTCTGCTCCAGAAATATGAATCTTCACAAGCAGACTGAAGGGCAAAGAGGAGAAAAATACATTTAAAACTGAGGAAGTTTTTGTTTCATTCATAGAATCATATGTGTGCACAAACAGAAAATTATTTAGTTGTTTAGACATATCCAGTTCATATACCAGCACAACCTGTGACCAACAAAGCCAAATGTAATTTTCCACTTCATATTCTACTTCATTTGTTATTCCCAGTCAGGCAAGAGAATTGCAGTTGTGTGTTCCATGTATGGACTGTGTCGCACACCAATTGTGTCATAAGTCATTTTGGAGTTCTTGAAAAAAATGTTTTATTTCTGGAAGAGCCTAGCCAGCTTTGAATGGTTGCAAAATCAAGGTTGGATCTGATTAGTATGTGGATATGAGACCATCAAAGATAGGAAGGCCTGGCGCAATATGGTTCATGGGGTCACGAAGAGTCGGACACGACTTAACGACTAAACAACAACAACAAATGAGACCATCAGGAGGTTCTAGGCAATAAGCTATACTGGAAGTTGAAAAAACACACAGAATTGGGAGTGACATACCCAGTTCTGTACTGTTGCCAAAACAACAAGAAGTTGAGCTCAACTTCAACCACACTTTACTTCTTCAGAAGACTTGCAAGACAAAGTGTAGATTTTTAAAAAGGCGGGCAATTTCTTAGACTAGAAAAGGTCTCCAGCATCTTCTTCAGGAGTCTGGGGTGGCATGGTTGTGTACCATAAAATGCCATTTCCCCAGTAGGACCTACTAGTGCTAATCTGTGCAGCTTTCTTCACATCTTCTCAATTCTGTGGCTTCCAGTTTACTTGTTTTCCCTGGGCTAGCTGTCAGAAGAGCAAGGAAGAGGAAATGTAACCTCCACATTGGGTTCATCTGTGAAATGGTGCTAACTGGGTTCAGAGGGAATGACAAGCAAATGAGCAGGACCAAGGCTCAGAAGTGGCCCCCCTATGAGACACATTCCTTGGATAGCAGAGTCTGAGAATCATGAAAGGGTTAGCAAGAGAACCCTGTTCTTTCAGGTCATCATAGTACAAGTATGTTCTTTTATTTACCTTAACAAAAATAAGTTGTTTGTGAGCAGACCTGGCTGCTTTGAGGACATTTCTCCCAGACTGAAGGAACTGTTGCTTCTGCTATGATTTGATCCTGGATAAACACATCAACTTGGTTTGCATCGTGTTCCAATTTGGACAGCACAGTGGATGCAGATCTGGTTGACAGGACTCTGATCTCTGTTTGTCCAATTATATTGGATGTTTTCAATTTCTACTGCCTGAGGACATTGTAGGAGCAAGATGTTGCTGAAGTCACATACAGCAAAAGGTTTCAGACTATCTGTGAGAGTCTCAACAAACTCAGTGGATTTTAAACACATTACTGTACAACTGTTAATTTGTAAGATACTTGTATCCTGTCTCACATGTAGCCTGCATCCGCATAACCACCCTATCTCCTTCCCCCCCACACCTCACCCCGATTTAAATTTAAATCCCACATCAGTCAAGCCAGTCTATGCATCTGATAAAGTGAGCTGCTGGCTCATGAAAACTTATGCCTTTTAATAAATGTGTTGGTCTGAAAAAGTGCTACCAGACATTTCCTGATTTGCTGCCTGAGAATCAGACAGAATTCTTAGAGGTGAAACCTACAGTGAGTTGTTTGGATCCTGCCTCCTCTGACTTCTAGAACACCCAAAGACCATTGGGGCAGTGTTTAAGTGAGTGAAGAATAACTTGGCATAATAAGAGTGATTCCATCATTCCTAAACATAGTAGTGAAATCACGAAAAATACAATATGTTCCTGAACCGCACTGCACTGGATAATTTCTGCCTCATCTTCAACATTCATTTCCTAGAGAAAGTGTTGGTATCTCAGTTCCAGGGGTTTCTCAATGCCATGGATTTTTCAGATAGATTTTCAATCTAATTTCAGGGTTGGGTGTGGGACACAAACTGCTTTGGTCCCTTGATGGATGATCTACACCAAGAGCCAGGTATCCCCATTGGCTCTTTTGGATATCTTAATGCCTTTTGATAACATCAATCATCAACCCCTTTTTGATTTGCTGGATGGAATAAGAGTTGTGCATAGGACATTCTACATTACAGAAACATTCATGTATTTCAGCCTGCCTAGAATATCAGAGCCAAGTTATAATTAGAGGCATTTTTAAGGAGAATATAAGAAACTTACCTTATAATAGGTTCCCTAAGCTATTTTCCCAGAAGAATCCAAAATACTGGATAAGACCCATAAAGTCTTAACAGACTTTGGTTGAAATATTGGATTTTGCTCCATATTGTTAGTGGTTTTAAATCCTCAGAAGAAAGACTCTTTCTTCTGCCTTTGCAGTAAGAAGGGTACATGTTATGGGACTCAGCTTTAAGCATATAGTTTTTTTTAAAACATTGTTTTATTGAAATTGGCTTTCATTTGAATTTTAACATTTCTTTTTAAAATCTGTATTTATTATTAGCATCAAACTTAGCTGAAAGACAAGATGCAAACGGAATTACTCTTCATGTATTGCAGCTAATAGTTGTCTAGTGATCTCGTTCTTTTTTTTTCTAATGCAACTTTGTTGACAAACTTCTAACATGAAATGGATTCATTTACAATGGCTTTTTGTGAATCTGGAAATGACACTCATTCGACTGACTGCATGAATTTATTCACATGATCAGGCAGAAGATTGCTTTGCAGAACATAAAAGTATGAATCTTTACTTTGTTCTGGGAATAATAATAACAACAGCACCACTAAGATTGGGTTGGAACAGAACGTTGAACTAGAAAATAGGGTTGGAAGGAAATTCATTAAAAATGTGAAGTTGATCAAAGATAAGCTGTTTAGAGCAGAGGTCCCCTGCTCTTTTGGGTCAGTGGGCACATTTGGAATGTTGAGAAACCACTTTTTTTTTGCAGAAAGCAAAATGATTAGGTAGATCCCCATCCTACTCTCTAGCTCCCAGGACACTCCTTACCATCCCATTTACCCTAGTCTCTTTTCTGGACAGGTGTGCATACTTCCGAAGAAAGCAGTTGACTGTAGCCACTAACAATTTCTATTTTCTCAGTATGCTCATGGGAGCAATTTGAAATCCAGGCCATTCTTGGGAATGAGGATGAAGCAGAAGGAAGTTGTCACTTTGCTTTGTAACTGGTCAGCTTCCCACTTCAAAATGAAATACTTTTAGACAATTCTTAAAATTCAGGTGGGACAGAGGATCTGGTGAGTCCTATAGGATGTTCTGCAGGGATTCTGCTGGGAACACCGAGGTACAAAGAAATTGTGGACAGGGTAGGTTACTCACTAGTTGGGAAGGTATTTTCTGATCTCATTGTTGCAAAGAATGCTGTTATATTTCCATGAATGTAGCCAAGACTGAAAGAAAGCCTAGTGTTTTAGCATACCAAAACAATATTGCTAAATATAGCAACTTACTTGTTCAGAGAAGAGAACTTTGATGGGCAGAGCCGAACTTAAATTTTCTGTTTTTCTTAATTCTTTCTTGAGGATCAGTGAAACTATAAAATGCTTGTCCCAAGATAAAAATATGTTGAATCCAAGGGACGACAATTAATTTCTGGGCAAACTTACCTAAATCAAGATCCTGAAGATTAATTATTGAGCAAGCAAACATCAAGCAAGGTCCACAAACTTCTTGCCCTGTCATTTGGGCTTAAATGCAGTACCTCAACATAATGAACTGCTTCAGTTGGCACAATCCTGTTTTGAGTTTTTATGACAAAATACAGGGTGTCTGTGTCTTTAAGTCCAGATGCAGTAGTCTGGGGCACTCCAAATGTTTGGAACTTCAACAGTTCAGTACTATTTACCCAGCATGGCTTATGGCAAGAAATTGAAACAGAATGACACTACATTTCCCATCCCTGTTCTTATGGTTCCAAAAAGCGATTCGACAGACTTTGGGTTTTAAAACAAGAACCTATAATAATACGCAAGTATTCGCGCCGTATACTCACTTGGGGGATACCATGCAAACTTCTCTTCCCGCTATCTGTTATAAAACAACCTTGTCATATATACCTTTCAGAAGAGTTTTGCAGAATGATGTGCTGTTTTGTCTAGCACATTTACTTTGCTGCAACAGAAGAAAAAGTAGGACAATGGCAAATCTAAGTCACCTTTTTCTTCCTAATTTGCTTTGGGGATTAAAACAAATATATTGGGGCTACAATTCCCAGAATTCTCTGCCAGCATGATCTTGGGAGAGAAGCAGCTAGGTAAACTAGTCTGAGGTCAAGGAGCTTACACATAGCTTTTTTTCTTTGAGATCTATTGTCTCCAAATGAATCTACTCAAGTACATAATAAGGATTTGGAGAACATTTCAGACAGGAAGTGAATTTGGGGAATCTTGAAATCTGAAGCCAGAAAATGCTGATTTATCCTCAGGTTTTGCCCTGAGTGAAGAGAGGCTAACTATACCTTTGCAGCAATAGGTGTCTATACCTATTGTACTGTACCTTGCAGCATTTTCCATCTCACCCCCACCCCCATCCCCCAGCCTCCAACCCTGCCTACTTTTTTTCTTGACTCCCAGCCTTCTAGCCTTCAGACCTTTCCAGGAGATGTCCCAACAGCTACAGAGAGTTTCTTCAACACAGCTCCTTGTCATATGACAAGGAGGCTACTCCTTATTCCAGAGAATAGCCAGCATTTGTGTTTCTGAATTCTTACAACATATTCCCTTCATGTACAGCATGAGGAGTCAGTAATAATGCAGTGCAATCCAAAATGTATGTAGTAATAGGAAAACTATGAACATATTGGAAAATGAAGAGTGATATGCTGGGAGAGCAAGGGTGGGGGAAGTATCTGAAACATCTGACTTTTCCTCTTTAAGCTTAAGACAACACGTTCCCTTTTCTTGGTGCAAAATATTTGCTAAGTGTTTTGGAGAAAGATTGCATCTAAAGAATAAGAACAGTTTACAGTTTTATTAACAGTTTAGGCAAATGTATATTTATATTGACATTTATAATTACATTTAAAATGCCCCTCTGGTTTCTATATTTGTGACAAAGTTGGAATTGCTCTTTTCTGATCCAGATGAAGCACTTTATAAAATTTTATTGTTTCTCATTAAATTAGTTTCTGGACCACTCTGTGTGCATGCAAGCGTTCTTGAGAACAGGAATTTGATCTGATTGAAGTAGGTTCTGTAACTATAACAGAAATGTATTTATTATTAACTGACTTAAAATGACTTAATATTCATGAGATATGTTATACAGATAGTACCTAGCTAATTTGGACTTTGAAGAAGCAGGATAGGAAGAACATTGATGCTTTGAACTTTGGCATTGGAGAAGACTCCTGAGAATACTGTGGACAGCCAAGAAAACAAACCAATGGATCACCGAACACATCAAGCCAGAGTCCTCACTTGAGGCACAAATGACCAGGCTCAACTTATCATACTTTGGACACATTATGAGAAGACTTAGCTCTCTGGAGTAGGCTCTAATGCTGGGAAAGTTGGAAAGAAAAAGAAGGGAACAACCAGCAGCAAGGTGGAGGGACTCAATTACAGTGGCGATGGGTACACTCTTGGAAGACCTGAAGGACCACATTAGGGACAGATCATTATGGAGAAAATTTATCTACATGGTTGCTAAGAGCTGACAATTACTTGTTAGCAGATAATCAATCAAACAATCACGTATCTAACTACGTCCTACTAGGAGGAAAATCCAAGAGCATGTGCTCTGTGCCTGTAGGCCTGTGAATGAAGGCAGAAGGAAATGACCACAGAGCAGGCAGAGTGATAGACAAAGAGGGGACACAGAGCAAATCCTCTCTATAGCTACTCTTCTGTCTTCTTGTGGATCAGTAGGTCATAAGGCATTGAACAGACAGTGCCATTGTGCTTGGACCTCCAACAATTAGGTTACATGTGAGACAGATTACCTTATCTGCATAGGGTTACAAGTTATATATTGCAAATATCTGCACATATCAACCTATCTCCCCATCCCTTTCCCTCACCTTTCTCCCCCCACATCATCCCAATTTAAATCCTACATCAGTCTAGCCACTCTATACATCTAATGAAGTGAGCTGCAGCTCATGAAAGATTATGCCTTTTAATTAGACTGATGGTGATGTTTTGCATTAGTGATATAATCACCTTACTAGCAGCAGTATCTATGTATCACTACTTACTTTTTCTTTAAATTGTAGAACGAACCCACTGCTTTGAATTTCTTCTTCTTTCAAAATAAAAAATAAACTTATTAAAATGACTTAATATTCATGATATAGCCACCTTACAAGATCACATACATTGTCATAAGACATTGGATATATGCAAAGTTGCATTATGATACTTACTGACCTTCTAATTTAGAACCTGCTGGCAATATTTATGTTACAATTAACAGAATTGGTCTTTCTGTTTCTACCAAGCATTCAGGACCCTGGACTGCCTTATCCATTTCTGTTGTGACAATAGCAATAGAAATTTATATTTGCAAAAGCATCTTTTATTATATTGCAAAAAGTGTAGCAGATACAGTGGTACCTCAGTTCACGAACTTAATTCGTTCCACAACTCTGGTCGCGAACCGAATTGGTCGTGAACCGAATCAAATTTTCCCATAAGGTTCAATGTAAATACAGTTAATCCATTCTGACCCCTACAAATTTGGTCACCAACCGATTTTTGATTGCGTCCCGAATCAAATTTCCCTATAAGGTTCAATGTAATTACGGTTAATCCGTTCTGAACCATATGTTGTTGTTGTTTTTTTAAACCCCAAAAATATGACACAAAGTACAGTACGAAGAGAGAGAAAGCTAACCTTGCTCGACGTGACTTCTGGCGTGGAGGACAGGAAGGCGGGTGGGGAGGTGGTTACTGCTTGGAGGGAGAGACTCCCTCCCTACAGGAAGCCGCGACCACGTGTCACGGGAGGGAAAATGGCCATGGATCCTGTTCATAACCCGATCCGGCGTTCGCAAACGGAGGCAAAATTTTGTGACCGGAGCTGTTCGTGAACCGAATTGTTCGTGAACAGAAGCGTTCGTGAACCGAGGTACCACTGTACTAATAAATAACAACTGAAGGAGGCAAAACAGCACTAGAAGAGATTACAAGGATCAAAGAATGATGGACAGTGTCCCCGGCATTCCATCTGCTTGGCTCTGGCCTGGATATGCTACTATTTGGGAGTTCCGTAGCCAGGGAAATTCCTTGAGCAAAATATCCACGCCATCTTAAGCAGAGCCATGGGGCATAGTAGGAGAAACAAAAATAGCATCATCTGGTGACCAGGTTCTCTAGAGCCGTTTTCTAGCTAGATATTAAGAAAATCAGAAGAGAGAAAGAGAAGAGCTGGTGAAGTCGACTTCCTACTGTTGCATTTTGATTTAAGAGGTAATACAGCAAGCGTTGGGCAGATGTAACTAAATGAATTTGCTTGCTAGTTATAGAACAGATTTGGGTTGCCTGGAAAATCTACTGAGACAAAACCAATGGAGGTTTCCCCTTATATTTTTGAGAATGTATCAGCTTCTCAGTTCCATCTCTCACACTGTTGGAAACCCACAGCAGTCCCTAATGGAGCATAGAGCAGAAGTTAAGAGAAGGGTGTTAATCTAGCCAAACTGGAAATTAATTTAAGATAACGAGCTAAGGAAAGAGTCAAGAGAAGTTAAATTGGGTAGAATTATATAGTGAGTGTAGGGCATTTGGAATCCCACCCGACCCCCAAATTAAGTCCCATGTTCCCAAGCTTTGCTCTATCGAAACCCTGTTCTTTGTAACCTGTAGGCTACAGGTTGCCCAAATATTTCATTTTTTTGCAGGCACCACAAACTTTTGCATTCCCTAAAGCGCATTACTGCTTGTAAGATGTGTGGTGGAGCAGTTGGCACTCCATAAATTATAAAGTGATAATTATATTCGTGCCCTTGAAACAAGAAGAAAATCCTCTATTAACAGCAGATTTCTTCCCAAATGTGGTAATGAGATGTGTTACACCTCTTGAGGAGAAACCTGCAAGATTGGCACTCTGCTTCCAGCATGCAGATCTATTTTCAGCTCCAGTCCCCATTGTCAGAGTGACAGCGACTGTTTTGCTAACCCAACAAATGAGGGCTTATTATGCATGAAATGAAGCTGTTGGAGAGAGGAGCAGAGTCCAGTTGAGCTATAATGCTTCGATGAAAGGGGGAGTAGGAAAAGAAACATTTGTTGATGAAGAAGAAGTGGTTATGGAATTTTCTGGAAAGCAAATTCCATTTAGAATTGAAAAACAAGCACACATACAAATTAGTTAGGCAATATATTCCTGCATTTTTGCTATTACATTTTGACTTTAACTTCCTTCCATCTGATTTTTGTAAATCCTTGCAAGTGGCCTTTTCAGGGAGTTGGTGACTGGTGAAGTTTATCTAACATGCTTTATGAGTTAGTGAAAGAATCAACTCAGGTTTGAAGGGACCTTCAGGAGAGTCCTGTCCTATAATAGATTTACTTGGTAGCTATGGTCACCTGCAATGCTGTGATGAGACTGAGGCCACTTTGAGGAAATCCTGGGATATTCCAGTGCAGGGGATTCCCCGGGAAGGGTAACCAGTATTGATGGATGCTATGTACTGGCTTGACTCTCAAGCCATGGGATAGCTGGAACTGCTAAACATTTACAAATGTTTCCTGAAAGTAAACAGCTTTGTGACAGCAAGTCTAGTTGGGTAAGAGTATTCTCAGTGGTTTAGGATGCTTCCTTGTTCTAATGAAATCTTTTAAATCACTATTTTCATCCAGAAGCATTTATTGGCCAACTGCTTGTTCAAGGTCAATGAAGGGGACTGTGAACAGAAGCACAAGAACTAATAAGCCTCTTCCTTTGCTGTCAATCTACCTTCTCAAGAAAGTAAAACAATAACAAAGGGGTGTGATATGGGTGTAGTTATGTTCTCTGCACACTGTCACCCAGCAGGAAGTCTGCAAGATTTCTGATCAATAAAAATACCTTTGTTATAAAAGCACCCTGACAGTGATTCTCCCCATCTTCTTAAAATTGTGCTGCTTTTCCTCGCTGCAAGGAGGTACTGAACCACCATAGGTCTGGGTGTGTGTGAGATCCTCCATACTTTGGGGAGAAAAATCTCATCACAAAATTTAATCTTTCTCACTTCCTAGGCAAATCTGAAAAAGCTGCATGAAAGAGTTAGTACAGTTAGCACAGAGAGGATTGGTCAGAGTGAAAATCAATGGCAGCCATCCAGCAGCATGCAGGGGATCCTGACTAGCATTCCAGACTCCATCAAGCAGTCAATAGTGATTGTCAGCTTATCATATCCAATTCATGAAAACAATTATATTGTTTGGTGGTTGCAACTATGGGAGGTATGAATCAGCTCTGCCCGAATATAATCATGGATAATACAAACCCTATGATGGTGTTCCTACAACATACTTAAGAGGATAAGGAATTCTTCCATGTTCTGGATTTGCACAGAACATTGTCCCCTAAAGTAACCAAACAGGCCACTTCTGCACATGCTAACTGTACCCCCCCCCCCCACAAGACTATATTTAATTCATAGATCTTTAACTGACCTCTGAACATATTGTACTCAACAGGTCATCCAGCATCTGCCAGAGAATGCAAAACTGATATTATTAGCTAGGATGGGTTTTTTCGAACTGGGTTCCATGGAATTCTAGGGTTTCATGAGAGCTGAAGGGGTTCTGCGACAATCTAAAGGAAAAAAACAACAACCCTCAAAGACACTGGTCGTGGTTACACACTCAGCCATTTGCTACCACCTTGCTTTTTCCTTCTCTCTGGCTCTATGTCACCCAGGTTTGTTGTCCCCAGCATTTGCCAGTGCACTGGACAGGAAACAGTTGGCTGCTTTTCTTTCACCACCACTTGAGCCTTTTGTTTTCCCCCGTGCACACACACAAGACCCCAAGCTCCAGCAAACATTTCTAACTTACTTAGCAGCCCAAGAGCAATTGCCGCAAGTCCTTCCCTCCCTCTTCAGTTTCCACATTGCAGACATTATTTGGTCTGTTTAACCCTCAAGGGGGCATCTTGTGTGAGCCCCATTGAGCTGTGTGGGAATTAATAAAGAGGCACAAGATTGCACTGCTCAGATGGAGTGCCTGGGTGCCTCAAATCCCTTTGCGGTGGGAATTTCTCCAGAGTCAACATACATGAGAACTGCAGTTGCAGAGGCAATCAGGCAGGAGGAAGACGGGTGCTTAAGTGTTTCAGCCAGGTCTTCACAATGGAAAGTATCCATGCCTTCAGTACCGATCCTAGATATATAGTATATGCATATTATTTTTATTTTCTTTTTTGATACAGCCTAATAAATATTTTTCCGGATATGGATCATTATCTACAAACAGGTATGATTGCAGATGGCGCAGTAAAAAGGGAAAAACAGGAAGGAAAAAAAAAGGGAACAAATTCCAGTGTTGCTGGTGTGGCTGCTGCTGCTGCTTATGCACAAGTTTCGACAAATGAAGCTTAAGTACAAGTAAGAAATTGAAATATGAAACCAGAGGTTTATTAACTTTGGTTTTTACACGGCCTGGCAAGAGAGACAAACAAAATGGACTGTGTGAGTGAGTATTGGGTAACAACAGTCTGAATCCTGCAAAATTACAAAGACCTCTGGAAACAAAACATCCCAACCTGAAAGATAAAAGTCCAGAGTCTTTCAAAAGAAAAGATTTAGAACTCCGTGAGAAGAAAATGGCATTCCACATATTTTTGTGTAACAACAAGAAAAATGCCCAAAGCATTAATTTGTTGGGTTAAAACATTAACCTCCCAAATAACTGCAACTTTTATTTTTGTACATTGGAAACGTTAATTTTGCATTTACAATACTGTAAACCAGTGTTTCTCAACCTTGGCAGCTTGAAGATGTGTGGACTTCAACTTTAAAAACAAAATTTAAAAAACAATAAAATGATCATCTGAGATTCTAAAATATACTTTTAAAAAATAAGAGAAAAAGGATGCTGTGCGTTGGTTTCAGGGTAGAATTTCACTCAGGCCATGGGCTGGTGGCCCACCACCTGCCCTTCCCTGGGTGGTCATTTTGGACCCACCCTCACTGTCGTCTGGGGAATTCTCAGTTGTGAGGGGCCAATGTTAGAGCAGAAGTTTTGTCTACGTTCTGAGTATGCCACTGTTAGGCGAGGCATCTGTACTTTGACTGTAAAACAGCCTTCTGCATGTCCAGGTCATCTCTGTAAGAAATCTGCCTACCATAGCATGTGATTTGGAATTAGGGTTTCCTCCAACTGATCTTGAAAAAACTGAGCAGAATCAGTTTTTGGTTAGTTATTGGACAGGAGACCATTGGAAATTCCAGCCCTGTAGGCTAGACAGAAAAGTGAGGAAAACATCTCAGAAGGTAATTGTGGCAAATGATTTCCATGTTGTTACAAAGAAAACTATATTATTATGTCCATGTAGATACCAGGTGTCAAGCTTGACTTAAGGGAGATTTACCATTTATATCATATGGTACTGGAAAATAAATCTTTCCAGTGTTTCAACACACTTCCTATTGCTGCTCTGTTGTACAGCCGTTTACTATGTAATGATTGCATTTACATTTTATTCTCAGTGAGTCAGCTAAAGAAAGAATAATAAAGAGACACTGTATATTGCATTTTGTGATATGATTTTTAAAAAGAACACTTTAAAGTGCAATTACCTTCTCTCCTGCATCCTTCACTGACTTTAAACTCTAGCACTCTGCATGCTTCAAATCTGTAGTATGTAAATGCTTGTAGAATACATTTAAGAATAAACATTTATATTTAACATGGATTTTATGAAAGATGAAAAAGGAAACAATTCAATAGATCATTTCAGCATTCTCTCTCTCTTTGACTCATACAAATACCCACACCCACACACATTCTAGCCACAGTTAATTTTAGATCCCATTGGTTTCATTGGAAAAGTTAAATATTCTAAGAGTGGATCTTGGGGAAAGAGAACAGAACAGAACAGAAAAAAGAAAAGAAAGCAATGTAAAAGTAGAGTGATTGCAGGAAGAGAAAGTATGAGTTTTGTATAAAAAGGTTCTATATGATACCAAAAGAATGAATGGAAAGTGGACATAGACAAGAGAATTTGGAAACTGTTTGGAAAAGAGTGAAAAGAATTATGATCCAGATATAAAATGTGCCAATGAACAAAATTTGGGAAGTGCAGTGTGGCTTTATGCTAAGTAGGCGGGGGTACAGACAAGATATTTACTCTTTATTAAGTCAGTGATGAATGTGTGAAAGTGTATTGTATATTTGTTGATTTAGAGAAAACATATAGTAATTAATATTTATTTATTTATTTATTAAACTTGTCTCCGCCCATCTCCCCCCAGTGGGGGACTCTGGGTGGCTTACAATATATTAAAACAATAAATAAATATACAGTTAAAATTTAAAGAGGAAACATTCACAAAGAATAAAAGGAAAAGGAAAAAGGAAAAATATATTTGAACTATGGAAACTTTTGCACAGGTGTGGAACTGAAGGTTGGGTGGTGAACGCATAAGAGTGGTATAAAGTGGAAGGAAAATGTGAGAATGAATGAAATGCTTAGCAAATGGTTCAGCATTTAGTAGGGAATAAGACAAGTATCTGCAATGTCTTGTTTAATGTATATATGGTTATCTGTATAAGGGATTGCTTGCTGTAATGTTTGTGGTCTGCTGGTTGGGGATATGAATGCATAAATACCTTAATGTGCAGTTGGTGCCATTTTGTTGGCTGAGAAACTGAATAATTTGCAAAAAATATTAGACAGATTGTGTGATGCGACAAGGACTATGGATATGACATTAATATATCAAAGTCAAGGAGTTATGTTAAACAGGGAAAATTGAATGAATGCTTGCAAATTAAATGGTTAAAAATTAGAAAAGATCATGAATGTGCATACCTTGGTTAAAATGTTTTCTAATTATGGAAAAATGTATGGAGAAATGTTATGATGTACAAATGCTGATAGCAGATAGTATGTGGTATTGTCAGAATCCTCACAAATATTTAATCATGCTAATTGCTGGCTTTTTTGCTTGCTTCGGTTCTGCCATTAAGAGACATGGGGGGGCGGGGCTGGAAGGTTATGGGAAAATGGATGGATGAACTGACCGTTAGAGGCAGATAGTGTGATGGAATGGAATTATGAAGGCCAGGCTCAGGGAGATAAACATTTTCTTAGCTCGCCAGAGCAGCATGGGAAGAACAAGAGGATGAGACTGGCACCTCCCTGAGGAATTCACACTGTTGTGGCTGGCTGGCTGACTTGGGAGCTGGGGTTTCAGTCTGGGAAGATTCTTGCAAGAGGTTGTAGCTAATAAACATAGCTGGACTGAATTTGCATGGTCTCTTGGAGTTCCTTGGGCTAGGCCTGACATCAATCTTCCCAGACTGAAACCCCAGCTCCCAAAGTCAGCCAGCCACAACAGTGTGAATTCCTCAGGGAAGTGCCAGTCTCATCCTCTTGTTCTTCCCATGCTGTTCTGGTGAGCTAAGAAAATGTTTATCTCCCTGAGCCTGGCCTTCATAATTCCATTCCATCACAGATAGGCTCTTATCAGAGACTATAGAAGGCTCAAGGTTGTACCAACGGGAGAATGTGAGAAGAATGGGGCGTTAGGGGGGTGAAGGGGGGAAGAAGGAAAAAAGGTAAAAAGCAACTTTTGACGCGTGCAGGCTCAGTCTTAGCAATGCTTTGGAATTGTACATGTATTCTCAATAATGAACTTTTCTTTTAAACCATGACTGGTTGCAAGGAGAGTTACTGGAATTGGGAACTGTGAGTGTCAGGGTATGTAGCCAGTAATGAAGGTCTGTCAAAACAAACAAAAATGTTTGCATATGAGAGTGTACTTCAGTCCATTTTTATATGGAAGTGATAGTTAAGCCCAGCCGAACTTCATTTCTTATACAGTTTTGGAATTAATTATTCTACAAATTAAGAGAGATTTTCTTTTGCGGCAGGATAAGATTCCTCTTGATGACTTTCATTCTTTTCTGGACTACAAAACTAAAAGAAGATTTAAAGATTAAAGATGTTTGGCAAAAAGCTTAACAAGGGATGATTTAAGAAAGCTTAAAATGGACAAAGGGGATAGTTACAGTGGTACCTCAAGTTACGAACTTAATCCGTTCCGTGACTCTGATCGCAACTCGAGTTGGTCACACCACAAGGCAAATTTTCCCATAAGGTTCAATGTAAATACGGCTAATCCGCCCTCCGAATTTGGTCGCACCACGAGGCAAATTTCCCCATAAGGTTCAATGTAAATACATATGGTTAAACAGTTGCCAAGCCTGCTCTGCATTTTCTTTGGAGCCATGCTGACAAACACACCAAAAACCTTCCAAACGCCACAAAACACACCACAAGCCTCACCGAACGTCTCCTTGCTACCGCGATCTCGCCCACAGGAAGCCACGACTGCGTGGCAACAGGGCAAATGACCGTGGATCCGGTTCATAGCTCGAGGCGGAGTTCGCATGTCGAGGTAAATTTTTGGGGCTGGAGCTGGTCGTATCTCGAAAAATTCGTAAGGAGGGGCGTTCGTAACCCGAGGTACCACTGTATTTTTAAAAGATTATTTTTTTAATGAAAGTGCATTGAAATAACTGTGGCTGAATTACGCAATTGAATCAGACCTTTCATGGGAATGTTTTTTGCTTATTACTAAAGACTGCAGACAATTCGTGGAATTTACAAAACAAAAGATAAGTGTGATATGAGTAGATTGTGTGCCTGGAGATATGGATGTGATGTTTAACTGTAATTACAGCATTAAAGGCACAGGAAGATAAAAGAGGGAAAAGGGGAGGGGGGTAGTTTGCCTTTCTCTTTTCCTTTGTTTGAGATACTTTCACTTTGGAATGCAACATAATGACAACTTGAAAAGCGGCATGAATTGAGGGGAGGAGAGGATCGTTAGACCAGACTACAGAGAAAGCAATTCCATTAGATTTACTTCAGAAAATGTTTGACCAACTTCACAGTAAATTAGCTGAGTCACCTGAGACTAAATTTATAGCTTTTGAAAAAGAATAGATGAAAGACTTGTAAAGATGAAAGAGAAGATGGAAAAAGAAGTTAAAAAGATGGAAAAACCTGTAAAACAAATGTCTGGAGATATAAAACAAGTTAATGATAAAGTGGAAATTTTGGAGAGCAAGACAGAAGTTATAGATAGAGAGTTGGAGAGAGAACTGGGTAATTTGGCTCTGTTGGAATTGAGAGAGAAAGAATTTTGTCTGAGATTTAGAGCTACTCCAGAGAATTCTGATGGAAATATTAGAGAAAAAATTATACAAGCTTTGACAATTTTTTGGATTGGGAACAGGAGGATACAGAGGCAGGGATAGATAAAGTTTATAGAATAAATTCAAGATTTGAGAGAACAAAAAATGTTCCAAGGGATGTTTTGGTGCATTTTGTGAAAAAGAAGACAAGGGATCAAATTTTGCAACAGTATTTTAATACAAGATTGAAGATTCATAATATAGGTATAATTGTCCTAAAAGAAATTCCTATCAGACTTCAACATAAGAGAAAAGAATGTTCTTTCTTGGCTGAAAGATTAATCACCCAAGGTAAATTACTAAACTTTTTTTTTTTTTTAATTTGATGGACAATTTAGGGTCTGTAGATGTATGGAGACAGAAAAATGGTAATTCTACAGAGTACACCTACATTTCTAAAAGACATAGATCCTTTTCAAGAGTAGATATGATTTGGATTTCAAAGAACTTGGCTACTAAGGTGTCTAAAGTGGAGATTTTACCAAAGACCTTCTCTAATCATAATCCTGTGAGTTTGGTTTACAAAAGGAAATCTAGTTCTTTTATATGGAGATTAAATGAAACATTGCAGAAAGAAACAATAGTGGAGGATTATAAAAATAAACAAATAATTTTTTGAAAATAATTTAAATAATGGCACTAATTTAAGAATAGCTTGGGATGCAAGTAAAGCTTTCATTAGAGGTTATTTGATACAGCATAATACTGAACTCAAAAAGAAGAGGCAAGAGAAAACACAGTTTATTTTGGATGAGATAAAAAGAAAAGAATTAAAGAAATTTCCAGCGAAGATAAGTATCTTTCATTAAATTAAACTTTTACAGCAACAGCTATTGATATTAACAGTAAGAGAAATAGAAATAAAAATGAATTAAGTAAAGCAAGAAAAAATTGAATTGCAAATAAACCAAGTTAATGTATAAATTAAGAAAAAGGAAAAAAAATGATGCTGAAACTTCAAGAGGGAAATACTGTATTGATGGATAATGTGGCTATGCAAAAATCATTTCATTAGTATTATTCTAATTTGTATAAAGGACATGGTATTCCTTTGGAGAAAATAGATGAATATTTAAAAAAACAAACTCTACCAAGGATTACAGAGAAACAAAGACAAATTATGGACCTATAACAATAAAGGAAGTTTCTGAAGCTATGAAAAAGATTAAACCAGGAAAAGTACCTGGACCAGATGGATTGTCGGGTTTTTATTATAAATGTTTTGAGGATGAACTTTTACAACCTCTACCTGTTCTGTTTATTTTGGTTTTTGAAAGTCTGAATAGAGACATAAGACAGGATGAGAGGATTGTGGGAGTAAAAATTTAAAAAGAAACTTACAAGTTAAGAGCTTTTGCAGACAACTTGGTGCTTGGTTCTCTTATGGTGCTGGTTTTGGAAGATCCTTTAAAGGGAATTGAAATCTTAATGGGAAAGCTAAAAGAATTTGGTGCATTAGCAGGTTTCAGGATTAACAAACAGTAGACAAAGTTGGTATCAAAAAATATGAAGATACAAGATCAAACAAAATTAATGAATAAAATGGGTTTTAAGATTGAGGAGAAGGTAAAATTCTATGTAATAGTATTACTATGACAAATATGAATTGTATGTTATTTCAAAATAATTATATTAAGACATGGAATAAAGTTTAAAAAGATGCATTAAAATGGGAGAAAATACAACTGTCATTGTTAGGGAGAATTTCTGTGATTGATATTTTGTCCAGAATGTTATTTTGTTTCAGACAATACCTGTTTTGACAAATGATGTACCAGTTAAATAATGGCAGAAAGATATATCTAAATGTGTGTGGCAGGGGAAAGAAACCATGAGTTAAATATAAAGTGTTACAAGATGTAAAAGAAAAAGGAGGATTGGGTTTACCTAATTTGAAATTATTCTTTGCAGCTTGTTGTTTAGTTTGGATGAAAGAGTGGGTGTTGCTGAGAAATAGAAGGCTTTTGGAGTTAGAAGGACTTGACTTGAGATTTGGGTGGCATAGATATTTATGGTGCGACAAAGCTAAGATTAATGTAGACTTTAAAAATCATTTTGTTAGACATGCCATACTGAGAGTATGGAATAGCTACAGCCCAGGTGTTGCCTGAAAATACTTTTGTGGCTCTCAGCACAAGAAGCATTTTGTAGAAGAAAAATAATAAGTTAACACAAATGGCTAACTTATTGTAGCATATTAGAATTTTGTCAAGGAGAATGTAACATAAAACCAAGAGAATATCTGGTGGCAAAGAATGCACTTGTCAATGGTTTTCTTATGAATTACAATTATTACAATTATTATTAGAAATATAATTATTAGAAAGATTTAAAGTAGACAAAAGAACTTTTGGTTTTGAATAGTGTAAGGCTGAGTTTGAAAAAAAACTGTGTACAAATGATGAACATGTTATTGCTAAAATGGTACAAACTATTGAAATTTGAAACAGAAGAAGAACAATGGAAAGAATGTATGATAGTGGGCTAAAACTTTTGGTTACAATATACAAATGGAACAGTGGGAGAATATGTGGTTGAAAGGATTGGAATTTATATATGTTATAATCTTAAAGAGAATTTTTATAAAATGATGTATCATTGGTATATGTCACCAGAGAGATTGTCTAGAATGTATAAAGGTACTTCAAATTAAGTTGGAAATGTGAACAAGAGGGAACATTTTATCATGCTTGGTGGACGTGCAGGATTCAAATACATACACTAACTCAGAAGATTTTAAAGACTAGTATACAGTTGAAACCAGAGGCTTTTATTTTGAGACTGATTAATAAACAGTTGGAAAAAAGTCATGGAACTTTGTTTCTATACATGATAACTGCAGCAAAATTATTATATGCACAAAGGTGGAAAGATTCGATATTACCTACAATGGAGGAATGGATGATAAAAATGAAGGAACTTGCTGAGATGGCCAAATTCACATCTTTGAAAAGATGTCAATTTGAAAAGTTTATTGCTGACTGGAAACCCCTTATGGACTTTTTGCATGAAACAGAAAAAAAACAAACTTATGATATATGTTTTTGATGATTAGAAAAAAATAGATTATAGAAAAAATGAAAGCCATGCTGTAACCATAGAGTAAGAGGTAAGTTTATATTTATAACTGCTTTAAAGAAAATCAGAAGCTACTTCTTTATATTTTCTTTCTTTTTTTTCTGCACCTTGGCTTTGTCTTTTTTTCTTTTTTTCTTTCTTTTCTTAATTCTAAATATTCATTTCTGTTAGTTTTTATCTTTCTTAATTAAAATCTTAATAAAGTTATATTTAAAAAAAGGAAATTACGATCATGTGACCGTGGCTTGCTGTGACATCGTAATTGTGAGCCGGGCACCAAGCGCCCAGCTTGCAATCATATGACCATGGGAACGCTGCGATGGCCATAACTCCAAGGACTGGTTGTAAGTATTATTTGTTCAGCACTGTCATAACTTTGACGTCACTAAGCAAATGGTTGTAACCCAAGGACTACCTGTACTACTTCTTTTCTTCACTCTGCAGAACATTGCATACCCCCAAAGAAAATTGCATGATGAATAAGGATGTATGTGATATGTAAATTTCTCCCATTGAGATCCATTGATTTAAATGAATAATGGGTTGCTAGTTCATACACACACACACACACACACACACACACAGAGTATATATATTTTCCACTCTCCTTTTATATGAACAAAATGCCCCCTATTACTGCAGTTGTAATTCTTTGCTTCAGTTTCACACAGTTGATTGGGTAAAATCATGGCCCTCAAATTTTCTGTCTGAAATTGTGTTAGAGACGAACTTGGACAATTTTAAAAAAGGATTGGACAGATGATTGGACGAGAAAGTTATCAAAGGCTGTTTATTGCCTCTTGGTACTAGATGCTTGGAAATATAAGGAAGAAGATGCTATGGCATTCCTCCTGTTCTACTTATGGGCTTCCCTCTGGCATTTTCTTGGTTAATGTGGCTGGATTAGATGAGCCCCTGGGTTTGATCTGCTTCATGTTTTATATTTTTAGAACACAATCTTTTTCCTGTCTATTCAGAAGTGAAAGGGGAATATCAGATAAGGGGATAGCTGCTTTAAAAAACAATATTGTCGTGCATGATGTTTGCAGGCAAGGCACTGGAAATAAGCATGGAGTCCCACCAAGAATTTGATGGAATGACACGGATTGAGTAGCAACATGATTCTCTAACACTTTACTAGATAGATGATAGACAGAGAGACAGAGAGACAGACAGACAGACAGACAGATAGATAGATAGAGAGATAGAGAGATATTGGGGGAAATTAATGGAGTGCTATTAGCATATTATAAGTCACTAATCACAAAACACCTGATACTGATGAGGACCATCCGTAAAATTACAACACAGAGATCAAGAGTTGTTTGGACTGGCAAACTTCATACAACAAAAATGCCCAATTGCCATAAATCAAGTGCCCCTTAAACTTGTCTCATTTTTAACATTAAAATTCTGTATTGTAAGTATTCATTGTTTTTCTTGGATGCATGATTATAAATGTCATTTGAACAACGGGTGGATGGATCAGTGGTGGAAATATTTGCCTGTGCCATGCACCTTCAAATTGTAAGGTTGACCTGGCAAGTACATAGGGAAAACAGGTCAATATCAGTTTGCCCTGCACAGAATCTTTACTGTGCCTAGAAATATTTCACCAGGTGATTGTGTAGTCATATTATTTGCTTTAGATCAGGTATCATTCCTTACTGTATCCCAGTGTTTCCCTGCCTGGGCAGCTTCCAGATGTGTGGACATCAATTCCAGAATTCCTGAACCAGCATGGCCATTGCTAAGAATTCTGGAAATTGAAGTCCATGATTTATCCCAAAGGCTCAGTACCAAATATTATCCTTGCAACAACTGTTTTAATGGATTATTATTGATTTGCTGAAAAGTAGAGATTTGCCCAATAAGCTTAATGGCTGTGGGCATAACTCACTCTTCCTGTGGCAGATTCATGATTAAAAGACTCTTTCCAAAGTTTCATTTTGTTGATCAGACACTCACTGGGCTACTTTGGAGTCTATGAACTTACTCTTCTCCTGCAGCTCAAAACTACAGTTAGCAAGTAAAGAAGGTATAGATCTTACTCCATTCTCTCCATCGTCCCCCATTTAGTTATTTACACTGAGGGAAAATAATACTGAATAAAAGTAATAAGCAGAGTTTCATGTTCTCAGTCTTTGAAAGCAGTTGCCTGAGTCTGCTGCTAATCAGCAAGTGAGGGGAAAAAAGTTAGTCTATGGATTGATTTGCTCATCGCAGTTAGTTTGCCCCTAAACTGGCCTTTGATCCAAAATCTTCTATATCTAAGCACAGTGTTATCCACTGCATCTTACTAGAGCTTGATCTCAGGCTTGATGGAGATTTGCAGATTCACTTTCACTGAAATGCATAATTACTTTGATGTAGCCTCTTAAATTGTTTTAATCTTATTTCACTTTTTCTTAACATTGTTACAATTGTCATTTATTTATTTCTTAGCCTGATATCCTACTCTTCCTTAATGCATCCCACATACTTATACTCTGTCTTCCGATTTTATCCTCACAACAGCAACCTGAAATACAGTGACTGTCCTCAAAGATTGTATGGCTGAGTGTGAATACGAGGCTTCCAAGCCAACACACTATTTACTGAGTGCTTGTGGAATTATTACACTAGCAAAGAGGATAAGACTACACAGGCTGTAATGATGGATAGTGTGAAGCCAGATTTTGACAGAGTAAGTGACTGAAATGCATTTATGGACAGCCTGGAGCACTATTTTAAGACAAATACAACTGAGACAACAGATTAGCATCTCTATTGGTGTTATTATTGGGAGATGAAAATAATGTACCAAAGGAATTATGAAACTCAGCGAAATTCCAAAGCCAGATGAAAAAAGTTGAAAGAGTTGTTCACTTTGGTATGGCATTGCGCCATCAGTAAAATCATGGCACTTCTGAATTATTGTACACCATTAAGCATCCTGTTATGTGTTAGTAATTTGCCAGACTAGCTTTCCAATAATCTATGTAATCGTACATTTAAGGAGGCTACCTCATCTAAACTGTAAAGAACTAGACAGCTACTACTGTAAATGACCCCAAATAATTAAATAATTGTAATTAAATAATTAAATAATTCACTCTTTGCTGCCATCTCATGCTAGTTTGGATTTTGGCAACCCAGATTTGAAAGCTCTAAATTTTGGAGGTGTCGCAATAAGAATTAGCATTCAAGAAATCATCCATATGATGCTTTCATATGCTCAGGGTTTCTCACATATAGTAGCATATTAACAATCCTAACAGAGCTGGAGGGTGCCAGGTATTTAAGCTGGAGAAAAGTTTGATCTGGAAAGTCCCTCTGCTCTGCTTCTCAGAACAAATTGCACTTTAGTGAGCATTTGTGGGCATGGAACTTCACTGCTATATTAGAAGAACATTTTTATCTGATCCTGTCATAAGCAAGGTATTTGCTGTCTGCCTTCTTGATGACTTGGCCTTTGCCATCTTTTTTCAGTGCTATTTGAGGAAAGGTGGAAAGAAACCTTTGCTTTTTCTCCCTCCTGCTCCAACGTGTTTATATTAGTGTTTGGCTGGGGGATTCTGGGAGTTGAAGTCCATGCATCTTCAAGTTGCCAAGGTTGAGAAACACTGGTTTACACTTGGAGTCCTTAAAAGCAGCCAGGTATAAAAATAACAGCATCCTTACTGCTTTCCATGGCAAGTACAGATCAACTGATGTTTCAGATCTGCCCAAAATAGTGGTCCTGTTAATTTGCCTGTTTAATTGGGTCACAGAGGGAAGTATGTTATATGAACTACAAAACTGAGTTAACTGACCTAGCCAATTAATACCTGGAGAATCAATTTTAGCTAGATTCGGTCAACTAATTTCTCCCATGTTATGCAAATTACTGACTGAAGGTTAATTGTCCCTCCCCACACTCAGCATTGAGGCCCATGAAAATAGCCACACAGGGGAGAGATGAAAGGGGGTCTGAAATTGGTGGAGTGGGTACAGCGCCCTCGCCCTATTCATGGCACCAACTCTGATTGCATCACTTCATGTTTGCTGACACACAAAGTGAATGAATCGACTGGGGGTGGGCAAGGCTAGATCAGCCTTGCTGAGTGAACAGTCATCTGAGACTTCTCATTCCTCTTCATCTTTTCACTTGTTCCCAAAGTGGAGTTAGTGGTACAAGTCAGGAATTTCTGAGTCCTTCTTACCACTCAGTGCTGTGTGCTGAGAAAAGGGTTGACACAGAAAATACATTTTTTCCACACTTAAAACATTTTCTAGTAAGACAAGAAGGGGCAAAGCTGCTGACAAGGACTCTCCTGCAGTGATGCATTGTGGGTGGGATGGCCTTGAAGACAAAGTATGTTGCTGCTTTGAAACAACTTTGGAAAAGCTCTGTTTAAACCATTGGGAGAACAATGTAGGGATGCTTCAGAATGCCCTTGAAACAGTTTGGGCAGCTGCTGGTGCAAGAGGAGGTATGGTGCTTTATGGCCAATGAGTGGGCACTGGCTAAAGTTGGTCCTGCTGGGGGGACATGAAAGGGCGGATGGTGGTAGTGAAAATGATGGCTAGCTCTGGGGGAGGGTGCAAAGACTCTGTAATTTATGGGTATCTAAAATTAGCATATGATCTTACTACTCATTATTGTAATATGGGTCTGTTCTGCATCAGCTGCACAATAATGATCTCTTCAGACATAACATTAAACGGGAGTGTAAATGCAAATGGAACTGCACAAAACCTGAGGTTACACTCCTTCCCACTCCTTTTATTCATATGACACGGCCACAAAAATATACAACAATATATTAAAACAAGCTAATATTGAATCATGATTTCTGGTTTCTTTCTTTCATTGGTCATTTAAACTAGCCTTCGTTGCCCTCCTAATATGAAATTCAGTTCCCATAATCTCCTACATTATGGGAGGGAAGTGGCCAGGAATGATAGGAATAAGGAAGTCCATAATTATGAGACTTAAAGAGTTGAGGACAGCATATTGGATAAGGCGTAATTAAAATAACCACTGTACCTGATTTAGAAGGATCAATGGTTAATTTAAACCAGGAAAAGATTTCTTGCTTAATTTAATCTCTCTTAATTGTAAACTATTGTTTAGTACAGGAGTGGGTTACTTATGCTGCTGAAATTTGACAATTAAGCCATCAAATAATGATGCCTTTCTCTTGATTTTCTTTAGGAGTATTAAGTGTTTAATGGAGCTAATGAGCATTTTTAAACATCTAGGTCTCCCAAAATGTGAAAAAGGAACAAAAATTCTGTCTTTGGGAGACTTCATCACATCACCACCATCAAGCCCCTTGTGGGTCTTGGTTGCCAATACAATTAACTTGCTACAACCTAAAGCAAAAAAAAAAAAAAAATGTTATCACTTGATTTTGTGTTATTTTCAAGCTAGAGAAATATGTGGGAAAAGTTCTGTGTTTGGTGAAAACTTACTCTTTTCAGGTTTGAAAACAGATGACATCACTTCAGCTCCTCACATTATAGAAAAGAGATTTGGGCACAAAATAAGACTAGGAAGCTGCCCTGGTTGAGCTATATAACACCTGTGGTACTTTGCATGAAGAAGATCCCTGTTTAGTTCTGGGCATCTTTTACTAAGGATGGAAGGAAACCCTGCCTGAAACCCAAGAGAGCCACTGCCAGGAGTCTGATTCAGCTTAAAGCAACGGCTGGCCAAGGCTGACTCAGTGTAAAACAGCTTCCTTTGTCCTTGTTGACTTGGCATGCTGTCCACGCTTGGATTAGTCTCTGACATCTTCAGTTTCATAGATCAGATGACATCATAATCTCTCATGAGTCATGTCTGCCTAAAAAAACCCAGTCAACTGGGTTGACTGAAAAAAAAATTAAAAACAGCCCCCACCCCCAGCTTGGCATCCAATGAGCTACTCCTTTGCTCCTCATCCACAAAATGTCCTGCAGAACAGCTCAGACTTAACTGCCCTCTGAAAGATTCTCAGGAAGGACCTCCTGAGATAAACTATTCCATAGGAGTGGGGCATATCTGGAGAAATATCATACTGTGTAGCATATTGTATAGCCTGACCCCATCAGCAAAAATATCTGTGAAGTGTGTTTGAATATAATCTTTCTAAGCACCTAGAGCTTCAGGTACATTACTACATTCTTGCTGCTAGTATTATCCCAAACACTGGAACTGAAATTCTAATCTTAACAGTTAGTTATTGCTAACTTCATGATCATCATCATGATCATCAACACCACCATCCCATCCCATCCCATCCCATCCCATCCCATCCCATCTAATCCATCTTCCTTCTGAAAACTCAGGTGGCTCTTTCCTAATTTTGGCACTACAGCAAAACCCTATGAGAAAATGGAGGGATATTACAGATTGAGAGTTAGGGCTACTGCTGGTCAGCTCTTAATGCTCAGAACCTATATTAGAGCATATTAAACTTCTACAACTTACTATCAGCAACCCTCAGGACTCTCTCCATCTTTCTTTAGACTGCTCATGACATTTTTCTGTGGTCTTGGAAATGGATTGGCTTCATCCTCACAATCCACTTATTAACTGGAATATGAAAACATCCCCTTTGATTCACTGGCATGTAAGACTCACAGCTTGGTATAAAGTCCACACTATCCACTATCTCTCAGGAAGAGATCCACACTAGTTTGCCAGTCAGATATGCAAACTATGCTAAAGTATTTGTAAAGAGGGAAGGCCAGACCCTGCCCTCCAACACTTCTGTGATTGTACAATGAATCTAATTTCTGGAGTTCAGATTCCTGAAAATACCACCATCCAATGTCAAATACAGTGGATGCCTACTTGAAAGAATTTATCTACAAAAACTTTTTGTAGAAAGCCGCTGCTCCTCCCTTGCCAGTGCTCCTATATTTTTTTTCAAGAGCAGTGACTCCCCGTGTGAGGTCCATGATTACAGGGTCCCACACTCTGTAAGCATTAAGAATCATTGTTCCTTCACTTCATTTTCGGTCTCCTTTTGAAACTGCAGAAGGCACACTTTTTTATCAAGTTTGATCTCAGAAGACTTATAATTTGATCCTCATGAAAGGGTCACAAATATTTAACTGCCTTTGATTCTTGCTATGGGAAGTTTGAATAACTAGTAACACTATTTAGATTAGGTTGTAATCCTTTGGTCTTCATGTGGTTTTATAAATAATAGGTTTTATTATTTTTTGGTTAAATTTCAAGTTGTATACAGTACCTAAATGATCTGCTGATTTATTTGAGGGATACTATTTTTCACAGTGATCAGGTTCAAGCAGTTCTCAACGTATTTGTGATTACAGACTTCCAAGTAAGAAATGGCCGATTGAATATGGCTCTGTTCTTTGAGGAGCTGACGCCCACGGCAATTAGAGGAGTTGGCCTCAGTCCAGCTCTTCGGAATCATCTTTAGATAAAAGAGATTGTCAAGACCACACATACGTACCCCTTACAGAGATTCCCTGTGAAGAGATTGCAGTTTAGCAATCTCTAGTGGGTGGAGTGCTCTGGGAGTTGAGGGAAACATCAAGCCCAAGCCATGGTGAGGAGCTTTCAAATGGACACTAGATTTGCTTTACTTCCTCTTCTAACTAACATCATAAACTGCCTATTTGTGATTTATTTGGCAATTAAAAACCTCCTGAAAGACAAGTTGCTGTACACTGGGAGAATTTCCTACTATCCGGGAAGAAAGAAGACCAAAGTAAGTTTAAAGATCAAAAAGAAATATTTTTATGTTTGGAAACAGCGAAAGGGAATTCAGAATGTTGATTGGGGACAATTAAGAGACTAGATGGATTTTAAACAACTTTTTAAAGGATTGTTTTAAATGTTTAAGAAAATACAGGAAGTGAATTTGGATTTAATTGCAAGAAAATATGCCCTGAGAAAGTTTTGCTTCTGAAAATAAACACAGGACAGAGCCTTCGAGGTTAGAAGGAATGGAGGCTAACAATATATCTCTTTTAACATAATGGAGGAGTATCCTTCTTCCAAAGAAGAATTTTTAACTGTTTGGAATCAGTGTGTCCAGGAACTATTTGTGAAATTGGGGTTAACAAAGGTTGTAGAAGAAGAAAAGATTTTACTGAATAAAACAGCAGTGGAAGACGACCTGAATAAGGATTCTAAAATGGACTTTAAAGAAATGCCAGATTATATAGAGTCATGGAAGATATGGAAAAAGATGCTGTGGACCTGAAGATGGACTCAAAGTTGCTTGATTATGAGAATGATATGGAGAAAGAAGCTGTAATGGACTGGAAGAGTGACTTTGAGAATTATCCTATTTTGGACAGAGAAGGGAAATACCAAATCTCTGAAACCTTTTCTGAAAATAGTTAGGAAGAGAATGATACGAGATCATCTGGGGTTTTCTTTGGAGAAGAGACTGAAGACTGAGCTTTTCAAAAAAAAGAGAAAGGAATTCAAAGTGGATTTATCAGATCAAGGTTAAATTGTCCATGTTTAGATCTTGGATTATTAATATTGAATTTTCTTTTTCTGACCAGTATTGTAAGACAATGATTTATACCTGTAAAAGTGATTTATTTGGTTTAGTTTAAAACACATATGTGAATATTACTGGTCTCTTGTAGGCTTAAGGGGAGAGATCTTTTAGGTTTCACTTCTCAGAAAAATTTAGAAGCTAAAATGCAAAATTGACCCTTTTTTTAAGCTTAAAAAATATAGTTTATTATTACTGGGACTCTTAATCCTTTTGCTGATTAGATTGATTGTTGAATACTTGTTATAATTCAGTTATTGTTGAGGGATGAGAAAGGGGATAAAGAGGGTGCTTTTTTTAGTAATAATAGAGAAGGTGTTAAATTACTGTTAATACATATACTTGTTTGGAGGGAGGGGGAAGTCATATGTTACATTTCTTTCTCTTTCTTTCTTTTTATTTTTGTTTGTAGGTTTTTTAGTTTTGTATTAGTATGTGTATCTGTGTGCGTGTATGTGTGTGTGTGGGTATATATATATATACATATATATTTTTTTCCAATAAAAATATTAAAAAAAAACATTTGTGATTACAACCTCTATATTAAGATGGAGGAATGTCCCTTTGATCTGCCTAAGTTGGAGTATTTCTTAAAAGGAATCCAGAGGGATTCAGCTAAGGGAGAATCCTTTCTATTTTGGGATTCCACTTCCCCATCAGAAATATACATCAATTTTTGGACTTCTGGTTGAGAGTCATGGTGAACTAAATGTCCCTTTCTGCAGTGGGATGGCATTACAACCGAGATCTGCAGTGGATGCAGGATCCTGGTTGCCGAAATGCTTTCCGGATTAAGGAGAGATCTTTGAGATAGCCCACATGACTCCACACAGCCACTCCTCATGAGTAAACCGCAGGAATAGTCATTTCATGGTTTGTCTATGGGTCAAGTAGCTGGGAGTCAAGGGAGGAACCATCTTTGCTCACAGTTGTTAACGCAGCCTTTTAAAAGGACATTAAGCTCAACTAGCCTTAATCACTTTGGATTGTTTACTTTACTTATTGGATGTACAAAAAAAATCTGCTAAAGTTCTGAAAGATCTTTGGCTTGGAACACAGATGAACAGAAAACTAGCTCTGGGATTCTTTTTGAAGGGGTTAAAAGATATTTTTAAAAACTCAGGGAAGGAATACAAGGTTGACTTACTTGACCAGGGCTAAAGGAGAAAAATAGTTACATCTGGTTCCCCTTACTGGACTTTTGCTAATAAAGAACCACTGATGATTTTGTTTTTGTTTGTTTTTATTCAGTAGATGAGATATGGGGTGAAGGGAGATTATGTTGTATTTAGAGATAGTGTTAAGCTGTTAAGATTGTCTTTACTTGCTGGGATGGAGGGGGAAGTTACTTCTGTCTTTTTTCTTTTTCTTTTTCTTTCTTTTTCTATTTTTCTATTTTTTTTTTCTTTTTCACATTTTTTTCTTTTGTATTTTTTGTCTGTATTTTTTGTAGCCTGTATTGGCTTTTATTCTTTTCATTTATAATTCTTAATAAAATTATTTGGGGAGAAAAAAGAAATATACATCAATTTTTCTGGGCTACATCAATCTTTATCATACATCAATCTTTACCATAATTTAATTCCTGACTTTCCTACGCTAATCATACCATTAACTCATTTCCCCAAGAACCAGGGCACCCAATAAGATTTTCTTCAATTCAAATGAGCATTCACTTTTCAGCCCATTCGCTCTCATCCAGATTCTACCCACCCATTTGTTGTACAGGCTGATACTTTTATTTCACCTTGGGAGTTGTATTTTGCAGGCAGATCCTTCCAGCTGAAATGAACTACGATTTTTAAACAAAGGATTTTGGGCAAAATACCTTACTGAGGTCTGAACTGACTACAAGAATTTGGAGTTCTTAAAGATTTCTGACAAGCTCACACAGTCCTAGGTCAAGTGGGCACAATACTTTTCTTGTTTTAACTTTTGCATTGCTTATATTCCTAATTTATAAGACAAGCAGGCTGATATTTTATCATGTAATCCAGAATATTTCTTACCCTACTGTCTTTTTCCAATCTCCTTCCTGAACCTGAATAACTTTTACATTTCCTCCCTCTAACACCTGGCCAACCTTATGAGACTCTTGGAGCTAGAAGAGAGTTTGCTTACCTAACTGACCAAATCCATACTCAGCAACAGCAGCACAAATAGATGACCTTCAAGGCATCCTTATTTCCTCCTTCCCCACAATATACCATAATGACTGGTTATACGTTCCCCTTTCCTTGAAGGAAGGATTGCAGCTCTGCCATGATAGCTAGCCAGATGGATTTTTTGGAGTACTCAAAACAACTCATTTCCTCCACTTTCGTACATTTGGTGGCCTTGCATTAGAACAGATGACAAGTCATATGTTTCTTCTTGCCATGCTTGTCTTTGTGCCAAACCTCTAACCAATGAACAGTTTGGACTGTTACATTCCCTTCCCTTCCAACAGTGGCCTTGGGATACAGTATCCTTGGACTTTATAACTGAACATCCCATTTGTCACAATCCTGGGTACCATTTTGGTAGTAATTGATCTGTTCTTTAAGAAGCCTACTTCATTCTCTCTCATGGCCTCCTCTCCAGCCCCGAAAAAGTTCTCCTGTTCATTCAACAAATTTTCTGCAGTCATAAATTGCCTGTTCATCTCATTTCTGACAAAGGCTCACAATTCATGGCATGTTTTTGGAAAACTCTATTTGAACTATTGGAAATAAAGTTCCACCTATTTCTGTCCATTGTTCACAGTCAGACAACAAAATGCACCTTAGAGCAATGCTGCTATATAAATTCCCGGCAAGATAATTGGTGTGACATTTTACTTATGAAGGAGTTCACTTGCAATAATTCAGTTAATTCTGCCACTCAGATGTTGCTATTCTAGGCTACCTTCTGGTACCACTCTCACCTACTTCCAAATAGTTCTCAACTCTCCCTTGTTCTTGAGGCCTCCTACTTTCTCCTGGAACTTCAAGCTACTTAGGAACACTTCAAGGATCAACTGGATTGTGTGAAGACCTCCTATAAATGATCTACTGATGTCATTACCAGGAAGCCCCTCCCTCCAACTGCTGCTGGGGACCCTATCTAGTTTTCTACCACTTTTCTCCTTTCCACACAACTATCTAAGAAGCTGGATGTCAGGTTTATTGGATAATTCCTTGTAATTGCACAGATCAATCCTATGGCGTGTTGTCTACACTGTCATGGCCCAGGCTCAGGACTCACATTCTGAATCTGACCCTGAAGAAGCTGTTGCAGCTGTGCCTGTGGAATGTCATACTCAGGAGAGACATAGCCAGGGATCACCTGAGGCTGATCAAACACAGGCACCACCTGAGCAGCTGGAGAAGTCAGATGAGGAGGACGTATGGCCTCCCAGCCCCTGCACCCAACAAGTAGAGAAGAGAGCAGAGCAGTGAAGGTCTATTAGGCTCCTCACCAAGCAAAGAAATACATCTCCTGATTAGTAACTGCTGGCTGCAGCATTATTTAAAAAGCAGCTCTGACCCAAGCTCTTGTGTAATGTTCCTGCAATTCCTGTTCGTGTTTGAAACCTTGAACCTCTGACCTCTGGACTGGCTGACAACCCTGATCTGGCTCTCAGAACACTGGATTTGCATTTGGACTACTCTTCTGCGCAGTCCAATTTAGAAAGCAAACTCTTCAGGCAAGCCTCAGTTTTGTTTACATTCCTTTGTTCACTGTTATCTCTTCAGCCTTGGAGTAAAGTTGCTAAACTCCATAAGCAACCATGTGTGAGTATGTATCGTTGAAACCTGAAGCAGGATATACACTTTCTATCCACTCTGAAAATACATCTGGTTTCCATCATTCCTTCCAAGCCGTGGAACTCTTCTCTTGCCCTCTATGAAACTTTTCCCACCTGACTTCCTTCTTGGTGGTGGAAGGAAGAATTTGAAATGGAACATATTTTGGATTTTCAGTACAGGGCAAGTACATACCCCACACATCCTTAATACTGCAATACCCTCACAGACCCAGGTCTCCTGACTATAACACAATCAGGTTTCAGCACTTATTACCAATCCTGATTCTGTAGGATAGGAGGACCTGTTTGGAGGGGAAGAGAGAGATAACTAATGACAAAGAAACAAGGACTGTCTGTCAAAGAAGTAAAAGAGATGGTAATACCCCCTCTGCAGTCTGGTGGCAGGAAGAGTGGAAAAAGCAGAGCCAGTTTGGTATCGTGGTCAAGGTGTTGCCTAGAAACCAGGAATCTGAGTTCTAGTTCACCTTAGGCATGAAAAACCAGCTGGGTGACTTTGGGCCAGTCACTCTCTCTTAGCCCAACTCACCTCACAGGGTGGTTGTTGTGAGGAAAGTAGGAGGAGGAAGGAGTATTAGATATGTTCTCAGCCTTGAGTTGTATATAAAAAAAGGTGGGTTAAAAATCTAAAAAAGGGGGGGGGGAGGGGTTCTTTACTGTAAGAAGAAATGGAAGTCCTCCCTGCCTTCTGCTTATCCTCAGGCAGGAGGGAGGGGAGTAAAGCGGAGGGGTGGAATGTCTCATCAGCTGCAGCTGAGGAAGAAATAGAAAGGGAAAAAGGGTCATCAGAATACTTTTTAGCTAGTCACACCTAGAATGAGGGAGGAGGAGAAGCCCCGGACACTTCTCAACTCAGAGGGGGAAAGGAAGGAGAAAAGAGAGAGGGAGGTGGTGTTACGAATGAAGCACATGCAGCAGGAACATCAAGATCCACTTACTGCATGCCAGAAAAATGTTTTAGAAATCATAGTAAAACCAGAATAGAATAAAATATGAAATCAGAACAAAAAGAAATGAGCAGGACTTGCAAAGACAGGAGCAGAAAGACAGATAGGAAAAATGCTAGGAAAGAAAATGTTTGAATTATCCTGGGAAATATCAAAGGCAGACAAAAAAAAAAAAAGACTAATTGAATATCAAAAGCAAAGCGGACAAGATGAGATAGTTAAATATTTAAATTCTTAATCTTAACGTTTAATAATTAACTATTAGATTTTTTATATGATTCTGCCACTCCAACTTCTTTTTCTAAAAAACTGAAAACATTTCTATTTTCCCAGGTCTTAACTTATTACCTCATCTTCCATTCCTTTTCCTAATTATCCTTTTTTCTTGTCCTTCTGCTTCCCTTTAGATTTTAACCCTGTAAGCAGAATTTTGTCATCATTAATCTTATCGTATAATTGTACTGCAGTGACTTATGCTGCTATTAAGCAAGACCTGGGTCTAATTTAGAGATGTTCAGAACTGAGTCTTTAACCAATTATCAAGCCTGTAGAATATCTGAAAAGTCTGTTCAAGAAATGAAAATGGTGGGAAAACAAGTGGTGTCATTTTTATTTGATTGTCTACACTAACTTTTGGCTTTGAAAAATCAAAATGTTTTTTTTCCTTAGAATTTACATTTAAATTCTCATTTTTTGTCACATTTTAACTGTTTTGTTTGTTTCCCTTAATAATACAAAACACTGTAGTAACATAACGTACAGTAGTCTTGATTTGTTGTCAAGTTTTGATGTGATGTGATTTGTTGTTAATATACTTCAGGTTAGATTCTTATTCTAGAAAGAGGATAGTATTCTTTTCAGGATCCAGTGGTTGCATCTAATGAAAAATAGTTATGGAGTACACTCATGGGAGAGAGGTAGGGTGAAAGGAAAAGGATACCAAGTCCCGTTGTGTTAATGGAAATCTTTTTGAGGAACACTTGATGTAGTTTAGGAAATACTATATGCACCATTCTTTTAAAAGTTGTCACAATTTCTTTGCAGTAAGAAGATTTTCAGTAGCCTGAGATCATAAACAATTATATTACGTGCATGAAGTGTTTAATGTGCTTGATTGAAACCTATTTTTTTAAAAAAAATACTTACATTTCTTAAGCAATTTGCACCCAAATTCAAACAATTTAAATGGAAGATTAAAATTGTCAACAAAAGGATACCTTAATACATTTTATAATATATGCAAGATGTAATAAACAACAAAATATACAGTAAAACAAGAACAGAGGGGGAAAAATAGTAAACATTTTAAAATATCATAGTGGGATTAGCAAATGATTCAAAGGTCTGGGAAGAATAATGTGTCTGAAAAGACTATAAAGATAGTGCCAGGCATACCGATACTCCTGACTAGGTTGGGATGGCATTCCTAAGACAGGAGCTACCATTGAATAGGCCCACTCATGGATAGCCCTTGTGAACTTTAGCATGGGAGGGTACCCAAAGCTGGTCTTCTGAAGAAGGCCTTAGTGTGCCAGCAGGAGGGGGCACGCCTTCAGATATTTTAGATACCTTACAGACCAAGCCACACCTATACCTTGACTCTTCTCAGATCAGAACTACTTTTCATGTCTTTTTTAATCACACACCTACTTATGTGGATTTTTAAAAAGACAAGAAAAACCAATACCCCCCCCCCCCCATCAATATATTCCTCTGGCATAAAGCAGTCACAATTGATTAGTGTAAGCCATAAAATCAGACCATATATTAGGGAAGGCTTCAACTTTAACTTGCCCCATTTGAAGGCGAAGAAGGTAAACTAGCTTCTCTGCTGTAGCAATGTGCCAGATGTTCTGAAACCACAGCTGCAGCATCATAGTTTTATCTTTCTAGTATTTGGCTGTAGACATTCTGGCAGCAGTCAACAAAAATACCACTGATTCTTTACAGTAAATATCTGCAATGGACCCTAGAAATACATTCAAAAAGGAAGCTGTGGATACATATTCATGATTTGGTTTAGATCTTTACCAATCTCCCAGAACATCTCAGATCAGAAGGAAAAGACATGGGGCCAGGACCACCACAGATGCAAATGCAGATCCTTTCCCTCACAGTCATTCCAACATAAAGAAGAGTTTTCCTTATTCATACATGGTAATTTATAAGGAGTCATAATAATCCATCTATCGAACAATTTAAAACATTTTCCTTTAATTTGAGCTGAAGAAGAAACCACTGGTTTCCATTTCTATACTTTATTCCACTCTTGATTGCTGGAAATCCTTTTCCCAGGCCATTGTTAGACCAATTAGGGGTGTTCCATAATAACATTAATTTAGAAATAAGGCCTCCAGTTGCATCTGGAAGGTTCAATATCAATGTTTCAAAATTTGTCAAGAGTCCATTTGCTTGGGCTTTATTTCTGAATTAAAAAAGAAAGATCTAAACCAGGGGTTGGCAACCTTCTTCTGCACAGGAGCCAGAGGCCAAATCGCCACCGTCATTTCTGGAGGGACTTGTTGCTCTGCCTATGCTGAGGTAGCTGGTGAAGCTCTCACCAAGAAGGCTGTCCAAGGAGGCGGTGAGTGCTCTCTCCTTCTCTCACATGGCCTACGTTTCTTTTGGGGACCACAGGCTGGATGATTTCAGGTGGGAGGCCACATCTGATCCTCAGGCTGCAAGTTGCCAACCCCTGATCTAAACTGTAAACGATGTAGCCAAGTACATTTTAGAAGAGTTAGCTCACGAGTTATCTCTAAATTAATAGATTTGCTAGAATAATAGAAGTGCTTCAGTTTGTATGATTGCTTATTAGGCCCAGATTAGAAAGTAAAGTGACAGGTAAAGGGAATTTAGGATGACTAAAAATAGAAATAAGAGGAAAACAGAGAGGAGCTAAACACTTTAGTCATTTTACCCAAGTTTTAAAATCACTCGAAGAAGGATTGTGATCGGCTTTAAACCTTTAACAGGGTCTAGTAAAAATGAGAAGTTTTTAATATCCCAGAAGTATTTTGGGTGGGATAAGATGTTTACCACCTTATCTGTATTATCAGTTTTATTTGGTTTTAAAAGTGCCTATTTGTAGTTGCAATAGAAAATCAGCTGCGTAAATATTGTTGATAGACCTGTTCTGGAAAGATGCCTAAGGAACTGTTGTGTTGTTAAGTTAGAGCTAAAAAGTCAGCCTGTACAAAATAAGAACTAAAAAGGGGAGGAAAAGATCTACTCCCCAACCCACCCATCACAGATTTAAAACACTCTGGTAGGAGCCAGAATATTTCACTGCTTGCTTAACTTTTGCACATGAAATGTCATAGTTTTGCTTGGTACAGGAATGAGAAGCACTTTAAAAAAAAATAAAAATAAAGGAAAATAAAGCTGCTTTATGCTTAGCGCATCTGACTGTGCCAAAATCAGGAAGTGCTAAAAATATTTTTTGTCAGATTTGCAATGCTCCCAGCCTCAAAGCCAGTGAATGGAACACTCGAACTGGTGTTTCTGTAAATCTCTTGTCTTTTTCTTGTCCATCATCAACCTTGTCAACAACAAACACACGGATCCATGAAGGTGTCATTACTGAGATGATCTTCTTGACAATGTGGAAGCTTTGATTTTTCTTTAATTGGATAGAACATTTGATTTATAATGCTATAAATATTAATTTATAATGATGAGGCAATTAACTCTCTGAATATATGCCAAAGGACACAGTGATGATGTATTGGGGAAAATACAGTCATTGTAGCATAAAAATGCCAGAAACCTGAACATACCAAAAGGCATATCTGTGAGAATGCCTGTCTGCTTGCCTATGGCAACTTGACATGATTTTGGCCAATACACCCTTCCCATTAGGAACAGGGTGGATAAATTCCCATCACATTCTGTGTAATAAGAGCATTTTCTGCTCTCCAGGAAAGTCCAATGTGAATAATCTCCTGCTGAAAAAACACAAAGAGCTTTTGTGAAAAGAGCTGTCTCTTACATTCTTTGAAACAGGGTTAGGCAGCTGTGTGATCTGTGGCACCCCACCCTCTTTGCAATCTATGTTGCTCTCCCTAAATCGCCATAAACTCTCATAATTAGGTAACAAATATGAACATTCAGGGCTGTGATGTTTCCTTGTTATGTGTGAAAATAGCAAGCAAAATAAGGGTGTAAAAACACAGGGAGTAGGCATGAGGCCCCTATTTTACTTAAAACCCCAACAACTACATTTCTCCAAAGTTGCCCCAAATCCAGTCTAAATGGTTTGGTGCCATTCTCTCTGGAAGTGCCACATCACACCTTGCCCTCCAAAGACTGAACTTTTCAGTGTGGCCCAGGGCACCAAAAAGGTGCCCAAACGATGATTGGTGGGGGGCAAGTTTCAAGAAAGTCAATTGTAGTTTTAGCAGCATAATAAAAACCCTGATCCGTGGTTGAAATGTGAAGGAGATTTTCGCAGAAGCCAAAGATGGGCAGCCTTTGGGTTGGTCAAGGGCTGCACATAACATTGGGGGGGCTGGAGCCTGCAAAAATGGGCATTTCATATTTGGTGATGGGCCTGGTTTTATTGAGGGTACAGAGTTGACAGGAATCTTCAGTATTCCTTGTCCCACTTAGGGTTAAAGCAGTCTTCTTCTTTTATCTCCCACATTGATTCCATTCGACTCATTTGGTATTTAAGAAGTGTATTATTTTTATTGTTTATTCTGTTTGCAATGTTTGGGGGAACAGCAAAGACCCACATAATAAATGGGCAAGCTGGTTTCTCATTTAGACACAATGTCTTATGTTGCACTCACTTGGAAGGCTATATAATTATTGTTTACACACCAGAAGACGTTGAGACAAAAAAGCCCTACTCAAGCTACTTGAATCATATAAAATATTATTAATAATAATGATATTTCTAATCTTCTCCAAATGATGTTATACTTGAAACCTGGTTTGTTATGGCATTAACACCACACACATAAAAACGTATTGTTAATCATCATAATAATTGGAGATCTCTGGGCAGATTAAAAAAATTACTTAAAGCAATAAATACAGTTTTAAGCGTATAATCCCCCAATGTTTTCTCAATGCTTCTTTTGACTTTTTTCTCTCTGCAAAAAGTCCATTATGGAGGGCAGTCCATTTTAATGGGGAGTTCTAAGAGCAATCTTTCTGAAGCAATGTGTTCAAAATGGCAGTTTCTCTGTTTCACTATACATCCAATTCGTTCAGTTTCTCTCTCTCTCTCTCTCTCTCACACACACACACACTCACACACACTCAGTTTATTCTGTCTTTGGCTGGGGTAAGGCAAGAGCAGGAAACGTTTGTCTCTGTCCAGCATGCTCTTGAACTCCAGGAATTCCAAAAAGTATTATATACCAAGGGAATATTTTTCAAAATGACTTTGGAGTCAAGAGGAAACAATTGGCCCAACAGAGGATACAGTCAACGCAGCAAAGGTGGTATTCATAACAGTGTAAAACAGAGCGCAGATGTTCTTTGGGACATAAAGATAGTGACTGATACTGGTATGTCATCCAGTTCCCTCCCATCAGCTCAGCACAGGTCTGGGAATACTGAGAAATTGCAACAGCGTCTCTTTCTTTTCCTACTGCTAACCATTAGGCCGGCCCTACTATTAGGCAGAGTGATGCTGAGGGAGGAAACAGTAACAAGGTGTTAAAGGTATGCACCATCTAGCATGGTGCAAAGGGAGCAGTAGCAAGATGTCAACAGTAGCAAGGTGCGCACCATCTAGCATGATTTAGGGTGGTGATCAAGCAGAGGATTGCTGTCACAGCCCCCAGGAAATTGCTGAATGGTGCCAGAGGTGCCAGTTGTCTTAGCAATGAAATGAAGCGGGAAGTAGCTGATGCAAAGGAAGGTAGCAAGGTTGCACTTTCTCTCCCACCAGGAAGCCTGGGTGTAGTCAGCGAAGAGGGATCTGTGATACTAGACATTTGGCCAAAGAAAGCAAGGAGGTCTAACAGAACACACATGCCTAAACCGTTTTTCTTGGGTTTGGAGTTCAAGGCATCAGCACAAAGTAGGTAGGACAAACCTCCCCACCAAATACAAACCACCACATCTTAATAGTTTTTAAAAATGCATGATGATTCTTGCCTGCTTAAATATTGCCAAATAAAAATATATTGTATAGAAAAGCTATCATAGTCGTGTTTTACATGAAAAACAAAACAAAATACAGAGATAGTGACCGATGTCCTACTGATGTTGGGTCATGTAGGAAGCACTGGGAGACAAGTTCCCACCCACATTGGTATCCCACGAGTTCCTGGTTTTAACAGTATTTTTCCTAGTTTTAACAGTACTTTTTTCTCCCTTTGGCACACATTGTCTGGAAACGGCAAAGCAATAGCTGAAATTGATACTTGAAATGTCACTCTTGTCATAACACAGCAAATCTCATGTGTTAGGACTATAATTCAACATCCCATTTCCATCTTTAATCGCTATATTTTTCCCTCAGGATTGTGTTAACATATATTGTAACTTGAAATCAAAAGGGAAGTGTGTTTGGACAGGACCAAATAATGTGAGTCAAAAAGCCCTAACATTTCTTACAACGTCAGCACAAAAAAATCGAACATCCAACCTGTTTCAAACATTTTTTTGAGAAATCCAATATAATTTCATGATTAAGAAGTGTCTTTTATAGTTCTTAAAATTTGGGCACCATTTTCTAAAATGTGGTATTTTATGAAGAGCTTTCGCTTTATCAGACCCGGGGTTTGGCTAACAGAAATAGTTTATGAAGAAGAAAAATACATATTATCCTGATGTTAAGGAATAATTTCAAGATATGTATTTGTTACCAGTTATTGAAATGTCTTTAGATTCTAAAAATGAAAAGATGGAGCAGTATGTTTCTATACAATCTAAATTGAATTGTAAATTTAAAGATTGAATTAATCTCATACAGATATTTCATTGATCTTATTTTCTCCTTTTCCTTTCTCCATTTCTTTTTTCCCCCTTTGTTTATGTTCAGTTTATTTTAATAATTGTAATGTATATAGTCCTTTTTTAAACTGCACAATTATTGATGATTATACTTCACTAATAAAAATAATTTTCAAAATTTTAAACAAACTCTTGTCACAGATCTCAAGATGTCTCTCCAGACCATTAAGCAGTTGAAATTATATTATCTTCAGTAGGATTAAGGTGTCATTCAATTCACTGAGATTGCTCCCTTTGGCTTCTTTTCAAATATTTTGTTAAATTTAAATCTACATTATTGTATAGTGGCTATCTCATTGTTTCATGTTAACAAAGACTGAGCAAAAGAATCAGAAATTATTTTTAGTGAGGTGGAATTTTGTAATTAGCATGACTCCTTCCCCTAAAAAATAGGGAGTGAAAATTTATCGTAAAGAGAATGCTAGGAACATTCATTGTATTTATATAGCTGAGGTACACTGTTTACCACAGTGATTCATTGTTACCATTTCTTTCTGACACAGTAGTAAAAAAAAGGAAGAACACAGACAAGCCTTTGACACATCTAATTAACACATGAGTATTGGTGTGATTATACTCTAATTTCTTTTTAATTAGTAAAATTATACTGCATGGATGGACTATAATATATGGAATGTGTCTACAGAATGGCTTTGAATTCTAAGTACTATTAGGAAGACATCAAAGATTAAGAAAATAATATGTATTGTTCCTCCAAACCCACTAACTATGTTCCTCGTTCTTATCTGATACAATTAAAATAATTCCCTATGTATGCATTAGGAGATTTCCTTACCCGGTGCTCTTCAAATATATTGGGATGTGTATCCCATGTTTCTCTTCCTGCACAGCTGAAACAACTCACTGTTTTGCAATGTGGTAGGGCTAACAAATCTACATTGACCCATTTCACATTCTACATCTACCCATTACTGGTTTAATGAAGGTTGATCATCAAGAAATACTAAGTACCCTACAATGGGCCTTCTATATAGTTTTGGTGGATTTAAAAGTGATGGTTGATTCTACTCTTAGAATTGGAGGAAGCTGGAACAAGGAAGTGAATATGTTCAAACAAGGCAGCCATCAACAGGCACATACAGATAAACAACACCTACACACTATTCAAAAGAGACAATAGAAAGGAAAACAAAAGACCAGAACATCTCCTCACCAGCATTCATCACCCAGATAAGCAGAGATTAACACCAAGATTACCACCAGACATACAAGCAGTAAACAGTACCTTAATCAAGGAACTACCAGAGGAAAAAATAGAACAAAACAAAACCCCCAACCCCACCAACACTGGCAGGGCATGCCACAATATATAAACAGAGAGCAAACCCCATCCCATTCTAGCACTGAAGATGTTACCTAGCTGGGTAATGAAATGTTTGCAAGAAAACAACCAAGCTCAGAGAACCCCAAGGACTCCACCAAAGCTGGAACAATCTTCAACTGGCAGTTATTGTTTATGCTGATTAAAATATTGTACAATAATGCCTCATTGCATGACAGTTTCGACCAGTTATCCAAGCAGATCCCTACCCCAGGAGGGGTGCAGCAGGACTCTATTTTTGGCTCTGCTGTTCTTTCAAATTCCTATCTATGTGCAGATTTGGGAATGGTGTCTATTGGAGGTTAACTTGGCTTTATTAATTAAACTATAGTCTCAAACTAATTTTCACCTATAGACTTCTGGCATATCAAACTCTCCAAGGTGATTTTAAATCACCCTGGAAAAAAGTACTGGAAGGTGATATACATAACTGAAGGTTTTCTTTTACCAATATTTGATCTCACTAGAGTAGCCATTAAGTAATGGGTATTGGACACTGGTTTCCAGAAAGGGAGGAGAGTGGATAGAAGTCTGAAAAGCATTTTTAAAATTAAATATCTAATTCTTGGTGCTTCTGAAGGGGAAATGTGGCAACGGCCTTATCCCTTGACATGTACATCCATGCAAACATGGCAACCTAGATCAGTGGGACATAGGTGTTATCATATTGCCCATTTTAAAATGGTTTCCATCATATTTATACAGTTCCCCACAAAGTGAGTATGGCTCTACAGGTGTAATACCAGAGGTGACTTTGCTAGGCTTGGAAGCTAAGGAGGGGTGATCCTGGTTATTATTTGGATGGGAGACTACCAAGCAACACTGAGCTGGAGGCTAACCTGGGAAGTAAAAAAAAAAAAATTCAGGAAGAAGGCAATAGCAAGCTATTACTATTCTGCCTCTAAAAAAACATGAAGTCACCAGAAGTCAAGCTCAGTTCGAAAGAGACTACCTTTGCATGGTGACCTCATAAAGCAGGACAGAAGTAACGCATCTCTCATATTTTATCAGATCAATGTTCGGGATTATCAATAATGTTGCCAGATTTTGCTTAAACAACATGCATACAGTATACCTCATGGTAGATTGCTTAAAGTGTTTTACATGAATTCATATGTTATTCTTTATTAAAGTTTAGTTTATGTATTATCATAATATTTTTGGTATGTTACCTGGCCTTGGATTGTAATAATTATTGTTATTAATAATGGTTTGTTGAATATGTCATTATTTGCTGGACTCAAAAATTGAACTAAGCTATAAAGCCTGCTTTACAAACCAAAATGATTGGATGCACACAGCACATTAAGTAGAGCCTTGTGGCTTAGCACAATGGGCAATCACAATCACTGAATAGCGTTGTTGTCATTTAGTCCTAAATTCATTACCGAGATCAATGGAAGTCTATGCAAGAATCATGAGAAATCATCCTTCAGGAGGTTCAGATCAGCTTTCAATGCAAATGAAGGGCATATAGATACTTGATGCATTTCCATTGTTGAAATACTGAAAAGAAGAAGTTGTCAGATACTCATGTGCTCTATAAGCAAAGTGTTATGCTCCCAGCTAACCCAAATGAAGGAAGTGACAGGAGTAATTAAGTTGTAACTGTAGCAAACACTTAATTTTTATTGACTTCCTATTTGAAGGCATCAGGCTGTTCTGAAGTTGGATCAATCACCAAAATGCCAGTTTGGTGACAGCACAAACAGTCACGTGATCAACAGCCCTCAACTGAGCAGGCCAGTGACACAGCATTAGAGTGTCTGCCATGGATGGGAAAGAGCCAAGTTCGAATCCCTATGTGCCCACGTTATGTGTCAGTTGCACCTCTCTCTCATTTTCTGTGGGGAGACCACAAGGAAAGGAACCACAGGTCCTGCCTCGATCATCTGGGAGGAAAGTCCAGATATAAATGTAATAAATAAATATAAATATTACCAACAGTTGGGCGAAAATAGGATCACATTTAAGCACATAGTTGAATGATCTCCACCCAACTTCAGCTGAGACAAAGAGGCCATCTCCATCTTGTTCACTGTTAGAAATCAACTGGAATCTGGCTGTACTCCTAGAAGGATGATCAGGTACTGCCCATCCTCTCGTATGTCTCTTAACATGCCTCAGCTGCTCAACATGCTTCTAAGCACTTGTATGACACTGACAACAAACTAGTGATAATATGCTACAAAACATCCAACCTTCTGCTTCCTCACCCCCACCCTTTTTTTAAAATCAGAATGTTCTTTCTCCATGCCATTTCAGAGAAGAATGAAATCCTGCCTTTGTTATTGAACTGACTGACTGTTTGCTTGACCTCTTCCCATATGCAGCCCTGTGCAGAGAGAGAGAGGGAAACAGTGTGCTCCTTTGCAAGATGTGCTGCTGGGCCCTTCACAAAACTTGCTGAGCTTTTTTTCGCTTTAGCAATTTTCTTTCTTTTATCATCGCTTTATTACATTTTTAAAAAAGAACAGTAAAAACCAACCAAAACTAATATTAAGAAAGAAAATAAGGAAAAAAAGAAAGAATTGAAAAAGAAAGAAAGAAAATAGTAAAAAGCAAAAGTGCAGAAAAGAAAAGAAAAAGAGAAAAAATCAACAATGAAAAAGAAGAATTGACTTCTGACCCACCCTGCAACAGATATAAGTAACAATATACATCAAACTCTTATTAGCGGTTTTCTTGATGGAAGAGCCGTTTGGTGAATCACAGAAGGCTGGGAGTTCTGGAGGGGATGGACTCAGCGACGGGCAGTGCCAATTGGCTGGCTGCCTCAGCACTACCACTGGAGAACTTGGACCAAGGAAGGATGGGTTAAAGGTGCCTTCTGCAAGCTCAGAGCCAGGATAAATGCATTTGGCCTCCTGAGATGGGGAGGACAATTTGGGGACAATGTGCATTTGGCTTAAGGAGCCAGGCCAACAGAATGGATAGTAGAGTGGCAAAGTGGATTGTCTCATTGGAAAACAATGGCCCCAGTTCTTTTTTTTTTAACATAATTTTTATTATAAGAAGATTTTACATAAGCTTAAAAAAAAAACTACAGAAACATAAAAAAGTAGGAAAAGAAAGAAAGTATAAAGAAGTCAAAGAAAAAGTGAAAGATAACCAAAGAAAAAGTATCTAAAGAAGTGACTTCCGATCTTCTTTGCAGCAGTTACAAACACAGTAATTACCATCTCCACCCTCCCAAATAACATATCATGGCTCCCTTCTTCCCATAAACAAACCCTCTTAATCAATAAATCCCAAAATCACCAGTTCATTTTTATCCATTTTTAGCAAAAAGCCCATAAAGGATTTTTCAGTATTTTATAAAAGTAATTGTAGTTCCCTCCTTAATCATGCCGCAGCTCTCCTTTGCGTGTCATTAGAAGGACTCATCATATAACAGCATTGAAGAATATGCCTATGCTAGTTTCTACTCCATTTACCATTTACATCCCGAATCCCATGCAGTACTATTTGCATACCATTTGGATTAAATTAAAAAAAAATGTATACAAAAATCTTTTGTACTTTGGCTGGAAGGTATTATATAAATAAAAGTAAGTAATCAATATTGGGCCAAATAAATATGCTGTCATTTAAGCAAACAATCGGCACATCATCTAATTTGGTTGTAAGGGTTTTAGGACTTTTTACTGAATTAATGATACTGTAATAGCTTCTCCTATCTAATGGTAGCTATATTACATCATATGTACACATAGAAACACAAACACAGATGTGCACACAAAACACTACATATCCAAAGGTTAGAGATAGTCGTGAAGTTAAAATAGTAATTAAAAAAAAAACTGTCTCAGAAATCACTTTTCAAACATTTCCTCAATTTTAATAATCCGTTTTTTAAACAAGGAGAAAAAATGAAATCAATAATTCCTGGGTGAATGTTCTTTCTCTGTGTATCAGCAAGACTGAGTATTTGTTACAGATGCATCCTTGCACAACAGGGGAGAATCTGCTTTATTGTATACATATAAAATTGGCTGCATAATTTATACGTGTTTCTTCTAAAATTATTTTTCAAATGCACCAATACTCATTTTTTAACTCTAGGCAGAAAAAGGAAGAATGCTTCTAGGGATGGATGGATTTGAGTCCCAGGAGTTTTACTTCAACTGTGTTTTAGCACAAATCATTCCATTGCTTTTAAAGGATGTCAGATAATGCACAATTCAACACAAAAGGCTGAAACGCACTTAAAGCCATTGAAATCAATTGGCTTAAGTGCCCTTAACTCTGCATTTGGATTGGAGTTCAAATATTCATGACCTGAATTCGAAGAGCTACTTCAGGCACACCCAAGAATTTAGGTGTGCATCTTGGGATGTGCTTTCTTTTTTAAAAAAATACTTTTTTATTTGAACAGCAGACACTTGTACTGCATTGCAGTTTGCTTTTATTAATCCCTTCAGTTCAAGCAATGTTCCACTTAGTACAGCACGATGGTTGCTTAAGACATGCAAATGCAAAGTTCCCTGGGGTCATAGAGCAACTCTCTGCCTTGGGAACATCCAAGGACAGCCCTCTACAATCTGGTACTCTTCTGGGATTGCACCTTCTAGAACTCCTAGCCAGTAGTCCCAACACCTCCGAACAGGATTCTTGCAGGGTACCATATTGGAGAAAATCATCCTGGACAGAGAAGCCTTCCTCAGCCTTGACAGAATAGCCTAGAGACAACGGAAGGTTCACTTTCCATTGCTCAATAGTCTTGAGTTCCAATCATTGCACTCTTCCTTGTACGTTCCTGAGAATGGAAAGACTTGCATTGCTGGAGAAAAGAGATGATAAAGAAGTGCTATCCGCACCTAATGCCATGTCAGCCATACCATTAGGCAGAATGAGAAGGCAGAGAAGTGCAGACTGAGTAGAATAAAAAGTACCATGGGACCTGCTCTACTGAAACTCTATCCTTTCACCCATGTTAAAATACATTTCAGTCATCAGTCTGGTCATCACTAACACAATATTATGGACAGGGAAAAGCATATTGTTGTCTTCTTGCTTCAGCCAGTGAAATGGTTTAAACAAGAGGATATGGACCTTGGTGTCATTGCAATGTATGGCATTATGTAAGCCCCTGTAGGGAACTTTGAGATCAAAGGGCATGGTAGAAAAGATACCAACTCAACATGATGAATGAATCACCTGATAAAATTTTCATCCTGGGGATTCTGGTTTGGATCATGTTTAACTCTCCACAAATCCCCATCCACACCAGTGATTCTCTGATGCAAATTATCCCTCCAGAAACATCATTGCTCCGGAAGCTAATCTATTTATGCTTTACTCCCACAATTACCAGCAGGAAAACGTTTTTTAAAAAGAATCCTCTCACGTAGACATCATCTGAACTGAGGAATGCTTTGAGGGGCTGAAAATGTCAGGAAATGAACCCTCAGCTGTCTTGTATAATGTGTGCCTTGGTTCTTAATGCAAAATGGGATGAAACAAGAAATTGCAGCAGTAGAATCCAGAACCCAGGGGATGGGGCAAGCCCACATTTTCCTACTGAGTTCCTCAGGAGAATGGTTTAAAAACAAAAAGGACTGAAGCAAAAATGTGCCAGCAGGAGATTGTTCTTCTCTGTCTTACCATTCACACAGTGCTTCTCTTCAGAAAGACCTCCCTGGGATTCATGGCAGCAGATCCAACTCTCTGCATGGGTCTATTACTACACCTTCCCATCTGCTTTAGCCCTTTGGTTCTAAGCCACAAGCAACCCTGAACAGTGGACACATCTTCTCCTAGCTTACCCACTGCTCTGGATGCAACTTGACTCCTTGATTAAACTATTCTTAAAATATAATTTATGCCAGGGATTATTTATGATGGAAGGAAAAAGTGGTGATGGGAAAGCACTATGAAATCCATCAAATATTACTGGAAGAGGGTCTAATCTTTTCTCCAGCTGTCCTGCTTAGTAGTTCCCAAAACAGAGCAGGAAAAAGAAATGCAAAGATTTAGAAAGCATGGGAGGAGAGGGCTGATACTAGCAAAAGCAAAAGGCAGACATCTGACTTTGTCTTTGCTAAATAAGGAAAAGGAATAGGATCAGTCTGATGTCTGAATTGTGACATCTTTATATCAGCAAGTTAGCCCAAGAGAATAAGTCTTGTAACATCCTAAAATCTAACATATTAGCATAGAATTAGCCAATATTTCCAAACCTAGTACCCTCCAAATATGTTGGTCTATAACCCCCATGTTTTAAATTTGGCATTCACTTTCATGTACTGGAAATCACTTCAACAGATGTACAAACAGTTATCTTCAACTGGCAAGTATATTCACATGGCTATAGAAGGGGAAGCAGATCACAGTTGAGTTTGCTAGAAGAATACACAAAAGTATACAGGTAGTCTTTGTTTAGCAACTGCCTCATTTAGTGACCATTTGCAACTACAATGATGATGAAAAAGTAACTTTACCATCAATCCTCATATTTATGACCTTCACAGGTCTGTAAAACAAAGGTAAGAAGTAAGATCATAAGCACAGTTGTGGTTTCACTTAGCAACAGCTTCACTTAACAACCAAGTTGCCGATCCCAATTGTGGTCACTAAATGAGGATTATCTGTAGTCCCTTGGTTGCTAACATTATTGTTATTGTGAGGAAACAATAGACATTCCATTATAATCAACTTTAGGTAAAAACAAAGCTTCCACAATGAGGAGAAAATGTCTCTTGGAACTCCTGTGTTATTTGAGCCTGTTGAATGAAAAGGTTGAAAAACCAAGTCAGCATCTAAATGGAATCTTACTTTATATTTAAATATATGTACATATTTTAACATTTGAAGCTCAAGCCATTCTTGTATAAAATTGTGGACACTGAGGCTTCTGTATGCAAGTAAGGGCTTGGTTTGGCAAGGGGGAAGAGGTGCCTGAGAATGTAATTTAAGTGGCTCTGTGTAATGGTATGTGGGAATGACCTTGGGAGACAGGGGGAAGAGCCACAGCCAGGGCAACAGTCAAATAAGAAGCAGCTTAGCCCGCAAAATGATTGTAGACATGGCAAATGATTCAGAAGGGACCTTCCCTAGTTCCTTGGGCTTTAAAGGCAACAGGGGAGAAATGTACTTTCAGACTTGCAAGATGTCAGCCTTGTGAGCTAGTCCAGACAGGAAGCATGCCCAGATGAACTAAATTCTACTTTATTGTAAGGTTACATTAACAGAATCTTGCAAGTCTGAAAGTACATTTCTCCCCATCGCCTTTACAGCCCAAGAAACTAGGGAGGGTCCCTTCTGAATCGTTTGCCACACTCACATTTCTTTTGAGGGCTAATCTACCCTTATTTGACCCTTCCCCTGGCTCTTCCCTCTTTCTCCCAAGGTCATTCCCACATGCCATTATACCCTGCCAGTGACCTGCGATATTACAGGATTACATTGCTTAGAAGGCTGTTGGAAACTATTCTTTTTCTCCTCCCAGAACTTATTGGCAATGAGGATATACATGTAATATTAAACTACCTTTCAGGGTTCTTATAAACTCTACTCCCTCCTTCATACCCAATACTGGTATTCAAGTTTTGGATAAAAATCGCAAGACTGCTGTAAACTACCTGTCAACTGCCAATCTTTAGTGGGGGGTCTCATATCTCTTGATAATGTCCTGGGGTTGGTGCAAACACACACATTCAGTGTGAGATAACTTGAAGAGTTATTTTTGAAACATTTCACAGCAAAGAAGAACAGAATTAGAATACAAGCATTTCCCCTTTGTTGGCTTGGTTCTTGAAACGGTGAGGCAAATATATTGTACTGACACCTAGTCCAAATGCACTAAAATGTTAAATTTCTCCATTGCTTTCTATGATAGAAGTTTCCCTTCTATCTCTGGGGCATTTCAAAGTAGCATTTCCATATGATGTGTCCATCTGCCAAAGAATTAAAATTATGGGACAGTGGAAGTAAAATCAAATAATTCAGAAATTGGCTGTATCTCACGCACTCCTTTTGTATCTATGTATTTTCATCACCTTTTTGCAGCTACAGTATATTCCCCTCTGGTAGGTATTCTGTTTTCCTCTTTGTGCATTTTTTCCCCTTTAAGATATTTTGAACTTCTAAAAGTATGGAATGTAGTTCACTACTGCCACTCTTACATATGGCTTAAATGTAGGATCAGACATTCAAAAATAGAATATACAATTGATTACTCTACAAGATCTGTCCGGGAAGGATAAATATAATTAAATATCATGGTTAAAGAGGAAGAGAAATGATACTCCAGTGACCCCATAAAATGAATTGACCGTAGAGGCATCTTTTCTTGCAATGGCAAAAAACAAAGCACTGCAGAATTAGATGCAGCTAAAATTATATTCAAAGGTATTTGGGACCCTGTGTAGTTATTCAGCTTAGTTATTTTGACAGATTTGTAAGAAACTGATTTATTCTATTAAACATAATGAAAACTATTTCTTAAGAAATCCTGGCCTTGCCAAACTGAGAGTTTCCCATTCTGTATACCAGTGTTTCTCAACCTTAGCAACTTTAAGCTGTGTGGACTTCAACTCCCAGAATTCCTCAGCCAGCAATTTAAGGACACAGCTTAAATTTGACAAGGCTGAGAAACACTGCTGTATGTACATCATGCTCCGCACTTGTTTTCTTCATTACGTTCCAGAATGTGGTGGCTTGTACACCTGCCTATGAATGCCACAGAGACACATATTTGTATTCTGGGTGATGGTTGTGCTGATGATATTCAGCTGGTCCAGAATGCTGCCGTGTGAGCTATTTTTGGGGTCCGAAGAAGGACCCATGTAACACCATTGCTCTGTGAGCTGCATTGAGTACCGGTTTGCTTCCAGGTCCAATTCAAGGTGTTGGTCATCACCTTTAAAGCCCTACATGGCATGGGGCCAGGTTACCTGAAGGACCGCCTCTCCCTCACGACTTCAACCTGTCCACCTGATCTCACAGAGAGGGCATGCTCTGGACCCCCTCGGCAAAAGAACTCCGACTGGCGGGGTCCAGAAGGCGGGCCTTCTCTGCGGTAGCCCCTGCCCTTTGGAACATCTTGCCCCCGAAGGTGAGACAGGCCCCCTCACACCCGGCCTTTCGGAGGGAGTTGAAGACCTGGCTCTGCCATCTGGCCTGGGGTGGGGAGGGAGGTCACCAGATGGGGGGTTGGCTAGCCCCCTAGAGGCCTGGTGTTGCTACCATCAGCCTCCTGGATTTTTTCCTTTTATTTTTGTAAATGTGTCCCGTTATACATTTTAATTGTATATTTATTTATTGTTTTAATCTGTTGTAAGCCGCCCAGAGTCCCTCATTGGGGGGAGATGGGTGGGGATAAGTTTGATAAATAAATAAATAAATAAACAAACAAACACGTTTAACCCTATACTTTAGATTCATATAACATGTTAGACTAACATGTATTTAGCTTACTTGGGGTTCAAGATGTATAGACTCAGCCACCAAGGATATATACTTTTGCCACCATATGAAGCACTATATATCTGCCCAGATCTTTTAAACTCTTATTTATTTATAAATAAGTCAGTTTCAAGAATTTATATATTGCTCTTGATTCTATCAGTGCTTTATATTACAAAACAATAAATCAATAAAACACCAAATAAAATTCTGGGCAAACAATGAAATACAAATCAAATCAGCAAATAAATATAATACAATTTTAAAAATTGGGGTGTAAATCCAACCAATGGGGAAATAAAAAAGATTCCAAGACAGATGCTAGGCAAACCTATGTGGGAAGGGCCTCATACAACAGGAGCATCGCTGTTAAGAAAATCTTCTTTCATTGTTATAGAAAGGAGGCATCTACAGAAGCCTTCAGCATATGATTTCACCTTGTATTATTATTTATGCGTATTTAGTATTTATTTGTTCACAGTGGTTTTACCTTGATTTGCTGCCTTTCAAGGAGGTTGATTCAATTGTATAAAGACAGACCAAACATTTAGGTTCCTCAATTAATTAATAGCTCTATTTTTATTGTCCTTGTCCAAGAAATCCAGATGAAAGTAAATAGCTTTTCACCACATTTTATTTCCTATGCATTTGCTTGTTTGTTATTTTTATTATTTTTTACAGTTATTCAGTTAAACTGTTCTAATATTCCATAAATAATTAACATTAAAAAGTTTCAATGAAATATAGCATGGAGTGGTTGGTTAGTGCTTCTGACTGTAATTCTATATAAACTTATGTAGGATAAACCCCTCTGAATTTAATCCTTAATTAATGTAAGTAGGATTGTTCTGCCCCTTACAGATATGGAAGGAAGACTCCATATTATTGGAAATCAACACATGACAGTTTATATTCCTACAATAAGAAGCTGGCATGTAGGGCTGTGCATACTTTGGAAACCATTCAGATGAACTGCTTTGACCTCAGGAAGCACAGACTATCTCTGCTATTAAATAAAGCCATCCTCTCCTTTAGCTTTCCAAGTGGGCAGAAAAAAAGATGCAATTGCTTTAATGGTGGTCCTGTGAATCTTGTTTGAAGGGTGCACGGTTTTCTTAATATATAGATAAAAATCCATCAGGCTCTTCCCTTGGGGAATAAGCAATGCTATGCAGAGCACAGAAAATAAGTAAGGTATTAAAGGTATAAGAAAAAGTAAAGGAAACACATCTATGGGCCTGTTGATATGGAACACCTCCACCCATCATGGCTTTGGTCAGTCAAGGCTCCCACATAACACTTCTTTGGAAAAGAGTGAAGGAGTAGATGAAGTTACCAGCCTTAGTCTTACCAACACTATATGCAACGTAACAACCCTGCTAGCAGTGGGGACAATACCAGTCAGTTTGGACATATTTGGGCCAGGAGGCCAGAAGGCCAACGCCAAGCATATTCATGCTATTCCATGCAAGTTAGAATTTCTTATTTAGAAAGTACCTTGCAAACAACATACAATTTCCTGACCCCACCGACTAGGAGGTACATGCAATGCACTGTCATATATTCAGGATGCCTCTTAGCAAATATTTTTCGTAATTCACTTGTAAATAATTACAACAGGTAAGAAAAACCACAGGCAAATGCTTAAATTAGATGAATCGCAACAACCTAATGTGTTTTACTCAATGGCTTTTTAAGCTGAAGCAAAGATGTTTCACTTCATATTGCGAGCTCATGGAATGTTTTTGTCCACCCACTTAGGGCTACAATGTCCATACTGCAAGATTGGGCAATCGTTGAAAAGACTGCTGGAAAGAATAGAGAAAAGACTGCTGGAAAGAATAGAAGAATATGACAAGTTTGCAGGGTTGAAAATTAATAAAGAAAAAACTAAGTTAATTGTGAAGAATCATACAGAAAGGTAGAAAAAAGAATTGATAGAGGAATTAGGTATGCAAATCACAAAGAAAATTAAATACTTGAGGATATATTTAACAGCAAGGTGTGTAACAGTTAGGAATGATAACTATGATAGATTGATGAAGCAAATTAAGAGCGATCTGGAAAAATGGAAGCACTTACAACTTTCATTGGTAGGAAGAATAGCAACAGTTAAGATGAATATACTGCCAAGGTTGTTATTTTTATTTCAAACAATACCGATAAAACTAGAGAAGAAATTCTTTGAGGATCTTAATAAAATCGTGTTAAAATTTGTTTGGCAGGGAAAAAAGGCAAGAATTAATTTGAAAATGCTACAAGATACACGAAACAGGGGGGGTTTTGGCCTGCCAGACTGGGAATTATATTATCAAGCAGCAGGGCTAGTTTGGATAAAAGAATGGGTAGAACTGAGAAACGTAAGATTATTAACATTGGAAGGGCACGACTTACTGACTGGTTGGCATACATTTTTGTGGTACGAAGGAGGTAAAACCCTAGTTATTTTAAGACGCATTATATAAGGAATGCTTTATTAACAACTTGGGAGAAAATTAAAAAACAACAATATGGGAAAATCCTGGTATGGGTCTCAACAATAGAAGCACTCACACATCCAAATCTCATAGAAATGGAGAATGTGATTAGATATAAAGATATCTTAAATGATAAGGGGGAGCTAAAAAAAAAACATGAGTTGGTGGAGCAGGGAATAGATATGACTTGGTACGTACAACGGCAAATACAATCAAGATATGAGAAGGATGTTAAACAATAAGGAATTTATGGGAAACCGACAGAATTGGATGAGATATTGATAGGGAAAGATGAGAAAATGATTAAAAAATTATATGATTATTTATTAACATTTAAGATGGCGGAAGAACAAGTTAAAGGAACAATGATTGCTTGGGTAAAGAATTTTGGATATACAATAGATCTGGAAAAATGGGAGAATTTATGGGAAAAAAACTATACCTTGACAATGTCAACAGCTTACAAGGAGAATCTCTATAAAATGTTCTATAGATGGCATCTTCTCCCTTCAAGACTAGCGAAGATGTTTAAGAATAAATCCACTAAATGTTAGAAGTGCCATCAAAAACCAGGATCCTACTATCATATGTGGTGGACCTGCCCAGAAGTTAAAAAATACTGGAAGAAAATACGTGAATGGTTAGAAAGAATGACACTTCAATATATAGAAATGAAGCCAGAGATATTCTTATTAAGAATAATACCAGAAAACTATAATAAAGAAGATATATATTTGATTATTCATGTTTTGACTGCAGCTAGAATTGTATTTGCCCAGAATTGGAAAAGTGAAAAGATACCGAATGATGACGATATAATAAGGAAGATATTAGATTGTGCAGAAATGAATAGGTTGACACTGGAGATTAGAGATAAGGAAGATACTGAATACTATAAAATATGGCAGGTTTTTTATACCTGGTTAGAGAGTAAATACGAAAAAGAGTAACAGAAAAAGTTAAGAAGTTCAATTAGATAATATGCAAAGTTTTATTTTCATTGATGATACATACATACTTGGATATATTAGAAATATGACAACATGATTATGCACATTTGTATCTGTAACCCGATTTGACTTGTTGTTCAGTGTTTGGTAAGATTGTTTTTTAAGAACAAAAAAGCTCTAATAAATAATATAAAAAAATAATAATAATAAAAAAAAAATAAAAAGCAGACTTGGAATTGTAGACTGCTTGAATGTCAGTAGGATTTGCTTACAGCCCATCTTACTAGGAAGCCACCCCACCAAATGTAAGCCAACTGCATAGTAATGACATTGAAGTAACTAACTTAGGGAATAATGTATTGCTTTCTTTGAACCCCACCGTCTCCTGCTGAGTCTATTAAGGGTGATTTGTAGGTAAATCTGATTAGTTTGCAATATACAGTTATTTTGATTTTGAACCCTTCCGTGTCTCAAAAGTTGAAGGGCAAGTTTTTTTGGGGGGGGGTTGTTCCCTTTTCTTAGTAGATTCAGCTATAGTCTTTACTTTGGGTTACAGCAGCTTGATCATTTTTGGACTCAGAGCTTTCTGCTTCAGCAATCTGAGTTAATGTATTGTAAAAGGACCCAGTAAATACATCAAGGGACTTTTTCAGTGGATCCACTTTCACTTTTATTTCTGTTCAATAATCAAAACTTGATACAACAGTCTGCGCCATCAGTAAACTTTGCCTTGACACACACACACACAAAAAAAGATTGGGCAATCACTAGATGGCAGCAGAGGACACAGATAAACCTCTTTGCTGCCACCTAGTGGTTTTTAGATTTCTGAAGCCCAGGTACAGTACCCTTAAGTTTCCAGTTGTGTGGCAATCCTAATAGGTTTCAGTGACTCTTGCAACATAGTTAATTTCCTATGATGTATGCATAAGTGTGCTTTAATTATTTCTTAGTAGCCACAAGCATACAGCTTCTATGGGAAAGGCTATCAATGTTCTCAGTCCTATCCATGTATGGTTATGAGCTGAGTGCATTATTGTTTAAGCAACGCAGCAATCCGGAGAGGTCATTCAGTCCTTTGAACCAAGCCTATTTCACGTATGTGCTCTTAATGCAAGAGGACCATGCACAACAAAGATTTACAGTATTTGTTTACAGGGCTCATAGGCCACTCTAGTCAACTGACTCTTTATTACTTACTTCTGCCAAAAAAGTCCAGGGTAACAAGCTTGAAAATATCTTGTAACCCTTACTGTTAAATGTTCTTAAGTTTTCTCCAAAACTCTTGAGAGAACACATGCTAGTTTTTAACTGAAAATAAAATACTTGGATATGATGCCTGCCATAATTTCCATCATTTAAACTTTGTTAATGAAGTGTACAAGAAGACCCAAGCTCACAGCTGTGTGTTCTCTATATGTATATAGGGCTGCAGAGACCATGTGCTCTTTCTACTATCAGGGATCTGCAATTTTCCTTTTGGTCAAATGACCAACCTCTTTCTCTCACACACATTTTCTTAATGTCACCTTAGACTTTTATAATGTAATTTATATGGGCACCTCTGCTGTTTCATTATTTTTATTAATTTTTATTGAAGAGATTTTTTACAGAGTAAAAACAATACAAATTTAAAGAAAAAAGTGATAAGTGAGTAAGTAAGAAAGAAAAAAGAGAAAAAGAAAGGAAAAAAAGAGACATAGAAGTGGCTTCCAATCTTCTTTACAGCAGTTATAAATGCATTTATATTTTATCCTCTCTCTATAATTATATCGTGGCTTCCTTATTTCCATATTCTACCCTTTGTAATCGTCAGACCCATAAATCACAAGTTCCTTTTTTCCCGTTTTCAGCAAAAAGGGTTTCCAGTCATTGATTCATTATTTATTTAATATTATTTATTACAATTATATATCACCAGTCAAAGGTGCTTCTAGGGAATTACAAAAACAAGCTAAAATGAAACCGCTGCAGTAAGTTACTGTCTGGAATTTTCATTTGGCACAGAGTGTAATGCTTCTAAGTGGGACCAAGACATCAAGATCAAATAATACACCTTCTAGCATTGTGGTGTTCCTAAAACAGGGTCCTGTAGTTCAGTAACATTTGGAAGACTGAGTCTCAGCTGTCCTAGCCAGCAGACCAATACTATATAGTATATAGACCAAAATACTATATACTTTAGTATCTCGAGCTTAGAATGGGATAAATTAGGAATATACCTAAGAATATGGGATCATAAAGATCTTACATAATCAGTGATCATTTCTCAGCAATGGTGATTTCACACATTTTTCACAGTTCCGATGCATTTAATGTTAAAGAAAAGCATGCTGGAATCTTTATCTGAAATCCATATCTGTAGATTGGCCATTTCTGTACATTTAAATTCTGCTTGGATATGCAATAAATGTGAAGATGACCTAAATAAGTTTTTTCTCTCTGTAGTAGAAACAGGAGGAAACATTTTATAACACTCTTTCAATAACCAGTGTCTATTTCTCTCTCACTTTCAAATTCTTTTCCAGCTATGCAACCATGTTCACATTCAACCACTTGTCCAGTGGTTCTCCAGGTTATGTACATTTTCGGTATTTCATTATATTTGTATTGCTGCTCTTAAACCTTTCAGAAGCCAGCTCTGTGAGGGCATACTCAGAAATAAGTCCCACAGAGCTTCATAGGATTTATTCCCATGTAAATGTGACAAGGTTACAGTACAAACAAATGTTATCTTCATCTTTTCCAGTTGTAATGGCCAGCACTTTCTGATGTGTCTGGTGAAGCTTCTCTGTGTTGAAACATATTTCATGGTTAATGGTCCAGTTTTTTATTCACTCATCCAAGGAAAGGATGATTATTGGTTAGGAATAAGAGAACATTAGCCTAAAAACAGCAACTCTAAAACAGTTATATACAGAATTTAGTCAGTATATTAGATGAGCTTTGGAGATGGGAAATCCCCAGAAAGTCGTAGAAAGTATCATGGGAAAAGTTATACTACAGAATATAGTTTGTTGGAACCCATTCTTTCTTCAATTTAGCTTGGGAAATTGGAAGGAAGAAACTCCCTCTCAATTGCTGAACTAGCAACTCTATTCCTCGCTTGTGCCGCAAGTACATCAGTTAATGTACACTTGAGACCAGCCGCTTAAAGGACAAGCTGTACGTCCCTGAAAAAGACGCCCCAAAAGCACATTTTAAGACACACAGGAGTCTCCTCGAGCAGCATCGTAAAAACCCGCACTGTAAAATCCAGGGAAAAATGCTAAGGCCCAATCAATTTTGCACAGTGACAGAGGCAACGGGAGTTCTTTCTGGGAGCCAGCAAGATACGTATCCGCCTACTGTCCTACAGCGAGAATCCTGAAAAGGAGCAATCGCGGTAGGCAGCAAGCAGAGTTCCCCCTCCGCCTGCTCCGAGGTTTCCAATCCGGGCGAGGAGCGCGATCGCTGCCATTCCCTTCCAAGCCCTCCGTGGACGACTCCGGCAGAGGGGTGAGTCCGAACCCGCGAGTTACCCACGCCCGGTCCCCCGTCGCGAGGCCTCTGGGTCCTCCAAAGTATTCGCGCCTTCCGCCCGGATCCGCTCTCCTGTGTTTGCCGCAGCGGTTTCCCCCGACTCCCTTCTCGTAGGAGAAGCCCATCCCACCCCCGGAGCCCAGACTGGGCACGAAGCGCCGCCTCCCTCCCTCGCGCGCGCCGCTCCCCTCTCCCCTCCCCGGCCTGCTTCTCCCGCCCGCCGCTCCGGTCTCCCTCTCCCCCCGCCTCCCGCTTTCCTTCGCCCCTGGCTGGCAAGGAGTCTTTTGCCGCATCCGCAGTTCGCACTTGTCTTGACCGCTTTCCAGGCGGCGCTCGGAACCGGCCGGGCGCTGCTCTCTCGTGGCGCCTGAGCTGGGCGAGGGAAAACTCTTGCAGCGGGCGCGCGCTCGTGCCCGCGCGAGCCCCCGGGCAGGCAGGGAGGGAGGGGGCGGGCGAGCGAGCACTCTTGTCCTCGGTGCCCTCTACAGCTTCTTTCTCCCGCTGCTGCTCCCACCGCCGCCCCTTCTGAGGGTCGGAAGAGGAAGGGAAGAAGGACTGGGCTCAGCGGAGAAAGGAGGAGCGCAGAGACCGTCGCCGTCGGGAAGAAAGAAGCCGAGCCGCGGACGACCGGGGAGAGCGCGAGGGAGGCAGCGAGCGAGCAGGCGCGTGCAGGAGAGGAAGCGCGCGAGCCCCCTCCCTTTCGTCGTCGCTTTCCTCCCCCCTCCCCCTGGTCAAGTGCCCTCCCTCATCCCTGCGCTGCGGGCTCCCTTATTCCAGCTTCATGGGCAAAGTGTGGAAACAGCAGATGTACCCCCAGTACACCACCTACTACTACCCCCAGTATCTGCAGGCTAAGGTATGGTGCGGTCGCCGGGCAGGGTCTCGCCTTCTTTCTTGCCAGAGAAGGGCACCGAGGGCGGCAGGGCTGGGCTGGGCTGGGCTACAGTTTACAGTCTTGCTAACTATAGCCTCGGAGGAAGAGGAAAGGGGGGGGGGTCCTGGGGCGAGGAGGAGGGGGCTCTTGGGGTGGCATCGGGTTACAGGCGCGCTCACTGTCGGGGGCGCGCACATGCGCCGGCAGCCCCTTCCTGACTCTGCCTCCTCTGTTCCCTTTTAGGATAGACGTGTGTGTGTGTGTGTGTGTGCGTGCGTGCGTGCTCGGGAAAGAAAGAAAGAAAAGAAATGTGGCAGGCTTTCGGGCGGAAGCGTTTGGGTCTGAGCTCCAGAGCTGCCTCCTTTACCCTCCTCATGCTGATGTCCTCACTGTCACCTCCCAGCCATTCCCTTTTCTCTGACTCTTGACCCTTTTTCCCAACTGCTTCCCCCTGCTCATTCGTTCCCTTCCCCCCACATTTTCTTCTTCGCCCGGAGATAATTCGATTTTTTTCCTTCTTCTGATACATATCCCAGTTGCAACCGCTCCTCTTTTCCTCCCGTACTCACCCTCCCCAGGGTTAATTAGAGCTCAGCGTCCTGATAGGCATTTTGTTGCCCCTGAGGACGTAATGAAGCCTTCCTTTTTCTCCCCGTTAGGTTTTTATTCTGAGCAGAAATACTGTAACAGGATTAAGTTTTATTACCCTACACCCGCGTTATATTGCCTTTTCTCTCTTATCGTAACTTTCAACTAACCAGGAAGTACTTTAAACTCTGGAACTAGTTGGATTAGGATAGAGAATGCTATTTAAAAATACATATATTTCCTGAAGAACCCTGAGTTTATTTTAAATAATCAGTAAAATGATTCGTCCTGAACAAGACAATAAAGCTACAAATAATTAAAGCAAAATTATTTTTTTGAAAGCATCTGCATGGCAGTCTGGTACTGAAATAGTTTTATTCTGCAAATTTCAAAGTTCGCTTTTAGGAAATGGAACATATTGAGCTGGGTTGTTTAAAATCAAATTGGTTGCCAGTCTCTCTGCCTTACATTGTAATGGAACCCAAATTTATGTCTTGCTTTATCTGCATTACTAAAAGAAAAACTAATGGTGATGTTAATAATAATTTTTAAAAATTGCATCCCTAATCTAGATTGAGTCCAGGCAGATTTGTTAATTTTTCCCAAGATCTTTGATATCTCTGGAATGTGCCTATGGATGCATGTGGAATCTCCAAAGCTAGTCAGTATAGCTGCTCTGGATATATCATGCTGCAAATCTGGCAAATGCAGGGTGTTTGCATCCTCTGCCTGGAATATTTGATATCTAAATGTTCTCCAGTGAATAGCACTGCGTGCAACACACACACTGTACGATATGTGAAGTATGTTCTTGTCCTTATTATATTAATACAGCACTGTGGAAATGAAGATTCACAACCACAGCTTAAAAAAATTGTTTTTTTCAAATCTTAGGCACGCACCAGTAAATGTTAACATGATATAAGAAGGATTGATCTATCTATCTACTGTATCTGTCTATCTGGAATCACAGGATTCAGTGCTGTTCATTAAATTAATCTGTGATTGTTAGTAATCACATGGATATATCAGCAACATTCCAATTTAAGGTTCACCACTATTTAGAAATTATCTTGGTTGTGAGAATTACAACAGAAGCTTTCCTCATGTGTGTGAATTGCAATTGAAGCAATTATGAGTGACAAGTAGGCAAGAATGCTGAGTTTATGGTTGTAGAGAGTGGAGAGTGTTCAAGAGTTCCCCTAGCAACTATGGTTCTTAGCCTTCCATTCTGGGAACCATGGATTTCTTTCGCTTAGTGTCCTTGGTAGTGGCAAGACACTTTCAGTTTAAACTTGGCAAATTTGGGTAAGCATCTGAAATCGAATTGTTCCACATCAAGTTATGAATCATAACATTACATCAAAAGTAGCCCCATGTATAAAATGTATCAGCGTTTTCTGACATTTTGAATTTTGGAGTGATTGTTTAAAAGTTCTATAAGGACTAATACAGTAAGTGTGTCAGTTTCAGTAGTAATTCAAATACATAATGACACATGCTTTGACATAAATGGGACTTACTTCCAAGTAGGGGTGGTTTATGCTTACAGCTTCAACATAGCAGTGCAAAGTAGAAGCCTGTATGTCATTTGAAAAGACAAAAAAACTTTTCAACATGTTATATTATGAAAAATTAATTTAAAAATACAGGTAAACAAAACCACATTTTTGCACGAGAATATTTTTCTGATTCATTTTTGTATGCCATTAATAGTAGAGAAACTAAATACATATTTTAATATAGCTAATGTAGTCTTTCTTGTCTTTTTGCACTGTAAATAATTGAAGAGAGAAACTGTAATAAGCTTGCACTTGTAATTAGGATATCATCTACAGAAAAGCCTTAAGGACCATCTTCTGAAAATGTGCTTCCTCTATAAAGTATTTAATATTGATTTATGCTACAGTCAGTGACATCTCCAAAACATGTATTGTAGTAATCCCTATTGAAATTATAGTCTGAAATCACATTAGTTTTCATCTCCTTGCTTGGTAAAAGAGGTGCACACAACCATTTAACCTACGGATATGAACTACTACATGCAATGATTGTGTTCACAATTCCTGTTTCAGTGAGATTCTGGGGCGGGCAGCAGAGAGATGCAGGAAAGAAAAGCAAATTAGAGACAGTTGTGATTGAAAGGGGACAGAGATCCCCGTTTATTGCTCCACTAATTTCCGTGCCTTCAGGTTTGTCAGATATCAGTAACAGTTTCCACATGCTTTACATTTTATATTGAGATATAATTTTAATAAACTTTCTGAAAGCTGTTCCAAATAAAAATTACATAGTATCTACCCCATGGTTATCTCTCTACAGTTAGAAAAATCTAGAGGAGAGAAAAAAATGAGGGAAATATCCCAACCCTACAGAGCAGATTTCATGCCTGTAGGCTGCAGGGAAATGAAGGTCTGTGTCAGATCTAGCCAAAAACAAATCTCTAGCCCATCATTCAGGTCCCGTAAAGGCCAACCATATGTCTGTAGCTTGCAAGTTGCTTCTGTCCTCATTCCACTGCTAAGTGACTTCCACTGGTAGAGTGACATCAGTTGTCAGTATGACCTGTGGCTATAAAAATAAAAGGAACAACAAATGAATTCACAACCTATGGTCAGTAGAAATCTGAGGTTCATTTAAAGAGTCTTAATTTTGTAGAATGTAGCAATTACCAATTTCAACCAAAATAGCAGATGGAAAGAGTCTATCCAATTCAAAATGTATGAAGCTGTTTGAATGATTCAGTCTCCATTTTTAATATCTTCATTGCAGATAGTCATGAAACATTCTAATTATTTCTTCAATATACATGAAAGCAAAGAGCTGTGGACCTTGCTGTGATTCAGTATCTCTGTCTCCAACTTAAAGGGTAAATTTTGTGGATTAAGGACACAATGACTTTCCCCAGAATAGAAGGAGTTAATCAAATAGTTATTGAATAAGAATTCATCTCTATAAATAGAGATAATTCATTTTTAGTAAGTTATTGGGAAGCAGAATAATTTCATTACTGACAATTCAGACTTTAACACAGTCTGACCTATTTCAATTGGAAAACTGAGTGTATGCTTTCATTTTTCTTCTTGAAGTTAATAGGACTTATCTTTGGCTGGATTCTTCTCGAAATAGTTACATTACTGTGAACTGACTTAAATTTTGCAATAAAACATAGGTGATCACATTAATATTCAATATAGGCCATTTGTAAACATAGATATCTACATAACAGATCTGTATTGGTAAATCAGATTTGCAATGCAGTGCATATACATCCCTCTAAATATTTTTTTAATGTAAAACTGTTTAATGATGGCTGAAAAGGAATATCCCATCTGTTGGAAAGGATAGCTTGGGGGAGATGGGTGGCATATAAATTTAATAATAAATAAATAATAAAATAAAAATAGCTAAAATTTTTATTGTGGGCTCTCCTAATTACTATTCATTTATATTCATACATATATACATTTGTATGCTGCCTATTTTAGCGGCTCCAGACAGCTGTGCAAAATATTCAGTGGGAAAATGTTAGCTTAGGCCAGTGTTCCTATTTAAAGAGATGTTTAATGTATTTTTCTACTTTTTTATCTTCTGATCATAAACTAACTCCATCATTAAATATGTTGAATTGTAACTCTTCGTTGTTCTATTTTAAAATTAATGATTTATTCACACTGATGCTGAGCAGCACATGGTCTCTGGAATAAGATAATTATATCAATGTAGCATTTTGCATAAGTATAGCTTTTAACCCTTTTTTTCCCCTTAGTAAAACTTTGGCTGAATTGATTGTATAAAAGTGTTTGGAAGAGCCAGTGTTTCAGAACACATGTATAATGTTTGTATCATTGTGTGGAAAATCCAAGGACCCTTACACACATAGCTTTGAGAATTTAATGTTAGACCCATTTCTTGAATTAAAATTTTCCAAGAAACTCCTTTAACAATTTATTTTAGAAGAGACAGTTTACTGAAAATCTCATTTGAATGGGGACCAACTGTAGCCAGAGCAAGATTTACCATAGAAATGCGGTACTCTATACTTTATTTCACTTTATCATATTAGGGAAAAGACTGTGGCAAGATATTCCACCAGGAGGAATAGGAGTAGTTGCTCTAACTCATGGAGGGGCAACTATTCTGAATTCAGGGATGGAATTCTATTTTCCTACATTGATCTGGAAAATGAATGAATAGAACAAATCAGTTTAAAAAACTCTGACTTTTTCATGGATAGCTACCTGTACAATAGCATTTCTGATTAATCATTAGCTGGGGCTTTAAAAAAAAATCTGAGGATGTTTTGATGAAATATATTGTCTTTCTTACACGATAGTTCATTTTTTAAAAAAGGGACTATATCTAGAGTCCTGTAAGCAGAAATCTGCTTGACAGCGGGAATTTCCCTTCCTCCCTGATTTCTTTTCTGGAACATCCCCTAAACCTCTAAAGCAGATTGGGGGGGATGGGGGGGCAGGATAATAATCTTCCAGTGTTGTTCATTCTGCTGACAGTCAAGTATAATTAGATACAATCCGTTGTGATTTCTTTACATGCTAGATTATTAACCATTATAAAAAAATACTTCTTTTGATATAGTTACTGTGGCCCAGATTAATAGGATTTACTGTACTGTATCTGGCTGTGGACTGCCAGTTGGGAAGGAGTGAAGCATGAGTGTTTAAAGGGACACTATGCTAGGTCAGATCTCATAATAAAACCACTCCCCACTTCCATTTCCTCAGAGCCTTATTCTTGAAAGAGGTGCTCAGAGGGATAGCCCAAATTCTCTTTGAGGCATCAAAATCTAAGCTTCTGAAATCTGATCAGATTATCCATTGTTTCATTGCTGTAAGGTCATGCTAGGGTAATTTGTCTCCTCTGTACCAGATTACTTATTAGCGTTTCACTCATTTAATCTCTAGCATCCCTTGGTGTGGCTCTTCTCCTGTTTCTTAGTGTAAGACTTGTTAGATAGATTAGGTTTTCCTGTTGAACCTACAAGTTAAAGACACTTTGGTTTTCAGGGAAGTGATGAACTCCAACTTAAATGGTTCATTTCTCAGAACCTACTACCTTCATTTGCACCAATGCTTTCTCCAGTTACCTTTAAAAAAAACAACAACTATAGTTTATTCTGACAAATTCGGTGAGAGACATAGAGCTCTATGAATGTTTTCTAGTGGACAACCTGGACTGGATGATGATTGTAATTCTAAATACTTCCCTAATTACTTCAAATGCTGGTCCTGTTGAACCTTAATGATCAGTGATTTGCAGTACATTGTTCTCTTGCTGACACTGTCACAAGGGATACAATGCTAGCTATACTTGTACAGTAACAGTGTTCCCTAACCCATTTAATGCTTGAGATTTTACTGTTCTAAAGGATGGTCCTTTAAAATACAACATTAATGTATTTTCTATTTTCTGTATTTTGTTTCTCACTTTTTCAGTGTTTAGAATGAAGCCAGGTTTCCTAGAGGATTCTGGAACATAATGACAAATTTTAGATTACGTTGTATTTTCAATATTTATGGTATTTATTTATTTGTCTACAATAAATAATTATTGCTATATCAATGCTGAGGCTTCTTCAGTGACACTGTGTCACTGGTCACTGAGGTCAAGGATTAAAAATAAGAAGAAACCCAAAATATATTTATTACCATTTCTCAAGATATTTGGCTTGGTTTGGGGCAAGAGGTGAAATAATACAGGTTTTAAGGACTGAGGCTGGACAGGAGTGAACTAGCAGTTTCAAGCTACAGCTGCCTGTTATATAAATATATCTTGACTGTCTGAGGCTACCAAGAGATCCACAAGTATCTGTTAATTCAGAAAGAAGAAGCTTAATGTTTAAAACTTGAGCTCCCAACTAAAATTGTCTCCAAGGCCAAACACCCTGGGTCAATTGTCTAGCAGAGGAAGCAAGTACAGGAAGTACGTCAGATAGAACTCTCTTAATCAGTTCTGACCATGATCTGGTCATCATTCTACTGACCTTTTTTTCAGCTGAAGCACGGACTATATTGGTGGTATAGAACTACTCTGTATGCATGAAACCATGAAAAGTAATTAAACAATTGTGGATAATGTAATGAATGAAGATATTCTATATAATAGCTGGATTTAACCATAAATGTTATACTTAACTCTGCAACATTGATTCCTATGTGCAATGAATATTAACTCTCTGTGAAACTGATTACAGTAGGTGAATAAAACATAAAGAGGGCTATAGCCCTTTTTCTTTTTATGAGGTTAACCAGTTATTATTTATGAAGAGATTACAATTCTGGCTATAATGTTTCATTGCTTGCAGCTAGTCGATAATTAATCCTTCTTTACAAATACTGAGAAAGTTACTTGGAAAAGGACAATTTTACATGAGTTTCTGTTTCATTTTTACCTATAGCATTTGAGTGCAAGACCTTTATAAATAAATATCTTTGGACTTGTCTGTTTTTTTCTTTCTAAAAATTCACTTCTGTTTCAGACTTCCTTTTTTTGTATTGTATTGGTTTTAAAAAAACAACAACCAATACAATAGGAAATATATGTGTCTTGAAGTATTCAGAAGGATTTCATGGCTCTCTGTTATACTGAAGCAACAGTGTCCAAAATGATTATTTCAAGGTTATTCTGACCATTCTGGAAGGGTTCCAGGCTCAAACAGGCCCATTTTGAGGTCAAAGTACCTGTCTGAACTTGAAACAGATTTCAAGCTCAGAACACTTCCTGAATGGTCATAAAAACCTGATTGAACTCAAAATACTTTGTAGACCCCTATTTGAAGTTGTTTATCCTTAAATAATCCTTAAATATAATTATCCGTATATTTGATTCAAGTGGCTTTTCTGGACGGAGAAATCTCTGAGAATTGTGTCTTGGTCTAATCAGAGAGGCAGCCATAGAGTGATAATCTGCCTAGGATTTTTGTACTTGGTGTTAGTGACATCAGGGGAAAAGTGATACATGATACTATGTGCAAAATGTAATTATACAACCAATTTTATTCAACAACTCTTATTCCTTTGCTCATAGCAAAGTTAAGAAACCTTTTTTCAGCCAAGCAAAGCAATTTTTTGGAGGGAAAGGGTATTTATTGGGAGGTAATGATGTAAAGTGAGTGAGAGCCTATCGAACATTAGCTGAGGCCAAGAATTTCTGGCATTTTTCTCTTACTTTAGGGCAGCATTTCTCAACCTTGGCAACTTTAAGACTTGAGGACTCCAACTCCCAGAATTCCCCAGCCAGAAGAGCTACAACCAAGACAACTGTCAGATAAAAGGAATCTGAGCCTGGGGCAGAAATGTAATTTGAGAAAGTGTCTCAGACATGACCCTCCCCAGTTCTCATGAAGATAAAGGGATGGAGGGGGGAAGCACATTCAGACTTGCAAGATTCTGTTACTGTAAACTTGTAATAAAAGTAGTATTAGCTTGCGCATCTTTGGTTTCCAAGTTTGGTCTACCTTGGAGGGCTGACAGGGGACAGAGTGCAGTTAAAACAGGCTTCTGGAGCATACTTCACTTCCCCTCACTTTTCTGAGGGCCTTCCTATGCATGTGGTAACAGCCCTGCTATGGAAAAGGAAGTAGGATTGATTCACCCACCTTTCTCCAGTATATTTCACTGATTTTTTTCAAGCTTTTTCAGTGATCATTTCCACCAAACAGTTGGCAGTAATGACACTGTGTAGTGGGGAGGAAAAGATTTACTATTTTTAAATGCAAAGTTTCCTCTGATTTACCTCTACAGTTTTAAATTACTGAGGTATATCTGAGTTTAATGCAGAATAATGAGCTGTTACCTTGGCTCAAAATTAGTTACATAACCTCTATTTTGTATACATCCTGGTACAATTCCAATATAGTTTTAGCTAGGTTTAAGCCCACTGATTTCAATGGAGTTACATTTAGTTTCATTTTGGATTATGACTACTATAGTTAATGTTTTATGACTGCTATATTTAATGTTCAGTCATTTTTTTAAGGTGGTCTGTTTAGCATATTGATTATTGGTGTTTGTCTAATACTCTTCCTTCCTATCCAGTCCCAATCTAAATTGGGCCCCCAGAGACTCTCCTTTGCTGGCAAAGGAGGAAGAGAAGCCTGCCCCCCCCACCCCCCCAGTCAGCACAGAAACAAAGAAGAAAGTCCCAGGCAACCAGGTGAGATCTTCCGAGAGCCTATTCTCATTTACGGGCTTGAGATTTCCGATACCTAAAGCACTTCCCATTCATTAGCTCTGTACATTTTTATACCCCTGAAAAAGAGGCCAGTACTATTTCAGGATAATAGTGTTGGCTAAGAATGAGAGTAATGCCTAAGGCAACTTAATGAGGTCATGGTTAAGTGATACTTTGAATGAAGGACTTCCTATTGTGTATGTCTTGCTTTTATGCATTTGTTACAACTGCTTTTAGTATGTAAAGTACAATGTTCAGGGACCTTAAGTGTGCAGATGGTAGATGTAATCTGTCTTTAATCACAAGTCCCTTGAAAAGGAAATTTATTCAGAATAAATGGCGCATTTAAAAATAAATATAAAAACAAAATTATTTTTTAATTTAATTTTTTAAAACAATGTTTTTGATTTTCTTATTTATTTGTTTATTTGGTGAATTTATATAGCCACCCATCTCACATATGCAGCTCTGGGCAGCGCAGAAGATAAAAATACAATAATAATAATAATAATAATAATAATAATAATAATAGCAGCAAAATTAATGAAAACCATGAAAAACTATGAAAACACAATCTGTGGGAGAGTGCACTCATTCTCCTAGCAATACAACCATTTTGCAGGCTCCAGACCCATGACCAGATCTCCAGACCAGATGGCAAAGCTATGTCTTCAGGCCTTTCCAGAAGGCCATCAAGGTTGTGGCCAGTCTGACCTCAGGGGAAATAATGGTCCAGAGGGCAGATTTTGTTTTGTTTTGTTTTTTGCTAGAAAACTTATACTTTGGATTTTGTTTGCACTCACAATACTTTAGGTAGTTAGCAAAATTTAATACTATATTTAACAATGGTAAAGAAATTTCCTATTTCTAAAAAAAAAAATAGAAATAAAACAAAGACCACAGGACAGTGGTCTCGAGTGAATGCAGGTTTTACAAATTTGCTGTTTCTGAATATAAGTTATACGTTTATTTTAGCCAGCCAGAAGATAACATTTGGTTTTCTTACTCTTCATCTAAACAATTTAATTCAACAGCCAACACTATTCAGCTATACTTTACCACTAAAGCCGTTTAACATAGGCCATCTTTAAGGATTTTTGGAAATTCACTTTATTATTTTGAAATTTTAATTAACAGCATTGGCTTTAGGACATATTGAAATACTAAATCTGATAGTATTTGACCCACAATATCAATAACAGGGGCATTATTATCCTCCGAAATCTGCCCTGAAAATAAGCACTTTTAGAGATTTGGAATAAGCTATATTAATATTGAAAAATTCAAACATATTACAAGGGAGTAATTCCTAATTAAATTATTCTTTTGCACTGCAGAGGACACTTGAGCATCCTCATCATGGACAAATACAATGTGCAAAGTATGAGTTAGATTGGGGAAGATCCACTGGGGGATTTGCGTATTGTACTAAGCTATCATGTGCTTTGCTGGCTCTAATCTAATGGGTTTGTAAATCATGGTGTATGGTTTAGTGTATTGTGGTGAACCCAGCCAATTTCTTGTGAGATAGGCAGCTATATAAATTTGATAAATAAATAAAAATAAATAAATTTGATTTAAGAAACCATAAGTAAATTTAGCTTAGCATAAAGTCTAAACCAATGGAAGTTAATCTGATTTTAACTTTCTGAATCCTTTACTTGGAAAGCTGATTTTTTTTCTTTTTTTTTGGCTATAAAATAGAACATGAGTTGTTTTCAGAATATTTTCATACTAAATCAAAGGGAAATGTTTCAAGCTTGAAAAGCCTTGTCTTGAATTCAAAACAGTTGCTTTCATCTTGCATTCATGATGCACTACTCCAACCATTTTGGGGGTTGTCCTAGCTGAAAACAACCCAGTTTAAAGCTGAGAATACTTCAAAGGTGATTGGAGCAGCCCATTTCAGACTTGAAATAATTGTCTCAAACTTGAAATGAGGAGTTTCTAGCTTGATGTGTGTTGTGTTGAAAAGAGGTTTACATAGTCTTATGGATAAATGGGGAGGGAAAAAATGTGAAGAAATGCTTATCAGTAAACAAACTCAAGAAAATTTGATTAGATCGCTTAGAAATCCTCTTGTCTATCTGTCAGAAAACAGCCATATTAAACTGAATTGTTCAAGATTTTGTCAACTATTGTTCATGTTAAACAAAAATGTATTCATCAGAGCCAGCTCCAGGAGTATTTTTCTCACTAGCACATCCTTACCCACTTATTCTCCAACTCTCCCCCAGTGAATGAGTTATTTTGGTGAAAGGCCAGCAACTTAAAATAGCCTACAAGCATTACAATGTCCAATAAACAATACTTAATAAAACAGAAAGTAGCAGATAATTAAATAAAGGGGGAAATTATTTGTTACACCTGTTGAGAGAGCTGGCTTATGAGTTTTGCTGGTGACCTCTTGTTATCTATTACCACAACCTACATTTCATTGCATTATAGATATACTACAGTAAACTGCCTGTCTGCAAGGAAGAGGGTCAGCCAGAATACATCTCAGTGTCCTTGAAACTTTGCTAATAGGGGCATGATAAATTTACTGTACCAAACCTGCACTCTGTTTTAATCTAGTTGGTGTTGCCATGCATTGTCTTGCAAATTAATATTTAGTCATGAGATAGCCAATCCAAGGTAAAGTGACATTGGCCCCATCTCTGCCAGCCTTCCAGAAGTCCCTTAAAAACGTGGTTATTTCAGCAGACTTGGAGATCTCAGGGAACTGGAGAATTGGTCGGATGGCTACATAGTATCAAAGATGCTCTTAGTCTTTTTAACTAATATTAATGCTTTCATTATGGTATAATTTTTAATGTTTCTTTTTATGGTCTGGTTTTGTTTTGTTTTTTGCACATTGCCCAGAGTCACATACGTGAGATGTGCGGCTGTATAAATGTGAATCAGTCAATCAATCAATCATAAGAAATAGGTACTTCTTTCTCTTTTTTTAAGCCAGCATATAAACAGGGTCTGATGCTAGAGCTGTAAATGGCAGATTTTAATCTTATACAAGGAAAGGGTCAGTCAAAAGCATGAAGTCACATTCAGAAGCTCAGAAAAAGAGAAATGTAAATCCTAAAGAAGAAGTAACTGTCGCTTTTGGTTATGCACATAAAGCATGAGCCCCCTTATTGTGCTGATCTTGGCAAACCTTACACAGTGTTTACAATAAGGTTATGGAAATTTGCCTAGTGCTGGAGAATGCACAATTAAACCACATAGTTCTATGATTTTCTTGTGTCAGCACACTGCTAAAAGGCCTCTATTGTGTTCCTATGATAGACATTCTTGGATTTTTTTCACATAAACAGGAGTAGAAAACATCTATTTGTAACTGTCCTCTATGCTTCCTAAGAGGATGGAAGATAATATTTTAGACTGAACATACAGAAACTAGAAAGCAAGTATGCATAATAATGAAATGCTGAGGTGTTTACACCATCATGCTTCTATATTTTATTTGTAACAAGGTCAGTAATCAATATTCAGTTATTACATATACTATAATATTAATCTGTATTTTTTTGCTTCATCTCATGACAGAAAGTACAAGTAAATGTCAGCATATTTGTCCTTCCTACTAGAAAGTCCCTTATGAATATAAGAGATTAGTGGACGAAAGTACTAATATCTTACTGAACATGGTTTAATTAATTTTGATTCCAACCATATTGATACGTGACAGTCATGCTGATAGAGTGTCAGGTTTCTTATCAAAATTCTAAGAACTAAAACAAAAGTAAACTGAGATATTCCTGTCACTTTGTATATAAATGAGAAATGCAAGAATCTATTTCTACTACGTAATTCTGTAAATGGTTTTCTAAGAAGTTGAATAGATTTTTGTAAGAGAGCTTTGTAGTAAATACTGACTGAATTCACACATTCCAAGTTATAGTTTATTTGATCATGGTTTATTGGATAAATCACAATTATCTGAGTTCATACAAAAGTGAAGCCACATGAAACTACAGTAGCTGGATTCACACAGCACACTAAGCCAAAACCAAAGAAATCCCATTATAACTTAGTGATGTCTGTTTACTAGTACAGTGAAACCACTGATGTAAGATACTCATCTACCTTGGCAGCTCTCTATGTCTTCCATCCCCAAATCTGCTTCACAAAGTGAAGGGTCTTCTAAACTGATTTGGTGGAGCACAGGGGTGCTCCTGAAGATCAAAAGGAGAAGCATGAATTCAATATATTTTAATTCTTAAGTTTTCCTATTATATATTGAAATGTATAAGAGTTGCATTTTGTAAAAGAAAATGGAATGCTTGGACTATGTATTATATTGAAGTTACTTAAGATTAGGTGAGTTACAGCAGATGTACAGTGATAAGAACGTTATAATGTTAGTCTCACTTAATATTTTCTGGCCTGAACAACAGTTGGCAGAAAAAAGAATAATAATCAGAGTATGATACTCTGTTAAACTTCTATTGTTGTGGAACAGACTATATAAATATAGAATTGTTTCTTGTATTTCATTATACAGGGCCACTGTGTAACTCAAACAAATATATAGAATATCACAGTAACCCAAGATTTTGCCAAGGTTATTTCTCAGTGGAAGAACTGAGAAATAATGTTATGAGCATCATCTGTTATGAGTCACTTTCTACTGGAATTTTTCACAACTGGTGAAAACAAATGGGAGGAGCCAACTAAAGTTAACATGATAGTACTTGGACTGACTACTGAAATCTATTCAATTTAGCATTTGGGAGTCAGTTTACATTCATATGATCACCTTTGACAAATTCTGTTCAGTTTCATCAATATAAGGTGAGTAATAAAGTTAACAAATTTAAAAATAATAGTTAAAAATAAACCCAGGCTATGATTATTCTTTTTAAAAATTCATAACTTTTGTGAGAAAAGCTATTTACTTAGACTCAGAAGTAAGTCTTATTGATTTCAATAAAATCACTTCCAAATAATTTGATATAGAATTGCAGTTTTAATGACAGTAGCTGGTAGCTGCTAATGGCTTTCCTTTATGCTAGTATTGTTCATTCTGAGTAGATAAAAGGTTGTCAGTATTTCTGTAATGAATCCTTATTACAGAAGGTGGTAGAGTGCAACTCAACAAATCAGAGAGACAGTTGAAGAATGAATTAGAAAAGATAAAAGGAAATGTTTTGATGTGTGCTAATGAATTAAAGTAGGGCTGCTACATGGATGTTTAGTATCTGCTTGATAGCACACCTATGTTTATGTGTAAGTATCAACTTAAGATTTACACATCATTTATCACACTCTTTCTTGTTGGTACTTGGCTGTTGTCCTCTGAATCTGTTTATGGGTTTGATTTACCATACAGGGAAGAGGAAACTATATTCTCTTTTTAGCCACATTGACTGGAAATTCTGGGAATGATTGGATAGCTTTGTGAGATGGGCAGCTATATAAATGTGATATATAAATAAAATAAATACATAAATAAATAAATAAAATAGCATTTTAGGGATAGTTAAATTAGACAGGCTTGCTATAGTTAGGGAGAATCTGCCATTTCTGACAAAGTTTTACATTGTTAGTTTTAATGTTGGATTCATACATTGGGGTAAATGTGGTTAATGGCTTAAATGAACCATGGCTTAGTGTGATCTCTGATCTCTTAGTGATGGAACTGTCCGTCTACCAGAAATATCAGTTGAATATTAGGCATTTTCTGTTGGCTGTGAATAATCTTGATATCTTTGATATCCTGTTTGATGATAGATAGGAAGTTTTAGTACAAATTTCTGTTTCAATAATTTAATTATAATTTGCCATGGTTAAATCAACTTTTGTATCAAATCAGATTTTATATCAGGTTTGCATTGGTTTTATATGCAATATGAAAATTAGAACCACCGACTGCTTGAGTTATGACTTTCATCATAATCGTTCATAGACAAATCCTTGCTAGTTTTTTTTTTAATTACCTACCTACCTACCTACCTACCTACCTACCTACCTACCTACCTGGAACTATCCTTGTGCCATTGTCTCTGATCCTTTTGATATGGTTTAGAATCAGATGAAGCTGATACTACAGAAGGACTACATTTTACAGGCACACAATCCTTTTGCAAATAGTTTTGCCCACATTCTAATATCAGAGGCCTACTGTACACACCTCTAGACCATTCTGAATAATGATATCCCAAGTTTGGAACTGGGAGATCAGCAAGCACTTTTAATTAGGCTTTACTTTGGATTTATTGGGTCTTGATCACACTGTTTTATGCTGTTCTTGTATAGTTCTTTCTGGCTTTTTATTATTTTTCATCATTTTTATTCATAAATATTGTAAGTCACACTGCAGTTTTTTAATTGAACTGTGAAATGCTTCAGATAAATACATTAAAATCCCTATGGTCAACTGATGTCCAGTATAATAAACCAATGAAAACGTTTATTTTCTAGAAGGGATTAAGAGTTGGGTAGAGTAAAAAACACGTAGACTTAAGACACACAGCAAAGCAAATAAATTAACATTTATTTCTACTAGGAAATAAATGGAAATTTCTGGGAGCTGTGCAGATACAGCAGATAAAGGACTTTCATGGCTGTTACCTGGAAGTAAATATCACCAAAACAGTATAATTTATTTACAAATAATGAGATTGGGTAAACCAGGATGTATTTTCTCCAGTTAGCCATTTGAAATTTTTCATTACTGGAGATGAAACAGAATGTTTCAACTAGAGTTGACAAGGAGAAAACTGATAAAATGTCTGGGACCTTCATTTTTGCAATTACAAAAGTGTGTAGATAGATGAAAGCTTGTTCTTATAATTTTTCTAACATACTGTTAAAAATGCCCGGACATTTTGAAGAAGTGTCTAAGATGGAAAACAATTTCTTCAATTAAATTTCATTATGAAAATTTAATTTTCTCTAAAATCCAAATCCAATTTTTTATTTTGGTCTTTTTTCCAAAATGTCTGTGGCCTATAGTAAGATTATTCTGTACAGAAACAAAACCTTGCTACAAATCTGCCTTTTTTAAAAAACTTGCTTGCTTGGTTAATGGAAACAGGGCAAAGAATGCTGAACTTCGTATCTGTGGTTAGCATTTTAGCAAGGCCATGACAGTTTGTGTTTCTTTCAGATGTTGGCAGATGTTGGGTACATAGTGTGGCATTATGCCAAAGGGAGAGTTCCTTTCCTCATACACATGAGAGATTATTTACTGGCCTTTCTCGCAATTGTGTGTTCTTCAAAAACTTTGATTAAAACACACACACACACACAAAGTAAGGCAATTTGTAGCAACAAAGCCTGGAGTTTCCTTGGAGATGGAATTAAGCTTATAGCTTTAGTACATTTGTTGGCATTTGAACATATATTACCTTAATAATGTAGAAAACATTTATATGTTTCTTTACTGTTGAATACAGTATGTCTGGAACAGTCAGTCTTTCAATTTTACCTTCCAGTTGTCACCTTTATCTTACTAAGAACATCAGAACAGAGAAGATACTAGGATATGGTTACCTATAACTTTCACAGTATTATTTTTAAAGGGAATAATAAATGTTTTCTTTAATGAAATACTTTGCCACAAATAACAAAAAAGCAAAAATATTGCAGTCCGTAGCCTGTAGGACAAGGCTATTGGAAATATGTCTTTTAAGTGTAGTAACAGGGCTTGTTAAATGTTTGTTTGTTTATATTTGTTACATTTGTATCCTGTCTTTCCTCCAGGAGCTCAAGATAGCATGCAGAGCATCCTTTGTCTAATTTCCCCCCACAATAATAACCCTGTGGGGTAGGTTGGGCTGAAAATGAATGACTGCCCCAAAGTCACCCATGGCTCAGGGTGGACAGGATCCTGTTTGTTGAAACTGTGTTCCAGGGACAGGGGGCTGCTTGTTGGTCTGCATGCTCTCAGAGTTTGATGGAATTAAGGGATAATTACTCTCCAGCAAGGAAATATTATCAAAAGGCAGATATAGTATCCCATAAATTCTCATTGTGAGATATGAAGATGAGAGACTTCTTTCCAAGCGTGCCTCTGCTTGGCGTAAGGAGGAATGCTGCTGGCTGTTTCCAGTGTTACTATTTTTATCCATGGAAGCTCACTTGCAAATAAACACTGTGATAAAAATAGTAACATTTGTAAAACCTTGAAAAAGAGCAGGTATTTCCCATTTCTGAGATAATGAAATTTCCCCCCGTTTATCAAACTTTGAATACAAACATCTTTTCTCCACGACATGCCTAGTAAGTATATTCATTTACCTCTGAATTGTTAGTTCTTCTAAGTGTGTTCCATCTTCTCCTGTGGTATGGCTACTTTTTCTTCAGGGAGCAGAAAGCCAAAACGAGTCTGGCAGCACCTTTTCTGGCAGACATATTTTATTAAAAGGCATAAGCTTTTGTGAGCTGCAGCTCATTTCATTGGATGCATAGAGCAGCTAGACTGATGGAGGATTGAACCAGGGGTGGGGGAAGGGAGTGGAAGATATGGCGGTGATGTGGATGCAGGCTACATGTAGCAGGAGTTTATCAATTAACCATTGCAGTGTGTTAAAAACCCATCGTATTTATTGAAACCTTTTGATGTATGTTCGTGTCAGGCCTAGCCAAGAGACAATGCAAATTCAGTTCAGCTATGTTTATTAGCTACAACCTCTAGCAAGAATCTTCCCAGACTGAAACCCCAGCTCCCAAGTCAGCCAGCCACAACAGTGTGAATTCCTCAGGGAGGTGCCAGTCTCATCCTCTTGTAGCTCCCATGCTCCTCTGGCGAGCTAAGAAAATGTTTATCTCCCTGAGCCTGGCCTTCATAGTTCCATTCCATCACAGTTCGTTCAGCGATCGCTTGCTCCATGATGCTGTTAAAGTCTCAGTTTTCCAAAATGGTCCCTCTGAGATCTGATAGAGTGTTCAATCCTGTCTTCCCTCCTCCTCACCCCCTCCCAATTTAAACCCTACATCAGTCTAGCCACTCTGCACCTGATAATCTGAGCTGCAACTCAAGAACACTTAATGTCTTTTAATAAGATTAGAAAAAGTGCTACCAGAGCTCCTTCTGATGTTCTGCTACCATGGATTAATTTGGCTCTCATCCAACAATGTCTCCAGGGAGCATAGAATTAGTATGATGTTTCTCCATTATTTAATGGAAAAGACCATTCTTATGGGTTTAAAAATAAGCTGCACCCTTCTGGATCCTTCCTCCCTGGTCAATTTCAAGAAGATGTTAAAACCCTTAAAAAAACTTTAGCTTTTTCCTGTTAATACATGTCTGGTTTCATTGTTGTTGGTGATTTTCCCCCCATGACTGAAGTTATGCCATTATATTGCTTGCATATTGTTATTTATGGTTTTATGATTCTTATGTTGTTTTTAAATCCTCATAATTTATTGTGATTTTGTGTTATAATTTGGATCTGTACTGTTAGCCGTGGTGGATCAGTTGTGCCATATTGCATTACAAACGAGAGAGAGAGAGAGAGAGAGAGAGAGAGTACTTTACTATAGTACAGAAGTTGTTTGCCATTAACATCTTAAACATATCTTCGTTTTTTACTTTCTGGTCAGTCCAGTAGCTCTGGGAGTCATTGGACATCTCCCATCCAAATACTAAGCAGGCTTGATGCTGATTAGTTCCTCAGGTCAGCCAAGTGCTACCATCTGCTTTCATTATGTCAATAAGACTGCCTACTTTTCCTAGGCAACTGGCGTTGATTGTCTCTGATCCTAGAGTCTTTTAGCCTAATATTTTTGTCTTGTGAAAATAAAAACAGAATATCTACCTGTCTCTCTGTGTATCCGTCTGGCCATCCATAAATACATACTTACATCTTGTTGAGTTATTCAGCAAGAGAACAAAATATAAAAACTGATAAATAAAAGCATAAAAAATCTCATTGTTCTGCATACTATACTGGTTGTACAAGATGCAGCTCACTGAAGTACAATCTGTAAACTCTTCCAGCTATTACACTGATTAACTATTTTAGTTTGTCATGAGGGCAACTGAAAATTAACTTTATTCTGATTCCCTGAGATTTGAAAATGTGTGATTTAGTTACCTCTCTATTATTGCTTTAATTTGTTTTTGTGGGGATTTTTTTAGATAATTACCTTAAAGTATATATGTATTGTTCATAGATTTTGCATTATGGGGCAAAGATCAAAATTTTTTACTGAATGAATTTATTGAAAGACGTTGATTAAATGAAGATCAAGAGGATAGCTTGCTCCCCAAATGTGTCTGGCCATTCCTCTTATGTTCTAAAAGTCTGCAAAGGGGCGTAAATCAGTTTCTTCATCTACTACCCTCACTGGTTATTGCCTTTTTTCTTATTGTGCCAATATATAGCTATATCAAGCTAATTTCTGTTCTGTGTGTATTTTGCAACTCTCTCAAAGCTAGGGGGCTTGATTGGGTAATCTTAACTTTCTTTTTACCATATAATTTAAAGAATGTAATTTTCTATTCATCTCAAGGTGCCAGATTAGGCAATAATTTAAAAATCTCAGAGTGCTTTCTTTGTCTGCTAGAAAATGAATGTGAGCAATTAGAGAAAGATCTTCAAAATGTGGTCAGAGCTTTTGAATATGTTTTATTAAAGAAAGCTTGATTAAACAGAAGCATATCTCAACCACTGAGGAACATGCTTTGTCTGGTAAATGACAATTTACAATGTTATGTTATGTTGTGGTGTTATTTGATAAGAGGTGCTTATAATCTTCTCAATCGTACATTTTATGGCATTTTGTCTAAAGTCAGTATTTAATTTCCGTGGTAGCTGTGTGCTAGACGTAAAGCAAATCTTTGGTTAACAAAGTTTATGTTTAACTTCTTCCACTTTAATAATACACTGATTGCCAAAGTATAGCAATCTAGTTTTCAAAGGATATGAACTGAGAACAGCATTAAAAAGAATATTCAGTCTTTCATATCATGGTGAGGAAGTGGGAACAATATGCTGCATTAACAAAAATTAATTCTTGATCACACACACAATTATAATAGTTTGCCAGATAAACATATCCTATAGAAATAATATGTGATCCCTATCATTCCCACACAACTGACCTCCCAATTGTAAGTCCATATCAGTTCCTGAATATATTTAAATATTATTTTTAAATCTTTAAAGAATATGGCAAAGGTTTCCATTCTTCACCTCCCTCCAAATGTTTATGACTACAGTGCTGACAATCTCTTGCCATTAGGGCTGATAGACATTGAAGTCTAACATATCTGGAATGTACCACATTGTTTATTGCAGCATTCCTCATTATGCAAGCCTTCAATATTCCACACCATACACACAAGCCCTCAGTTGGTTTAGTCTCTGTGTTCCTTGGCAAAACTCTCATGGCATTACTTTTAGATGCAGTGCCCTAACACAGTGGCAAAACATTATAGTTTGCTTGTTGCTTGATATGTTGTATGAACCTGAGAACTGTGATTTAACTGTGGTTTAAAAATCCTGGTCAAAAAGTGAATGTATATTTACTTTATTTTACACCATAGGCCTACTCTTAATAAATACCCAGGATTGTTTTCATTGCTTTAGATGGCTTTGGGCTGTTCAAGGACCAAATTCATAGATTTATCATTAGGGATACAAGGAGCACGTGAATATTTGAAAGGGTTTTACATTCCTATGGTCATATTGAAGTATTTTATTTAAACATCTTGCAGTATTAAAAAAAAAAATCCATTACCCTATTTGTAAAACTCCCACAACTGTATTTTGAAGCAGTAATTTTCCAAGCATGTTAGTGATTTATGCCTTCTTAAGCTATTGCAAATAGTGACTTAAGTTTGTCTTGCATTGATTTCATCAGGTTTCTATAGGTGCAAGGAAGCATCAATCATTTGTTCAAGCACAAGGAAATTGCTGACATAAGTACTCAATTGTTTTTATTTTAAAACTAAGTCATTATTAATCTTTTAAAAATGTAACTCTTTGCTCACTTTTTTGAAATATAACTTTAGTTCTCTATCTTAGATCTTTGGTATTAGTATTTTCTCCTTCATAACCTTCTATAAATTATGCAGTGGGTCAGCTGACATATGATCTATTTTTTTTCACTTTCAGATTCAGTGTATAATCCATACCATGCTATTCCATTTTGTGGTAAGCATCATTATGCAAGCTGCAGAAAAGGAGTAAGAAATAGTGAATCAAAGAAATTAAAGGCATGAGATAACAAAGGAATTAAAGCTAAATCTAATTTACATAAGGACCATTCTCCATACTGTTCCCCCCTTGCTTCCACCATGTTCATATTGATTATGTGCCATCAAGTCAGTATTGACTCTTAGTGACCACATGTATAGATTTTCTCCATGATGATCTTAGTGACTGTGATGGTCTTTCAGGTCTTCCAACAGTGTACCTATTGCCACTACAATTGAGTCCATCCACCTTGCTGATGGTTGTCCTTTTTTTTTCTTTCCTTCCACCTTTCACAGCATTAGAGCCTACTCCAGAGAGCTAGGTCTTCACATAATGTGTCTGAAATAGGATCATTTGTGCCTTGAGTGAGAACTCTGGGTTGATTTGTTCAATGATTCATTTGTTTTCTTGGCTGTTCATGGTATTCTCAGGAGACTTCTCCTACACCAAGGTTCAAAAGGTTCAATACTCTTTCTGTCCAGCTTCTTCAAATTCCAACTTTCACTTGCATAGAGTGTCACAGGGAATACCATGGCTTGCACTACATTGATCTTTGTAGGTGTAGTGTGATGGAATGGTGTTATGAAGGCCACGCTCAGGGAGATAAGCGTTTCCTTAGCCCTCAACAGGAGCATGGGAAGTTCAAGAAGATGAGACTGGCACCACCCTAAGGAATTCAGGGTATTGTGGCTTGCTGGCTTGGGAACTAGGGTTCAGTCTGGGGAGATTTCTGTATTGAGGTGAAGCTAATAAACTGCACCATCTCGTGGAGTTCTTTGGGCTGAACCTGACATTACAGCACCTGAATATCTTTTCCAAGGTCTTCATGGCTGCTTTACTGAATGCGGCATATTTCTTGACAGCTTGCTCTGCTTGTTGATGGTTGATACTCACAGGCAGAAGCTATCTACCACTTCAATATCTTCATTGTCAGCTGGTCATTGTATCTGTTGTCATCAGTTTGGTGGTCTTTATATTTAATTTAAGTTCTATTTTTTTCACTGTGCTTCTTGACCATAGCTTCCAGACCCTTTGCACCTTTGACTATCAGAGTCATATCATCAGCATAATGCAGATTATTGATGTTTCTTCCTCCGTTTTTAAAACCATGCTCATCTTCCAATCCAGCTTGCCATAATACAGTCATATGAGAAAGTATGCACACCCCATGTAATTTTTTTTCTTTTTTAACATACATGGACATGTCAATTTTTTATCTTCATTCAAACAGTATATAAAAATAAAGGTGATGTAATTGGACAAAAAAAAGTATGAAAAATTGATCTTGCAATCATTTATTCAACAAAAAATTATAGATGTGCCATTTCCTTCTGTGGAAAAAGTAAGTAAACCCTTGGTTCTAATACCTGGAATCGCCCCCTTTGGCAGAAACAACCTCAAGTAGGTGTTTCTTATAACTGCCTAACAGTCTCTGACATTGATTGAGAGGAATTTTTTCCCACTTCTCCCTGCAGAATTCTTTCAGCTGTGTGATGTTTGAGGAATTTCTTGTATTTGATACATTAATTTAGAGAGTCATACTACTTGTTTCATCATAGAATCTATCATTTGCTGCAAACGAATCAGGTTCTCAGCCAACAACATGGCATCATATTCACACAGGACTAAGCACATATTAATGTCCTCAGCCAACACACCTTTAATGCCTTCACAACCATTCATTATACATTTATACATAAGTAGATTAAACAAACAAGGGGGTATTGCATATCCTTGCCCTGCTTAGTGTTGAACTGTTTACTAAGCATTTCACATATTATCATATATGCTTTACATTCTTCATATCCTGCTGTTATCTCTGTTTCTTATCTTCAGCTTAATATTCATGCAAAGCATTCCATAATTCAAGCTTTCATTTTGTTACATGCTTTCTCTAAATCAACAAAGGTATAGTAAACTTTCTCATATTCATATATTTCTTGATGACCTACTGAAAAGTAAAAAGCCTGTTTTGGACATCCCCTGTCCAGCTTAAAGCCACACAGCACTTCCCAAATTTTGCTCATTTTTACCACTCTTGCTTTTCAATCAAATTTCAGCCAAACATCTTCTCATCACAGAATTTAAGAATGTAAGGATTAAAAGGGACCTTGGAGACAATCTAGTCAGGTCCTCTGCTGAGTCCACTATGTCTTCCCATAATCTTCCTTTCTCCAGGCTAAATGTATGCACTGCCTCCATGTATTCCTTATAAGCTTTTCCTTCTTAGCACCTTATCATCTTAGTTCTTCTCTGGACATGGTCCAATTTGTCAATATCCTTCATAAAATGTGGCACCTCGAGCAGAATGCAATATTCTAGGTGCAATCTGATCAATGCAAAATAAGAGAGAAAACTGGCTTATCTTCATCTTGGCATTGTAATAAACTTAACAAACTAATCCATCTGTAGTTTTTGCATTCACTCCTGCTACCTTTCTCTTTGTACAGAGGGTCAGAATTGGCACTTTTCCAATCATCAGGCTACAATACAGTTTTCATACTCATGTTTAAAAACTCACCGAGCCACTCAATAACCAACCACATCCATGTTTTAACATTTTTCCAGGCACACCACCTTTTACAAATACCTAAATGCTTCATTTCTTCGCTTCAGCTCTATTCCAAACTATTTCATCATTATTTTTAATTCCATTCACTATGGGGGAAACCCCCTGTTTAGCCCTTTTTACCTACTTTTAAAAAATTTTCATCAAAATGTTTCTGCATTTCTTGCCTTTTAACAGACTATTATTTGATACATTCTACAGAACTGACTTATTTCTAGATACACATTATATAATATCTTTCATCCTCTGTTTTTTGCATCAGTTATCTCTTATATGCATTTTTTTCATCCCTAAGCTCTTTCACTTAATTATTCCTCCAAGTAACCCTCATAGCAGAATTCCACAAATGTCTGTGGTATTCTCTAATGTATCTACCTGATAGCCAGTGTGGTGCAGGTAGTCCTCAGGTTATGATGGAAATTGGGACCAGAATTTCCATTGCTAAGTGATGCAGTTGTAAAGTGTGATATCATGTGACCACATCACTTAGCGAAGGCAATCCTGGCAGTCTCAGTTGCTGTCATAACCCCAGGATGCATGGGTTGTTAAGCGAGGACCTCACATGACTGCGACGTGGGAAGAAGCAGCATTCCCAGGCAAGAAAGCTGGTGGGCAAGAGCTATGGGTGGGCAGGTGCTGTGGGTGGGCGCTACGGAGCATGAGTGGGCAGGTGAAAAAGCAGCGGAAGCAGGAGTGACTTACTGGAGCAACTTGTGAACTCCTGCCAGCTTCCCCATTGACTTTGCTTGTGGGAAGCCAGTAGGGAAGGTCGCAAATGGCAGTCATGTGACTGTGGGATGCTGCAACCATCATAATTGTGAGCTGGTTGCCAAGTGCCCAAATCATGATGATGTGACCACAGGGATGCTGTGATGGCTGCAACTTCGAGGACTGGTCGTAAGTACCCTTCGTTCAGCGCCATCATAACTTTGAACAGTTGTTGAACGAGTGATCATAGCCCAAGGACTACCTGTATAGTGGTTAAGGTGTTGGACCCACCATAAACCATAGAAACTCACTGGATGACTCTCTTTCAGCCCAACCTACTGCACAGTGTTGTGGGGAAAAATGTGATTAGTGGGCACTATTTATGCCTCCTTGAACTGCTATACAAAAGTGGGATATAAATCTAATGAATAAATATTTATTCATTAGATTTATTTCATGCCTTCCCTCATAATTTTTTCTGTTCTGTTTCAAGCCTCTTCCACATCTTCTTTCCTTTCCTAAGCTAAGGAGTAAGTTTGACTATGAAGCTAATTAAAAACTTGATGTATAGGTCTGGAATATAATTTAAAGTAAACTGTGCAAACCAAAGTATGACCATCATTTTGAACCAAGTTTGATAATATGACAATATTTTGGAATTTGGTGAAAAGGTAATTTTACTGCAATCCACTTTTTAACTACAGAAAACTGCATTGTTAATGGGGAAGAGCCAGAAAAATAGTTGTAGTGATGGCCAAACTGGAACTGACAGCTGCTTTTTACAAATTTGGGAGCCAAATTTTAAATGATTGGCCTCTCATACACATTTTATCACTGCATTTCCTATGTTAATGCAAAAGCAGATTCCAGTTTTCTCTTTAGAAAATACAAACTAAAAACATGGGGGACTGGATATTTTTGCCTATAATCAACTTTCAGGAGAGGAATATTAAGCAGATGAAGCTTTTAATTTGTCATTTGCAATAATGGGAAAAACTTTACTTCATCTGGGAAATCTACTAAAGACAAAGGTTCATATTGTAATATGCTACAGGAAAATTAATTGTAAAATGCTCAGTTTGGCTAAGTAGCCAAAATTGGCCTGAATACTAACATCTTTAATAAATGATAGGTATCAGTACATGTTCTGATGAGCAAAATAATTGAAAATGTTAGATAGCGTACCCAAAATTGGCTACTTAATTGCTTGAAGGAGTTATATTTATGTTAGGATACCCTTGGATTTTTTTTAGTAGTCCGGAAAAGTATTTTTAAATGGGTCCTGAAGTGTTAGGAAACTTGAAAGGAAATGAAATACTTTGTTCATACTGTTTATATCTTCTACAAAATCCAGTATGAGACACATCACTCACATGAATCCTCGGATATGTATTTATTTATGTATTTATATATATTTATGTTTTTAATGTTTGTTGTGAGTCGCCCAGAGTTCCCCCATTAGGGGGAGATGGGCAGGTGAGAAATTTAATAAATAAATAAACATGGGGGAGCGCTGGGCTTGAACTGCTGATAACCAGAACAAGCTAAGCAATGCCTGCTAATCAACATCAAAATGTGTACATCCTACATTTCAGTTTAGGCTTTAGGTCCTGGACTCTTGCTAATTGTGGGTGATTTGGAACATGCACAGTAAAGGCTGTGCACATCTTTGATGGAGCGCTTCACTTGGTGAAGGTTGAGTGAAGCATTCCCTTGGAGCTGCTTTATGAAGTACCATGGCCACCTCATTTCTGTGAGCAAAGAGAGGGCAGGAAAACTCAGCATCTTCTAGCACTTGTGCTCTACTTCCCAAGGGCAGGAAGCATCTTCTAGCTCTACTTCCCAAGGGCTCTACTTCCCAAGGGCAGGAAGCATCTTCTAGCACTTGTGCTCTACTTCCCAAGGGCTCTACTTCCCAAGGGCAGGAAGCATCTTCTAGCTCTACTTCCCAAGGGCAGGAAGCATCTTCTAGCACTTGTGCTCTACTTCCCAAGGGCTCTACTTCCCAAGGGCAGGAAGCATCTTCTAGCTCTACTTCCCAAGGGCTCTACTTCCCAAGGGCAGGAAGACTCAGCAACTTCTAGTGTTTGTGAAAACTGGAAGAAGCTTCTGCACGTGTGCAGCATCTGCACCAAAGCTGCTTCTGGCTCAGGTGAGTCCTGCTGAAGAATGTTGAGAGAAGGCAGCTGCAAGGCAATTCTCCCCTCTCTGCATTCCCCAGCTATACTTACCCAAGCCAAAAAGGCTTTTTCAAGCCATAAAAATATATAACATCCGGCATTTTCAAGGCAAGGCAGAGTGCCTCATTAAGGGAAACTAGGGTGCTTTTTTGCTTCAATGAAAAGAATCACATCACCTCTACTGCATGCCATTCTTCACTGAAGCAATTCTAAGTTACCTCACACAGACCTTCTGTATGGGTAAAGTAGCTACCAAATCTGATAGGACTGCCAGCAGTTAACATTATACCACAAACTCCCACCATAATTAGCAATAAGATACCCATGCTAGACAATAACAGTAACAATAAAACATCTAAGTTAAGAATAAATGAAATAAAAATACAGGTAGTCCTCATTTAGCAACCACAGTTGAGACAGGCAACTTGGCATTAGGCGAAGCAGTCGCTAAGTGAAACCAAGTCTGTGCTTAAAATCTTACTTCAGCTTTCCTTTGCTTTAAAGACCTGAGAAAGTTATAAATGCGAGGATTGGTCACAAAGTTACATTTTCATCACCACTGTAACTGTGAACAGTTGCTAAACAAGGCAGTCACTAAATGAGGACTACCTGTAAATAAAATGGAATAGCAGAACATAGCAAAAGTCATCACTCACTAATACATTCAAATTCAGATGGTTCTGGTCAGTCAAGAAATGGAGTATGGAAGAGCTCAGTTTTAAGCATTTTCCAGAATGAAATCAAGGTCAGATTTCAGTGGGGTGGTTATTCCAAAGGTCAGGCACTGCCAGAACAAAGTAACACATTCATGTCTAGCTCCCCCTGACTTTATGGAAATAGGTAATACAAGCAGCCTCTCCCAGGACAACCAAATTGGTCAGGTCAGTTCTGATTGAAGAGTATGTAAGTAACAAGGTGCCAAATCATATTGGGTTTGTTAGGTTTTGGCATAATGTGATGTGTAAACCCAGCTCCACCCATTGTGGTTTTGTAAGCCACAGTGTGACAATCCAGCCATGGAACCTCTGCAATAAAGTACAGGTGGTAATCAGTGTTAGACTGCAGCCTTATCCAGTAGAAGCAAGCAATCTTTCCAGGCCATTGGCTGTACTCAGCCTTTAAGTAGATGGGTTGAAGATTTTAAAAAGTAAAGTTGATTTAATTTAATGCAATTAAGTTTAATTAAATGCAGATAATTATTCCACCATTTATTTAATAACTCCTTTAGAGATCAGCAATATTTGAAAATGATCTGGGGACCTCCCCCAAGGCTGTAGCACAACTTCATGTTGTGCAGTCAGTGGTAGCTATTTCAAATTATTTAAAGCATAATACAATGATGTAGTCATGCACAAATGCTATGAGAGTGCTGCTTTACAGTGTTTCTTTCTTACAATGGAATTTAAACTCACATTTCTTGTTATAAATGTTTCAGTTCTTCTAAACCCTTTGCTTTCTGCTCCCCACCAATCCTAACTACTGTACTTAAACAGGGATATAGTTAGATGAGACTGGCCTGATGAATTAAATAAGGTCACAGCTTTCTTGTTTCTAGTCAGGGTATCACTTAAAAAATGGTCTAGAGGAGGAGTATGAAGTCTAGCCTAGCCTTAGAGTAGAAACCACAAGGCTAAAACAGGATTTAGCATATTATCATAATTGGTGAAAAATGACCAGCCAATTTTATTTCAGTAAAATAAACAGAGGCTTGCAGGGGAGAGGGTCTCCTATATACTTACTCTCACCAGTTAAAGTAGTAGTTAATTTAAGTGGTGTAGTGATGAAGGTGCTGGCTTAGAAACCAGGAGACTGTGAGTTCTAGGCCCCCTTAGGCATGAAAGCCAGCTGGGTGGCGCTCTTTCTCAGCCCAACCCACTTGCAGGTTTGTTATTGTAAGGAAAACAGGAGGCAGGAGTATTAGGTATGTTTGCTGCCTTGAGTTATATATAAAAAAGGCAGGATAAAATATAATAACAATAATTGAAAATTAAGCATGTAACAACAGTAAATGCCGCCTTTGTAGTGAAAAGGATGAAACTATTGACCATTTGATCAGTGGCTACAGTAAAATTTCACAAACTGACTACAAGCAGCGTCATGACTGAGTTGCCAAAATTATTCATTGGAAACTTTGCCAGAGGTTTGAATGTGAATGTAGTAAGAACTACTGGGACCAACAAGTTGAGAAGGCTTTGGAAAATTAGCATGTTAAGATCTTATGAGACTTTAAGATCCAAACAGACAGGTATCTTGTTCGTAACGTGCCTGATATAATGGTCATTGAAAAGAAGAAAGTCTGGTTCCTTGGTGTTGCTATACCAGGTGATGCTAAGATTAAGGAAAAGCAGCTGGAAAAAATTATGGAATACCGGGACTTGCAGATTGAACACTTATGGAAAAAGAAATCTGCTGTTACACCAATCATGATTGGAGCCCTTGGAACAATAACTAAGGGACTCCCTCAATATTTGGAAATTTTGAATTTATCGGACCTGAACACCCTAATTTTACCAAAAAATACCCTGCTTGGAACTGCCTATATTCTCAGATACTACCTTAATAATTCTTAGGTCCTTGGTTAGAACTTGAATTATTAAGTTTCCACTAGTCTTAGACTGTGAATTTAATTGTAGATTACTACTACTACTAATAATAATCATAATATACATCTGGAGTACCACTTAAAGACCATCAGCATTGACAAAATCACTATCAGTCAATTGGAAAAGGCAGCTTTACTTGGAACAGCTTATATCCTGTGATGGGTACCTTTAACACCATCAAACAACATCTGCCTATCCCAGGTCCTTGGGAAGGACTCGATAGGTGGATAAAAATGCCAAATCCAGTCTAAACATTTGGCTGACTGTGTGACCAAGAATAATAAATGGAAGTTAAATGTCTTATAGTTATGATTACAATCCTGTTCTAATAGCCAACAGCATTTCTTCTCCTCACAATGTTTTATCCAGGATTCAATTTCCCACACATTAAGTATAAATAATTAATGAAGTAGTGTGGATTTTTTTTTAAAGGTATAATTTTAGTACCTGAATATGAGGCAACACAAACAAGTACAGATACATTCTTTGGAATTAAGAATAACCAATGTATAGTAAAACATAACAGCATTTGTAAAACTATTTTTAAGGACAATGCATTTTCTTTTAGGCATCTGAAAAATAGATTTTAAGATATCACTCTGAGTTTTTTTACAGAAGAGAAATGTGAATGTGCTGCTTATAAAATATTTTATGTTATTGTGGCTTTATATCTTGATAAATATGAATCCTTTTACAGTTGCATTCAGTCTAGAATAAAATCACTTCCAGGAATGAGTAAAATCTTAAATTTAATATGTAAGCTTGTTTGGCCATGAGATTATGAAACTGAACATGTAGATTCTGCTGGGGTAATTTCTTATAAACCCGGTGGAAATACTTAATGTCACAAATTTAGCTAAGAATTTGTGTTCTTTAAAGATTCTTCTTGTATCTATAGTTAGACAGTTTCATTTTAAACATCCTCTTAAAAACACTTATTGGGGGCTGTGTTGATTCCAGTTCATGAATGCATTGAAACATGGGCATTCTTAACTGAAATAGCTATACTAAACATGAGAGAATGTGCATAGATTACCCTGTCAGTGTTTTTAAAATCATATAGCAGCAGTGTTAATTATCTTCAGAATTTAGGAAGATTTTTGTCTCTCTTGCTTTGCTGAACTAATCATGCTGACATTTTAAAATAACTTTACTAGATCCACATATTATGCTAAGCCATGGTTCTTTAATCATGATTTATGAAATCTCATATGATTTATGAAATAAATCATATGAGATATGAACAAAGCTCATGTATTTAGTATCTCTTACATTTTCTTGGCACTCTTGACATCTTAAAAATAAAGGAAGTTACTACTTGTTTCAGTTAGGGGAAAAAAAGAAAGCTGACATTTTAAGAATGGAAAATTTCAGCCCCCTTATTAGTGCTGTTAGACTTGGATGACTGAATAAAATTATTCTTTGAGCCACTGATTGCTAAGCCACTTATGAACAACAGTTCAATTTACTTAGAAATTAATGGCTACATAAGAGCAACCTGACTTGCAGAATTTAGAATCTGAAACTAACAGGCATAATATAGTTTTAACTCCTATAAGTGGGCTCAAAATCACTGCCAGCATTTAGTGAACATGTTAACTATTGAAAATCTTCCTCTGATACCTAGCTTCTTACTACTTGAAGTGAGAGCCATTTTTAAAGCATATTTAATCCCTAAGTAACAATTGTCTTCCATGCATATTATTGTATTTTTCAGATGAGTGCTAAATATTCTATTTACCCTCCTGCTTTCTGACTGTTATGGAACTGAAGTTTTCTCTATGTATGTGAAATGACAAAATTATTGTATTGAGAGCATACACATGGTCCCTCCCCACAAAGCCCTTCTTTACAGCCCTTAAAATCCCCTTTAACTGGCATTGCCAAATATCAGCAGTGCAATTGCTAATAAGATACTGGGGGGCAACATGTGTATGAGGTAGAGAAGGCACTATGTTGACTGCCATGCTGTTGTTTCCTTTAATTGCAACCTCCACAACACTGGAATTTTAACAGCAGTAATATTTAGTAGGTTGCACCTATCATGGATTAGCAGATTGTAATTTCTCTGCTGTTGTACCAAACACAGGTTTAGTAATGAGGAGTTTCATTGTGGGTATGAGTAACTAGGTACATATTTATTTCAACAACAGATAATCTCCGCAGACTAATTGTATAAGGATCCTTTCTGTCTTCTCACATTAGCTCAAAGTTTATGGATGTTAGTGGCTCTAGTCCAAGGAAGGTTAGTCATGTTTACGTTCCCTGAAATAAATGAGACGTCAGCTGCAGCTAGCTGGTTCTATTAATCTCGGTGGTCTTTAATGTCAGCTAGTTTTCAGGATTGAAGCCACTGGGTTGATCTTCCTACTCAGTAGAAGTTATATTTATGCTCTTTTTGAAAGAGAAATCTCTTATCGGAAGTATAAACTATAGGTCTTAATATAAAGATGCCTGTAGGTTGAGCTTGTGTCTTGGAGACTGTACCTAGGCAGTTTTCTTGGCAGTGTTACGGGAGTGGTTCGCCGTGGCTTTGGGCTCTTGTTTTGTTTTTCTTTTACTTCTAGACTAGCCGTTGGCAGTGCTTACTCAGTGTCTGGGCCCAGATAGCATTGAGCTGCTTAATACTGAACTTTCAGAGGAGACCTTCAGGGAATAACAGCGCTCTAGGCTAGACTGGGAAATTGGAAAAATGTCCTGAAAGAAGGCAGTGGCAAACCACTTCCATATTGCTGCCCAGAAAACTATGTGGATGTGTCCATGAAGTCACCAGAAATTATTTATTTCCCCTGTTGAAATAAGGTTCTCTCCATTACGTGCATTTCAACAACATACTCCTAATTAGAGGCCTCTCTGATCCTAGATTCTTAAGAGGTATAAGGAAGGGTTCTGTTTTTGAGCACCTTCTTCCTTCCAATTTTATTAGTTCAATATATGTATTATTTTCTATGCTTTGGCCAATAAAACTCTGGTAATCAAGGCATCATAAAATAAAAATGACCATAGAAGTTATTTCTGTTATTTAAAATAGATATAAGTCAAAACTCTGGATTCCTGGGAATGTGTAACAGAAATATTTTTAATCAACAGGCATTTTAATTACTATAATATTTGCACTACAGCCAGCCAGTAGAAATGTAAGCATGCATGCTGTATGCCCTGATCTTGTAATTCTTTCTGCTTGGCTAGTCTGCTTAATTGTTCAGATATTTACAGACTTCAAAGATTACATTAGAAACTGCCTGCATACATCTACTAAGAAGACTAAGGAAGATTTTGCCAATTTATAAGCAGAATGCATAAGCCAAGCTTTACTTAACAGTGGCTTTGAAATAAACCACAATTGGCTGTATTCACACAGCACATTGAGCCATAAACAATGGTCTACAAGCCACAATGGTTAGGTCCATCCAGTAATGTACATTCCATGTATGTTTTTAAGACTGATGTTGAAATTTGTTCAAGCATAAGTTCTTCAAGCTGTTTCCATGAATAAACTTGGAAAGATGTATGCTTAAGATAGAAGATCCTTAAAATCTACATGCTTTGTCTAGAGTTTTATGGCTAAATTTAAAGTTCCTTCACTATAAATTTGAAATTTAGAATGCACATATGTAGTGTATACGTGGAAGCTGCTTGGAAAAGAATCAAAAGAATTATATTAAGGAGTACCAGAGAAGTGTATAGAGTTAACTGTAATGGGAAATAAGAAAAAGGATGCTTGGTGAAATGATTAAAGGAAAGAAACTGTAGATGAAAAAAATGCATATAAGAAAATTATTGCTGCAAAAAATGAGGAGAACGACATGTATAATGTAAAGAAACAAAGAAAAAGACAGTTGCAAAGCTAAAGAAAGGAACAGTTGTGATTAAAAAGAGGCAGAGAAGTGCAAATCAGTGTTGATGGAAATAAAAAAAATAGTTTTGGAAATGTGTAAAGAGAATAAAGAACTTCCAACAGAATGAATGAAATTAAATATAAAAAGTGATGAAATTTTTGGGGATGAAACTGAAGTGAGGGAATGCTGGAAATATTTTAGAGATTTGTATAATAATGTATGATAATTAGATGTTGAAGAATGGAATTGAAATATTTTTAAAATTTATTTATTTATCAGATTTATATCGCTGCGTATCTCATACAAAGCGACTCTGAGTAGTGTACAACAATTGAATGGATAAAATGGATAAAAACAATCACTATAAAAGATAAAAAAGTGGTTATTAAAATGCAAACATTATCAACAAGTTTAAAAATTTTAAATTTTAAAACATACAAACCTCATGGAAAGAGCAGAATATCAATCATAGTGGAGCCATCTAAGAATGTCTCCAGTTCCCAAAGACCCCCAGGCCTGATGACACAACAGTGTCTTGAGGGACTTCCTAAAGGACAGCAGGGAAGGGGCGAGCCTAACTTTAGGAGGGAGAACGTTCCACAACAAGGGAGCCACAGCAGAGAAGGCCCACCTCCTGGGACCCACCAAATGCAAGTCCCTGGCCGTTGGAATGCGTAGCATACCTTCCCTGCCAGATCTAATGGGATGGGCTGATGTGATCAGGGAGAGGCGGTCCCTAAGATAACCCAGCTCCATGCCATGAAGGGCTTTAAAGGTCAAAACCAGCACCTTGAATTGGACTTGGAAGCAAACTGACAGCCAATGCAGCTCGCAAAGCAGAGGTGTAATATGTGCTCTTCTAGGAGCAAACGTAACTGCCCACGCCGCTGCATTCTGCACCAGTTGAAGCTTCTGGATACTCTTCAAAGGCAGCCCCATATAGAGCACAGTATAGTAGTCCAATCTGGAGATGACTAGGGCATGAGTGACTGTGAGCAGAGCCTCCCAGTCCAGGAACAGGCACAACTGGTGCACAACATGAAGCTGTGCAAAGGTCCTCCTAGCCATGACTGCCATCTGCTCTTTGAGCAGGAGCCATGAGTCTAAGAGGACCCCCAAATTGTACACCAGGTCTGTCTGGGGTACCCCATCCAGCACCAAAGATGATATAGTCCCAGAACTGGCAGGACCCCAAACCCAAAGCCACCCAGTCTTGCCAGGGTTCAGTTGTTCCCCGTCTAGACCCTCACAGCTTCCAGAAACCAGGATAAGTTGTCCATAGCATCACTTACTTCACCAGGGGCAGAAATGTATAGTTGGGTATCATCAGCATACTGAAGAGCTCACCCAGCAGTCTCATGTTGATCTTAAAGAAAGGGGAGAGTACCAAATCCTGTGGCACCCCATATAGTAGGGGCCGAGGGCAGGACCTCTCCTCCGCAAACATTACTGACTGGAATATCAACCCTGGGGAAAGGAGGCAAACCAGCACAGCACCGTGCCACCCACCCCCAGTCCCCTTAGCCGATCCAGAAGGATCCCACGGTCGGTATCGAAAACTGCCAAGAGGTCAAATAGGGCAAGGATGGATGCACAACATCCTTCCCACCCACGCCAGAGATTATTCAGAAGTATGACCAATGCTGTTTCTGTCCCATACCCAGGTCTGAGTCTGGACCAAAAGGGATCCAGATAATCCGCTTCTGTCTGAAGCTGTTGTGCAACCACCTTTTCAACCACCTTATTCAAAAAAGGTAGGTTTGATACTGGACAAAAATTGTCCAGTATGATGGGATCTAGCAATGGCTTCTTGAGGAGGGGGTGCACCAGAGCCTCTTTAAGTGGCAACAGAACAACCTCCTCCCTCAAAGAAGAATTAACCACTGCTAGAGCCCACTCACACAACACCCCCCTGGGCTGCTTTCACAAGCCAGGAGGTGTATGGATCTAAGGAGCAGGTGGCTGAGCTCACAGCTCGAAGGACCCTGTCCAATTTCTCAGGTCCAACAGGTTCAAATTGTTCCCAGATAACTGGGCAAGACTCCACCCCAGGCATCTCCTCTGGACCTGCACAAAACTGTCATCCAACTGCGAGCAAATCTGAGTGATTTTATCTGACAGATGCTGAGCCAATTCCTCTGCACACTGCTGCAAAAGGTGCTCCGGGCCCCCTTTACCCAAGAGGGCATGTGTCACCTGAAACAGGGCTGCAGGGTGGCAATCTGCAGACCCAATAAGGGCAGAGAAGTACTGCTGCTTCACTGCCCTTACCGCCACAAGGTAGGTCTTAATAGTGGCTCTAACATGTGTCTAACTGAGCTCAGCCTTGGTTGAGCGCCAGTGATGCTCTAGACGTACCTTCTCTCATTTCATCTCCCTCAGCTCTTTTGTAAACCATGGGGAGTGACAGAATCCACGGGAAGGGAGTGGTTGTATGGGCGCGATCCGATCCAAGGCTTCAGCCGGCCAACCAAGGCTTTGGATGGACTGTGCAGCAGACCAGCAGAAGGAATCCCCAGCTCCCTCTGAAACCCATCCGGGTCCATCAGTTGCCGGGTGCGGACCAATCTAATGGGTTCAGCCTCCTTGCAGTGGGTAGTGGCGCTAGAGAATCCCACAGAAACCAGGGTGTGATCTGACCATGACAAGGGAGATACCAAAAGCTCCCCCAACTTCAGATCACATAGCCACTGCTCTGACAGGAACACCAAATCCAGAGTGTGACCATTGTCCCGTGTCAGGCTCTGGATGACCTGGGATAGGCCCATGGCTGTCATGGTGGCCATGACCTCCCGAGCCACCTCTGACCCCACTCCAAGAGAAGGCAGATTGAAGTCTCCCAGAACCACAACTCTGGGGAACTCCACTGCCAACCCTGAGATGGAGTCAAGGAGCTCAGGCGGGGAGGTTGCTATGCAACAGCAACAATCCCAGCTGATCCCTAGAGCCCAACTTAAGGAACAGAGTCTCACATCGGGGGACCTATGGAGCAGTGCCCCTGAAAGCCATAAGGGATTCCTGGATGATAATTGCCACACCTCCACCTCTGCCCCAGAGTCTCAGCTGATGCCACACCTGAAATCCCGCTGGGCATATCTCAGAAAGGGCTATCCCCCCTTCTGAACCCAGCCAGGTCCCGGTAACACATTCCAAGTCGGCCATCTCATCAAAGATTAAATCATGAATGAAGGAAGCCTTAATGCAGACCAACCTGGCATTCAGTAGCAGCAGCCGGAGGACAGGGCCACTGAAGGTCTGCTGACCAGGCACTGGGGCTGAGATCAAGGAGCTGGAATGTGGAACTGGTATGAGACATCAGTCCCTCGTTACTCTGAAATGAACTGCTCCCTGTCTCCTACCATATCTCCCCATACCATTGTATTTTGACTCATCTCCACCCCCCCAATGGCAGCCCCATCCCCACATCCAAGACCTCAAACCGGGAACCTCCTAGTGTCCTCCCCAGCCATCCTTGGGAAGGGAAGTTGGGCAGCCTGAGGCACTTTAGGTACACAAGCTCAGTGCCATCAGGGTACCCAGCAACCACCTCCCCACCTCACTACAAGACACACTAACTTCCACATGCACTCATCCCCTGCTGCTCCCACCAGCAGGTAGAGCGCTCCCTTCCCATTCACCCTCTGTCAATTCCTCTTCTGGCTCTCACCCAAAAGAAGAATCAACATATGCACACACATACACTCTCACACCCTAACATTCACAGGACCCCTCCCTTGCTGCTCCACCAACTGAAAGAGGGTTCCCTTCGCATTCAGCCCAACCAGTTTCTCCTCTGTCTCTCACCCAGAGGAAGAAGGCAGTCCTCAGTTCAAAGTAGGAAACCCACAGTCCAGCACTCAGGCACTTAGTCCTCAGATGGAAGCCACGCCTTTCCTCTAGTTAAGGCTACCAGGAGGGAAAGCAAAAGGCCTCTGTGGGGGAGGGCGGTCGACAGCAGCCTGCCACTCCCACCCACCCACCCACCTGGCCACCGCCCATTCCTCCAAGCTTTGGCATCCAGCCCAGAGCAGATGATGCAGAAAGGGAGAAATGCGGCAATAGAATAGCAGAAGCAGCTTGTCCTCAGGAATGGCCTGTCTTCCAGCCCTCCTCCAGTCTGCTCCTCAGCCTGCTCGACACGAAACTCAAGCGGTCCTCTGAAGCAGTCTGAACAGGTCCTCCAAAAGCCACCACAGTTGCAGCCAAATTAAAAAACCCCGCCAATTCCATAGATGCAGCCAGGACGCCCAATAGGCGTGGCCAGCAAGAAGGTTATCCTTCTGCATAGCTTGTCCTCCAGTTCGCTCCTGCAGCCTGAACAGTCCAAACATAGCCTGGGCAGCCCAAAACTCAGCTCTGTCCAAGTAAGTGCTGCCTCCAAAAACGCACATACCACATACAAATGCAAGGACCACCTTAGTTGGCTCCCACTCTCTCCACCCTATAATAATGCTATAAAAGTTGGTATTCAGGAAAAAATGTTGGAAAGGAATTTTCATAATTCTATGAGGAAACAGAAAAATTGCAGTGCTTCAAGTACAGATGGTATAACTGGAGAAATGTTAGAATATGGATATGGTTTGCTTGTAGAACATGTTTTAATGTGTGAAAACTGCATGATTGCCTGGTGATTGCTATTATTATTCCTCTGTGCAAAGGAAAAGATAGATTAAATGCAAAAACTACAGGGGGATTTGTTAGGTGAGCCTGGGAAACTTTAGGTAGTATTCTGATTGAAAAGGTATGAAAGAAAACAATGAGTAACATTTGGGTAGTGCTCTGCTGATTTATGCTGGGCAAGGGGTGTACAGAATAGATTTTGCTCTTCAGGAAGTCATTGAGTAATGCGTGAATGTGAAAAAATTTTTTTATTGTACATTCATTGATTTAGAGAAAACATGGTAGAGTGAAGAGGCTTGAATTATGGAATATTTTGCATGAATATGGAATTTAAGGTTAGTTGCTGAGCATGATAAGAGGATTATATGAAGAAAATTAAGCATGCATGAGTATAAATGGAATGCCTAGAAAATTGCTTAGAGCGGAGCAGAGAGCAAGACAAACTTGTGTGATGTTTTTATGGATGAATGTCTAAAGAATGGTTGTAATGATATTAAATGTGTTTTGGCTGGAGTCATGGGTTTTTGCATGAAGATAATGTCTTGTTAGTTGAGTGCCCAAATGATTTGCTGTGAATGTTACACTTTAAGATGCAACAAAGAGCATGGGTCTGAAAATTAATGTATCAAAAAGCAAGGTAGTTGTGTCTGAAATAGAAAATGAAGCAAAGTTATAAATTAAGATGAAAAACTAAAGCAAGTAAATCAGTTTGTGTACTGTTGTAGAATGCTTAGTAAAGATGGGAAAATTGATGGAGAAATCTGGAGATATGCAAATGCTGATAGAAAGTTTATGGGTGGTCAGCTGCAGAAATGAAATCTTGAGCAAGAGGAAGGTGAAAAGTTTAGAGAACAAAATACAATGCATGAAGTGGGGTTTGGCCATGGTGGAGTAAGGATGGTTCGCAAAGGATAAAAAGGAATGGAGAAGAATAGTGAATAATATTTCTGTAAACTAGTTCTACCTATGTTTCCTTTTCTTGTTCTTATCTCTTGCCTTTGATTTCTTGGTTTACTATTTCTTAATCTTTTTGTGCACTCTGCAGAATGTTGCTTACCCCAAAAGGAAACAGGGTGCTGGGTATGTATTTGTATAGTGATCTCTAGTAAGCAAGCAAACAAACAACATCAGGAAATACCATTTTTTCCCATTACTTTTAAGAAGATCTATACATATTAAAGGTTTGGAGTATTTCATTGGTTCATTACCAACTTTACTGCTATGTTTGTGTGACATGTTGAGGAAAAACCCTTACATAGTAAAAGCATATGTTGCAATGTTTTTAAACAATACTCCCCCACCCCTGGTACTCTTTTATTCAGATTTCTTTGCATCGTTTAGACTCAAAATAGATACTATCTTGGCTGGATTTAATAACACCACCAACAAAAAATATTACAATACAGTTTAATACATTAATTAAATAGTGTTAATTAATTCATTAATGAGATACATGGAGGGAAGATTATTAACTTTTTTTATGGTATTATTCCTGTAAATTTTTGGTCTTAGTATGTTGTGCCTTAGAACTGTGTATAATAGCCCTATGCAAAATTTTCCATTGGAGCATTTTTATTGTTCGGTGTTCAACTGAAACAAAATTTGAAACTCATAATTAACCTTTTTCATCCCAGGACTATAAGAGTGGCTGATCATGCTAAGTGCTATTTACCAAGCAACCTGTAGAAAAAATTAACTAAGGAGATTATTTTTGTAAAAAATGAGAATACTGAAAAAGTGCCACAGCAAGCAATAGCGTCAGCAAATAATCATGTTTTTGGCAGCCAGTATCTGCAATCAGCAATAGAACTGTACTTAATAAATAGGCAACAGCAAAACATTCACTTCAATCACACTGTAAGAACATAAAAACAGCAAATGTATATATACATACACACACACATACATACATACATACTTATGTATTTATTTTCTTAAGGGTTCTTTCAAAGCACATTTGCATAGAGGACATTGTATTTGGTTTACCCTGCAACAAACAAACAAAACCATTTTTGCATTTCAAAAAATGAATATTCAGCAGTTAGGAACACTATCTGTAATGCACTTCCATTCCACTTCCATTTGCATTTGGCGACTTGCTTGAAAAACAAAGACAACATGCAGGGATATTACATTCCAACCTATGAACTCTTAACATTGCTTTAACAAAGAATTTTAAAACAGCAGAACACATACCAATTAAGCAGGCAGCAGCCTTTTCTTATATCCAGAATTTTGCAGTAGATATGTGCTTAGCTCAACGTCCCTCACCCCCTCACTTAGTTCCATGCATTGGAACACTAAAACCAGGTCTGCTGTTTCAATGGCTAGTGTACTCTCCAACTTTCCATACCTCAGAGGATTTAGAAAAACAAAAACACCAAGATACCAGAACACCAGAAATGATGTGAAGCAAAGCATCCCAAATTTAGGACAATCTCCAGAATATATTTTCAATTCTCAGAGCACTCAAAATGGCTGTTTCAAGCACAAGATATTTTGCACACCATTAGAATGCCTTAATAAAAATGTTGAAAGCCAGTAAAATGCCAGGCCTTATTTATGTTCTCCAGCATTAGCATTGCTTTGGATTTTGGTGAAGAAAGGGATCAAAGTTCATTTCATTCTAAAAGGTCCAAAGTCATGGAGAAAATCTATGTGGTCGCTAAGAATCAGCACTGACTTGATGGCACATAATCAATCAATCAATCAATCAATCAAAGGAGTCACAGAAACAGGACCAGAAAAATATTTATATATTCTATTGAGATTTCTTGGAACTCCTGCAATTCAGGAGAAGGTTTAAGAAATGATACATTCTGTCCTTGGAATAAATGCATGTTTTGGGGGGGTTACCTTTTTCATTTTTTGTTCAAGCTATTTGATAAACTCAGCTGACAGCATACAGTATGATTTTTATGGATTCCTTAGTCTCTATAGCATAATTTATAGCAGTGAGATATAGTTCCTTGAAATAAATATAAAAGAAGTTGACCTGATTACTTTTGAAACAGTCTAATATTTAGGATACATAAAGCTGAGTATTACAAGTCTTCAAACATTACCTGTATTGCTCATTTTAACAAATACTGTGGGTTTTAACTGGTGAAAGGATGCCTCAGTTTGGCTAATATCTAAACCGTAAAGCCCATAGTGATTCAGGTTTCAACTTCTAATACAAACAATGCTGTGATTTGATATTCCAAACATACAGTCGCCTAATAAAAATTTAGCTTTTTGACTGTTCATTTTCCAAATTCATTCTGGTCTTCATGGTCAAGACCTGTAATCATTGTGCATAATAGCAATTACATTTTAGCGCAAACATTAATTTGCATGTTTCATTTATTTTTTTATTTGTCTAATTTATATAGCTGCTCATCTCACAAAGCCGGTGATTCTGGGCAGCATACAACAGAACTAAAACAATAAATACTTAAAACAACTATCTTTATTAATTATTAAAAATATTAAAAACTATAAAAGCAGAGCTAATACAAAAAAAAAATAGACAGGGAGATGTTAATAATAACGGAGCCACCTCACATAATGGAGCCACCCCACCATCCTCTGAGGTCCTCAGGCCTGCTGATATAACCAGGTCTTGAGGGACCTTCAGAAGTGATGAGGACAACCGCACCTCAGGGAGGAGAAGATTGCACAATGCAGGCGCCACAGCAGAAAAGGCCCGCCTCCTAGGGCCTGCCAAATGTAACAATGATCCTATAAGCACAGCAGAGTTCATTATAATTCCACAACTCACAAATTCATCCTGGATCATAGTGTTGGAAGGGGCCACTTATGATGTCAAGTCCAACCCCCTGTTCCCAATAGGAATTCAGATTAAAATATCCCTGACAGATGGTTGTCTAGCCTCTGTTGAACATAATCTAGTAAGTCCAATAACACCCTCCATGATAGAATGATAGAAAACAGGTCTTAACCCTGTTATGTAATTCATCCGTTCAGGTATTTTAAGACTGCTATCATATCATCCTGCTTTTCACAAGACTAAATATGTCCACTCTTTCTGTCACTCTTAATAGGACTTAGTTGCCCTTCTCTGATTCCTTCTTAAAACATCATCTAACTAAAGCGGAGCTGAAATTATACTTCCATTGATGCAGCCTAAGAATATTTCTGCCATTTTTGCAGTCACATCATATAACTAGGTCATATTCAGTTTGCATTCAACTACAGTTTCAAGATCTTTTTCACAAATGGTATTGAGTCAATATATCCCATCCTATATCTTTTCATGCATTTATTTATTTATTTATTTTTGTTTCTTAAGTGAAAAACTTTGCATTTGTTTCTGTTAAATTTCAGTCTGTTTACTCTTAGCCGATTTCTGTAATATTTCAAGATCATTTTTAATATTTCTGTGTTCTAGGATATTCCACCCAATTCATGTCATTTGCTTATTTACTAGGTATTCTCTCTGACTCTTTATCCAAGTCATTAATGAAAATATTAAAATAGGACTAGAATTAAAACTTGTAGTATCCCACTCAAAACATCCCTCCAATCTGATTAATCCACAGTATATCCACCATCCAGCCCATTTACTAATCAGTATGTCATTGAGGATACTTCGTTAGGTGTTGCAATGAAATTGAAATACATTAGGTCCAGTAGTACTTCCACAATCTATTCACAAAGTTACCTGATTTAAAAATGAGATAAAGTTAGTCTGAAAAGACTTGTTCTTGACAAATCCACACTGATTCCTGGTAAATATCAGCAGCAGAGAAGATCAGCTGTTTGGTGGACCTGGCAGCCAGGGGACTTGCTGGATTTGTGGTGGCACTGGCGGCATTTGGAAGTACAACAATGGCAACATCACCCAGATAAGCAAAGGTTACCACCAGGCACACAATCAAGCAGTAAACATATGCTAATCAAAGAATTACCAGGGGAGCAAAACAAAACCCCCACCCTTACCAGCACTGGCAAGGCAGGCCACAGCACATAAATAGAGAGCAAACCCCATCCCATTTTAGTACTGAAGATGTTACCTAGCTGGGTAATGAAACGTTTGCAAGAAAAGAACCAAGCTCAGAGAACCCCAAGGACTCCGCAATGGCAACAGCAATCTAGTTGCACCTAGCCTCTGCAGAGCAGATAGCACTGGCACAGCGGGAATGATATTGGGCTAATAATAAAATTATGAAGTGGCCAAAGTCCCCTGACTGCCATGAGGCCAACTGTACCAGGCCACAACCATCTTGCCTCCCCCAGGTGAATTTTGAGTAGTGGGAAAAGAGAACGCTGGCTGCCTGGTCTACTTGCCAGTCTCTGCAGTATACTCAACACTTGCTACATCTTTAGTGACAGAGGAACACTGAACAAAGAGATGGCTCTCAAGCAGGGGATGGGGATAGATGATCCAGCTGGACTTGAGAAGGTGAAGCAGGGAGTTCCCCCTTCAGGTGATGGGGGGGAGGCAGTAGTGCTTTGTGCAGCCCCTCTGGGTCTGTGGAGAGGGACGTGCTCTGCCCCCACTCCCCAGTTAGTCCTGGTGAGCCCAGTGCCCAAGTAGAGGAAAAGCTGTTATGGGAGGGGGTTGCTGGCTTGTTAGGAACTGAGGACCTGCTGAAGGCTAAGCAGAAGTGGTTTGGAGGATAGCTGCAGGCAAACTGGGTGGTGAGGTTGTAATATCTGTTGTAGGGGAAGAGATAGCAAGGAACAAAGGGAATTGGTCAAATAGGGTGGATAGGCCAGGCAGTAACATCTTGGGCATGGTAGGCAGACTGAGATATAATGGGAGGCAGGGAGGGCTGCCTGTAGGGAAAGTGTATTTGGTCTTTGACCCTGGTCCCACCTTCCAGTCCCCTTGATTCAGCCCCAGTGTCTGGTCAATAAACCTGCTGCTGCTGCTGCTGCTTAATGCCAGGCCAGTTTGTATAGAGGAATTTAGCTCTGGCCTCCAGAAGACAGGAGAGGGAAAGCAGTTGCTCGCTCTGGGAAAGTGGAAAGCATGAGAAAGAGATTCAGAACAGCTCCACCTTGATTGTGTTGTCGTCAAAAAGAGATGGTGAAAGATTTGGACAGGCTTTCAAGATTCTTTTAATATGTCCTACAACAATAAAGTAGATTCCTGGAATCCCTGCTATGTCTGTTCCTTGATCTAGCTTACTTGAAGGGCTGGCCATCTGTAATAAGGCCCTCCTCATCCAAGACCTTCTAAGGGATGAGTGGGCTGACCTGACATGTATAAGAGAGTCCTGGGTGGGCCCTGAGGAATATGTGCCCCTCTTGGAGACATGTCTGCCTAGGTTTCATGTGTAACCCTTAGGATAGGGGTGGCAGAATCACTACTGTTATCTGGGAGACTCTTGCGGCTCTCAGAATTCTGCAGGAAGTCAGATGTGCGACTCTGTTTGTGAAGCTGGGCTCTAGGTTTAGATGGGAGTGCTGCCGCTGTACCAGCTTCCTTGCTGTGTAGTGGCCTCCCTTCCCAAGCTATCTGACATTGTAGCAACCATTGTAGCATGGTTAGCAGAATTATGGTGCTAGGCCTGGTCACTCATGCCTTGGTGACCTCTTGGTTATATTACTGTGATTTGCTCTACATGGACTGGCTCATGAGGAACACTTGGAAGCTACAGCAGGTAGCATCTTGGTACTCCATGTAACACTGCTCACATTACATGAGCTGCAGGGGTTACTGGTAGGCTTCTGGGTGCTATTCAAGGTGTTGGTTGAATAGCAAAGGGCCTAGATATTTGAGGGAGATATCTATCTCCGACTGTCTGCCTGCACAACAAGATCGGTCAAGGTTGGCATGCTCCAGGTCTCTTCTGTTAAATAGTGCCATCATGTGGGAGGCAGAAAGTAGGCCTTCTCTGTCTCTGAGCCTGCCCTATAGAACAGTATCCCCCTGAGATTTGGGTGGCTCTGCCCCTGGGCATTGGGCCAGGATGTTCATGAGCCATCAGTATGTGTTAATATGTGTGAAGTGAATTTTTACCTTGGTGCTGTATGTGGTTTTGTTATGTTATTTGCTGCTGTTCTTCTTCTCCCCCCCCCCCTTTTTTTTGCATATTTATTGTTTTCAACATTGTTAGCCACCCAAGAATTGCTTGGTGAGTAGGAAGCCATGCAAACTGATTTATTGCCTGATTAAGACCATTCAGATAGATCACTTTATGGCCTGCTCTAGAAACCTTCCACCTATCAATGAGAAACTGGCTGGTCTGTAGTTCTGTGGGTCTCCCCCACCATCTTTTTTTTTTTAAAGACAGGGACATTTGCTCATCTCCAGTGTTCTGGCTCTTCACGAGTTTTCCAGTTTTTCAAGGACAATACATACAGTTTTCAGCATGCCATCACCTAGCTTTTTCAGTATCCTAGGATAAAAGTCATCTGGACCTGAAAATTTAACCTGGCCTCTCTTCTCAATTTCTCCCCATTGCTACAATTCTATTGATAGTGAGAAAGAATCCTTCCAAATAAAATGAAGGTATTTCTTCCTGAAGATACATATAAAACTAAGTATAGTAAATATAAATCTAGTTGCATGTAAAATAAACAGCAGAGTATTTGTCTAAGTTTTACATAGAAACTCATTTTGTCATCATGGAACAGGAAGAGCACATCTGCCACATATACTGTCTGCCATAACTGCCTTGAGTTGTAAAATAAAAGTGGGATGTAACTTTAATAACAATAGTCCATAATTTAGGTTTTAATCAGTTTAGGAACTAAGTTTCCTTTGCCATTCTTATGTTTCTGTAGTGAATTTGGCCCGTGTGAATATTGGTGAGAGGCTGGAGTCTGGAGACTTTTTGTGGAGGTTTTGTGGTGTTGTATAATAATTGAACAATGGTATCATGATTCTTGATTGCCCTCCTTAAAGAGGCACATCCAGGATCTTTTGATGGATTTTATACTGTTGGCTTTTGTTTTATTATTTTTCTAACTTGAATGCAAACCCTCTGTTGCATTTGATTACAGATATTTATTATTATATTGAGCTACATAAAACATTGCAGACGTGGACTTGTGCTATCCATTTGAGCTTCCTTTTCCTTCTCTCCATCCATCCTACCCACCCTCATGTCTTTTGTAAACTCCAAAGCAAATTAGGGGTGGGAATGGTATGGGGAAAGGGAGGAGGAGGAATCTGACCTACTTGGTGGATACCGGGTCACCAAAGGAAGGAAGGACAAAAAATCAGGAGTCTGGTAGCACCTTTTCCAACTAACAAATATTATTAAAAGGCACGAGCTGGAGCTCACTTCATCAGATTGGATGCATTTCACTGCATTTCTGTATAGCTTTGATCGTCCTTTTGTGCACTGCTCTAAAAACTCTGGGTGAAGGTATTTAGTAATTTTTAAAATACAAATAATTTAGATTGCAGTCCTGTTTAGTTTCGTGGGTTTAATTCTAAGTAGTTGTGCATAGGATTGTACTGCAAAGTAATTGTTTTCTTTATGTCAACCTTCTGGAGCTTTTACTGAGATATTGCAGAAAACCCTGGAATGCTTTCTAAGTAATAGCATCCTGTGACACAAAGGGCAAAGACTCTCCTTTCAGAGCACTCTTTTCAGGATTAACCCTAATCCTTTAATTCCTATAATTGGGTCTAGGTATCATAGGGACTAGAGTTTTAGGAATAACTAGAATTGTATATAGAATGCTTGCATTTCTCCAAATTCTAATTTTAGTTCAGAAATTTAAAAAATATAGAGCATTTGTGTTTTTATGGAAACCTTTGTCTTCTGGAAGCAAAAGAATAAAACTGCGGGGTCTCCTCTTCCATTCCGCTTTAGTTTAGTATGGATAAAGTATATCAAAAGTCTTCATATTTTTTATTTGACCGTCAGGACCTTGAACCCTAACGCTAGAGTCCTGTAATCTACAGTATTAGATAAAGCAACAGCAAATGCTGACTTAATTGTAATGTATGAGGGATAATTAACTAAACACTGAGTTCAGTGTCAGTCCTCTTACAATGCTGTCCTACCAAAATCTGCACATGCTAAACTGTGGTTCACAACTGCAATTGTGTCTTCATACAACACGTTAAGCAAAAACAAATTACATTTGTCTTAGTTCTTTGTTAAGAGCTGATTAAAAGAACACATTGATGGTGGAAGCAGTTTGAGCACCAGTGGTGTGAGAACACAATCTGACCAATACAAGAGGTCACATTCAAAATATGAATTTCTGATGAGATTCAGTAGAAATGAACAGTGAAACTAACTGGACTTTCCCTTACTGCTTTAAGCCATTTCTAAGAAGTTTATGAGTACTGTCACACTACAGAAAGATCTGGACAGTGCTGCACTGTCATTCAGGTCTGGATTTAGAATACAATTGTAAGGTCTGAATGTAATTCTTGATTCATTTGCTATTTCGTTATGAGGCACAGTAGTTGCAGTTATACAGGCCCAAGTCATATTTTGGCAGAAATAAAATATTTAAGTGCCACTGTTTCTAATTCTTCATGAGTAACCGTTAGAGTGAGATTAAGCTTCCCAAGTTACCAAACTCTGAAGCTGGCATAATTCCTTAGCTGTGTAATATTACAAGGCAGTGATGGGTATGTGGCAAACTTAGGTTTCTTCCAAGATGCTTATATTTAGCAGCTCACGGGTGGTGGAGATGGGACAGGACAGAAAACCAGTGCACCCTTACTTCAGAATAAGTCCCAATGAACACAATATGCCTGTTAAGATATTCATAGGGCCACTTGGCAGGGCTTTCAATTTTCCTCAACTTAGTAACCTTGTACATTTCATAATGACCAGTATGCTAGAGAGACTTTCTCTAGAGTAACTTGGACTAGTCCCTCTCTCTCAGCCCTAGGAAGAAGGCAATGGCAAACCACTTCCAAAATCTTGTCAAGAAAACTGCAGGGACTTGTCTAGGCAGTTGCCAGGAGTCAACACTGACTCAAAGGCACACACATAATTTTTTTTTTGCTGAAATTCTGGAATTGGGGTAAAAATAATCTTGCCCTGCAGTTTTTCAGTCCAGACTTTTAACTCCGCGGTCAAAAGCCATCAGTGTCCCCAAAGCATAAGAAAAGAGCCAGGTCAGGAAATTGTTTCATTCCAGACATCTAGCATGTAACCGTTGCAAATATATTTTCCTATCCCCATTTATCTTTTTCCTTCTCTGTATGAAAAGAGATAGTTAAGTCTCCTATCCCCAATTTTTAAATCGGAACTAGATTTCTGAGTATCTTTCCTTGTCACATAATATAGTTCCCTAACAGGGCAGTTTGCACAGAGATGCCACAAATAAACATGAAGCACAGTCAACGTCGCATTGTACATTTGATAGGTGCATTTATTCATCTTAGTGCGTTGTCTACGAAATGGCACCTCTTCTCTCATACAGTATGCGTACTTAATCGTCTGTTTAGCAGGACCTGCTCGCTCGACGAACAGCAGGGTCTGGCGCTTTCAGAGCAGTTCCACATTCCAGGTCTGCGCCCGTATAAGGATCATATTACTGGAGATCACACGACTTCGGCCAAGCTCTGGAGTTCCGTCAAGAGTGGGTGGTGGCTTCTTTTAATCCCTGCATGTTCGCCGTCCTGCCACAAGGGCGCTTCGAGGGAAAGAGAAAACTCTGCGCTTTAATTTCAGCCCTTGGTGTGGCGCTAATCAGAAGTTTTACTTCAAATACTCAAACTGTTTGCGGCGGCGCGGATTTCTTCAGGAATTTTTTGGTTATTGGCTTTCCTTCATTACTGGCACTGGCATTGCCCTGCCAGTAGATTGCGTTGGAAAAAATCAAGGCGTTCTGCTAACGTCCGTATTCGCCCCTTGTTTCTCCAAACCAAAGTGAGCAAAGGATGGACTTATCCGGTGACACTTAGAGAAAAACCTAAGCGGAAAATGGTGGCTCCCTTTTCTCAGCCCCGCCATTGCTCACATGCCAGCAAGAACCTCTAAAGGCAGCTGGGCTGTTTTTTTCCTCTCCTACTACGGTATCGTTTGAGTCTTCTCGGTGGCATGGCTCCTGGCTGAGCAGCTCCAGTTCTCAGTAGTTTCGGGCGGTGGTTTGTCTCAGGAGAAATCGAAGACACGTTTCCTATCAGGTGGCTATAGTTTGCCCCCGGCGCCCCTGAAGTTAATACAAAATTTGCTTCGTGGCCGCCCACCCAGGAATTCACTTTGCCACTGCTGTGCCCGCCGCTGCCCCTTCCCCCCCAGTCCCCCCCCCCCGGTGTCGCTTCAGTGCACGCGCACATATGACCCCCGTCTCGGCTCGCCGTTCGCGCGGCCGCCGAGAGAACCGCCCGGGCCCTGCCTGCGGAACGTGGTACTGCTACCCTTGGCGCGCACCGCGAATCGGAGAGCGCGCCGACTGACTGGCTACCCCGAGGAATGCGCGGTATGCAAGAGGCAGAAGCAACCATTCGACGGGACGGGGAGGGGGGACGGGAGCGGCCCAAGTCCTCGGCGGGCGCGGAAGCACGCGCGTTTCGCGCCGTTGCGCGCGGTCCCGAGGAGCAAGCCCGCGGCGGCGTGTGCCCAAGACGCCAAGTAGCCGCCGCCGCGTGGGAGCGGCGCGGTGCCTTCCCATTTAGTTGTTCCGACTCCCCCCTCTGCTCGGTTGCGCGCACTCTGTATGTTTTTCCTCTCTCTCTCTCTCTCTGGGCGGTGGTTGAGGCCGCTGGTAGTTAGGATCGATTCTGCTGTTGCTGAAGTCGCCGCGGCGGGCAGCAGCGGCGGCTGTGTTAGGTCGACCAATGAAGGGGCATTTATGGCAGGCTGGACAGCCGAAGCTGTAGGTTCAGCGCGGCTTCGCTGCCGCCGGTGACCCCCGGAGAGGGAAGGAGGACGACGGGCGCGTTGCATGAGAGACTCAGCCCGGGGAGTGGGGGGTGGAGGCAGAGCAGGCGGAGGCGTCGAGCCAGCCAGCGGCAGGAGCAGAGACCCGTCCCAGCAGCCGGGGAGAGAGAGGCGTTTTCCAGCGGTCGCCTCCCTGAATCGTGCCCCAGCCAAGTTGCCTCCAAAGTTGATTCCCGGCCGCAGGGGAAGTTCGGGCTTAGGCTGGGCAATGATCTTCCCCAATAGCAGCAGCAACTCTGCGGGCGGCAGCAGGACTCCTTATAGGAAACAGGTAAAAAAGGAGAAGGAATCAGATTGCAGTTTCGGCGGGGCGGGGGGCAGGTTTACAAGTAGGGAGGGGCGCGGAGAAAGAAGAAGGGGTGGGGACTTAAGTGTAGTTGGGGCTTGCTCTGGAGGATCTTGTGAACCGAGCGCTCTTTTTTCCCCCGGGTTTAGAGACAAACCTAGCTGTCGTTTTCCTCTTTCCCTCTTGCCTTTTTTTCCTCTCAGATTATGTCACGCCGATTCCCACTTAAAAAAGAAATAACGCCGCCTCATTGTGTTCAGGCAGGAGATTCCAGATTGGGGAACGTACAAGTCCTGCAGAAAGCGATGTTGTTTCAGTATAGGGAAGCCCTCAATCAGTAATAAGGCCCCCTCCTCCCAATTGTTTTCAGGGAATTAGAGTCTACGGACAAACGTCTTAGAAAACGAAAGTTTAAGGCCAGGAGTGTCCATTTTTGTTGAAACAGTACACAGGGAGAGACATACCCCAAGTAAAAAAAGACATTTTTCTTTAAAAAAAAATAGACAAAATTAGACAAGCTCAGCATTATACCATGGAGTTTCATGAGGCGGATGTGGATATCATGCCAGTGTGGGGGTTTCTCTAAGTTAAAATTAATTTGTAATAAGACACTCCTTTAAGTAATTCTCAGAAACGTGTAATTGAAACTGTGTATAATAGTGCCTTTTATCCATTTGCTATCTGTATTGAAGAATGGTTAAAATGCCTTACACAAAATTACTGTTGCTTTATTTGTTTCCCCTTCCTTTCCAGACTACAAGAAAATTGGATTCTAAGAAATATGATGAGTCTCAGTCTGACATGTTGATTTAATTCTGCCCCAAACAGAGACATTCTAGTAGACTGTGCTCCTAGAATGGTTATGTCAATATCCTGTTCTTAAAAAAAGAGGGTGGTTGGAGAAAGGATGTCTAGCTGTCTTCCAAACTGCATGTTATTCATATAAAACAGATCTCTCTCATTCCATTTTAATTTAGAGTCTTCATAAATCTGTTTGTCTCTTCTGGGCATGCACATGCATTTAGGAACAATTATCCTTGTTAAAGTGAATAGCAAGAAATTTGACTGGAAAAGAATTAATCAGTGTCTTTAGAACTAGGACTTTTTATCATTAGAGTGGTGATCCTGATTGCTTCAGTGAGATTACCCCATGGTTAAAGAACTTGGATTGTGCTCGTAACATTATAGACTTAGTAGAATACTCCTTTATTTTAATTTAATTACATATAAATGTAGGGGTAATTAATGATGTTGCTAAAGGTTTCATGGAATATTGGTTTAATCTTTAAATGCTTCTCACTTCGTATGTGGCTTCATATTAACAGTTTCATTAAACATTTTGAACAATGGGCAGATTTGTACCGTACTTTGCTAAGTATTAAGTTCTGATTTTAAATTAATTGATGGGTTGATTTAATTAGTGGGAGGTCTTCCTTCTAAAGAAAGAATTAGGCTATGTAAATAATACAGTAGTGATCATAGTCTTCCACTACCTTTTTGCGAATAGAATGTAAGCAAGTATTTGAGGGAGTCTAGAAGTCTGAAAAGAAAGGCAAATCTTTTTAAAAGTTCCATTGTTCATTGATCTGTAAGGGAAACCATAGGAAGTTAGTGATGAAGGTGAAGCTGCTGGGAGAGAAAAGAGGATGAACCTTTTACTGGAAGGCTGTATGTTTTGCATGCGGGTGCTAGTCGGCCTACTGGTCTGGAACACACCGATAAGATGCTCTTCTTTTCACAGTCCACTCCTTGAATGCAAAGAGCTAAAAGGGCTGAATGAATCAGAAAAACAAACAGACTTCCCTTTCAATGGGGAGAGGGGGAAAATGAATGCAGGCCTAAGACCCTGGGTACCAAAGGTTTGTTTCATTGGCATCCAGCCGTTCTTTAGTGAAACACTTCCTACTTAGGCTGAGGAAGGCTGAGTGTGCAGGCTTTCTAGTCTGTATAAGCTCCTATTGATTTTAATTGGGGCAGGCTTTGGCCCATTGTCATTCAAAAAGTGCTTCTTTATTTCTCATTCTCGCTGAAGTCTTTATCAGTTCATGTAATAAGAGCTCAAGAGATTTTGAGGGGCTACTTTCAAATATAAATAAATCTGGTTCTAGTGTGCAAATAATATTGGTTGTACTACTGTATAGATTACAATCATGAGAATGATTTTATTTTTAGCAGTGATGTATTTCTGCAGGTTAAGTATTTTTTAAAAAAGCATTAAATGAAATACTTATTCTAGCTGTTAAAAAATTCCTTTTTTAAGCAACTCTATGTTGCTTTGAGCCATAGCATAATTTAAGGAAAAGTTTTTTTTGATGGTTTCTTATATTTATTAATGTAAAAAACAAATCTTACGTTAATTTTTCCAGAATACCATAAGCTTGTACTGATATCTGTGTGACTTCTTTTGACTACATTTGTAATTTATAGTGCAGCCCTATAAATATTCATTCAAAAATAAATCCGACTGACTTTCGTGGAACTTACTTTTCGGACTGTAGGTTTGATTAAGCATGGAGAAGGATAATGAGTTGCCCAAACTGATAATTTGGGGCACTGTACAAAGCAAAGCAAAGATGTATTCTATTAGATGGAAATTACCTTGTAATTTGTTTCTGTTCAGCCTTTGCAAATGTGTCTATGTTTCTTCCACATATGTAGGAACATACTGCACTTAACCTGTTCATGTTATAAAGCAATATGTAATTACACTACAGTACTTTGAATAGACCTGCCATGCTACTTTCTGTGTTTGTACTCAGTTGTAGGAGCCAGTAACACACACACGCCCTTTTTTTTTTTATCATGTTGGACAGAAGGAGATGGTGCCAATTTTTCTTGTACTCCATAGTGTTATAGCCAGGAGTGCACATAGATCTTTGAAGTCATCTGTTGAACAGGATTTTCTTACATCATGGAGTGAATGAAGCATGCTGAAATATTTCTCTTAAGGCTTAAGTTCAAGATACTTGAAAAACTGCTGAGGATATTGATAAGTCAGCTGATAATACAGATTTATGTTTAATGTAAATGTACATATTCCCCTTCTAGTTCTTTATATTTAAGACAATTGTAGTGGTTCTCAGAGTTTTAATTGTTTCTCAATAGATAATATTTAAAAGAACATTTTACTAATAAAAAGCAGCACAGCATAATCTAATGTTAACTGGATCCAAATAATCTTTTTCTGGGTTGCAGTTTTGTTGGAAATGTGAATATAAGTCCAATAGATTTTCACACATATAGATCTGCATTTGAATTACAGTAAAAAAATATACTGATTAAAGCTTTAATTATGAAAACAAGATTTGCTTTCCATTCTAAATGCAGCTGTTGTATAATAAGTTGGTAGAGAAAAGTAATGATGGATTTTTAAGTTCAAGTTATTATTAATATTGAGGCTTGATTAATATTTGTTCAAAGAAAGGTTGATGATACCATGCTTATTTTATTAATTGTCCATAAATGTTGGTTTGAGAAGGGTTGTTATAAGACATCTTGCTTTGTTGAGTATTACTTCACCCCAAGTAACAGTCATTCTTGTTGCTTCTTGTTATATGTGATGAGTGTAATATTTACTTCACTAGTATAAGTAGTTTATTGCTTTCAAGAAGATTAATTAGGAATAGTTCCATATGAAGAATTTTAACACTGATTCAGTGGTTGGCCTTGTTGAAAGGCCACATATAACAATGTTGGTTAATCTTGTTATGCATAGCAGGATTTACATGATACATTGATACATTGTATCATACATTCTAAGTTGTGCTAAAATGTTGAAGATTGATAAAATCATCCCAAAGAGATAAGCATTTATTTTGGGGTCCAAATTATAACTTTACTACCTGCATTTCTCACCCTTATAAAGTTCATTTTTCAGTGTTGAGAGACAGAGAGTAGATATGTTGTTGATTTTCTGTGTTTAATAAAATAATTTTTAAGAAAGATCAGATATGTTTTGAAAATTTGCACAGCAAACTTTTACAAAAGAAGTAGCTACTTTTCTTGCAGTTTAATTTTATTCTGAGTATAATTAGGGACTAGAATTACACTTTCAAAGTATATGCCCACACATTTTGTGGATTAACAATTCAGTCATCAATCCACAACCATTCACTGAGGAGTAATCCTATTAAAAATGGGAGTGAGGAATACTTCAGCATCCGTTTCTTGCACAGAATGTAATCTCAGTAGAGAATACCAATTATGTTGTAATCATAGAGGCATTTCTGTTGCTCTACCTGAACATGAATTTCTTGAACTGGAAATAGGCTGGTAGTTTTCCATGTGTGGCTGCATTGAAATACATGCATCATCATGTACCCATGGTTTTCAGTGAGATTAGATTTGTTTCCTGCCTTTCCTCTAGGAGAGCAAAGCAATGTATAGTACACCAACATTCAACAAACCTGTGAGGGAGACTGCCCAAACCACCTTCTCAGCTTCTATGGCTGGGTAGACTTATATATGGATTGCATTGGGTCAGGTGTCCCTCCATAGAGCTGTTCATTGGTTATAGCAGTAGTTAGCAATTTTCTGTTCCATCTATCTCCAGGAATATATTTTAGGAAAAAGTTTTAGAGGAGAAGAAAGTATTAGGGTATATCACAGTCCCCATGTTCCACTGAGGAAAATCATCACTGAGTCAAGGATTATTCCTGTAATCAAATTACTGAAAGTAAGTAATGTACTTGAATGTGTCTGACCAGTTAAATTTACAGGAAGGCTTACTGCAAATCCTGGTACCTTTCCACGGGCAGAAATAAGTCTCATTAAATTTATAGGATGTACTTCGAAGAAAGTTGCTTAGGGCTTATAGTCTAAATCTATTGCAAAGACTTGAAATACATTAATAATAAATATTTATTCATGTTGTTGCTATAGCTAATGTTCAATCTCAGTGACTATTTTTTCTCTGTTAGAGAAGCATTCAAAAACAGCAGGAATTTAAAAATATTCTAATGATTAGTAGAACTTGATCACCTAAAAACCCTAGAGCATACCATCTTCCCTTTTTAAAAAAGATTTTGAAAAGATTGCACATAGTTAAAAATTATTAATCTGGTAGTATATGTATTATGTATTTCTAGGCAAGTAGATTGATCTCTATACAATAAAAAATCACATCTGAACTGTAGACAGATTAACAGAAAATATTTCATACAAGAAGTAACTAATTATTTAACTGGTGCTAAATATCTGTGGAAATGCAAACATCTTTTGAAATTCTTCTCTTTAAGGAGTAATTGTAGCTTGCTGGAGGATCTCCTGCTATGGGTGCAAAAGGTCCCAATTTCAGTCTTTTGGCGCCTCCAGTTAAAATATATAGTGATAGACAATGGGAGGTATTTTGCCTGAAAATCTGGAGAGCTTCTGCCAGTCAGACCTGATCAACTGACCTAAGTGGACAAATATGGCAGATTCTGCATATGTTGGGTTATTTAGCCATTTCTCTCTGATCAAGCAGGCTGAAGAAGTACCAACACGAATGCAACAATCACGGAAGTGTTGTGGTAGAAGAGAACTCTGCCTGTATGCCTTGAGCTTACTGTTTTCACTTTACGAAAGGCAGCTCCTTGGAAGAAGGTGATTTCAAAGGGAAATTTTACCCAAACCATGAAAACTTCTCTTTAAAAGGCACTTGGCTGAATAGAATGAAGAGCTGAAGCAGCTGCCAGGGGGAAGGATGGACTGGATGACTGCATTGTAATAAATTTAGCTGCACTCTGCAGAAACCTCTCAATCTGCAGTTTCCTGCTTGCAACAGGAAAAGGAAGGGATGTACTGTGGAGAGAAAAGAGAACTGAGTGAGAACTACTTGTTTGGCAGGGACTGTTAAACTACCAGCCTGTTTAAATATAGGCCTATAGCATGGGCTTCATTAGATTTATTCTGAACTGGATTCATCTCGAGGTTCATGAGGATTCAGTTACATTATAAGTGTACAAATATTTTGGCATGATACAGCATTTTATCTATAACAGTGCACACTTTTAGTTTGGTTTCGCTAGATTTTACTGTATTGAAACTTTGCCCTGTTCTGACTTTTGTATTCGATGTCTGCCACTTCCTTTTTTTTTCCCTCTTAAAAATTCTAATTATCCTAACAAAATATCCAGTCATCTTATTGTTTAAGATCTAGCCAAACGACAGTGCTTTGCAATTTTTTAATTGTTTTCAAAATGTAGAAGGTCATAAGAGTTAATGTGCATATATGCAGAGTATTTGTGTACCTTATAGATTTACTGAAGCAGTTGTAATTTTTTAAAATTATAAAACACTTGTATGACAGTGCTTTAACTATGTTAGCAATTTGTGGCAATTTGATAGCTTCTTTGGTTTTTGGGAACTAATTTTCTTTTGGTTGCAAAACCTTCCTTTCAAAGGCACCTGCTGGCAATCTCCCCCCCCCCCCCCCCCATTATTTTGCAGGCTAGTCTTTTCTAAAGACTTTAATGGAAGAAGGTGCAACTAGTTTGTATTATGTTATAGCATATGAAGAAGTACTTGATACATTTTAATTTTCTTTTGTATAGTTACACTTTTGTTCATAATTCTTTTATTCGATCTCTCCAAATAATCTGTTTGCAACACCTTTGATTTTTAATTTCTGTTTTAACTGAGGAGCACTGCTACTAAAATATGAAATCAGCAGGCCTGGAAAATGAGGGATTCCTTGCACATAGAAAGAACTTCTGAGATTTGCTGGAAAATATTTTACTTTTTAAAAAGCCCCCTTCCCTTCAAAGAAGGCCAAGAGACTGTGTCTCTTACAAATGAAAACATTTTCATTTGAGGCTTTCAGAAGACAGATTCATTTGGAGAGCTTGCAGCGTGATGGTGCATGCATCCTCCAAGACTGTTTACATTCTACCAAAAATAACTTTCATATTCAGCATTTGAATTAATCCTTTGCATTCAGAAGTCCCAGATGTAATCTTGTCTTGATGGGCAGGGGTGGGCAACTTGCAGTGTTTGGGCTGCATGTACCCTCCAGTCAAAGCCATCTGCAAGCAATTTAGGCTTTTAATTCTGTGGCAGCTATTATGAAGGAGAAAGGGAAGAGGGAGTCAGGAAGAGAAAAGAAGTATCATAAATAGGGGGAAGAGAGTGACAGGTAGGGTAGACTTTTGGTTCTGGTCCTATATCAGTGTTGTCCAAACCTGGCCACTTTAAGATGAATGGACTTCAACTCCCAGAATTCCCTAGCCAGCCATGCTGGCTAGGGAATTCTGGGAGTTGAAGCCCACTCAAAGTGGCCAAGTTTGGACAACACTGTCCTATATACAATTCCCTTCATATAGCTTCAAACAGTTTATCCATGAGGGAACCTGTTCCATAACTGAGAAAATGTCTCTGTGGTATAGGCAGTCGTGAGTGAATTTACTTTTAGTGTTCCTAAACTGCCCTTTCACAGATTAAAGACATTCTAAATAGCTTCTTTGATGGGCCCTGGTTTAACACCTCTGTCCACAATCCACAAGTGATTTCACCTGTCAGTCTTTCTCACATAACCATTTGTCTTTCATGAGTCAGAAACGGTCTGTAACTTCCTGTGAAAGAGTTGTAATAGAAATATTGATACATTTTAGAAAATTGAGTGGCATACTCAGTGCCAGTTATTTTAGGGCAGTGTTGTCCAAACTTGGCCACTTTAAAATGAGTGGACTTCAACTCCCAGAATTCCCCAACCAGCATGGCTGGCTGGGGTATTCTGGGAGTTGAAGTCCACTCATCTTAAAGTGGCCAAGTTTGGACAACACTGCTTTAGGGAGAATGGCAGATTGTTCTGTAGAGCAAAGACTGGTGAGGGCAGATTTTGTGGTGATTCTTTTTAAGTATCACTACATCGCTACATCCATTATGAACCATGCAATCAGGCCTTAGCTCTCCTTATAGGTTTATCATCTATTAACTGTACAGTTCTCATTGCTATGCCTAGTGGCATAGTCGGTAAGTCAGAATCATAAAGAAGTTTGGCATACTGTGAAATAGCTGCATACTACTGTAATTCACAATTCCTTCTTATCGCCACAGAGAGGAATAAGCTTCCATTTGGTTTGCTTCTGGTTCACATGTAGCAGTGATAAGAAACCAAGGGTTTAGCCATTTGGGGATTTTTTAACTACTTTTACTTCTAGAAAGAGTCAGGCAAGAATCATCAAGATATTTTCAGTACCTTGTGGCTGTTTCATGGTTAAGTAGGCTTCATTTGTTTGTATATGCTTGTGTGTGTGTGTGTGTGTGTGTATATACACACACACACACACACACACACACACGCACAGTTCTTGCCTAGTGTGACCTGTCAACTCATTTATTGAATATTTGCCAATATTTTCAGTTTCTGTTGAAGTCTTATCCAGTTCACTACTATCTTGTTGGTATGTAAATGTGTTATTAATGGAACAGTTTGGAGGGAACTAATAATTAGCAAACTCATGCTACTTTTTCTTTATGGAATGTCAGTTGTGATATTTGATTATGTGTAAGACCCAGATCTGAAAATATCATAAACATTATGAGCAGATGAGAATTTATGGGAAGTGCCCAGCTCCTTTTATGGAACTTTTTCATACCATAAATATTCTCAGCAATTATATTTTCAGTCTCACTTAGTGATAGAGATGGGGCCTGTGCAAATCATTCAGTGAGATACTCCATTCCTAAACAAAGCTGCTTCCAGATCTGTGCCTCAGAGTAGCCACTGGAAAACTCAGCAAGGCTTCTTCAAGGCCCTGTCAAGGCTGTCTAAGCAGGCACACGCATGTCCACAAGATTGTGAGAAAACCTTAGTCTAGCCAAACCTGCATTATTTTTCTTGCATTATTTAATTAAATCAATAGTTACTGAAGCAAGTTAGCAATATAAACAAAAAATTGTATATGCAACAAACACAGAACAATGATGTACAAAGTCATCATATATGACCATGGTATATACGTATAATTTTTATATGCTTTGGTCACATTTATGCTAAAGAACAAAGGTGGTGCTACAGTATATTTTTAGATACACCATTTTAAAAAATAAAGTATGTCTGAAACAAAAGCATATGATGAAGGAAGACATCACACCGGGTGTAACAGCTTTACTGATTGTATTGTAACTTTCTACTGAGCATCATATGTCACAAAAATAAGTTGATTACAATGTAATGTGCCCAAGGAATAAATGGATAGGATAATTTTAAAAAATGAACTGGATTGTGGGAAGCATATTCAAACTTAAGAGGCTGCAGGGAACTCAATCTTCATCATATAGCCTAAACCTAAGCAATAGGTATGCTATTCATATTTGGAATGATGCAAATTTAGTAACATTAAACAATAAAGACTTACCTGGGAGTAAGTGCCACAGAATTTAATGGTCCTCTCTCTGAATAGACATGTTTGTCCTATTCTATAGACATGTTGAAGTCTTGTCTGTTACTCTGACTTGCCAAATTTTCTGTAGCCGTTCTTACAGAGCAGTTACTTAATCATTTTCCTGTAAAAAGCATCTTGGCAGCCACTGCTATGGGAGTTACCAGACATCTTTTGTGAAGTGACATTAGCCATAAGACAGGCCATTTAGCAAAGACTATAACGTCAGTTTTCAGAGTTCTGTGGATGACTCATTCAGCAACTTTCTGTATTTTTTTTTTTAAATAGAATTTCTGGGGCACATTCCATAACATATGCATAAGATCAGCTGATCTCTAACACTGCATAGTATCTAGCTGATATGGTGTATAATATCATTGAAAGACATGCGTACAAAAAAGCACCATAAAGATTTCTGATTTCTAAAAAAAATAGACAATCATCATTACTAATAAATGTCTATCAATCTTTTCCGTAATTATATCTAAAGCTTTGAAGTATCCAAGTTAGCACTGTATAATTGCTTATGACCATTACCTTTGATTATTAAATATTAATAATAAGGATTTATTAGTTGTTTTAAAATGTGTATTTAAATGTGTTGTTTTTAAATGTGTTCTTTTACCTTAATATATCAAAATGCATTTAAATCTTCCCTTGATTCAGAAGAAGAAATCCTTTCAGAGGAAGAGAATCTTTGAGTGTAATTCGTAGAGGAAAGAGGCGGGATTCTCTCAGTTTAATCTTATGTCTTCAGATAATAAAATTATGAATATTTATAATATTTAGAGAAGCTGCTTTTCTTCTCATCAGGACAAGTATCCTCAAATATATTTGCCATGGATGCTATCCCAAACCAATCTATTTCTCCATCCTTACTGACATTTGACTATATCATGCTTCTTTTTTTGGCCACATAATACTTTGCATCAGGCAATATTTGAAATAAATGCATTCCCACTTACTACCAATACATTTGTGGAACATAAAAAATAGAATGCTGTGCTTGGGAAAGGCCAGCATAAAATGTTAAAAAGATGCTGTAGTGACCATATCACTGCTTTTTGTAGCCTTCTTAGGAATCACATTCACAATTGTGGGCAGTTCATGGAGATACACTGACTTGACTGGTCCTGATAAGATTGCAACGTCCCCATCAGCTTCTGTCCAAGACAGTTAAATGAGTCTGCCAACTGATCATTTGATGCACTATTGCTTCAAATAATATAGTCCTTCAGCTGACACACATGAACATTCTCTTGATCTTTTCTTTCTTTCTTTTTAATCTTCCATAATAGCTGTTAAACTGAGCTAATTGCTGAAACGTTTATTTGGGGATACAGTTCAAACATTGTTTTCTACTCACAAAACAAAGCAATCATCCTGTACTGGGGAAATAACACTTCTTGAAAAGGTAATAAAATGTATTTTATTCAAGTGGATTATAAAATTCAGGATATTTGTTCTTAGATGTGTGATTCTGAATTGCAGACACATTAGTGAAGCCTGCAGAACAGTTAAAACCACCCTAAGCTTCAGATGATGGTGGTGGTAATACTTATTAAATTACTTAATATTATATATATCAGCTGAGACAGTGAAGCTAGGCAGAATTTTTTAAAAAATGGTTTTGATTGCTTTCCTAGACATTTTCCCCCTTAACTTATGGCATTTCTCCCATGCAACCCTTGCATTAAAAAGAGACTGGAACAGGCCTGCTGCTTCTTAGAATGTACTTTTGTTTAGAATTTCCAGCTCTACTTCAGTGATTTATAATTTCAGAATAAAGAGGAAATGTTGCAATGATTTAAGATGAGGATATTAGCAAGAGAGATGTTTCTCAAAAGGCTTGGAATGTTACTAGAATCTAGATACAAAGGTCAGATAAATGCCATGATTGCAAATAGCATTAGAAGCTAGAAGTTCAAGTTTAAGAAATCTGTGGCTTAATTCTATGCATATCTATTTTGATATAAGTCCTATCGAGTTCTTGATGTGTTTAGGATTGCAGTCAGAAATATTTATCAGCATGCTTTAAATAGGAACTTGTGGGTGGTATTATTATTATTATTTGCCATCAAGTTGTTTTTGACTCATAGCTACCACATAGATTTTCTCCATGATGATCTATCCCTAACCCCTTCTTTCATGTCTTCCAATGGTGCACTCATCACCACTGTAACTGAGTCCATCTGCCTTGCTGCTGGTTGTTCTCTTCTTCTCTTTCCTTCCACCTTTCCCAGCATTAGAGCCTTTTCCTGAGAACTGGGTCTTCCCATAATGTGTCCAAAGTAGGATAATTTGAGCCTGATCTTTGTGCCTCGAGTGAGAACTTTGGGTTGATTTGTTTGATGATCTATCAGTTTGTTTTCTTTGCCATTCACAGTATCCTCAGGAGTCTTGTCCAACACCAAAGTTCAAAGGTGTCAATACTCTTCCTCTTCTTCTTTAAGGACCAACTTTCGCTTCCATAGAGGATCACAGGGAATACCCTGGTTTGCATGATTCTGAGCTTCTTGTGGGATTTAGATGATTGCAAATTAAGATGTACTATTTCACTATTTTTTAAAATTTTTGTCATAATTTAAATCAGTTTAAATGGAATTATCAAGTTTAAAGGGATAAATCTGTAGGAAAATATGGGGGGGAAATCCCATGTCATTCTTGTATTTCTTAGATGTTTCTAAACTATTTCTTGTTCTTAGCATTTTAATTACATCTCAACCAAATACAGAGTAAGACAAAATATAATACTCTGCCTTGAAGTGGTAAGTTGGTAAAAGTAGTATTTTTCAAAACAGCAAAAAAGCAGTGTGGAGAGTAAAATGGATTCAGATTTATTTGGGGGTTAAAGTTAAACTCAGTATCAATAACTACTGTAAAATTCAACACAAATGTTTGTTAACGTCTGATTGCTTTGATCAACAATAGTAGATTTTCTTTCTGGAATAACTGTAAATGGTTGTTTGGAGTTGACCAGAAGGGGCAGAGATTCTGCGATCAATTCAACACCTCCCCCCTCCCCCCATTGACCCTGATTAGCTTATTTTGTTGGAATTGCCTGTGAAAGAATTCAGACAAAATAAACCACAAGTTCATTATGAATTCAAGCAATCCTGGATTAATGTAAAGGCTTTTTTAGTAGCATTTTTTAATGAATTACTGATCTGGTTGAACAATATTTACATCTTATTGTTCTTCCCTTTCTTTTAAAATTGCATAATGATGCAAAAACAGAGTGAAAAGAATAGCTATGTTTGGCAGATTCATAAGGCTGACATGGGAATGCCATGTCAGTTTATTATGTTTGAATTTGAAATACGTATTTATATCTGGACATTATAGGATAAAACTTGCATCTATACAGAATAGCTTTTCTAGCCCAGTCATTCCTATGACTTCTTCAGTGAAAAGAAGTTACAGAGCTGCAATATAAAGCTTTGTCTTCAGAAATGGAACAGGGAGTAACCATAACACAGGGTTTTTAGAATGACCTGGTTATGGAGTGCTAATATGAAGGACCTTTCCTTGCCTTGACTGACTCGGACTGAAAAGGAGAGGCAAAGATGTGCTTATCTTACCTTTTAATACATATTTTTGTTGTTTTTTTTAAAGCTGCTTTTACTCATACTTTTATATTATTGGTATTAATTTTTTAATGGGCGTTTGATTCTTTAATAACCATCCTACCAGTTCTAATCCATAATGATCAGACCCAAAAGGAGGTGATTGGGGGCCTCCCAGGCTGCCTGGCACATCACACTGTTTTTAAAGATTCATTTCATAAAAGAAACCCAGTAGGAAGGTGGCTTGCTACAAAACAAGCCTCGTTATAGTCCGGGATGCCTTTGGTGTGTATAGAAGTCACACTGGAATGGTATAGTGCCTTCTGTAGGACTAGTTCACCTTCTTATTAAAAGGTGCTTTGTGACTGGCCTTGCCCATCGTGACCACCGTTTTATAAATAAGCAGGTCTCCGTGGCATTCCTCTTGTGAGTGTTCCCGCCATACGGGCCCTTGGCCCTAAACGCTTGCTTGATTTAAGGAGACCTACAGTTCTTACAAAAAGCAAGATGCATTTCTGGCTTCAGGGATCGCTGTTATTTTTTGAAGAGAAAAGGAAACCTTGCCTTCTTTGCTTTTTGTTTTCTCTTGTTAAATTTTATGGAGTCTGGCATTCTTGCTCCCCTGCCCTCCTTACTAGGAGTAACAAGTGGGCAGCATTCAACTCTTGCTTATAAAGACTAGATTAAAATTGAGGAACTGGTGGTCCGGCTTGCTCAGGAGGAGAGACCAGGCCTCAGAGGAGTCCTCCTGTGGCCCTGCAAAAGAGGAAGCAGCTGAAAGGAGCTGAATGAAAGGACTGTGCACATCCCCCTTTACAGAAAGGTAGCACACTGGATTCATTATATCAAACTCTTATTTTCTCCATTAGTACTTTTTCATCACTTAAAAATTATAATTGAATTCTTACTAATTTGATACTTTGTGCTGAATCATCCACCTAACCACACTTTAAATCTGATTCACCAGACCAAATGACTTTACGATCAGATCAAGTTGCACATCATATGTTCTGTTTTCTTAGGCAGGGGTTGGTAATGCAATGCTTGGAAATGCTGAGGTGTCCCTAAGGCTTTGAAGAGGCACCCCAGCCCTCAAAACCAATTTAAAACATCACTGGGAACTCACAAGAGATCACGGCCGCCTTATATTGCATTGTCACGAGTATGTGCTTCTGTCTTGGTGCCATCTTGATTGTTAGAAAAGGGTGGTGGTGTCTTACAAATCCTTCTCTGCTCTCTCTCAGACTCTGTCAGTATTAGAATTACAGCAGCAAGTTAATTGCAAAGCTGTAAGTGGCTGTATGGGGGAAGGCCAAGGGGACGTGTCTTTCCTCAGATGTACAATACCTTTTACTTTGAAAGCGAATCGCCTTCCTCTCAGATCGCTGCATTTCTGTTTTTGAAATAGCTTCAGCTGCACCTCTGCCATAGAAATGAATCCTTTTAATGTCAAGTTAATTTAGGCATTTCTGGTACAGCCTAAATTATATATCAGGAAATAGCATAAATGGTACAATTATGTCTGCAGGCAAGATTTGCACTGCTTTCTGATTTGGTAATTCTGCTTTGTGAAAAGGAGTGCCTTTTTTTTTCTTGTCAGAAAGGTTTAGTGTAAAAGATCACCCATTAGATAGGGCCTATGCAAATATAAAACTGGATAAGTACAAACTTAATACATGCAGTCTCTTAAGGTGAGAAGTTGGAAGCAGACTAATCAGGTGCATTCTGTAGCATGAATTGTCTGTATCTTTTCTGCCACCTTAATTATGGCCTTTAAGACTACATCAAATCAACACTAATTATTGGTTTTATCTTAATCAGAATTTACACACCAGTTTAAACTGTGACTGGAGTTCTAGTTAAGAGGATGCCTTGTTTAGCATTAACTGTTACTAATATCAGCATGATATAATGTTTAACTATGGTTAGGAAAGGGATATTGGAAGAATAGGATGGCTGGGGCAGGCATGAAATCTCAGCTCCTGACTGTAGGGATATTAGTATCTGTCCACAGTGGGGAATTTGGAGAACATTGTTAGGTATCCTGGCCATTTTTTGCACTGAAATATTTTTCTTGCACAACTTTTTGAATCTAATCAAGCTAGAAACAATTCACTGATAAGTGATGAATCAGGCATGAGACTGACTTCGTAGCGATTGGCCAAAAATTTCTTTTTTTGTTTGTTTGCTTGATATTTAAAGAGGGCACTTTGGAGGAGAAAATACTTTCAGATAAGTAAAACCGTAATTATTCCCCCTCACATCTTTCTTAAATGTGCCTTAAGAAAAAAAATGGACCAGTCTGAGGATTATTTTTTCCTTTTCGAAGTACGGAATGTACTTACGCTGTTCTGTGGAATGTATTATGTTTCATTCAGCAGCGTAACAGGTCAGAATAGAGCTTGCTTCTTACCTTTTTGATCATTATCATTCTTGTCTTTTCATTTTATTCAATGTGGTTGTTAATCTCACAAAAAGCTAAGCAGGGCCAGAGCTAGTTAGTGCTTGGATGAGAGACCATCAGGAAATCACTAGGCCATGGGTTAAACTGTAAGCATTATTTAAGAGTTGCATTACCTTTAATCAATGGATCACTTAAAGCAGTGGCATCTTCCCCCCCCCCCAGGCTTGGGGGGAAGCCTGAAAAAAAGTGGCTGCTTTAATGAATAGCAAAGAGTATTGTATTCATGCGTGGCCTGAAGAAGTTCTTCCCAGTGTTTTCCAAGTGTGCACAGGTCTCTTATAGACAAGACGTATGTGAATTTCTTAGGTTAATATCAGATTGTTTATGAAAACAGAACATGAAGGTCAATAGCTCTATTTTGAATGTAATGATAGGTTCCTCAACTCACTTACATTTGGTAGCCAAGCCAGCTTCTTCAAGTACTAAGAAATTATTTTTTCTGGAGATACTAATCACAACTGGTCTGTATTTTTCACCCCTTTATTTTCTGTGTTCTAATTTAACGATAGAAGAGTACTGCGTAGTGTAATCCATGGGCAATTGGGGACGGTTGAAGTTCTCTTACAGTGCAGAGAAAGAGCAGTAATGTTGCTACGGCAGGCATAAAGTTTATTTTTGAGATTTCACTTCCGTGGTGATGAAACTCAGTAGACTCTTTAGAAATAGGTTTTCTGAATCTGTTTGCCCAGTATCAAAAGTTAGAGAGAAGAGAAAATACTGAGGACTCTGTGCCAGGATTTGGAATGATAAAATTACTCATAAGATGGGATTGAATTTGCACCACAAAACCTGTAAATACTTGGGGAAGCGAGAATATTTGGAGCGCAGGGTCATGGTACCGTGAACGGCAGGGTTCTTAGAATAGCTGTGCTCGCAAGATGCTTTCAGGTTTGTCTAGCGTGCCTTCAAGCTACTCTCCCTTCTGAAACAGTCTTCCTTTCATTTTGCAGCAGCCCATTGTGCCTGCCCACCCAATGGCTCCTCCTAGCCCCAGTATCACCAGCAGCAATAACAACAGCAGCAGCAGCAGCAGCAACTCAGGATGGGATCAATTAAGTAAAACAAACCTGTATATCAGAGGGCTGCCTCCAAATACCACTGACCAGGACTTAGTAAAGCTATGCCAACCGTAAGTACACTTGTTGAAAATAAATTGAGAAATGCGTGGTCGAAGATTTAAATTGGATGGACTTATGGAAAGGTCTTTTTTTCCTGGCTCTGCCAACAAGACCCATAGAATTAAAAACAATCTTAGCACAGAAATCTGTTTTCTGTATCAGAACTGAGTGGAGATCATAGTTCTACAAAACAGGGTAAGATGAATAATTTTGCATTGACTTTGATCATTCTTCATATAATTTGAATGGAGAATTATTAAACAATTGGTAGTTAGAAATCCAGGCCTGTCTTGTGGCAGTGACAGTGAATTCTGATTCGGACCCTCTAAAAAAACAGTTTGTCCATGACACATAAATAAAATATGATGGGGATCAAGAATTATTTTTATTGGTTTTATTAAATGTTGTAGATTCTTTTTCTAATTTCAGAACTTCTGAGCCAGGTCATTGGTACATGTCAGTGTTTCTCAACCTTAGTAACCTTAAGATGTATAGACTTCAACTCCCAGAATTCCCCAGCCAGCATGGCTGGGGAATTCTGGGAGTTGAAGTCCACATACCTTAAAGTTGCCGAGGTTGAGAAACACTGGTGCATGTGAACAGTAGAGCCTTAAGAGTTATCGGTCTGATGAAGTATTCACCTGGAAGGCCTTATTAGCCTGATACTGATATACTTAAGTTTAAGAGAGATTTTGATTTTGCATGAACTATTTGAGTAACACTAAGCCAAAATTGTCTTAGCAGGTGGCAGCACCTGATTAACTTTGTCTAGGCCCAGAAGCTGAGCAGGGCCTGGCCTGGTTTGAACTTGGGTGGGAGATCTCCGGGGAATATCTTTGGAATAACCTTCCTACAAACAGAAGAACTGTCCCTTTCCTGATAAGTCTTCTGCAAAACCTGCCTCTTCTGGAGAGTATTTGGGGAGGAGATGGAATGTTAAAAGTACTCCCCAAGATGTCCGCACCTGTTACTGCAGTCAGAACAGTATGTCATGGATGTTTTCTGTGCCTAATGGGTTATTAGTTGTATGGTTTTTAATCTTATTACTGTAAACACATGGTAAGCTGCTCAGAGTCTCCTAATGGGTGCAGCATATAATCTGTAGTAAATAAATAAATACTGTGGCTGTAGGCTAGACTGGGAAGTTGACAAAACATTCCAGAAGGATGTTCTCAGTCCAAGGAAAACTACATGGATGCATCCATGAAGTCATCAGGAGTAAAAGTCTACCTTTACTTTAAGCTAATATTTATGCTGCTTGTTTTTGGTTATATGGTTAGACCCCAAAGTGCTTTTTGTATGTAGCGTATTCCATTTACGAAAAGACTATTTTATTCCTCACTCCGAGTATTGTAGCATTTGTAAATAAATCCACTATTCTTCTGCAGATAAAGGAGCTTGAAAAACCAGAAATTTAAACAGTTATTGCAAAGCCACCCTGTTATAATACTTCATGTAAATGTGCAAGTTCTTTTTCCATGAATCTTGGTGACTGTTTGCTTTTGACTTTATAATGAACTCTGTTGGGTATTATGGAGACTGATGATAAACTTATTTGAGGAAGATCTCTGTATAGTTCTTCTAGAGTTTGGTCAGTGAAAACACAATATTGTGAAAGTTACTCTGCAAAGCAAATGATTCTCGGTCTTTACCAAGCTGACCAGCTACTACAGTTCCAGGTAGTTTTTCCTCCTGTTTAACTTTTCTCTTTGGAATTCCATCTCTTTATTAATTGTGCTTTATTTGTACCATAAATAAACCATATGATTTTGACAAGTGGGGATAGGGTGATCCAGCTTTGTCACATTTTAAATAAAATTTATAGATAGTTTGCATTTCTGTTCTGCCTTCCTGGGCATATTAATGGTTCTACAATTATATGAAAGGAGACGACTCTTGTGGAATTTGTAATCGGCAGATCCTGTGGAAGGCATCAGGGCCAGCAGGCTAAGTGCTGTGTTTCAGCAGTGTGTAAGATCCTTAACCCTGAACTTAGAAGATAAGACTACATTAAATCCTCCTTTCAATTGCTCTTAACCTGTTGTGTTTAGAATTGTGTAATATAGAACATTGCACATAATTCTAAATACATTTTTGCTTTCATAAACTGCATGTTAAGACCTATTGGCTTTTGCCCCACTCCCATTCTGTGTTTTGCACTACATATAGAGCCATATGTTTTCTTTCCTTGCATGGGTTCTGAATGCAACCTATTTTGATGATATCTGGAAAACACAAAATGCTTTTGGGCCACACAGTCTGATTCCTGTATTGTATAAGTTGTTGTATTGTGAAACTGATGTCACAAGTATCCACTAAGCTGGAAAGCATTTTTATCATCATCTTGTTAAAAAAAAGAAAGAAAATTTCTTCTTTGCCTACAAATATTCCTGTGGCTGTCTAGTCTAGGGATGAAAAATAACAAGACAAGTGATGCTTCAGTGTGCAAGGTATTAACTGATCTGCATCAGCAATGTTTTCTCATGTTTCTAACTCAACTGCAAAGGCAGACTTTATGCAAGATATGTGTACCCGATGTTAGTTTCAGTTCTGAGCTGTGCTAAATGAGCAAATGTTAATAGCAACAAGGTTTAATTTCTGCTCCGTAAATTCTGTAAATATTTTGTGGCCACCATAATAGATGGCTAATCCATTCATAATTGAATGGAACTGGGTTGTTGAAGGAAATTTTTGTATATTTACACAGCTCTTGTGCTTCAGTATCTACTTGTTTCTTTCTCATTGTTTTATTCAGCTCAGTTCTGGCATAGAGGTAATGTCCATGATAAATTGAACTTTTTAAAAACAATTAGATAATCTTCGGCCTTTTGAGAGAATTTTACCTAATTGCAGAAGTGTTGCATCTTAATTGTCTTATTTGTAGTATTGCAATTTAAAATTTTGCAGTTTTTTTAGGTACTACTTTGTGCATTGTTTTTTGACAGATTAATATGGAAAAGTATTTCTGATGGGGAAAGTGTTTCTTGTTGCCAGCTTTTTTGCCTTTGGATTGTTTCCATTTCCTACTTCTGTTCACCTGGCCTTTGTAACTAGTTTTCCACTTGCATTTTTCTCTGCCAGATTGGAACAGATGTTTGCACTCACCTGGGAGAACAGATGTTTTCAGAGAGTATTAGCAAGATTCTAAAATAATTTAGAGGAATAAAAGCCCTGTTTTCAGTAAGTTGCCATATGTTGAAATATGAATGCATTTGTTTAGTTTTGCATTAGGACATCCAATTCCTCCTCCTCCTCCTCTTTTGGAGGCAAATGTTAGGCTTGCATTATGATTTGGAGATACAGTACCAAATTGGTTGTACTTCTTTTTTTTCATATTCTTTCATACAATCAGTCCTTTTTAAAAAATGGCATTGTAATATGAAAACTGTGCAAAATCCTATTAGAATATGGAATACAATTTAAGCTTTGGAACTATATAAATAGTACCTTTGTGCCAGTCTTTTATTTTGTACCTTAAGCCATATGTATAGGTGTTATAGAGCAAAGCCAAATACTTCTGTAAGAATTTGAGGCTGCTACAGCAACAAAACACCTTCTGTGGTCTTTTCTCCTGTGTAATTTACTTATATCTGGTAGGAAGGAAAGTTCCTTGATATGAGATGCTCCAAGATAAAGGAATTTTTTGACTGGTACTTTAGAAAATCATCTAAAACATTGAATATTTCACTTAAATTGTCTCTTTATTAAAATATTGCTCTTATTGGAACCATGGAGACATTAAACTGGCTTACATAACTGCTTTATGTTGATAAAATTAATAATTACCACCATAGTTCACTGGATTCTTTCAAAATGAAAGGAGCAATGGGAAGGTTGGATTAATAGCATATGAATTTAAGAAAATGTGAAACCCTTAGGTATATACTTCTGTAACCCACTCAGTTTGATGAAAATGCACATTCTGCTACACAAAATTGAATGTTTATATATCAAGGAAGCAGAACACACACACACAGACACACACCAAACAGTTCTTGCAAAGTCCTTAAAATAGTTAAGTAGATTGTAGTAATTGCGTTCAAAAAAATAGCTGATTCAGGAGAGGACTTCCTTGCTAGAAGCACTAAGGAAGTGCCAAACCAGCCTGTAGTGTTTCAATTTAAGATGTGCGTGCAGCCCCAGAAAATCTCATTCTATTGTGGCATTTTTCTCTGAATGCATCTCGGATTCGCTATATTTTATGTTATTTGTGGGCTTCTTTGTTAGTGATTGTAGAGTGATTTTTAAGCCTAGGCAATTCATTCGTTAGAAAAATAAAAAATGTTTTAAATGAATTCCTCAGCACTTGATGCAAGATTGCCATTACGGTTAGGTTGAATAGCATTTTACTGCATTTTTATAGGAGTAAGAAGTATACAGACTATAGCTAAAGTAACAGGATATTTTCAGGTTCAAAGAAAAATTGTATTTTGAAGTATGCATGGCCGAGAACATAGCATCTGTCAGTAAATTGTGGCCCCAGGAAAAGACACAGCTAATACAAGAAGTTGCTGAGAATGTTAAATGAATGCTCTGCAGCTCTGAAGCACCATTTTCCCCTCAAAGCTGAATCACTGCACAGCCTCAATTTTTTCTGTCCCTCAACTTTCCAGTTTAGAAAAGACACTTAGCACATGCAGATCTACTAATCTCTTAAGGTAACCCTTTTCCAACTACGTCCAACAGGAAATGTTCTTGTGCTAGTGGTTTTACTTAAAGAGTGGTAAGCTTTTCTAAAACAAAATTAACATGCTTAAATGTAATAAAGAGCACAAAGGACTTGATTTGTACAAAGAAAGTAGTAGTTTTCCCTAGCCCCAGTTAGAGAGGGATTGAAAGTTCAGATCATGGCTGGGTGTTTTGCTGGATGTCGTGTCAATCTCATGTGAATTACCTGTCAACAGAACATTGATAGTATTATGATTCATTAAATAACTCTGATCTTAAATGCATCAACTTTAAGGTGCTATGAACGTTGCTACAATTGTCATCTTTGCTGACTCTGTTATTCTTGCTTGATAGGTGGGTTTCCAGTTAACATTAACATCTATTTGATGTTATATGATAGGTGGCATAGTATTAAATTGTTCTTGCTCATTGGTATTTACTTCTGCACAAATAAGATTTGGTGTTGTATTTTGTGCAGAAAATACAATATTCCACTACCAGCGGCAAAGGTAAACACCCTAAACAACTGATTCTTTCTCCTTTTCATCATTTCCAGTAAGATGACAGAGTGGGAGCCAAGTAAGGCTGTCCTCATGATTGCATGTGGTATGTGTGTTTTTGGGGGGAGGGGAGCGGCACTTACTTGGACAGAGCTGAGTTTTGGGCTGCCCAGGCTACATTTGAAGAGAGGGCCAACCTGGCATGTATTACCAAGACCTGGCTGGATTTGGAAGTGGGGGTAGCCCTTTCTGAGATATGCCGAGTGGGGTTTCAGGTGTGGCATCAGCCGAGACTCCGGGGCTGGAGTGGGGGTGTGACAGTTGTCATCCGGGAATCCCTTGCTGCTTTCAGGGGTGCTGATTATGATTCTGGGGCACTTCAATCTGCCTTCTCTTGGAGTGGGGTCAGAGATGGCTCGGGAGGTCATGGCCACCATGACAGCCATGGGCCTATCCCAGGTCATCCAGAGCCCGACATGGGACAGTGGTCACACTCTGGATTTGATGTTCCTGTCAGAGCAGTGGCTACGTGATCTGAAGTTGGGGGAGCTTTTGGTATCTCCCTTGTCATGGTCAGATCACGCCCTGGTTTCCGTGGGATTCTCTAGCGCCACTACCCACTGCAGGGAGGCTGAACGCATTAGATTGGTCCGCACCCGGCAACTGATGGACTCGGATGGGTTTCAGAGGGAGCTGGGGATTCCTTCTGCTGGTCTGCTGCACAGTCCATCCAAAGCCTTGGTTTCCGCTTGGTATAAGGGGCCGGCTGAAGCCTTGGATCGGATCGCACCCATGCGACCACTCCCTTCCCGTGGATTCTGTCACTCCCCATGGTTTACAGAGGAGCTGAGGGAAATGAAACCAGAGAAGAGACATCTAGAGCATCACTGGTGCTCAACCAAGGCCGAGATTAACTGGACATGGGTTAGAGCCTCTATTAAAGCCTACCTTGTGGCGGTAAGGGCAGTGAAGTGGCAGTACTTCTCCGCCCTTATTGGGTCTGCAGATTGCCACCCTGCAGCCCTGTTTCAGGTGACATAAGCCCTCTTGGGTAAAGGGGGCCCGGAGCACCTTTTGCAGCAGTGTGCAGAGGAATTGGCTCAGCATCTGTCAGATAAAATCGCTTGGATTCGCTCACAGTTGGATGACAGTTTTGTTGCAGCTCCAGAGGAGATGCCTGGGGTGGAGTCTTGCCTGGTTATCTGTTGGACCCGAGGAAGTGGACAGCGTCCTTTGAACTGTGAGCTCAGCCACCTGCTCTCTAGATCCATGTCTCTCCTGGCTTGTGAAAGCGGCCCAGGGAGTGTCATGTGAGTGGGCTCTAGCGGTTCTTCCTTGAGGGAGGGGGTTGTTCCTTTGCCTCTTAAAGAGGCTTTGCTGTGCCCCCTCCTCAAAAAGCCATTGCTGGATCCCACCATAATGGGCAACTTTTGTCTAGTATCTAACCTCCCTTTTTTGGGCAAGGTGGTTGAGAAGGTGGTTGCATGACAGCTTCAGAGGGCCTTGGATGAAGCAGATTATCTGGAGTCTTTTCAGTCAGGATTCAGACCTGGGTACAGGACAGAAACAACATTGATCACACTTTTGGACGATCCATCCTTCCCCTACTTAACCTATCTGTGGCTTTCAACACCACTGACCATTGTATCCTTCTGGATCAGCTCAGGGGTGGCATGGTGCTGTGCTGGTTTGCCTCCTTTTTCCAGGGTCGATTCCAGTCCATGATAATTGGGTAGGAGAGGTCCTGCCCTTGGCACCTACTATGTGGGGTGCCATAGGGTTCGGTGCTCTCCCCTCTTCTTTTAATATCTGTGCGAGGCCCCTGGGTGAGCTCATCTGTTGGCACAGGGTGAGGTACCATCAGTATGCTGATGATACCCAATAATACATCTCTGTCCCTGGCGAATTAAGTGATGCTGTCAACAGCTTATCCCAGTGCCTGGAGGCTGTGAGGGTCTGGATGGGGAACAACAGGCTTCAACTGAACCCTGGCGAGACTGAGTGGCTTTGGGTTTGGGGTCCTGCTGGGATCTGGGACTATACCATCTTTGGTCCTAGATGGGGTGACACTGCCCCGGACAGACCTGGTACGCGATCTGGGAGTCGTGGCTAGGAGGGCCTTCGCGCAGCTTTGTGTTGTGCACCAATTGCACCCCTTCCTGGATTGGGAGGCTCTGCTCACAGCCACTCATGCCCCAGTCACTTCCAGTTTGGACTACTGTAATGCGCTCTACATGGGGCTGCCCTTGGAGAGTATCAGGAAGCTTCAACTGGTGCAGAATGCTATCTCTTGGTTGTTGCTGCAGATTTATTGATCATTGCTTTTTCCTTCTTTCTTCCCAGATTGCTAAAAGGTTACATAGAGGCTAATTCAGCACTGCAGTCCGTTATTTTGAAGCAATGCACAACATGTTTTAAATTTGATCCATTTCAGATTTGAAATTGCCCATTATAAGCTCAAAACAATTGTCCCATATTGGAAGGGCTGGAAGTGTTACGACAACAAGTGTTTTAGGACACTAGAGGACAGTGGTTGGAAAAGGAAAGGGTTACCTTAATACAGTAGATTAATAGATCTGCATATGCTAAGTGTCTTTTCTAAACTGGAAAGTTGAGGGACAGAAAATATTGAGGCTGTGCAGTAATTCAGATTTGAGGGGGAAATGGCACTTCAGAGCACGCAGAGCATTCATTTAACATTCTCAGCAACTTCTAATATTAGCTATCTTTTCCTGGGGTCACAGTTTGCTGACAGATGCTCTGTTCTTGGCCATGCATACTTCAAAATACCATTTTTCCTTTGAACCTGAAGCACTGAATAGCCCCCTTCCCCATCCCCAATACACTTGTAAATATTTTGTTAATGCATTGCTTGAAAATTGATGATTCTCTGTAAAGTAGTGGATTTCCTGCCATGGTAGGCTAGATTACCTTTGAGAAACTTTCCAGCTTGATATTCATTCACTTTTATGAAATCTTAGTAGCTTTTGGATATTTAAATGTTCTACTTAGTACCATTTTAATAAATTTTATTGCTTTTTAATTAATAACAAAAAGGAAATAAACACAGAAATAATAATATAATAAACACAATATAGTAGTAAAATAAACACAAAAATAATACATAAGAAGAAAGAAAACATTAGAAGGTGATATTACAAAAAAAGTGACAAAGTATAAGAACAAAAAAACCCGCTGTAGTATGCATTATACAGTAAATAGTTACACATCTATATATATTTATCTAATGCAAATATTATTCAAATGCATATATATTTCCAATACATTTATATAACTCATTTTTAACCCACTGTATTTTGTATAAATGAGTCCCATATTTCATTATATTTTCCATATAAAGTCTACATCTATAGGCAATCCGCTCGTAAGTGGCAAGTGTAATCAGGTCGTCCGTCCATTGACTAAATGGGGCCATACACTTATCTTTCCAATGTTGTAATATCACTCTTTTGGCCATAGTAAGGGCATGGAGAATTCATTTACATTGTCCAGTTGTCAAGTTCCATGTACCAGATATATAGTTCAACAGAATATTATCCTCTGAAAATTTTAGCTTTTGTCACACAATCATATAGTCCAGGACTTTCTCTCCAAACTTGCTAAGTATAGGACATTGTAAAAACGTATGTTTTAAAGAAGCATTGTCCTTATTACATCTCCAACAAAATGCTGTTTTTGACAATCCTTTTCTATACATATGTAGTGGAGTCCAATAAGTTCTAAATATTATTTTTTGTTGTATAAGTCATAATTTAAGGTCCATGGACACCCTTGGTATAGAAGTTAAAACACTCTCCCATTGTCTAGGCAATATAGAAACCTCTAATACTTTATTCCACTCAATATCTTTATTGTACTCAATCTGCATATCAAATTGATTTATTGATAACAAATATCTATATAAACTAATAATACGTTTTTCGTTTCAAAGGATTTAACAAGTTGTTCTAATATCTCAGGTGTCTCAGAAGCTGAAAATATTGCTGGTCCAAACAATGTTGTTAACAATGTTGTAATTGTAAATATTGCCATTGGGTTACATCTGGTAGATATTTATCTCTTAACACAGCATACATTAAAAATTCATATTTATCATCTATCAATTGGTCCAGAGTCAATATCCCCACTTCCATCCAATTTTTCCATATCACCATCTTTTTCCCAATTTTTAAAGTTGGGTGTCCCCATAAAATCAGTTTGGCATGGGAAAAAGGGTCAAATCTTTTTTTATTGGACATTCCATTCCATAGCTTTCTAACTAATGAAATTGTTTCCAGAGATATTAGAGTTTTAGTATATTTCAATCCTAATGCTGTCCATCTGACCAAAGATGTTTTTATATATATATTCCAAAGTTGCCCAAATCAGAAAATTAACACCACTTGTTGGCTTCCACGATTTAATACTTGACAACAGGTAAGCTTGATGATATAGCTCCAGATCTGGGAGACCAAATCCTCCCTCATTAATTGATAATCGCATTTTCTGTAAAGATTTTCTTGGAATTAAAGAACTGTATAGAAATTTTCTAAACAAATAATTTATTTTCTGAAAATATTTACTTAGCACAATTTTTTGCTGTTGTTTTAATTTTTTTCGTAGAGGGATCAAGGAAGACAATTGTGTAGTGTACGTGTTCTACTGTATACAGTAAGCTTTTGGTTTAATGGACTGCAGCTTCACAGACTCTGAATACCATGAATAAGTTTTTCTTTTGGACCCCACTCCTGTTTAATAGAGGATTGTTTACTGAATCAAGGGTTTGTCCATTTAATTGTTATTTTACTGCAAATGAAGCCACTTATGTGAATGTATACAAATTATGAAAAATGATGAAATTTAATGGACATCTCTTCCCCCAAGTCTTTAAATCAAAGTTTTACTGTAATGTATGCATACATTATATTATATTTTATTCATTTTAATCCTTGAATAGGAATGAGCAGGTTATATGGACAGGGTATTGCATGATCTGATGATCTTTCAGTGTATCTATTTCAGAAACAATAGCCATGTTTGCTTATAACTTGCAACAAGCAGCGGGCTGCTGTATGTTGCTTGGTTCTTTGTGTGAGTGGGTGAAGCTAACAACCCTGTAAGATTCCATCCATCATTGGCTTATTAGAACATGTGTAGTACAGAATGTAGCTTGTTCCTTTTCTAAGTACTCAGATTTTAAAACATGTTCATTCTTGGTTTCTCAATCTGGCTTATTTAGAGAATAATAATCTAAGCTTGTAGTTTGCAAAGAGAACACAGATAGAGCCACCAGTGATTGTTAGTTACACCCTCTCGCAGGGAGAAATCAAGGGTGAGGAATCGAAGGAGAGGGATTGAGCAATTTGCCAGTTTGTTGCATATTCCTAGAAAAATCAAAATTCTAAAGAATTTTGGCTTAATGTTGAGTGTAAGCAGGCACCACTGAAATGATGAACCAGGCTTTCAAAGACTTTCTGAAATTGTTACTGTGTTTATATATTTATCCTTTGGATTGAAAACATCTTAATGTCTTCAGTGTTGTAGTAATGTGGTGGTAGTCATAAAAGAGAAAAAAGCTATTATCTGCCTTCAAGTCATAGGAAGAAAAAAATCAATTTAAATAGCCAAGAAATACTTTATTTTGGGTTTAAATATTTCCATTTTGCCTGGAACCAGTTTTGATCTCGACTAATGATTTTAAGTAGAACATTATTCAGTGATGCAACTTACATTGATGTGCTTACTTTGAAGTCTTGGCTGAATAATTACAAATAATTATATTGGTCAGTAAGACTCAGCAGAGAATTCTAACTGTTCTTTCAACTGAAATTACTTTGGCATCTTCCCAGGTTCATGGTAAATGGGCCCCATCATTAAGTGTGTTGGTGCATTTGCTTCAACTAATGTGTTATAAGCCAGAATCAGCAGAGTCCTCTGGATGAGACGATGGTTGGGATTACTATAATTTTTTTCTCCAGTGGGAGAACTCAAGGGGAGACTAACAGGAGACTGTCTGAAACTGATGGATCCTCAGATTAGTGGGACTTCTGTTTGGAGGAAAGGGAGGGGGACTCAAGTTCCTTCTTCTAATCAGTTGATTGTATATTTGCAGCACTTGGTTGATGCAAAAAAACCATCCCATTTCTTAGGATAGTCTTAATTAAGTGAGAGTTTGGCAGTGCAGCTGCAGGAGATGAGTACATTGCATGGATAAAATAATCAAATGTGGAGATTGTGGTTCTTCTGCCTGTGGCTGGTGATTTGGTCTTTATTTTTTAATCCTACATGATAAGGATCAAAAAATAAGGAATTCCAGTAATTTAAGCCCCTCCCTCCTCCCTTCCTTCCGTCCTTTTTTTTGGAATTAAAAAGTTGAGGTCTAATAAAGATTTCCATTTAGGTATGTCCAGCCTTCCCCCCCCCCCCCCCCCTATATTCACACCAATTTACTGTTTCCTTATTTTGGGTTGGCTTTAGTTTCTCTTGTTGAATCAAACATAGGCTTTTTCCTTTATATCACTTAATACTTCTCTGTATTGTAAATGCTTTGACTTTGTCTCTTAATTTGATTTTCATGTGTGTTTTTATCAGCATAATCTTACAAAGAGAATAATGCAGGATTCAAAACTTAAGCTTTAATACTTACATTATTTTTTTATTTCTGTCACTTGTACATTTTCATAATAGAAAAAAATAAAAATAATTGTAAACATGTAATTCAGTGTTCTTAGTAATCCCATAGCATTCTTATTCTAGAGAAACAATTTCAAATTTAGACAAGTGATGTGAAATTTTGAAATTATTAAATGAAATTAGTGTAATTTATTAAATAATTTGTGTACATTAATAGTAATTTTTAAACTATTTAATTGATTCATGCTTCCTATGTTGGAAACACTTTGTATATGTTATATATATCTAGAAATATTCTCCATTAACCAGATGAACTGAGTTTTTAAAAAACAGATGAGAAATTTTATGATCAAACACATTTTACATTTTTATTTTTTAATCCTACATGATAAGGATCAAATAATAAGGAATTCCTTATATTAAATTATATTAAATTTTATAGTTGTACTTGAAAATAGCTTAAAATACTAAATATATGACAGTATATGCTTCCATATACTTGGAATGTGAAGAGGTGGCATATAAATATGAAATCAAATACATTTTAAGTCTCTTTGTATTTATATTCCACCTCTTCACTTTACTGATACTGGGCAACACCACATACCAGCTGACATCTGCTCATACAGCCAGGCATTTCTTTTGCTCTCTCCTGCTACATTCCTATTACCATCAGATCTTCTCAAAATACTCTGTTTTGAAGTTGAAACAGTTGTTTCAAATTTGAAATGGGTCATTCCAGCCATTCTGGAAGTTTTCCAAGCTCAAAATAACTTAGTATTGTATTTAAACTTTTTCATAATAGTTGGAGAAACCCATCTTGAACTCAAAACATTTCATATTTGCAATGTTTTGCACACTCTTATTCTGGAGGGTTCCCTAATTGGGCATTGTAGATACAGGAAGAAAAGCCAATTCCCTAATAATAGTAGTTTGTTTCATAAATTTAGTTACAATAGTATCAGTGTATTTCTAAAATAGTACAGTGGTACCTCGCGTTACGAATTTAATCCGTTCTGTGACTCTGATCGCAACTTGATTTGGTCGCACCGCGAGGCAAATTTTCCCATAAGGTTCAATGTAAATACGGTTAATCCGTTCCGCCCTCCGAATTTGATCGCACCGCGAGGCAAATTTCCCCATAAGGTTCAATGTAAATACGGCTAATCCGCCCTCCGAATTTGGTCGCGCCGCAAGGCAAATTTCCCCATAAGGTTCAATGTAAATACATACGGCTCTGCATTTTCTTTGGAGCCATGCTGACAAGCACACCAAAAACCTTCCAAACGCCACAAAACACACCACAAGCCTCACCGAATGTCTCCTTGCTACCACGATCTCGCCCACAGGAAGCCGTGACCATGTGGCAGCAGGGCAAATGGCCACAGATCCAGTTTGTAGCGCGGGGCGGAGGTCGCACGGCGAGGTAAATTTTGGGGGCCGGAGCTGATCGTATCGCGAAAAATTCGTAAGGGGGGGGCGTTCGTAACCCAAGGTACCACTGTATTTTGAAAACTTCTGTTACTAAATTCCATCCCACATCATTGATTACTACTTACAGAATAACTAGCAGAAATTAAGTAGAAATATATGCCACATGGAAATATGCCATAATTTTTCTTGCATTTTATTTCAAGTTCTATAAGGAACACAAGAGCACAATTCTATGATACAACAAAAGAGCACCATTAAAAAAAATAAACTGTATCTAATTGGATAGTAAGAATGGGGAATGGAAAGCATTTAAAGCATACCCAGTATCAGTGTTAGGATACAATCTTATTGTCCCTAACAGGATGAGTGGAAAAGAAGGGTTGCTGGGGGAGGGGGGTCCTTTCTTGATCCCTGAAAGCAAGAACAAAGATTCAAGCAAAAAACAAAATAACAAATTTTGGCAATTTGCTTAATTTTCGTTATGCATTAATATGATATTTCCTTATCAGTTGTTTGTAAATAAAGTACTCTTTTATCATTTATATTAACATTTATCACAATCTGCCACATGCTATTTCTTTTTTACATTTAGGGTCATTTACTGCATTTTTCCTTAACACAAGTATCAGCACTGATTTTATATTGATGATGTATTTCTTACTTCTCTGTCAAGCAGTAGGTAACAGAACTGAAAAGAATGTAGTAGAGCTACATATATTCTCTTCTGTTGGAAGAATGTAGTTGAGCGTGTAAACTTACTTGTTTTTAAATAAGAGTGATAAAAATTAATAGACTAGATCCTTAATTCAGTGGGCAATAAATTGTTCCATTGTAGCAATTGGAATATGACTTTGATATCCAGATATAGATGTGATGAAGGCCAGGAAGTTGGATAAACTCTGAATGCAGAGAAGTTGGAGACAGCGAAGAAGAAAAAAACAGTGGATTGTGGAAAGAACATGAAGATGAAGGAGAAAGGGAAAGAAAGAACAAGGAAGAGTCCATTAGAGTTGGGCAGCTGATAACTTCAAATAAATAAATTAAGAAAAACTGCATGAAGGAAAACATTAGAGGCAGAAAGAAAAAGTGGTGGGGTGCAACATGATTAGAGGGATTGTGAGAGCTCTAACTCCATTCTGACGTGAGAGTAAAGGCTTTGAAAGGAAGGACAAGGAGGGTCTGGAGGTTCCTGGGTTGTGGGGAGTTATGGTATATGGATTCTGCTTGGGGGCTAGTAATATTTTGTTGACTGGCAGAACAAACAAGATTAGCTGGAGGTGTATATTAATTAATTGGGATGAGAATATGTAAGTGGTGGGCAGGTGCTACATCTCAAGGTTTGGGTAAATGGGCAAAGACTGGGCCATTTGAGGGAACCTGAGGGTGAGAGGCAAATTTTGACAGTGACCAGCAAAGATGGTGTGTGACAATAGGTACTGGGCAGACTGTTATGTAAGAGGGATGGGCAATTTGGTACCAGTCCCCTCTTTTTTACCTCAGTAACCTGTTCCTTCAGTCCTGGGCATCACATTTGGAGCTGAAAAGGAAATGCTATGGAGATCTTGACCCAATGTGTGGAGGCTGCAAGGGTCTGAGTGCAAGAAAATCAGTTGAGGTTAAGCAAGAAAGAGTGGTGGTTTGTCTAGCAACCACGTGGTGGCTGAGCGGCTCTCCTGCTGTCTATAAAGGTTGTTGCCCTTTTCCCAAAATAGCAGGCCTGGAACATGGGATGGAACTCAGCAGATAGAAGCCACAGACAAGAGTGCTTTTGCCTAGATTAGTCTGATGCTCTGTAACTCATGCCCTCATTTCCTCCCAATTGGATTGTTCCAATGTGCACCACCTGGGGCTGTCTTGAAGACTACCTGAAAATTGCAATTAATACAAAATGCAGCAGCCACACACTGGTGGGCACAATTATCAGTATAACACCTAATTTGTGGGCACTGCACTGGCTTCTGGTAGGTTTCCAGGTACACTCAAGGTGTTGATTTTAAAGCCCTACAGGGTAAAGGTCTAGGATATCCCATTGTCTCTGAATGGCCTGTCAATTCTGTTCAGGAGAAGGTGGACTGATTTGATTTGAAATCTCTAGACGTGATATTTCGACAACCCAGAAATACAATAAACGAATAAATAACTATCCATTTTCTAAGGCAGCCAGATTTTATTAGTGATCTTCAGATGAGTTGGACCACAATATCCATAATTCCTAAGCAAACTGACCATTGTTCCCAGTAGGTAGGTTTTATTGGAGGAAGCTGACTGAAGGGAATGTCTCTTTCCTTGTACTAGGAGAATGAGAACTTGGCAGGAGTAGGAAATATATTAGGGAAGATTTTCTTTATACCAAGAAATTCTGAGGTCATTCCTATTCAAACTTCAAAAGAAAATCTGCATAGGACAAAGCTCAATGTCACTGCATGTATTTTGCAACTACAGCATCTACGTACCCTGGTCCCTCTGGAAATCCTCTGTTGTTCAAAGTAAACAATAGTAGTCAAGATGACTTAATGATCTGATTTGCTGTAAGGCAGATTTCTGCATTTATGTGAAGCTTGATTTTTGTTGTTCAAGCACAGAGTGTGTTCTTGTCAAGAGAGGGATTAAAATCGGCTTTGCCTTGTTCTGATAAGTTGCTCTTTATCCCTTTAATCAACATGGGGCTCTGTTTTTTGGCAACCCGGTATATAAAATGGTAAGGGGGAAAGATTATTTTCAAAAGTTTTTTATTTTTGCCAGAGTTGCTGACCTTGCCAAGTTGCCTCCCTGTTTCTCCCCACCCAGGATTTCCGATCTTTGGAGCAGGCAGGAAGAGCTGTAGTCTGACTTAAATGCTTGTGTATTGCTTCACTTCTGAATGACTCTGATAGTAGGCTAGCCAGCCATTACATGTCTTTGTTAAGGAGCTATTCTCTTTAGACTGAAGGGGGAGGATATATGTGATGTTCCTTAATTTATTTCCTCTTGATCCTTTTTGTACAGAAACATTCTCAAAATTCTGTTCACTTTTTGTATCTTGTCACCTGGGTTATTCACTTTATGCACATTCTGTCATTTACTTGTAATAATTTATTCATTAATTGCAAAATTCTTCAGGAAGATTTGCTTTTGCAAAAAAGGAGTGGTGGGAAGAGGGGGAAGAGACTTGAGTAGGGCTAACATATTTGGGCTATAAAAATCTCAGTGAGCATTAGATAGCAGGAAACAGAAAACTCGAACTCTTTGCTGCCCTCTCAGAGACATGCAGATTTTTGCAACCCAGATGTGATAGCCCTAGAGTTGGAGTTCTTGAATTTGGAAATGATTTTTATTATGACTGAGCAGGGGTCCAGACTGAAGGGGGAAAGGTGATTAACATCTCCTGCAATAAGTTGTAACTTCCATTAAATGATACTTCTGATGTAAGAAGCCGTATACACTCTCCAAATCACTGTTTCTGCTTTAAGCTGTATTGCTGTATAGCTCTAATTTTTATCACCAAGAGGGAAACTTGTTTCTTCTTGACATCTACTTAGCATCACAATGGTAGAAGAGCTTAAGCTGATTGAACTTCTCATAAAGAAGGATGCCACATAAGGCATTTGTTCAGTGTTTCTAAGGTAAAATCCCTCACAGAGCTGATTTATAAATACAGAACACTTAACTAAATGTTTAAATATAATATTTACCCCACATATCATTAGAAAAAGAAAATAAATACAGTAGCAGTACACTAACATTAACAAAATGCCTACTGGAGCAAATGCTTCCTTAAAAACTTTTAAGAAGTCAATAGAAGATGGGAGAATGTTCATTGCAGTAAGGAAGATATTCTACAGATATGGGGCTGGTCAAGGAAAAGGCCTTTTTTAAAATCTTTGACAGTTTCATAACTTTTACTGGAATACCAAAGAGCAGACCCTCAGATGCTGATCTTAAATGTAAGGCAACCTGTAGTTTGCAGAATAGTTGTAATGTAATGTAAATCCCTGATTCCTGCATTTTAATAAAAATAAATCAGATCTGGAAACCTTCCACTCTGGTTTCCTGGGTGCTAACTTGAATAATAATAGATACATTTATTAATGTGCTCTGATGCAAATTATAGGCTATCACAGCTGAAGCTCAGTAGCCATGGCTAATAAGTCATGCAGATATTCTTCCAGGGTTCTCTGTTCTGAGCAGTTGCCTCAACTTCTGTGATATTTGAGAGTAACTACTGTGCTTCATAGTCTCTGTCTGGCTGATCCAGGTCTTTTTGGTGGCACTTTTAGTTACTTTCCAGCCAGGTGGACTTTGCTTTTCCAGCAATCACCTAGGCTGGCATGCTACATCCATTGTGCAGACATGCCCAAAAGAAAGTGTGATTGCAGTGCTAAGGAGGAATATTATGTCACTTAATCAAATGGAAATCTTTAAAAAGTGTATCAGATGGAAGGTATGTTTTCCTGGAAAATGTTTGTTACAGTAACTACCCATCACTGATGCCATTGCTTCATAGATGCTATCTGGAGCTTAGTTGGCAAGCTCTTGGCTTGGATGGATCATGGCTCAATGTAGCTCTGGCATTTCTATGCTCTTAACTGTAACATAATATGTTATGCTTGCTTTAGCATTAACTGGCTAACACAAACTGGATTTTCTTGTAGGCTTTACATACCCATCTCAAAGGTTGGCTTATCCCCTGGGTACAAAGGGATGGACTTGTTTATTGTAATCACAATTAGCAGCAGTACTAATACTACACCAGGTGAAGTCAAGCCAGAGAAAGAAGGAAAATCCATGTGAGCAAGGAATATGCAGGCATGTGGCATGCTTCTAATCTCCCCTTCATGACTGGGCAAGAGGAACGTTGTATCCACAGCAGGCCAAAGTAAGCAGAATTTCAGATGAAGATTTGCTAGACCCTTCATTTGCTAAATTGCAGAAAACAAGGTATAAATTCTCTTTATGTGGATGTCATACCAGTGTTTCACGGTTTACTAGAGAATCTCAGGCATTTTTTCTAAGTATGTGTGTTGTAGTCAAGTTATAAATTATTAGGGTTGGGAAGGGATTGCAACGATGCTGTTTTGGACATGCATTCCATTTGATCCATGTGTGCCCTACTTAGTAGTATGAACATTGATGGACCTTTTTTAGATTGTTTAGCCTATTTTTTATTAGCACCATTGTTTATGATGGTAAAAGAAGGCAACTTTGGGCATAAATAGTTGCCTATATATTGCAGCTAATGAGATGGGTCCCGGTTCATGAACATTGATGTCATAATGTATTTTAGGCATTAAAAATTGGCAATGCTTCATTCTTGTTTCAGCTGATTTACAGAACTATCTCTCTTCACAGAGAACGGATTGTGAAATTTTGTATCCTGGTGATCAGTGCTGGTAGGAATTCAAGGTATAATATTGCTGCGTAATGTGTGGTATGAATATTAGTTCTTCACATCAGAACGTAGCACCCTGCCCCCATTAAACGCATAATAGCTGTAACATTCCCTAGCAATCAGCCATTTGGAGTATATTAGCTCAGGGCTTTTTTAAAACGATAATACTTTTCATTTCAGTTTATTCCCCTCGGTATGTTTTCTGTATCTTAAAAGCTATATCCTATAAAAATTGTAGCCTGGCTTCTTTATTTCACATTGAATAGTAAGTACATTTATACAGAATTACATCACATACCAAATAACCCTGCAGCATGCACAAATGACCTATGTGCTGCAGCATTAAGTAGCTGGGATAAGAAAAAAAAATCCCCAGGGTTCCCCTTTTTAAATACTGACTATGCACCAATTCAGTCATTTTTTTCTAATTAAGGAAAAATCCTCTGATAATAAACAAAGAACTAGGGAAACATCAGGATGAAAACAGAAAGCATTAATCCAACTATTAAAAACCATTTTAATGAAGCATTCATTTATTTTTTAAATGCATATTCTTCAGTAAGTTCCCTGGGCATATTATAGGAAATTTAAAACTGCAGAAAATATATTTTAAAACAAAATATTTAAAAACACTGTTTTGTTTTCTTTTGCTTTGTTTTATAAACTAAAAAAGAAGAAAATACAAATGTCAATTTTGATACATTTAAAATGTTACCAAGCCCCATGGTTTAAATAGGGTAAAATTGACAGACGGTTACATGGGAAGTAGCCTAAAATATCTTAAATAAGATGAAAATATTATGATAAATGAAAAATGCATGAAAACCTATTATTGTGGAACACTTAAGGAAATTTCAGCGAATTGCTTCAAATCCTCTCTCTTGCACTTCTGTGGGAAAAGCTTGATTATACATTATACATACATACATACATACGTACATGTATAAACATTTCAGTGATCCACTTTAGCTTGTCAGTATCAATTTGCTTTTTTCATGTAGTGAAACTTGGTGTGTTAAGTTCCATTTACAGGGAACATAGCCAGGAAGAACATGTGCACTTTGCCAAAACAGTGACGACCGTAAGGTCATATTGACAGTTCAGTGAATTTGAAACCAACAGCAAAATGTTTAAAAGCAGCAAAACCATAGTCAGCAGAAATAAAGCAAATATAAATCCACATAAAAGTTACCAGCTCAGATAATACCCATTGGATTAGGAAGTCTCAGAAAATGCAAGGGTTTTCAGCTGGTGCTGGGAATGTCATCCCTTTAGGTACAAGATGAGTCTCTTTAAGGAGAGTATTTCCAAACAAAATTAAGCCCCTTGGGAAGCTCTTTTACCAAAATCTTGCCTTACCTGAACATGAAGAAAGCAAGATGTAGCCCTACCAATAGTAGGCTGTGTGGATTATGCTAGCTTCCACGTTTTAAAAGATAGGCCTTACAGATACACTCAAAGAAAAAAGCATAGATAATGCTGCGTACAAAAGCATATTTAGGAGAGAGTGAGTTAAAATCACTTAACATGTTTTTCGTTGCAGATGCTTGGAACTCATAGAGAATTTTCCAGAAACAATATAAATGCTAGACTGTTGTGTGCAATTGTAATTACAGCTATTTTTCCAGACAGTTTCAGCATTAAGGTAGCTGTAAAATGTAAGTGTGAATAGCCTCTAGACATGTGGTCAAAAGTTAAAATGCCATTGAACTGTAGTTACCTGTGGTATTACACATGACTCTTAAGGATTTCTTAAGTTATTATTTTCACAGGAAATTTTTACCCAGGTTTGTTTGCTTTATATATTATGTGATATAAAAAACTAAGAATAGATACATATTTTAGCTACATTGCCCAAAGTTAGGAAAAACAAAGATGTTACTTAAATTTTAAAATATATTCTCTGTTCCTAAAATGTTGAATTTCTTTTTAATTTTATATTTTATTATGTTCTTTTTGATTACAGGGTGGTGGGTTTTGTTAATTTCAGGGTGCATATCATAGGAACATGGTTTTCAATAGTTCAGAAGGACAACCTTCTAAATGGAATGTCTGCTAATTTTAAAGAAAAAAAATTCTCTTAAAATACTGTTGTAAAATTGCTTGGCTTTTTGCTACTGTGTATCAAGGTAAATAAAAATCAGTGATTTTTAAAAATCAGATTTTTTATTTAAATCAGAACCTAAAACAAATATTTTGTAAAATTAACTTAGCTTAAAGATACTAACGTTAATTTATAATTACATTCATTTCTATTTGCTAATGCTAATATAGAGGTGAAATGAGAGAGCAATGAACTCACTACAGCAGACTTCTCTCTAAAGAACAAAGAGAAGATAAATAAACTGAGAATTTGATATCTGGCCAAGGAGGAGGAGGAGTCTGGGTACAAGTGCAAGAGGCAAGAATGAAGAATAGCATTAGAAAAGCGGGAGCAACTTACTAGAGCAACTTGCGACCTTCCCTGCCGGCTTCCCCATAGAGATTGCTTGTGGGAAGCATACTAATTGTTGAACAAGATTATCCATGGTAAATCAGTGTTTAGGCTATAGGCCCAAAACACTGAGATGAAGTATTTTACATTTTAGCTTGGCTTAAAAAAGAAATGGTTTTGGTAAACTTCTCAAAAAAACAGTTGGAATATGGTTTCCAGAGGTAGATTGCCTCACTAAGGTAAATTATTTATTTTAAAAGTACAACAATAATTTATTATTTTCTGAATGAATTGATTATAAGAACATGGAGAGAGGTATTAAATAGGAAGTCACCAAGATCAATCCTGCATTCTACTCTTCACTATTTTTTTCAGTGGCTTGGATGAATAGATGGAATTCTTGCCAGAATTTCAGATGCCACAAAATTGGATAGGGTAACATATCACAGAAGACAGGAGTAAAATTCAAAATAATCTTGATGGATTAGAGAAATAGCTGAATATAACAGAATGAAATTTAACCAAGACAAGTACTGAGTTCTTAAGAAACAGAAATCAAATGCACACATATAAGATAGAGGATGCCTGGCACTTGTGAAAAAATGTTTTGGAATAGTAGTTGATTGCAAAATGAATGAGTCAGCAGCATGATATGGCTGCAGCAGCAGCAACAAAAAAGGCTGCATTTCCAAATTATGGAAAATAATTCTGCTTTCATCAGACTCCCCTCAAAAATCAGGAGGAGTCTGGTTTGGCTATCATAGATTAACATGGCTCTTTTCCTACAAACTCCAAGTATTGCATCCAGTTCTGGGCACACCACACTTAAAGAGGGTTCCAAGAACATGGAACAGCTTCAGAGAAGGGCAGCAAGGATTGTCAGAGAATAAAAAACTAAAGTCTGTAAAGGAGCTGGGCATGTTTAGCCTTGAGAGAAGAGATGAGTGAAAGAGAATGTTATAACAGTGTTTAGATACCTGAAAGAGTATCTCAAGAATGTCAAGACCTATTCTCATTCCAGAGTATAGGATACAGGATATTGGATTTAAGTTACAGGAAGGCTGATTCTGATTGAATGTTGGAAAACATTTCTTTACAGTAAGAGTCGTTCGACAGTGGAATCAATTACTCGGCAAGGTGATGAGCTTCCCTTCATGAGATGTGTTCAAGCAGAGGCTAGACAACCATCTGCCTGGGATGCTTTAATTTGGATTTCTACCCTGAGCAGAACAGTTGATAGCCAGAGTAAGAGAATCTTACTCTGTTCTATGATTCCACAAACCTCTATGCTAAGCATGTCTAATAATGAGTGGCAAATAATAAATGTTGCTTTAAATATGCAATTATTTTTAAAACAAAAGCTTCTATTTTTATATGTTTCCTGAATTATTCTTTGCCTGATCCTTTCATGAAATAATGTTAGTCTCTAATCTTTTAAGAAAAATTACTGAATGGTAATTAAGAGTGCTTGGAAGTCATATATTTGACAAATCAGTTAGAATTAGAACAGGAGACTTTCTGCTGTGATCAGATATTTAAGTGCTATACCGTTCTAGTAGGATTTAATTTATCAGCCTGATGCCTATGAGACTGTAGATTTAAGTGATTTACTTAGTAATAAACTGCCCCAATTCTTTCATTAAAAAATAGCTTTTATATATATTAGTAGAACATTCTCAAGTGATAGGCTGAACACATCCAGCTGAGATCATGGCTAGACCAGTAGTTTCCAGGTAACAGTCTGGGACTGTAATGCAAGTTTCTGGTGCAGGTACAAAATATAATTATTACTACTATTATTTGATTTACATCCCTTTTTCTCAAATAATTAAAATATGTATGTGTCTATGTATGGATCAGAATCTTGGGAGACAGACAAATTTTGCAAAATTTCAGATAATGCCAAACTGTTCTGAGATTTGGTGACCTCATGAAGTTTGGACAGGTTTTTTTTTTTTTTGAATTAGTGTAATTTGGGAACGTGTGAATGTCATCTGGCAGAATCCCATATGCTATGGTATCTCTGTGGTAGTCCTCAAAGACTTTTGATGATGTAGTTGTCTGCATAAAAGGAAAGCCAAGAAATCTCTGGCATGTTATATAGGATTATTTTAAAAAACACATGTCAGAAAGCCCTAGTAGTGAGTTGTACTGCTTGGATTCCTCCATATACTTTTCTCTTTCCAGCTATTTCAGTCTTCTTTGGCCCTGTGATTGGGATTTTAGGAGACTTGATGGTTTTCTATTCCCTAGCCCCAATCCTGATTCTGCTTGGAGTTGGCTCTTTTGAAGCTTAAAACAAGTTCTGGATTTCTTAGAACATTTAAAATAGCACAGAGGAAAGAAGGGCTATCCTGACTGTATCCTAGAATGTTCTGCATCATATTGAATTCTGTCTTGCTCTGGATGACTCGTTTATAGGGTTGTGACAGAAATACAGTCTTCAAGCAGATACTGAGTTCTCAGATGATAGAGCTCAGAATTCTTAAATGTATGCCTTTAGCTGAAGTGAGGAGCTGTGAAAATCCAATGTTGTATAAAGAGAGTTTTAAAAAAAATCAAGATATGATGTTCTTTCTGTATTGCATCTTATAAATGTAGGGCATGCATTTGTTTGTTTGCTTGATACATTTATACGGCCACCCATCATATACATGACTGGGCAGCTAACTGTTAAAAACAGAATAAAAATATAGTAAAAAATCCTCCAAACTTTAAAAATCAACAGAAATAAAATAACATAGCAGCCGAGAACACTGAGTTAACACAACCAAGACCAAGAAACAGGCTTACCCATACTGTCAGGGCCCCAGGCTTGATGGCAAAGCCAGGTTTTCAGTGCCTTGTGAAAAGCCAGCAGGGTCGGGGCAAGTCTCATCTCTGGGGGAATGATGTTCCAAAGGACATGGTCCTAAGAAAGGACTTTAAAAAGGAGGCATGCTGAAAGAAAGGAAGAAGGCGGTGGTGACATATTCTTTAGGCATTGCCACAGCCATTGTTGAGGAATGCTTCTGTCTGAATCAATCTCTCCCTTCCTATATCTCCTGGACAGAAGGGACTCGGCTTAAGGAGAGGAGGAAAAAAGAACTGAGAAGGATATGTACTTCAGCAGTGGGGTGTTTATACAGTGGTACCTTGGTTCACGAACGCTTCTGTTCACGAACAATTCGGTTCACGAACAGCTCCGGTCGCAAAATTTTGCCTCTGTTCGCGAACACTGGATCGGGTTACGAACAGGATCTGCGGCCATTTTCCCTCCCGTGACACGTGGTCGCGGCTTCCTGTAGGGAGGGGGACTCTCCCTCCAAGCAGTAACTGCCTCCCCACCCGCCTTCCTGTCCTCCACGCCAGAAGTCGCATCGAGCAAGGTTAGCTTTCTCTCTCTTCGTACTGTACTTTGTGTCATATTTTTGCGGTTTAAAAAAAAAAAACATATGGTTCAGAACGGATTAACCGTAATTACATTGAACCTTATAGGGAAATTTGATTCGGGACGCAATCAAGAATCGGTTGGCGACCAAATTCGTAGGGGTCAGAACGGATTAACCGTATTTACATTGAACCTTATGGGAAAACTTGATTCAGTTCACGACCAATTCAGTTCGTGACCAGAGTCGCGGAACAAATTAAGTTCATGAACTGAGGTACCACTGTATTTCTTGGCAAGCAGCATTAGAGAGAACGAAAGTCTGAAATATTGCAAACTGGAATTCCACCTATGTGCACCTTTGTGAAATGACTATTTAGAGATTCAAAGAGGGCTCAATGTAAAATACATTATTTCCACAAGATCAATTTTATATTTTTTTTCTTTTGAAAAAATATAAAAATTTAAAAAAACAAAACAAGAACTGACAAAAGGAATAATATTGCTATTACAAAAAAATTGAAGAATGTGATAACGTTTTTGGAAGCTATTCTCAAAATACAGACCATGTTCTGGCTTTTCTACGATATACCAGTAATTTCAAAGAAGTTAAAGAGTTGAACATTTTAATAGTAATTTTATTAAACATTACAATTAAAAGATAAGAACTAATACAAACTAAAAAGAAAAATAAAAAATAGAAAGTGCACAAAACACAAATAGGAAAAAAAGAAATGTATAATGAAATGACTTCCCCCTTCATAACAAGTATAAACAATTTTAGTAGCTTATCACCTTCTCTTAAAATACAACAAATGATCTCTTCTTCCCATATCCTGTCTCTTACCTATAAACAAATCCTTAAAGCCTCATCATTTCAGTCCTGATTTCAGCAAAAGTCCATTAAGGGTTACCAGAGATAACAACATATCTGTTTTAACCTTGATCAAATAAACCAACTTTATATTCCTTCCTTTTACTTTTAACACTCTTGATCTTCTTATATTCCTTCCCTTTACTTTTAATAATCTTGATCCTTAATCCCCTCCAAATAATGTCCTATAATTTGATTTCATCTCATTTTTTTCTTTGTCCCTTCTCACAGAATTTTTCAAAACTTTAGTAAGTTTCTTTTGGAAATCCAATATAAGAAAGATACCCAGGTCAATTTTTTGATTTGGTAAGAATCAACCAGTTTCATTTGCATATCCAATGTAGCATCTCCTTCCACAACATCCCCATACCCGTCATTCTTAAGTCCATTTTCAAATCAGTCTCAGTCCTTTCTGGTAAAACTTGCTCCTCTTTGAAATCATCTTTCAAACACAGTCTATCTGTAATGGTGGACATTTTTAAAATTAACTTCTGGGTTCATTGTTCAAAAATATCCTTCAATACATTCAATGTACTTTGCTCCATTCTGTATTAGTAAGTCAAATTTAAGTGCTTGGCTCCTTTAATTGTAATCCTTAGTTCCCTCTAGGTTCCCTCTAGTGTCCAACCTTCAAAATCCTATCTTATCATATATTTTTTTTAAGTATTCAAAACAACAGTATTTTCCCATGGAAGAGATTCTTATAATTAGTTTCAAAATCTTACTTCAAATCCATCTGGACCTTAGTCCATTTGTAACTTTCCAAAATCAATGTTCTAATCACCCTTTTGCTGTTTATTCCCCCCCCCAGCCAAAAAAAGAATTTTTTAAGTCCTTAAAGTTGTATAAAACTTCTTTCGCTAAGGATTGAAGGAAACTCACCTGGTGTAGTAAAACTTGCTGTTATGAAGGTTCCTAATATCTGAAAAGCAGTTCACAGGCAATTTCCAAAAGTGATTAAGAAAGGAAGTATGCAAACCCAATGTCCTTCTGAAGGTGCCAAACTGCGGTTTGGGCTATGATGGCATTCCCTCATCTCCCAGAGTTCTAAACCCGTTGGAGACCACTGTTTTGTGGTGTCTTTGCGACGAGCAACTGTCTGGAACACTTGTGGGCAATCCCAGTCCTCTCCTTGTCTGGAGAGGAATCACAAAGAGTTGGTACATTCACTAGCTCTTCATTCCATTGTTGATGTCATTTCACCATTTCTTCCCTGGAAGGCCTCAAGAGTTGAAGATTTTTATAGCTGCCTAAATTTCTTTTTGCTTGTGGTAAATGAGAGCACCTAGCTGCCTGTGGCTGATGCTAAAAAGCTAAGCAGGGTTGCATTTAGTTAATGCCTGGTGAGAGACTGCCAGGAAATATTAGGGCTATCAGCTAGACTAAAAAAAAAAAATCCTGGAAAAAGACAATGGCAAATCGCTTCCTTATTGTTGCCAAGAAAACAACATGGTTGTGTCCATGTAGACACAAGGAGTCAAGTTCACACTGAGGGAGCCATCACCTTTTTAAAGAATTATTTAAAAAATCTTGCGAATTGTTTCCTTAAACAATCTTGCAAATACAGTCAATCCTTTATTACAGTCAGTGACCAGAATTCCACTTAAAGAAGGTAGAAATCAAAACTTAAAAAATAAAAGAGGATAAAAAATAACAATAACTAAATAAATATGACTAGTTACAGCAGAGTTACAAACAATAAAAATTTGGCTACATTCAAAGAAATTGAATCATGTAGGCCAGCTAATAACTACTGTACATAAAATAAATGTAGACAAACAGAAACTTTAAAATAAATGTACATGTGTACATTTGACCTGGAGATTTAATAAAGTGGATATAAAATGTAGCCATGTATCATTAGGAAATGGCAATTCAATGGGTCTTATTTTCAGCTGCCCTTCACCACAAGGACAGAATCTTAATAAGGGATTTCCCTGAACTTTATTTCAAGGACAGCTGTTGGAAGTGCATTAAAACATGCTAGGGTTAGTGCTCTGCTAAATTTAGGGGTGGATATTAGTTTAAATATTGTGCTGATCTAAACAAAGATCAGCTGCAAGACAATCCAACCAGAGTATGTGGTAAAACAATGGAAATTTGTGGGTTTGATGTGCATATTTGAGCTGTCCACTGGATGTCTTTGAAGGAAGTGCTATGGTTCAGCTTTATTGCATAGCCATGTTGTGAAGGCTACAATGAACAGATTGCTTTTTATCAACCAAAGTTCTTAGAATAAAGGGTGGGACGATAATAGTAAAACAAGCCATTGTATTACTCCTGACTGAACATAACTTACTACTTTTCCATTTTGGCCTAAGATCCAAAAGTGTATTTATATTGTCCATGTCTTATTTTCTTAGCACCTTTAAGTTTATGGTGAAGACAACAGAGCAGAGATATGAATCTTATCCATAGATTTCCCATTCACGTTTTTTTAATCAAGAAAAACTAGTTTGACTTGTATTTCTTGAGTGGGATGAACGCATTCTGAAATACTATGCTTATTAAAGGATCTAATTTCAGTAAAATAGTTTAAGTGATGCTACTTAAAAGGCTGTGAACTTGAAAACTGCAGGAGTTCTGCATGCAGAATGAGCTATACTTACTTGGGAACTCTGTAACATCTTGTGCCTGGGCTCAGAAGCCAAGCAAGTTGGCCTGGATAGTACTTGGATGGGGAGATCATCAGGGAATACTGAGAACTATAGACTACGCTAAGAAGCTGAAAATTCACGCCAGAAGAAGGCAGTAGCAAGCCACTTTATGGTTGATAAGAGATTGACATGGATGTGTCCATATAGTCACTTGTCTTGAAGGAGACTGGGCCTAAAATAAATAACACTCATAATTGACAATGTGGACTTGCCCCCTCATAGAATAATATGTGGAGACACTGTATTTGAAGGAAAATGTTTCATATTGTATTCCCCCAATTCACATTGGATATGCCCTCAGTGCAGTGCATAGAAGTAGTGATAGGAATATTCATGAATGCAGTGTACTGTAATTTTGAGTGTCTTCCTGCAGATTTACAAAACCAACTTAAAAAGACAGAGAGAGATGCAATGCAATCCTGTATGATTAAGGCAGCAAGCATTATGGCGGACTAAAATGAGGAAAAAAATCCAAACAATATGGATGTGAATGAGGAAATGTGCTTGAACCTTTGTCAAAATCAGTGTGCTTTATACAAACTGAGAAGGAATACAATATGTCTTAAGGAATTGTCAATGAATTGTGAATTTGAGGGAGAAAAAATATACCTATAAATAACATGTAGGAGTTGACATGACAGGTTAGAATCTGCCAGTACCATGGAAGAGTTGTCAGTGGGGGAGGGGAGGGGACAGCATTTGCAAATATTCTCTGTCGTGGAAGTTTTAGTTTAGAGACTCCTTATTTTATATTATGAAGTTATAATTGATTGTAACATATTATTGTATCAATTGTTTTATTGTATGGTTAGCTATAAGTACATAATAAATAATAGTATAGTACTGTGCTTTGGAATTAGTCCAGAAGGTAGGTGGGTAGGTGTCATAAAAGTATTTAATTTCTCAATAGCTAGTTGCATGTCTGTGTGGACGTATGACATTGTCCAAGGCCCATATACACTCCTGCTGGATCAGTGTTTCTCAACCTTGGTAACTTTAAGATGTGTGGACTCCAACTCCCAGAATTCCCTAGCTAGCCACGGCTGGCTGGGGAATTCTGGGGGTTGGAGTCCACACATCTTAAAAGTTGCCAAGGTTGAGAAACACTGTGCTGGATAGTCAGGGGCTGTGGGCCTAAACAGTGCAGTTTCCTACCACTTATGGATAAGAGCATAAAAGACCTTATTTTCAGTCACCTCCTAGATTTTTGTAATTTTGCTTTATGCCATGCTACCTCTTTGTTCACTGCTAGATAGAAAAATTATTTGTATCATTACTAGGTAAATAGAACATAAACAACTAATTACGTGGCTTTTAACTGTCTTTTGAATCAAGCTCTGGAGCTCATCAGATCAAGATGGTAGTGAGGGTATCAGTGGTGCCGTAAATTTGTTCAGTGGATCCTTCTAACAATTATTATATCTAGATTGGACTGAATGAACTGACATCTTTTAAATTATCACAAAGAAATTCATATTCCATTAAATATATACCTGTGGAATTCATATTTCATTAAATATATACTTGTGGAATTAAGGGTTTTAGAATGAAGTATTGAAAGTATTTAAGATGCTCAAGTGTAGATTCCGTTTATCTTCATCCATTGCTTTGGTCCCATTCACCTTCCTGTGATGTTGGTATTAATCCTCTAACAGCAAAATGGATACTCCTTCTAATGGATAAAGAAGTTCTGTGAGAATTAGAAGGAGGTAGCAAAACCAGCTGGAACCGCTTTAGGCAAAGCTCTATAAGAAAAGAAGAGAGTTTCTCTTTTCTCTAGAACCTGCTTGCAGAGTTTCTGTTCAGTATTCTGTCAGCATTCATTCCTTGTCCTTCACTCACACATATGCCTCAAAGGTACTGTGATCTTTTCTTTCTAGAAATAGAAGTGACATTACCTGATAATTTTGAAATTTGGGTCTGCCCTAGGATATACTTAGGAAGGCATTAGAAACAAAGCTGTATCACTCTTTTACCATGCACCTGTTTCATTTAATATGGAGACTTCCATGTGTTTTGACCCCCGTCTTGGGGTGGGGCTTACCACAAATTGTAGTACAGAGAGTCAGTTCCTGATCTTACCACAGGCATTAGCTAGACATATATTGGGTTGTGATTTGTTTTCTGTATTGATGTAGGAAATAGTAATTGGAGGAATGAGTGCTTCTGTAACCATAGTATGATCACAGTTTGGGCTTTTTATTGTCTTTGGGAATATTTCCTACAGTTAGTGTTGGTAGTTCTACTGAGTCTCTAAACATTGTTGAAATGGGGAAATGATTCTGGGTTAATATTCACAAAAATACTTAATCCAACTGTAAAGGCATATTAGCACACTGCGGATCTGAAGGCTATGAAATGACTAGATAAACAGGTGGTGGTGGTGATCATCGTCATCATCTAAACTGCAATCATCATTGGACACAGGTAGGAATCAATCTGGGGACATACTGTGAATTTGTGATAGTGCTAAAGGAATCCAGTTTCTCCATCAACCTGCACAATGTCTGCCAACAGAGCTTTTTCGAGTAGCAAAAAGATGTTCATTTTAGGATCAGGCAACCAGATGAACTTTTAAAGGCTTACTGGGGGCAGTTTAAAATATATTTGCAGATAAAATTGTTCCAATTAATTCCAATTTGAATACCGTTGTTATGACAGAATCAGAGAAGGGTGATGCTAGGGTTTAATTTAGTCATATTTGGATAGATTTTAGCTTGTGCTGTCTGATGATGTGGACAAATTACTTGGAAGTTTTGAGACAGAAATAATTTTTTTTTATTCTACTCCCCATTGATTCCTCAATGTAATCTTTATCTTAAGAATACTTTTCAGCAGCCTTCAGGAGCACAGTGTTACAGTTGCTTTCTGAAAAAAGGAGTATAGAAACCTTGTAAAATACAGTAGTGGTTAAAAAGGTGACAAAAGAACCTACATACATTGGTGGTGCTTAAAATAAATGAAATATGACAAAAAAGGGGAAAGCTGAAAAAAAAAAGATCTTTATAATATCCATTTAGTATCAGTAAAGAATGAATTCAGTTCTTAAGGTCTTTGGCTTAATCCAGACATGAGGGAAACACCGTGGGTGGAGAAATATAGGTAGATTTTGTTTGTTTGTTTGTTATTACATTTGTATGCTGCCCATCTCCCCCCAACAGGTGACTCTGATGTACGTGTATGAGTCATCACAGAGTGGATTGCACGCTTTGTGATGAATCAAAAACATAATTCAGGAGTTTGCCTGGAACTATTACAATGTATGGAAGTGCACATAACATTGATTACCAACCATGGGTTTTATTTCTAGTTATAGCTTATTTGTCAGCTGTATAGAACTTGATAAAGCCACGTTAGATTACTATTACAGAACTGAGCTGCCACAGTTAAAGTGGTGGTATCACTTTTAAAGCCCTAAATAGTTTAGGTGCAGGTTATTTGAAGGAATACCGGTATCTTCCTCGGCCCTCCACTCTCAGGGCTATCCCTGCCAGTAAGATTTTCTTAAATGTTAGGGATTGCTAAGAGAGAAATATCATGCTCAAAACAGTTCAAGAAAGCATGCTATAACAGGTAGTCCTCATTTAGTGACCACAATTGGGACTGGCAACTTGGTCATTAAGCAAAACAATCACTAAGTGAAACCATAACTGTGCTTATGATCTTACTTCGGCTTTCCTTTGCTTTACAGACATGTGAATGTTGTAAATGTGAGGACTGGTTGCAGAGTTACTTTTTCATCATTGTTGTAACTGGGAACAGTTGCAGTCTGAGACAGTCACTAAATGAGGACTAATCATGTAATCCTATGCAATGCCAGAATTATGAAGAGAGGAGTTCACATTTGGGGTTCACATAGTGTTGGACCATATGCTTATCTGGAAACAAAGAGGAAATTTAAGTCCTATTGTATCACTGTACCCTAGAAATTGAAATGAAAACTTAATGCTGAACTTTCCTCCCACAGCCTAATGAAAACAAATCTGGCAGAGAAGAAGTATCTGACAAGTACGAGCAGAGTGTGTCTTGAGATGCAATTTATTTATTTCAAAACAAAACATCCACAGTATAGATCTGCTCAGCCACTGCAGTAATCATTGAAGGCCTTCCTGATTGTGTCAGGCTTGAAGACAGTCTCTTTAGTGGGGGCACCCATTATTTGGGAAGTTCTTTTAGAACGAAAACATGCAACAACTTTGCTACATTTAAAGTGCATGCTGAAATTACTTTGGATTCACCTTGGTACTTGATAGGTCATGGCAGTGCCGCTGAAATAGTGAAGGAAGGGGCACTGGGTATGCCACCTGGGAACTCCTGGAGGAAAGGTGGGAATTATATCAAATACAGCCATTTGATGTGTTTGATTACTGCATTCTGCCTATATTTTTTCTGTTTATTTCAGATTAAAGCAGCTTTTAATTGGAGGTGCTTTACATGACAGGCACTACTTAAATATTTCTTTATCCTTCATCTTGGAAATACAATAACCCCTTTGTTAAAGTCAAAATGGTTTCCCCATTTTTAGCAAGACATGCAAGTTCTTTAGTAAGTAGAAAGCAGATCAGGCAGATGATCTTTGTAGTGTGAAGCAGTATCGCCTTTGAAAAATCTGAGAAGTCTTTTGCGTGCCGTAGATAGAATATAAGGACAAAATCATTTTAAGCACAAAGCTGTTTCACCTATTGTGTGTATGATTTCCAAGAACTTGAGTATTATGAAAAAACCATGGATGTTATGATCTTCTGACCCTGGGAACCTGTTGTTGCTTCTTCACTGGTTTGATCTTTCTAGAATGGGATGCTGTGGACAGATGCTGCTGCTATTGGTGGTGACTTGAATTCCATTAAATGCTTGCTTGACTAGTTAAATACTGGTGCAGAATTATGTAATATTGGAGTTGTTACAAGGATTTCTCAATTTTCTATTAATGAAAAGTTTGCTGAGTAGACCATCTCTGCACAATCTGCCTAATAGAACTGATTTGTCTGTAGACGTTTTAGCACAAGGCTTTAATCTTTACTCTAGTTAGGAGAACTAGAAATAGAATCAATGCTACTTTGTTGGAGGTAAAAGGTTGAGTAAATGTATTTTTTTACAAGTGCAAATTTACATAAGAATATTGCAGCTTCATTTGATCACTGAGATTTCGTAAGGTAACTTCTGGTTTGTTTTTAAAATTTTAGATATGGGAAAATTGTATCTACGAAAGCTATTTTGGATAAAACAACAAACAAATGCAAAGGTATGTTCATTCTCAATTCCTTTTTCAATTTTGATTTTAAAATCACTTACAATTTCTTTTTCTTTTTAATGTATAGTAGCTTTGCATTACATCGAACTCATTTCTCCCTAGTACAGTTACAACATACCCTTTGGGTTTTCTCTCAGGGAATGTCACCAGCAAGAGTCCACAAAGACACACCTTTTCAGTTGTTGCTCCCCTTCTCCCCAAGATCCATATGGACCCAACCCTGCTGAGTTTTTGGAGGGCGAGCAGAACCTGGTTACTCCAACAGGCCTTGGGGATGGATATGAGGTGGTACATCTGTTGTTAATGGAATTGTGTTGTTCCTTAGATAATAAGTAAAGGCTGATTCTTTAGTTATTTTATCTTTTCTTATGTATTGGTTTAATCTTATTTACAAAGGTGCTCAGAATCAGCAAAAATTAGAGTGGCATATAAGCCCAATAGATGAATAAATAAATATTTTTTTAAAAAACTTCTAAAACCCACATGGATGCTTATGATGACTCCAGACAGACTTAACAGGCATGCCACTGTGTGGCATTTAGCCTCTGCTTCAGAAAAGAAAGGGGAGTTTGAACATGAATTTTCCTTGCCTGCTGAGTTGAATACCATTTGACTGTATGAAGTATCCAGAAAGATTACACATTGTGTAAATTGGCTTTATTAATTAGAATGGGTGAGTGTTAAGTAGTTCTTAATTGCATGTTCCAGTCCCCTAATTGTGTTTGTGTTCTGTTCGTTTCGAATATAATGGAGAGAGGGTGAAAGGGTTTCATTTTCACTGACATAATTATAGGTAGGAAAAATAATAAACTTCTTTCTCTGAGACACTGAGTACATTAATTTGGTTTGGTGACCTTCAGCATTCACTGTGATTATGATTAGATCACTTCCTAACGAAATGAGTAGTAAGTAGAATACAATACCAAACACTGACATACTGAGTTTCAATCGTACTTTCCAAAAGGGGGTGCATGCTTTCTAATCAAGGGAAAATGTCAGTCCAGTTAGCATTGTTAAAATCGGTTCCCTCCAAGAACAGAGACACAACTGACAACCAAGAATAAGAGAAATTGAAACTCATGCTTAGTTGAATTGAATTATTTTATTCAGAAAAGCTGGTGGTAAGAAGTCAGTTTTTCCATAGTATGCAAAAGGATTTTAACCTCAAGAGACTTAGTAATCTAAAACTTGTATGTTTCCATATTATATTTTTGTTCTAGATCCATGATTAATATCAGTTGAATTTGTTAAAAGATGTATGTAGAAGTAAAAAGAAGGTGCTTAAATGAAATTAACTACAAACCTGTGCCAACATACCTAGGAATATGCACCACTAAATTCATTGGGACCTACTTTTGAGCAGACATGTGTAGGATTACATAGGGTGTTGTGCATATTTGTTATTTCTCTCCCCTCAGAATTTTTCTTCGCAGCATATTCTAGTTTTCTAAGTGTTTACATATGGTTTATTAATTGTTCTTTTTTTAATCCATCCCATTTTGAGCAGCGGGATAGCACTTAAACTAAGTTGGCGTTGATATCTTCCTTTTTTAGGATGGGCTGAGTGGGCTAAAGATTCAGGTCCCAAGGACCTCTGGAGCTACTTGAGATGTACTGCTTTTCTCTTGCTTGGCCTTCCTAAGTTCTGAGTTTTTGAACTAAGAAAATGCTGAGCCTGGAGATCATTGCAAGAAGCAGGAGGTAGATTTTCCCTCTACAGGCAGCTTTAGAGGGGGAAATATAAAGAATAAATCAGGAAGAATTAAGGCAGAACATTTGTCAAATATAGTTTCCCTTATAGAAGAAGTTATTCAACTGTGGCTTGTTTGTTGTTCTGATGTGTTATTTCACATCAGAAATGAAATCATAGGGTTATGTTAATTTTTGTAATTGTAATCTGTTACTCATCGTAATCAACACAATATGAGCATAGTCGAGATGCTCTTTAAGTTCAAACATCTTAATATAGTAAATACACCACCTTTTCTCTGTTTGTCTACCTAACTCTGAGGGTCAGATGTCTCTTCAAAACAGCAAGCAATTCTCAACTATATTGAAAACAGAATGTTTAGACTTATTGAACATGAAAGGTAAATTATTAGCATAGTGCCACTGGACCCTAAAGCGAACCTAGGTTATTTTCTAGATTAGTATAACTAGTATTAGTTACTGTATTCTACCCAATCCATAAATCAATCAAATCAAATCTTATTAAAGTCAGACCCAGTCCATAGATTTTTTTAAAAAAATATCCTGAATATGTGTTGTTATTTAATATTAATTAATTACATATAGTTAGATAAAGACTTAGTCTTCTCTGGAGGAAAAATTGTTCTTTCTCTTAACAAAGGATTCTGGGATCCACTGGAATTTCCTTGCTGAACAATGTGGGGGTAGCATAGTTATTTTTATCTAGTCTTCCTTTTCATTGTAGTCCCCACTCCTCCCATGTTACTCTTGAGGGTCCCTCAATGCAACAATACAAAGGGCCTGTAAACCCGGGGGAAGCATGGATGTCAGCAAAAAACTACTCTCAAAACTCCAAGCTATAATCCCCTGGATACAGTATCAGAATGGCTCTATCTATAAAGTTCTTGTATAGTCACCTGTTTTTGTATATATATTGATAAAATTACATATGCTTCATGCTAAAATTCAACAGTTTTCATATTTAAAGATATTTTGTAATAAAAATGATTTCTGTACAAAGATTTGAATTTGTCTGGACATTATTTTTAAAACCCACCAAGTTCTCTTATTGTACCCTTACCCAGTCACATATTTCAAATCAGACTTGGACTGTTAGGAAAGTTTTTGAACTTTTTGTACCACATTCACTACCTCTATGAAATATAAGCCCATTAAACGTGCTACGTGAGAAATTACACTTATGTGTGGGGGTTATTGTTTCGATCTATGGAAAATTAATACTACTGATGAATAGCAGTACTTACTCTTTCTACCCACTTCTTTTTGTAGTCTTTTATTTATTTAATTCAATTTGAATGCTGCCCGACTCCAACTCTTTGGAATCTTGAAGATTCTTTCCTGGAATGTGAATAGAGAAAATCCCAAATATTTGTTGTGTCACTGCCACATATAAGAGGTGACAAAGTCATTTAATTTAGTATACAAGGGGTCCAGATGTCATCTCCTCATTAGTGTACTGAATCAAAATTTCAAGTACAGATTTTGACCGGTTTTATTGTCAGTCTTGGACCTTACCCAATTTGTTCTATATTTTGTGAAGAAGCAAGTGCGCTGTTCTTGTAGTGATATTGCAGTGCATAACAGGACAACAAGGAACTTAGCATAAATAACATTTAGCCATTTTGTCCAGGGGGAGGAGATACTGCCATTCTAGGTTATGAAATGTCAATTGCATATTCAGTGGATGAGAAATGAAAGAGTATATGCTCCTAAAAATGGAAGCTGTGAAGCGTAGCTGGATACATAGTAGTCAGTGGGAATTATAAATATTCCGTAATGAATGGAGTATGCTGCAATAAACAACTATATCCAGATAGACATCTCAAGTTTGTTTTTAACAATACGACACCATTTTCGAATTAAAACCACCTTTCATTTACTTGTAGCTTACATTAGCTATTTACAGTAAGTTGTTTCATAGGCAGTTCTGGTTCTGCCATCTTACAAATCAAAGCATAAGCACCCTTGAACTAAGTCTGAGATTGACTACTCTGTTATGAACGTATCAGAATTAGTTACTATTATTCTTTTGCTAACACGGAGGATTAAACTAGCACATATGACTGGGTCCATAGCATGATTATGCTTGTTTCCTTTTAATGGTTTGCATGAATAATATCATGCCTTAATAAACTGTAATTTTAAAAGAACTAAAAATAAACTATACTTCTGTTAAGCTCAACAGAATATTCAGTTGCTCACATTACCCACACTATATTTATTTCTTCTTATACTTGCTGGATATGACCCTTTGATCTTCTTAGCTTTAAGCATTTTTTTCCTTATAACCAAAGCAAAAGTTGTGGTTTAATATTGATTTCCTAACCAGGATCAAAAACTGAAGATACTAAACTAACATTAAATAGAAGTCTGATATTTTGAGAGTAATGGAAAACTAATTCAAAGTTTTCATAAGAAAAGTCAAGCTAGACAGACCCAATATTCATTTAGAAGAAGAAACTTTTATTTTAGTCAATGACCAGCAAATAGCAAAGTAAATTGTTTCAGGATACAATAAGGCATCCATGCAACTATGAATACAGTAATAAAATAGAACATAGAATTACAAGCATTAAATCCGTAAAATCAGTATGACTAATCTAAATAACTAAACCTAAAAGGAATCTGTTATCCTAATATGTTAGAACTAATGTTTATGCTAATGCAACAAAAATGCTGACAATAGAATATGAATACTTTGTTACAGTTAAATAAACTAAAATAGACAGTAATAAAACTATGAATATAAAATACTAGGGTACTATGCTCTCACAAATAATTGTGCAATTATTCCCTTTCAATATTTGCAGATAATATAACAGTATTTAGCAATTTTTATAGAGACTGTATCAGTTCTATGAGACAATAAATACCTGAGATAAAATCAATCTGGATGGCCTGGATTATTTATTTATTTATTTAGTAGATTTCTCTCCCGCCCATCTCCCCTACAATAGGGGACTCTGGGCGGGTTACAAAGACATTAAAATTATAAATAAAATATGTACCATATATACAATTAAAACAATACTAAAAACAAAACAAAAAAAATCCAACAAGATGGAAAATCAGGGCGGGGACAGCCGGCCACTATGGGGCTAGCCATCTCCCTGCTTGAGATGTTCCCTCCCCACCCCAGGCCAAGTGGCAGAACCAGGTCTTCAAGGCCCTTCGGAAGGCCAGGAGTGAGGGGGCCAATCGCACCTCTGGGGGCAGAATGTTCCAAAGAGCGGGGGCTACCGCAGAGAAGGCCCACCTTCTGGACCCCGCCAGTCAAAGTTCTTTCACTGAGGGGGTCCAAAGCATGCCCTCTCTGTGTGACCTGGTGGGACAGGTTGAAGTCATAGGGGAGAGGCGGTCCCTTAGGTAACCTGGTCCCATGCCATGTAGGGCTTTAAAGGTAATAACCAACACTTTGAATTGGACCCGGAAGCAAACTGGTACCCAATGCAGCTCGCGGAGCAATGGTGTTACATGGGCCCTTCTCGGGGCTCCAAAAATAGCCCGCGCAGCCGCATTCTGGACCAACTGTAGCTTCTGGATACTCCTCAAGGGTAGCCCCATGTAGAGCGCATTGTAATAGTCTATCTGGGAGATAACAAGGGATTGAGTGATTGTTCGAAGGGCCTCCCGATCCAGGAAAGGGTGTAACTGATGCACAACCCGAAGTTGTGCAAAGGCCCTCCTTGCCACGGCTGCCACCTGCTCTTCAAGCAGGAGCCGTGAGTCTAGGAGGGCCCCCAGATTACGCACTGGGTCTCTCTGGGGTAGTGCCACCCCATCGAGCACCAGAGATGACAAAGTCCCGGATACAGAGGAGCCATTAACCCACAGCCACTCCGTCTTATCAGGGTTCAGCCGAAGCCTGTTGCTCCCCATCCAGATCCTTACAGCCTCCAGGCACCGAGAAAGGGCAGCCATGGCATCACTTACTTCACCAGGGATGGAGATGTATAATTGCGTATCATCAGCATACTGATGGTATCTCATCCCATGGTGACGGATGATCTCACCCAGCGGCTTCATGTAGATGTTGAAAAGGAGTGGGGAGAGAACCGAACCCTGTGGCACCCCACACAGGAGGGGCCAAGGATGGGACCTCTTGCTCCCTATCAACGCCGATTGGGATTGGCCCTGAAGAAAGGAGGCGAACCAGCACAATACTGTGCCGCCCACCCCCAATTCCCTGAGCCGTCCCAACAGGATACTGTGGTCGACAGTATTAAAAGCCGCTGAGAGATCAAGGAGAGCAAGATGGTTGCACTTTCACCATCCCGCTCCCACCAGAGATCATCCATAAGTGCGACCAATGACGTTTCCATTCCATAACCGGGCCTGAAACCTGACCGGAAAGGGTCCAGATAATCCGTTTCCTCCAGGACCCTTTGGAGCTGTGAAGCCACCACTTTCTCAACCACCTTCCCCAGAAAGAGGAGGTGGGAGACTGGATGAAAATTGTCCAGTACAGTGGGATCTAGGGAGGGTTTCTTAAGGAGGGGGTGCACCAACGCCTCCTTGAAGGCAGCTGGAAACACCCCCTCCTGCAAGGATGTAGTAACCATCGCCTGGATCCAACCACATGTCACCTCCCGAGCTGCTTTCACCAGCCAGAAGGGGCATGGGTCAAGATGGCAAGTGGTGGCCTTCACAGTCCCCAGGACCCTGTCCACTTCCTCAGGAGCAACAGGATCAAACTGTTCCCAGATAACTGGGTAAGAACGGTCCCCCAGTATCTCCCCAGACTCTGCCCCACGCTCACAGTCTAACTTGGAATGAATCCGAGCTACTTTGTCCTGCAGATGCCCTGAAAATTCCTCCGCAGGGCCCTGCAAATGAACCCCCATATCCCCCTTGCGAAGGAGGGACCTAGTGATCCTAAACAGGACCACTGGGTGGCATTCTGCGGACGCAATAAGGGTGGAAAAGTATTGGCGCTTTGCCCCCCTTATTGCCACAATGTAGGCCTTAACAGCGGCTCTAACCTGTGTTCGGTCGGATTCAGTCTTTGTCTTAATATCAAATTAATAATTTGATATTAATCATGTCAAATAGCATGTACGAATATCCTGATAAAATGAACAATATAGAAGATTTTTTTTTTAAATTTATATATCAAATTTGTCACTGCCCATCTCGTTAAAAAGCAACTCTTGGGCAGTGGTTTCAACATGACTCTTCACATGGGCAAAGCCATTTATGAAAATGAATTTTCTTATGCCTCCTTACCAAGACAGCTATAGACAAAACATTAAATCATGCTAATATAAATTTTATGTGTGTGTGTATTTTTTTTATTTATTTATATATATATATATATATATATATATATATATATATATATATATATTCGCTTATATTTGAATATTTCAATCTGCCTCAGGTATCTGGCTGGACTAAGGTTAAAGGGGTGAGCACCCAAATAGACCACTACTGGCCATAGGATTCAGCTTCCTCGCTTGGCTTTGGCTTGACCAAAACCTAAGACTACTATGGCTTCCAGAGAGTAGCCACAATGATTCAACTTATGTAAGATGGAGTTTTTCCATTTGCTGATAAATTTATCAGAGATCGGGGGACCAGACTACTTAGGTAGAAGACTGTTTCTGATCAGTAGTTCAGGGTATCATCATCATATCAATTCTGAATATAACAGCTTCCGGCTGGAGAGTAACATTGGGTACACATTGTGGTACCTGGAAGATATTTCTCAACAACTTAGGCTGAAGAAACTCCATCAATGGGATGTTTTTATAGAGTCCTATCTGTGCACCATACAGAAGACTCAAAAGTACTCGGGCTTCATCTACTCTTGCCTCCAAAGTCCATATCAGTAAAAGTGAAGGTGAAATAAGTTTAAGGCCTGCATAACTATTTATAAGCTTCTAAGAAAGCTAGGATGTAGGAGAACCAGCTTCAGATCTTCAATTCAGGCATGACATTTGCTGAATGGCATTGATTAAATCCATATCTGTAATTTCTAATGAGATCATTATGAGGATAAAATAAAATATTCATACATTATAATAAGACTCCAACTCTGTGCCTTTAAGTAGAATGAAAAGTGAACATTTCTTACTAAACAAAATTGTTTTAAATTTCAGGTTATGGTTTTGTGGACTTTGATAGTCCAGCTGCAGCTCAGAAAGCCGTATCTGCCCTGAAAGCCACTGGGGTTCAAGCACAGATGGCAAAGGTAAGATAATGTATCATTGGTACAATATAACTAGTACCTGTAGAGAAGAGAAGAGAATCTGCACTTAGATTAATCATCGAACTATTCCATTGTCTAATCTTCAGCCAGGTTGTGCCTTTATAAAACCTGGAAGCAAGCTCTTTGTGTGTTCCTTGATAAACAAAGAGATTTTGTTTAGGCTCCTGTAGTAATTTGTTGAACTTCCTATAATGCAGTGTTCCCAACCATAGCAATTTTCAGTTGTGTAAGGTTCAGTACCCAGAATTCTCTGTAATTACCGTGTGGCTGGAGAATTCTGGAACTTAGATCCATGTATCTAGAAGTTGCCATGATAGAGAAATGTTGACCTAAAGCCATATAAACCTTTTCCTATGACAACAAATTCCTTAAAATCAGAAAGAATCACTATGTCATAATAGTTCAATTTGTGTTTGAGTTCAACTACTGTGTAAATATCTTGCCCTAATTTTGAAAATGAAAATTGTTCATTAATTGTTTTAGCATCAGCAAGCTAGATTATTGCCAAACTCTAAATTAGAATAAATTAAATTCTAATTTAAAATTCTAAATGGAAATTTTCTGCATGCTTATTGAAGGATTTCTAAGGTGAACTAACCATTTAAACTCTGGTAATAACAGACCTATTGCATATAGGTGGTACTAAATCAATATTTTGAAAAGTAACTATTTAGGCTGCAGCCTTATATAATAGGAGGAAAACCTACTGAACTCGGCAGTGCTTATTCCAAAGACAAATGTATAGTATTGCATTGTAAATGGAGTGTCTCATGCAAAGTATTATCTTTGGAAATGTTCTTCTTGAGATAATTTGATTTTGTAACCTTGGAACTATAGTTCTTGATAATGTGGCTGTTATAAAGAAACTAAATATTCTCTCTCAGAGACTATTTACTTTAATTGGCAGGTTGTCTGTCTGGAAAAGAATCCTTTTATTTCCTCCATTTTGTTTTAGAGAAAAAGTTGGAGAGAACTGTTGCAAAGCTGGGTTTATTTGTTCAGAAGTAGCATAATTTCTTCTAAGTTTATTTTGGGGATAAATAAACATAATTTAAAATTTCACTGCTGCCATTTCAAAATGATATACATAGGCAATTTCTCACTAGTCATTTACCAAGTCTTCTAGAATTACACAGGCATCATAAGGCCCAGCTTTCCTCAAAATAAACTTTTTTATAGTGCAAATTACAAGCATGAGGAGAAGCTGGTTCTGGATCAGGGCTACAGTGGTAGGACAAAGCATTACATTGCAAATCCCAATGAGCCTTCCCATCATTACTTTAGTAAGGGGCGGGGAGACATTGCTGCATGCAGAATATTAAAGACAATGTGTAGAATTGCCCCAAGATAGTCCAAGACAAGCTGTTTGAAGCAGGCATTTGACAAAGCCCCGGAAGGCCAATTTTTTACTTGTATGTTAGACTCTCATCTGTTCAATAAATGGTACACAAGAAGGGCATATGGAGAAAGAGATCTGTTGCTGGCTTTGAATAATACATTGCTTGAACTACACTATTTCATTAGAGCTGATGTACATTGAATCCCCTGTTGACATGACAGGCAAGTCTTGTGCATACATTTAGTAGTTATTCTTTTAAGATGTCTCCTTTCAGGTTTAAAAACCTGCTGCTGTTTTGAATTTTTAAGTCATTTATTGTGATTGTGTTTTAGAAAGATTAAACATGGGCCAGACATAGCCTTCCTAGAATATTATTCCTGTTCTTGAGTGGCTTTTTCAGCAATGCTGTATTTTCCCTAGGATTCTCAGCTGAGGAACAGTGGAGCTAATAGAAATGTCCTTGGATGAATTCCAGGAAAACAAAATGTAAACCATATGTGTATTAATGCATATTTTATCACATGCACAAAAGCATTTGCTCTTCCTCAAGTCAAATGCAATGTTCCTTGTTCTTTGGGTCGCTTTGATAATGGTAGTGTCATATTGTTTAATGTCTATATATGTGACACAAAACAAAAATAGAACCATTACATGTCTCCAGAGATACTGAGGTCTCCTCATGCACTGTTATTACTGTTATAAAAATTTATATCTTGCCACATTCAAACTACTCTAGGTGATTCACAGTTATAAAAGCACACAAACAGAATTAAGTGCCATAAAAACGATACAATTTCATGAATCAGATTAAAATTAAAATTCCAAACCCAATTACACCTTAGTATCTGTCATCATTGAGAATGACCCAGAAAATAAGCAATTTAAACCCCAAATGCCTACAGGAGGAAAACCGTCTTTACAGCCATCCTAAAAGATAACAATGTAGGACAGGATTATATCATGTGGACAAGATAGCCACCGAGAAAGCATGCCTTCAAGATTCCCACCCCACCCATCTCTTAGAGGGGGCAGATCTGAAGCATCCCTTCCTATGCGGAACACGCAGTTCAAACAAAATAATACTGGAAGTAAAGCCATGTAGGGCTTTATAAAACCAACACTTTGAAACCTGTTGATAACCAGTGCAGTGCCCACAAAATTGGTGTCACCCAGCCGAAGCTGCCTTTATTTGCCCCAACAAGCTAACGGATTCTACACCAATTGTGGTTTCCGGGTTATCTTCATAGGCAGCCCCAAGTAATTGTCTTTTATCAAGAGGAGAAGGGCATGAGTAACTATTGACAAGGCCTCCTATTCCCAAAAGAGCTGCAACTGGTGCATTAGTGGAAGCTGGGTAAAGGCTCCCTGACCACAGATTCTACCTGCTGGTTAATTAGTAGCTGTGGTCCAGGAGATCCTCAAGTCACCTCCTTTGGCAGGGGTATGATTCCATTCAAGACCAACAGCAGAGCCAACATGATTCAGATGAATAGTACCTCCGTCTTGCTAGGATTCTCTTTTAGTTTATTTTGTCCCATCCAGTCCCTCATAGCCTCCATACCATGTGAGGACCTCCGCTGCATCTCCACATCACCCCAGGTTTGGGATGTACAACTGGGTATCATCATATAATTGTTAAATTGCAGGGGAGAGAGCTCCAAGTCATATGCCACCCCACAAAGCAGTAGCCTGAAGTTCAGCTACTCATCTCCCAACATTACCATCTGGAACTACCCATTCAGGAAAGAATGAACCACAGTAAAAGAGTGGCACTTCCCCCAGACCTTCATGGGGAACCCAGTAGGATACAATGATTGACAATATCAAACTCTGCTGAGAGGTTTTATAGACTGAGAGAGCTATTCTCACTTTGTCTGGGACCCAACAAAGGTTATCCAGTAAAAATGACCAATGCATTCCCTGAACTCTGAGTGAAAGGAATTGAGATAATCCATTTTATATAGGAGATTCTGCAATTGAATGCAGTATAATGGGGTCCATTTTCCTTCGCATAACATTTAAAAGTTTTGACATTATGATATAGCTGTATGTTTCCTAGTTTTTAAGCAGCTCTGTGTGTGTGTATATAATTTTAAAATATGTACTGTTTATGTGGCATAAGATGGAAAGAATGCTTTTTAAAATGTACATCACAGTAGTGACATAATTTGATTTTGTTAACCAAAGTAACTCTGTTATAATCTGTGATAAGTGAATGATGTCTGATTTAAATATTTGGCTTGAGTAGAGTCCCTCCAAGCAAGCAAGCAAGAGCAGAAAATGCATTAATTTTGCATGTATAGAGACTGATCTGACTCACTGCTGTTACCATATTAGTTCCAACATGCATAGCCAGGTGCTTTGTTTGCACATCATGCTAAATCACAATGTAGTTTATTATTTTGTAGTAGATTTATCAGGTTGCATGAACCTAGCTATTGTGGTTTGCAACCATGGTTTATAGCTTATATGAATAAAGAAAAGGATACTTTATTCAATAAATCATGATTAAACAGGCCATAGTTTAGCCTCATATGTGAATCCAGACGTATTTTAGATGTGGCCATTCCTTGCAAACTGATAAATCAGTGTCTGATTTGTACTACTTTAGACTGCAAGCTTAGGTTTCTTTTGTTTCTCTCTTTTAAAAACATCTGTACATAAAAAGCTACTGTGTCACAGAAAAGTCTAATTTAGGACTTGTCCCTGACCTCTAGGTTTCTCTGTTGAGATGATGATGAAGAAGATGATGATGATAGCATATCCAGTTGTGAGCCATAGTCTACACTGATACGTTATAGAAATCTTAACATATACAGATTAGAAGGGACCTTAGAGTTCACTGAGGTAATACAGAGCCCCAATCAAAGTGGGTACAACCCAGCTCTGTATTTTTGTGGAATAAGGAAAAATAGTAATATTCAGTCTTTAACTTATATTTGCATTAGCAGTGCACAACAGATTCTATTTCCTCACTACCAAATGAGGCTAATGTCTATGAAGACAATTTTTAAAATAGTGAATATTACTTAGGTAGCCTACATGTTGTAGTACTTATGCCTAAAGTAATTTTAAGTCCAGAATTGCCACAGATTTATTTTATTGATTTATTATATTCCAAACTGCCCAATCTACCAAAAACTCACAGATGGTGCACCTGGAAAGATCCCTAGCCAATGCTGACTCTTGTGTATAGGAATGAATGTATTCTTACATACTTCTTTGATACCTTAGCACCTTACAGGTTTAAGCATAATTGAGGGAGGGAGGGGACTTAGAAGTTTGGCACAAAAGGAGTTATTTGAAACAAAACCCTTGATTTGAGTATTCTCAGTCTCATCTAGATTTGATGAAACTGTTGATTAGAATGGAAATCAACTTATAGTTTTTGGTTGGTGAAAAATAGTGGAGTGCAAAGCATTTCAGATTAGAACTGTTTCAAGTAGAGGCACCCACAGAATCCAACAATTTCATCAGAATGACAAAATGAGCATCGCAACACAAGCTCTGCTCCTGGTGTATACAATATGTGTGCAACATCATGATGCACTCATAAAGGAGAAACGCTTATGGTAGGATATTTCTTTCATCATTTACATATACCGCCCTTGTTTCTACCTATGGATTCTGGATTCAAGTTTCAAACACCTTGTTGAACAGTGCAGAACAACTATTTTGAGCACGAAATGGTAGGTTGGTTCATTGTAGAAGCGTTCCAAATTTTATATAAATCAATTTCTACCTTGGAACACTTTGGAAATGGTCAAAAACAAACCACATTGCACTCAAAACTGCTTTTGACATTTGAAACAATCATTTTGAGCTCAAAAGGGGACATTTTTAATTTGGAATGTGTTTACACGCTTAGTAAAGAGGACTGAATCTAGAAATGGGCACTTAGACAACATTATAAAACTATCATATTTCCAGAAATGACAGTCTGTGCTTGCTCTAGAGCAGATTGAACACAAAAATGAAAAAATAATCGGTGGTGGTTTTAATAGGATTACTGGTCCTGTGCTTCTGGCTAGTAGTTTTTGGATTCACTGACTAATTCTTTTCTTGGAATATTCAAGTATATTTGCTAGAAATCACTATTTTTTATACAGATTTCAGGTATAAAATGTTGCCTTATCTAAAGCACTTGTTACCTTGACTTGCAATTTTTTATCTAAACCATTGCTATGTTGACTTTTTCCATCTGATGATTATCTCATTTGTGAAAGCATTACTTCACAGCACCAGAAAATTTGCTCTGAAAATTTGCTAAGTAATATCGGCTTAAGATCATTAGAAGACCTGTGTTGGATCCACCCAAAGAATTCTGTTTCCACAGTAGCCAAACAGGGGTCCATGGGAAGTTCACAAGTAGGACATAAGCAAAATGGTATCCTGCACCCCTAGTAGCTGATATTCAGAGGCATGATGCCTCTGGTAGTCATATTATTTATATACTATTCCATGAACTTATATGGCTTACCAGTGTGCAGTATTGATATGTCTGCCTAAACCTGACCCATTTGCATGTCATGATGAAGTAAATACTGAGTATCTGTGTACTCAGTACACAGTAAGTGGTGTGATGATTGTGGGCAGCGACCACAGACAGATTCCTTGATGCCTGCTAGGTTTCATGCCCTATCTATTATTTTTGTTATAAACCAGTAGAGAACTGACATCCTGCAAAACAAAGCATTGGACTGTGGTATTGTCTTTATCTCCATGACTGCCTATGAGGCCCCATTGGTATTATTAAAGAATAAAAATGGTGGGAGGTAGAGTTTTGGCGAAGATGTAGCCCGATAGCTGAAGGAAGGCTAAGCAAACTGAGGTAGTAGTCCCAAGAAGGTAGCAGCCATTTTGTGAATAAGTAATGTTCCCCCATTGCAACAATGTTGTGGGAGTGCTCAAAATCCCAAATGTGCCCACAGACCCCAAGCATTCCCTCATCCCTGACTATGTAATCCATTGCACAGGTCCTTGAAATAACTAACTGCATTTTCATGATGAGCTCTTATAGCTGGTGTGCTGTCCTTCCATGAATGCTAACAGAATAGATCAAGTGTGTAGTGTTTCACCACCTTGTTTTGTTAAAGCACTGAACAGCTTCTTCATATATAGACTTTCCTTTCTCCTAATGGCACTTAGAAATGACTCCATTCTCATGATTTGAAAAGAAACTCTGTTTCAGATTTCTTCCACTGTGTTCTTGTACCGTAACCCGGCTAGAAATAAAGGCGCCTTTCAGCCATGCTTCTTGCCTTGTCTGAGTGTCACTATAATCAGGAACGAAAGGGCGCCTTTTTATTTTTACATGGATCTAAGAACAGTATGAATGGTGTACCATTTTCCTCTTTAAACAGCGCTTTCCAGCCACGGTGCCAAAAATTCCATCATGAAATTGAATGGAGGGTCCTTGTGGTCACGACAAGTGGATTTTCTGCAGTACAGTGATAGTCAGTGCTGAGTTTAATCAGTTTGATCACCGTGGTACCCATTTGCCAAAGCTTCCGGTATCACTGTGGACTGATTCATGTGTGATTTGTCATATGATACTTATACTAACATGCGTATAGAAAGAATGCAGTCCACTGTTGAACGGCTTTCCAGAGTGATAACCATGTGCAATCTGTTAAACTGTGATAGGCTCCACTTTTAAGGGTGGAAAGGATTTCTATGATATGACCTGCCATGAACTGTAGTTAATGGCATCATATGCATGGAGTGCTAGCTTCAGTTGGCAAGGATTTCAGCAACAGTAGGCAGATTACAGGCCCTATGCCATCCTGAACTTGGAGGGGGACAGTACCTGGGAAACACTCCACTGAATATTGGTGGAATACCAACTGTGGGTGTTTTTGAAAAAAACAAGCAGCAATCCTCAGCTGCTGAAAAGTTGCCCTGTCCCACCCTGATGCTGTTTTGAAGATTCACCTGAGCATTTTCCTCAGGCCATATGTCGGGATATGCTTTCCATTGCTAAAAACACCCTGACCTCTCATGCATTACAAACATGAATATACCTGGCACTTTTTCTTGTCATTCTGTGTTTCAGTAAATCAATTCCAGTGTATGCAAAAATAAAGTTCTTACCAGTTTACTAATATTTTTATAAAATACTGATCAAATCTTTTCATATACAATTAAACTATCATTGTTTTCAAAAATCTCCCTGGAACCAGAGGATTTTGCCAAGTACCCACCACCACCACCCCGTGTCACAAATACTTTTTCTGTGCAGGATGCTTGAGAGAGTGACTGCAGGCATTCTTGGAGGATGCCAGTAATCTTGGTGCTTTTCATCGTCGGTTCAAGCCTGGTTTGGGGACAGAATCAACAATGTTTGTCCTAAGAGATGATCTTCTGCACAAAAGTGACAGACTCTGTTGATCCTGCTTGATCTCTCAAAGTTCTGCTGGGGGGCCTGTGGGAATGGAGAGATCATTCCAGGGGTCCCATTGCTACTTGCAATGACAGTCCCAAAGTGTAGTATGGAGTGACTCTGCCTCTGCACTCTGGCAGTTTTTATAAGGGTGCCCCTGCACGCTGTTCTATCCCTGGTGCTATTTAACATCTATTTGAAATCTTGGGGGAGGGGGGGAGGGTTCATTAGGGGTTGGAGAGCTGAGTATCATCAATATGGATGTGAGACTTAGCTGTACTTCTCTATAACATCTGAATCAAGAGAGGCTGGATATGCTCTGAACCAGAGCCTGGACTCAGCAATGAAGTAGTTGAGGGCCAGTAAACTGAGACTGAATCCTGATGAAACAGAGATTTTGTGGGTGGGTGGTTCCCTGATTTGAGAATTGGGAAATCTTAGTGAGGTTGCACTCTCAGGAAAGGAAAAAGGGTACAGTATATATGCTTAGACCTATCATTGTCATTGGAGGCCCAAGAGACCTCTGTGGCTAGGAGAATCTATTGCCAGTTTCAGTTGTTATACCAACTATGCCCTTTCTTGGACAGAAACATCCTAGCTGCAGTTTAGATCACTCTTTCTCAACCTCAGGAACTTTAAGATGGGTGGATTTCAACTCCCAGAATTCCCCAACCGGCATACTGGCTGGGGAATTCTGGGAGTTGAGGTCCACACATCATAAAGTTGCTGAGGTTGAGAACCACTTGTTTAGATCACTGTAATGCACTCCAAATCCACCCAGCCTTGTGCTTAGTCTGGAAGCTGCAGATGGTGCAAAATGTAGCAGCCAAGTTAGTAAATGAGGCACCTGATTCAGCACATAGAAAGCCATATAGACACACACACACACATATACATATATACACACACACATACATATATACATACACACACACACAGACACACACAAATAAATAAAAAAATAAGGTTTGCATTGCTTTAGACAGCGTAGCCAATTAATCCAAATGATAGTGGTTACTAATATTTGTACTAATCCTTGTTAAATCTTTTTTGAATGATCAAGAGGTCTTTATATAGGTAATAATAGTTTTTCAACACATCAAAAAGGATTGAAGACCATAAAGGTAAAGCAAATCAGATCAAACGATTGTTTAAACATCTGCTTTTAAAATATCATTAAAAAGGAGCAACCCATCAAACTGTCTAAATCTGGACAGATATTCAGAAATAAGTTTTGCCTGTCAGCTGTGGCTCATTATTGTTAAAAGATAATTCCATAAGGCAAGTGCCACCTAAAAGGAGGAATGATGCATGTTGCTTGACAAATAATCTGGCCTCTAAACATGAGATACATGTGTCTGCATATCAAGAAGTAGGGAACTATATTCATAACAGTTGCTGTTCATTCCTCAGAATATTTATTTCAGTCCTGAATTCTGCTGTAAATATCAAGTCCTGACCTCAGCTGACTAAACCCTTTTTAGTATTTTGTGTACCTGTTATTTTTCTTAGGTTAAATACAGTCCAAATCAAATAAACAGAAGGTTTAAATTTATACACAGAAGTTCCTAGTCCTCAAGTTTCAAGGCCATAGTATGGAAAATATGTTTCTAAAAAGAATAGGGAGGGTGTGTGTGTGAAGGAGAAAGAGTTTTTAATAATAGAGGCTGTGATTCAGGAGTGAAATCTGTATTCTTTAGCATCTTGGAGCATAGTTGTTTCAACTTTATGCTTCATGTAGGTTTCTAAAGAGAAACGTGCACATGGATTAAACAGTTAACTTTGCTGTTACTGTTTCTGTGGTAATGGTATTTTATTTTGCTGTATTTGGGGAAAAACAAGTAAATTCATCAGACTGAAAGTTTTATATATTACCTTCTTCCTTCCTTTTATATTAGTAGTAGAAGACTAATATAATATAAAATATCCTAAAAGGTGCCAATGCCTTACACTGCTAGATACCTAAAAGTGCAGTAACTTTTACTGTTTTTTTTAAACTGAGCAATACCTTCATCAAATTGCAGAGACAAAAACTTATGCAAATCTGAACATTTTTCTAACCACATTTTATTTAGTTGTCTTATCTTTAATATGTTCATATCTTAAGTCTTTCCTGAATGAATATTCAAAATTTAAGGCACATAAACTGTGATCTTAAATTGGTTTTGCTTTGTTATTACATATGTGAATTAGTTGATTTAATATTTTTATAGAGCTGGAGGAAAGTGTATTTGTGTGTGTGTGTGTGTCAAGCAAAAGCTGATTTCCCCACTTGTGCTTTTCCCCTTATAACCTCCTAGGCTGTAAAAATGCTCTCTAGTCATGCACTGCAGCACAGAGAGCAAGGGAAAAATGAGGTTTAAAAAAAAATCTGGCAAGGGTAGTTTCCATAAGTGAAACCCGCATATTCTTTGTCTTTAGGAATTTAGAAAAGTGTGTGTGTGTCTGTGCGGAGACTGAACTAAGAAAAAAGAAAATGTAAGCATAGTGTTTATGAACAAGTTTGAATCTAAATATTCCATTGAAAATCTGTGTGTTCCCTTTATGCCTGCGGCTACCCATACATTTTAGGGACTCCAAGAGCGGCTTTCATGGGGATGTTGACAGTGCCATTAATAAAATCTATGAGTAGAAGAATCTTCATCTTGCCTAACAGAGTTATTGAACACAAGGCATGGATTTTGACCCTCTGCAACATTGTGATGGATGCTTCCTCAAAGTCATTTTTATAATATAAAAAAGAGGAGGCAGACCATATACATGGCAACTTTTGTCTTTTGTTTTTCATGTGAATCAGCCTAATCAACTAGTTATAATTGAGATAATTTGGTGTTGGGGGGGATAAGCAGCACAGCCATCCATCTTTGATTTCTGTGGCATTGTGCAGCAAATGCTTCTCCTTTTATTTGGGATTTTTTTTTTCATTTGAATGTAATTGTAGAGATAATAATGGCTTACATTATCACCAGAAGGAAGAGCTTCATGCTGTGAATGCTGGTAGCAATGAATAGATGTAATCATAGGTTTTGGACACAACCATTTCTCTAGAGAAGTTTCATTGATCTCCCATTGAAGTTTGGGAGACTGCTGTTTGATGACTTCAGAATTAAAAGTTTGTTGGCAGTAGCCTATATTATTATTAGAATCACTTAATTCTGGAGACTTTGGTAACAGATTAAATCCCCTAGAAACTATCTTACATTCTATATAGCTCATAAATGTAACAACTAATAAAATAATTTTAATTCCTTTTCAGCAACAGGAGCAGGATCCAACTAATTTATATATTTCCAATTTGCCACTTTCAATGGATGAGCAAGAGCTTGAGAACATGCTAAAACCCTTTGGACAAGTTATCTCAACAAGAATACTTCGTGATTCCAATGGCACAAGTCGTGGAGTTGGCTTTGCAAGGTAGGTTGTCATTCACGTAATTTTTGAAATTGTATTTCAATTTCGTTTCATTACCTGACTAGGCAACATGACTGGTTGGGTAATGAAACATTTGCAAGCAAACAACCAAGCTCAGGGAGCACCAAGGACTCCATGTTCGACCCTGAGCTACAAATACTCTCTTCTGTTGAATTGTGTTTCTTAAATAGTATTACATCACATTTCTTCTAGTAAAAGGGCAAAGAGATGCTGAGCTGCAAAAAACATGTCTGGCCTTGCTACAAAAATGAATTTGATTCAAAGGTGATTATTTAAACAAACAGTACTGGGTCAATTAATTGGTCAAATAATATTCAACCATTTGAAGAATAGGATTATAAGAGATGAGGTGTTTATATGAAGTATGTATTTCTGTTGACTAAATCATGTATTATTTGAATCTAAATGAAATGAGTCTTGGCTCCTAGGAAACAACGTTGTCCCTCATTTTTATTTGCTATTGCAAGGTTCAATTTAAGTTTTATTGATGTTGCAATTGAGAGGTAGGCCATCACTTACATAAGAGCAATTTAGATTGCCATCAGACAAATAGTTAATTGACAGGCATTTCCATTTGCATGCTTTTGTTAGTGAATATTATAGTCAGTTAAGTGGGTTCTTATGTAGAGAAGAACTCAGAAGTATTACAAATATTTGACTTTAAACAAGCAGAACAAAAATGTATTGATGCTTTTGGTGTTGGAGAAAGACTTGGAGAAGACTCTTAAGAATACCATGGATAACCAAAAGAACAAACAAATGACTCACAGAACAAATCAATCTACATTTCCATTTACATCCTGCCTTTGCTCAGCTATTCCTGGGAGGTTTCATTCAGCAACATCTGGAGAATCATAAATACCCCACATTTGCCATAATACATAAGGCTGCTTTTAAAATGTCTCATGGAACAAATCAATCCAGAGTTCTCACTCAAGCACAAATGAACAGGCTCAAATGGTCATATTTTGGACACATTATATGAAGATCCAGCTTAAAACGTCCATATTGCTGGAATGTGTACTTTGTTAGGACACCTGAAAGGCCCGGTTAGGTCCAAATTATGATCATTTAAGCTTGGTCATTTGTGCCTCAAGAAAGAATTCTGAATTGATTTGTCTTATGATCTATTTGTTTGTTTTTTGGGCTATTCATGATATTCTCAGGAATCTTCTCCAACACCAAAGTTCAAAAGCATGATCAAAAATTAATCTTTTCCAACTTTGAGATTGGGACAGTCTGCTTTATGCACCCATAAATATGAAAGCTCTGGGTAGGGCTTTTTAAGAGGAGGGGCCAGCCCGCTGGACTACATAGCCTGGCAAAACAAGGAGAGTTAAACCTTTAGGGCATTAAAGAAGAGGGCATGAAAACTTCTCCTAGAACTGAGCAAGAGAGAAAGTAAAGCTGAAGCATTCAATTACATGCAGTTGTAGGAACCTAGGAGGCTGCCCTAAAGTGAATCCTTCTCACTCTGTATTAACTACACCAACTGTCAGGAAACTAGGTTAGGTGCTGTGAAAATGAGCCTTGGGCTTCTGTGTTCTCTCATTCACTTCCAGTTTGTCAGAAAATTAAAGGTAGCTCAAGGGAGGGAATATCCATATTTAAAGGGAAAAGGGGAGCACAGACATGTTAAGCCTGACCAGTAGTGCTAATCTTTGATTTTATTCTTTGTCTGAATCAAACAGTTTCACCAGAACAGTGTAATCATACAGTACAAGAACTGAAAGTAATGTACATTAATAATACACTTTCTATATTTTCACACAGGATGGAATCAACAGAAAAATGTGAAGCAGTGATTGCTCATTTTAATGGGAAATTTATTAAAACCCCACCAGGAGTTTCTGGTAGGTGGTGTGCATGTGTGCACGCACACATGTACATGTTTGTTCATTCTTTGGAAAATACACAGTTAATGAGTCTTAGAACTAGAGTATAAAAAGTGGGAGGCAGAACACAATGTGGCTGTTGTATTTTTAGAGCAAAATGCTCTCTGCAGTGCTATTCAGGCTTGTGGGGGGAGAAGTTCTGGAGGGAGGGAGGATAGAGAATGCCTTCCGTTCCCACCCTCCTCTGACATAGTCCCTCCCCTATTATCTTAATTAACATGAGAGGATGCTAGCCTCAGGCCAACTCAAGCCAATCCCCTTTGAACATGCAAACAGTCCATTCTTTCCTTAGCAGACAGTCATGTGGACAAATGCAACTTGTGAATTAGGCTATTGTCAATGTGGCTGGCCATTCTTCTGTATCACTTTTCTTGTACATTGAGTACCCTTTTGAGGAAATGTTCACATGGTTGCAGAAACTCTGGAAAGGTTGCTGGGTGTGAACAGGGAGATTACTGATGCTGTTGTCTCCAGCACTCAACAATTCAGTAGGGCAAGCATTGTTCCATTTACTGTAACCAAAAGGAGACCAGACGGAAAACCTGAATGTTAGCTAATACCATGATAATATTCTAGCACTAAGGCATATGTGACTTCAAATCCCTGTATCTGTCATAATTCTGGAATGGGTATGCAGGAAGAGGAGGGATCCAAAGAGTCTTCAGTTTTCAATTAGTCCCCTTTTCACATAGATTTGTTTGCTTGCTAGCACTGAATGTGACTCTTTATTTGAAATCTTGGTACCCAAATATATAATTAGTTGAAGCTGATCTTGTGGTTTTTTATTTCTGGATTTTTGTTGTTGCTGCTGCTGTTCATGCTACAGTATCTTGTATGTTACCACTGCAAAAGCTTGTCAGGAAAAATCCCATAAGAGCTGCTGTTAATGAAAATTAATGTATTCATTGACTGCTATTAAAGTCCCAGCCCATTCTGAGATAGACAGCTGTCAACTTATGATAGCTCATCTTACTGCTTTTAGGAACCAGAAGTGAACACCCTTTCATTATCAGCATCTGCCAGATAGGAGTAACATATTTCTCTATAGGATTAAAAAAATAAAAATAGTGAACCAGAAGTGCAGTGCAGGGTCAGAAGGCTCTTAATATACCAACTAACCAATCAATCAATAAGAAAGCCATTTTTAACTCAATCAATAAGAAAGCCTTTCTTCTACTTCCCAGTGACATTAAAATAGTATGACATTGGGAAGAGCAGGCTAAACAGCAGATTTTAGATTAAGAAGGAATGGGAAGTAAATGTAATTTATCTCATAATTGTTACATGTCCAAACTATGTCTTCAGCATTGTAGAATTTGTTATAATTCTCTCTATGCATTAGAGGCATATGTTTGTTTTCCATGTTCCTACCAATGATTGTTGGTTTGCTCATTGATGTTCTCTGAGCAAGTTTTGTGGAATTAACAGTTGGGTTTCTGAAATTCATTACAAGTTCCCTGTGAGTAATTCTGACTCTTGCAGAATATTCAGGTTGATAAAGAATAATATAAATACGATAGCAGTTACTGCTGTAGCTTTCAGGGGGAAAAAAAACCTTAAATAGCTTGTGGTCATCATCTCTGGTAGGAAAGGCTAGATATCCTCCTCCATAATATTGGATACAATATTTACTAATGCATGAAGAGAATAAGTAGACTTGAGTTTAATGCAGAGAAGGATTTGTAACGTGACAATCACCTAATGAGGGTTTAATGTGTTTGCTTTGTCCTTAAAAGTAATTTTTAAGCTATCTTTTATTTTTATTTTTTATTATTTATTTATTTTACTGTATTTTTTAATTGTTGTGAGCCACCCAGAGTCATTGAGAGTTGGGCAGCATACAAGTTTAATAAAATTATTACTATTATTATTATTATTATTATTATTATTATTATTATTATTATTATTTTGATATAGTGATCTATTTTAATAGTAATAACTCAATTATCAAATTTATTAGTTTGGTAACCAGCTGATTGGCATAAGACAAAATGAACTCTCTAGAGCCAGACCAAAGAATTTGCCTTTTTTCCCCTCTGCCTTCTCTATAGCATCAAATTCCTTGCTTGTGTGTATATGTCCACATGGTTTCTGACTAGTGGTCTGAATTTGAACTGTTTGAAGTTGACATCTCTGTTTTGAGCCTGAAACAGCTGTTTTGAGTTCAAAACAATTATTTTGCTTTTTAAGTGGATTGTTTTGGGGCACTTTGGAATGACTGAAACAGATTATTTCAAAAGTTATTTTGAACTCAAAACACAGCTGTTTGAATTCAAAATGGTTTACATTCAGAACGTCTTGCACACTGCCACTTCTGACCTGTCTTGTTCTCTTCTGATGTCTGGCTAGCTTCAAAGGTCTTTTTAAATTCAGTTTTGCTTCTTGGCATAGTGAAAAGGGCAAGGTTTGCTTCACTCCAGCTTCAGAAGAGGCAGTAGTTACTTTTTGTTAGCAGAGCTTACTTCTGTGTAGGGCAAGGAATAAAATATATTAAATATAACTAAATCTGCCAATAAACAAATTCCTGCTAATGGAGGACCCTTGGCTAAATCAGCAGCTCTGATATGGATGAGAAAAGTCTCACGAACAGAGAAGTCAAGACATGTTGCTGAACAGATCTGGGCAGAAAAACATTAGCCTAAAAAAGTCATGCCATTATATTCTGTCTAAGCTGAAAGAGCCACCTGGAATCAAATGCAAAATGGCCAAATGGGTTGGCAGGAGAAGATGCTGGGACTCTTGGACAGCAAGAAAAAGTTCAGGAAATGCTATGCAGATACTTCTAAGGAAACCAGGCCAGATTCTTTTTTAATTCTTTGGACTTTGTAAGAAGCACTTATTTAGAAATGCTTTTATATGGAAGTGCGCAAATGAAGTACTTGGAAGGTTTAAGCACCTGTCCCATTTGTGAATAGTGAGTAGCTACAATTGTAGAAGTGCCTAAAAAGAATCAAATAGCCAGAAAAGTGACAATCATAGTGATAGTAAATCTATTTACCCTGTGCTTTTAACTAAGCACCATACAGACATAGGATAAAAACAGCAATTAATACTGTAACGTACTACAGACATTTCTAAAATCACTTTATAGAATAAAGAACCTCTAAACTAAAAGGCTCATGATAGTCTACAGTACTGGGACTATTCAAAAAGAACTAAGGAATCATTATAACCTATTTAATTCTAGCTATTGTTGGAATAGAGTAATGTTGGAATAGATGTAAAATTAAAGCAAGTCATGTTATGGTAGTGTTAGAGCGTATGATGTGTATGAAGGTACAGTAGCTGAAGAATTATGCTGTAAGAATCATTGTTAGAAAAAAGAACAAACTTGGAGAAATGAAGAAGTCAAGACCATCTTCATATGTGTGAAATCAAAGTATTCAGATACGGACTAAGAGAACAGGCCAGCCCAGTTTTGCCATTGTGTCTCCATTCATTTTCTTTGTGATCCATTGTATGGAAAGAACAGCTGAATGAATTTGCCCATCAGTGATTGATAGTAATGATTGTTCAGGGTCCTCCCATAGGAAGAACCAAGGCACATAGGGCTGGCTTCCTCTTCAGGCATCCCACTTGCCACTGCTCCATAATGTGTAATCGATCAGAAGGAGTCACTAATTTGCATAGTGAGTATTAATAGTATGATGGAGAACATGCAAATAATGGTTAGTTCTTGATACCCAAATGAGTTATTTCAGCACTAAAAAGGGCATTAAATGTTATTCCTGAGTGTGAAGGAAAAGGAAGGAATAGCACTGAGGCAATTGCTACTCTCATTCCTGATTTTTTAAATAAATGAGTCCCGGTATGTGAGCCCAGTTTCAGTAAGCTTGCTTAAAATGAATTCCAGTAAGAGGAACATAGATGTAAATAGGCTATGGTTGAGGTCCTATAACATGTTTTGTTTATGAGCACGTGAGACATAGTTGAGTATTTAGAACTCAAGAAATCTGCACCAGGCAGAGAAGGGAGAGCTTGATGTGGGAGTATAGTATAAGAGGCATACTAAGATCCTCTGTTTTGGTAATTCCCAGCGTACTGCTGGGGTACAGATTCATGTAATCTGATAGCCAAGAATAGGAAAGCAATTTGTATAATTTCGTTCTATGAACCATTCCAGAATTCTTGATTCTCAGGTTCCCCATATGCAAGGTCAAGTGGGATTTACACCCTGACAGCAGGGTGGGGAGCACGGTGGTGGTGGTGGTGGTGGTGATGATGATTGGAGGAGGAGGAGATTTCCATTTATATCCTGCCTTTTCTCAGCTATTCCCGGGAGGTTTTATTCAGCAACTTCTGGAGAATCATTAATGCCCCGCATTTACCATAGTATGCAAGACTGCTTTTAAAATGTCTCATAGAACAAATCAATCCAGGGTTCTCACTCAAGGCACAAATGAGCAGGCTCAAATGGTCATACTTTGGACACATTCTGCAAAGACCCAGCTCCCTTGAGAAGTCCATAATGCTGGGAAAGATGGAAGGAAAGAGAAGAGGACAACCGGCAGCAAGGTAGATGGGCTCAGATATAGTGGCGATGAGTGTACCATTCAAAGACCTGAAGGACAAAGCTAGTGACAGATGATCCCGGAGAAGGTCTATCAAGAATTGACACCGACTTGATGGCACATAATCATAAAATGTCAATGTTAGATAAACCTATGAAATTTTTAAACAGTAATTTGGAAATTAATAATTTCTCATAAAACCATAGTGTTGGAAGGGACCTCAGAGATCATTTTGTCCAGCCCTCTTCGGTTCTCCTTTTTAAGAAAACAAAACAGTTGCTTGAAATTGTAGATTTATTCATTTTCCTACTGATGTATCATTTAACTCTCATTACTCTACAGTTTAGTCTTTCCCATACATTCTTACTTGCCTGCATTTTGTTTAAAAACTCTACACATTTTGACAAAGAGAAAGAGCCTGTTCCTTTATTCCAAAACACGACTACATGACTAGTCTTAATTAGACTAGTCTAATAAATATAGACTTATTTCTAGACTATATGACTAGAAATAATAAAGCCAGGAAAAGAGAATTTTACAAAGAACAGTCAAACTACATCGCATTTTGCAGTCACTCCTAAACTGATGTTCTTTTTCCAGTTTCATGCATCTGTAAAAGCAGAGATGGTTTAGTAATATACAGTTGAAAAGATTGGGGTGAGGGAGGAATTCATTAGTCCTTTTCTGATTTTGTTACTGGACATCTGAATCCAATGAAAGTGTCAGTTACAGACCTCTCACTAGCAGGATAAAATAATTTTCAACCTAACTGGTATCCTAAAATCACATTTCTTGCTAAATTATCTTTGTCTTAAAAAGTGTGTGTGTGTTTTACTGGAAATTAGGGTTAATTAGGTATTAGTCAGGGAGCTGGCTGAGAGCATACTTCAAAGTATCTAGCCCAAGTAATGCAATCTGAGTGTAACTCAGTCCAATCTCTGTCTTTATATTCTACAAAACAGCAAACCAATCTTGTTGGAAATTGATAAAGTAAATAATTACTGGAACTAATAGATAATGGAGAAATTGCAAATAACAAAAGAATTGTTTAGGACAGTTTTAGTATTGCTCCCTGTAGAAATATGTAATAAAGAAATAATTCCCTCTAAAACATTTCCTACCATTAGGAATAGCATTCAATTCAAAATGCTACATGAAATGCAAATTACTGTACTGTTAATGCAAAATGGCAGCTAGAGTAGTGGGGATGATCAGACATCTCAGAATCTTCAAGCTCATGGTTTACATAATTCATGTTATATTTTGGAAGAGGGTTTATGTAGTCCATGGGATGTTGTTTGCTGAAAATCTATGAAGCAGGAAAATTATTGGTTGAAAGTATTGACAACCAAGTTTATAGTAGTGCTTCTGCAGAATCTTTAAGTGTATTACAAGGAAAGGGAGGAACAGCTGTGTTTTAGTCAAAATAGTTCTGTTCAGTCAGCCATTCTATGATAAAATCTGAAGAAAAATGGAACCACTAAAAGCCCACGTAAAAGTCAACAGGAAGAAAGCTAATTGCATCTCCTGGGGGAAAGAAATTCCATATATATAGTGTCACTGCCAAAAAGGGCCTTTTTTTTTTTTTTGTATCTGCCAACTTCCACCCATCATGTTTGTAGCTGATCTGTTCCTTTTAACATGAACTTTACAGTTCAAATTACATTTGCAGACTATTTTCAGGTATTAATTCATCATTCTATTTCTTCCCATATAGAAGTATTTAAAAATTAAAACATTACCAAGATTCAGCCTTGCAGAGCTTAAAGTAACCTTCTACTCTCTAGATATTTATATTAGAATTTCCTGGAATTCCTAGCCATTGACCATATTGACTAAGATGGATAGAAACTTTAGTTCATAGTAAACATGCCACAATCCCACCTGTTATAAATCTGATTTAAAGGTAAAAAAGGGTATGGGTGGATGGGGGGGGAGGGAGGGGGGAGGGGGAGAGAGAGATTTGTATTTGCACTCAAACCATGTAGGTGTCAATGTAATGTATCTCAGAGTATCCTTTTCAGCAGGAATCCTGGCTACTAGAACAGTGAGTGGGTGGGAAGTAGTTGAATACAGCTGGATCCCTCTGAGGCTGTTTAGGCTGTTAGACAACACAAACAGACTTGTGATCCACAGAACTTGCTTATACAGTAACATGCTCACGGTCAATTCTGCAAGATTCTGTTGGGTAATAGATACAGGTGAAACTTGAAAAATTAGAATATCGTGCAAATGTTCATTTATGTCAGTATGGCAACTCAAAAGGTGAAACCAATATATGAGATAGACGCGTTACACGCAAAGCGAGATATGTCAAGCCTTACTTTGAACATTTGCATGATATTCTAATTTTTTGAGTTTCACCTGTATATGCCAAAACAGGCATTATGGAATGCTTCATAATATCATTTTAATTTCAGGTATATAATCCAACAGAACACCTATGTAAATAGTACTTAATGTATATATCTTATTGACTTTTTTTTTCAAAAGAAAGAGAAGGGGTTTTCCTCTAAATAATTAACTGTAAAATGGGGTTATTAAGAAGAATGTAATGGAGGAAGATACTGTTGGATGGGAAATGCAGTGTTACTGAGAGTCAGGAAAAAGGAAAAAGCTGTTGCCAGGATGAGCGCACTTGTTCTGCCTTTCTCTTTTTACTCTTCATGTGTAAACTGTGAGTGTTTGAGTACTTGAAGCTGCAGAGCATCCTCTATTCATTAAGGTTCTCCATACAAATGAGGACAATGAAAAATCAGATTCCATAACTGGTACAGAATCTCCATGGGTAGGGAGGCTCTACACTGCAAAAGTCCATCCTCTATACTTGGAGGGGAATGAAAGGAGCATGCAGACTAAGCAGTCCTTTGGACTAAGAGCCACTAAATTAACTGGGACTTAATGCAGCTTGATTGAAATGACTCTCTGCCCTTTCCTTTTTGCAAGAAGGAAACAAAAATAGTGCACCTCAAAGTCTGTTGCCAGTTTCTACCCCAGCTTACATGGACTGGGTTGAACTAAACAGATCCAGTTGCAGCATAGGAGTGTCCTATGAATACATACATAGCAATAGATGCTGTTGAATTCCGTGGGACTTACTATAGAGTAAATATTACAGGCTTAAACAGGTAGTCCTCGGCTTACAACCACTTGTTTAATGACCATTACAACAGCGCTGAAAAAAGTGACTTACGACCAGTGCTCACACTTACAACCATCCCTGCAGTCACGTGATCAAAATTCGGGCACTTGGCAACCAGCATGTATTTATGATAGTTGCAGCATCTTGGGGTCACGTGATCACCATTTGCAACCTACCCAGGGGGCTTACAACAAGCAAAGTCAATGGGGGAGGCCAGATTCACTTAACAACCACTAGATTCACTTAATGACCACTTGATTTGCATAACAGCCACAGTGACTTGCTTAACGACCATGGCAAAAACGGTGGTAAAATTGAGCACAACTCACTTAACGACTGCATCACTTAGCAGCGGAGGTTCCAATCCCAATTGTGGTCATAGCCCAAGGACTACCTGTACTTGCTGAGTCCAGATTCTACAAATAGCCTCTCTTCTTTGCATGTCTATGCACATACAGGTAGTCCTCACTTAATGACCACTTAACGATGGTTCGAAGTTACCACAGCCTTAGAAAAAGTGCTTTACAATCTGTACTTGCCCTTACGACCATCGCAAACTGTCACCCCCCCTCCATGGTCATGTGGTTGTGATTTGCGACCTTGTTATAACAGTTGTTAAGCAAATCACATGGCCGTGAAGTGAATTCTGGCAAAAAATGTCCATTGGAGAAGCTAGATTCACTTAACGACCATGTGAGCCACTTAACAACTGCGGTGGTTCACTTAATGACCATTGTAAAAATGGTCATAAAATTGGGTCCAGTCATGTGGTGACTCACTTAACGACTGCTCCACTTAACGACCAATTTTCCGGTCCCTATTGTGGACATTAAGTGAGGGCTATGTGTATGCCTGTGTGTGTGCAAGAGGGTAGTTTTGAAAGGTTCATATCTGTATATGAAGATAGAAGAATTCAGGTCCTGTCTTAAAATGAATGAGAAAAATTCTAAAGTGAATGCGCCAGAGCATTTCTTCGTACCAGTGAATAAATCCTACATTGGTGTATCTGTATGTCTACTTATATCACTGTATAGTGTACAAAATGTACAGTATTTAGAAGGGGGAAAATCAGTAATTCAAAATATACTGAGTTGAAATAAGCATTCTCCTATTTCTGTATTCATCTTACTGACTTCTGTCTGGATGTAAAGATAATAGTCCTATTAATTCAGTAGTCTGCACACATGTATGTAGACTGGGTTGCTGATCTAGATAATTAAGTAAGATGGCAGTAAGACCTTTTCAAATGGTGGGAAGAATCTTTTAAAATATATATCATTTTGCAATCCCAGAGTACATCAAATTAATCCTAAGGGATTTTGTTTAGCTCCTGCAGAACCTTTGTTGTGCAAGTTTGCAGATGGAGGACAAAAAAAGAGACAGAATCAGAACAAATATATACAAAATGGAAGAGCATGGCACAGAGAAGGCGAGGTGAGACTTGTAAGTTCTCATTTCAACCTTTTAATGTTTATGTGGATATGGATTAAAAAAGTAATAAAAAATGCATTGCTTTGCCATTCCTCTGTATTGTGCAATGGGGTTTTACATTTCTGTGCTATTTGTCTTCTTGATAATATTAGCACTGAAATTAAAATCATATGTATGTGATCCCTTTTTAGGAATGTGCCTTTGTATTTTACTTTAATTTTGTTTAAAATTATCTGCTGCTTTGTGACTAAGAGTTGAATCAATAAGAACAGTAAACAAAATGCAATAGAATCAAAATTGCACATCAGCAAAGGGGAGGAAATGGCAATTAGATAGCTTTAATTGAATCAAACTAACCTAATCACAGCACGGTGAACCAGAACAGCCTCCAAGTCATGTCAGAAAAGCAAGGGGTATTGACACACACCTCCAAAGTTTCATCAAATGTTTGAAGGCTCTTAGCATTTCAGTGGGTTGGCGCCTCTCAAGGGAAGGAGCTCCAACTACAATTACTGTATTGCTGTTCTCGAAAGTACCCTCTTTCCTAGCATACATGTGTAGTGCATATTGTATGAAAACCCCAAATTCACAATCTCAGAAAATTAGAATAGTGTGAAAAGGTTCAATATTCTAGGCTCAAAGTGTCCCACTCTAAGCAGCTAATGAATCCATAACACCTGCAAAGGGTTCCTGAGCCTTTAAATGGTCTCTCAGGCTGGTTCAGTAGGAATCACAAGCATGGGAAAGATGCTGACCTGACAGTGGTGCAGAAAACCATCATTGACACCCTCCATAAGGAGGGAAAGCCCCAAAAGGTAATTGCAAAAGAAGTTGGATGTTCCCAAAGTGCTGTATCAAAGCACATCAATAGAAGGTTATGTGGAAGGGAAAAGTGTGGTAGAAAAAGGTGCCCAAGCAGCAGGGATGACCGCAGCCTGGAGAGGATTGTCAGGAAAAGGCCATTCAAAAGTGTTGGGGACTTTCACAAGGAGTGGACTGAGGCTGGAGTTAGTGCATCCAGAGCCACCACACACAGACAGATCCTGGACATGAGCTTCAAATGTCGTATTCCTCTTGTCAAGCCGCTCCTGAACAACAAACAACGTCAGAAGCGTCTTACCTGGGCTACAGAAAAAAAGAACTGGTCTGTTGCCCAGTGGTCCAAAGTCCTCTTTTCTGATGAGAGCAACTTTTGCATCTCATTTGGGAACCAAGGACCCAGAGTCTGGAGGAAGAATGGAGAGGCACACAATGCACGATGCTTGAAGTCCAGGGTGAAGTTTCCACAGTCTGTGTTGATTTGGGGAGCCATGTCATCTGCTGGTGTTGGGCCACTGTGCTTCATTAAGTCCAGGGTCAACGCAGCCGTCTACCAGGAGATTTTGGAGCACTTCATGCTTCCTTCCGCAGACGAGCTTTATGGGGATGCTGACTTCATTTTCCAGCAGGACTTGGCACCTGCCCACACTGCCAAAAGTACCAAAACCTGCTTCAATGACCATGGGATTACTGTGCTTGATTGGCCAGCAAACTCGCCTGACCTGAACCCCATAGAGAATCGATGGGGCATTGCCAAGAGAAAGATGAGGGACGTGAGACCGAACAATGCAGCGGAGCTGAAGGCCGCTATTGAAGCATCCTGGTCTTCCATAACACCTCAGCAGTGCCACAGGCTGATAGCATCCATGCCACGCTACATTGCGGCAGTCATTGCTGCAAAAGGGGCCCAAACCAAGTACTGAGTACATATGCATGCTTCTACTTTGCAGAGGTCCGATATTGTTCTATTTCCAATCCTTGTGTTATTGATGTCATGTAATATTCTAATTTTCTGAGATTGTGAATTTGGGGTTTTCGTAAGCTGTACGCCATAATCATCACAATTATACCAAAGTAAGGCTTGACATATCTCGCTTTGCATGTAATGCGTCTATCTCATATATTGGTTTCACCTTTTGAGTTGCCATACTGACATAAATGAACATTTGCATGATATTCTAATTTTTCGAGTTTCACCTGTAGTAGCTGAGATTTGTATGGGCTTTCAGAGCATGCTTGTGAAAGGGTCAGTGCAGTGCAATGGGGCATTGCAAATGCTCTCATTGGGGATATGCTGTTGGATGCCAAAGCTGAATTAATGTGCAAATGTGTTTTGCTTGGGACTCTGTGTCTTAATGAATAAATATGGGGATTCCTCAATATTTTGCTTCATATATCAATTACAGTAAAAATTATTTCTTGAAATACTGTGCTAGCTTGTCATTGTATCAGTTTTTATTAATTCAGACAGATGGGCTGGTGTTAATGTTTTGGTTGTGTGTAACCACTCTCTTTATTGATGATTAATTGCTCCTTTTCCTAAAGGCTGGGATGACACTTACTTATGATCCAACTACAGCTGCTTTACAAAATGGGTATGTAGATTAAGCACTTAAGAAATGCAATTGATGCTCTTGTATCTTTTAAAGAATTAATAATAAAGATGTATGTATTTTCTAGATTTTACCCCTCACCATACAGTATTGCAACAAACAGAATGATCACTCAAACATCTATCACACCATATATAGCTTCTCCAGTTTCTACATACCAGGTATGTATTTCAAGTTCAGCAGGATAAATAGTAGAATTACATTTTCATTGTAAGTGGCTCATCTGTATTATACATGTTGAAAACCCTTATCAAATCTGGGCATATCTGTATGGGTAGCTCTCAGCTCTCAAATCCCCCAGCCTTCAAAGCCATTGATAAGAGTTCTAGAAGTTAAAGTTATCCGTCTGGAAGGCAAACAGCGTGGGATCCCTGCCCAATCCTGTGGCTCTACTCAGGGTTGGGATTGGCAAATACCCAGTGTGCTTGGAAGAAAGGCTCTGCCAGACAGGAAGGCCCTGGGAAGTCAATCCCACATTCTGCTGAAGGGGGTTAATAGCTTTCACAGACTTTACTGGCTGCTGCTTCTGAGTCCTCCTCCAGATGGAGGTTTTCAGCAAGCAGTGTGGATAAATGGCTCCATTTCTCCCTGATTCAAAGCTAGTGCGTGTGTATACAAAGAACAAAGGGGGGGTTGCAGAGGTGCTTCCCTGTACAGGCTATTGTGGGTGTGCATAATTTGTTCATAAAGGCAAATGTAATTTGTACCCGTGCTAATCCAAACAGGATATGAACCTGTGGAACTTGCCATTCTGAATCTTTCAGTATGCTGTTTTACAGTTCAGAGTTTGAAAAAAAAAGTGGACGTATCAACACCTAACAGTTATTACAGAATAAAGAGATTCAAAGGCAGCAAATTTATCTTAGGCAGAAACTTTTTAGAATTTTTTTTTCTCAGAATGTCCAGATGATCCTTACCACAGCTAAGGTATACTTTCCTCCAGTTCCATCGTGTGGCTGATCTGCTCTACTGACTATTTCTTTCACCCAGAGTATTCAGCCCAAATAAAAGCAAAATAACTCTCAGTCACATTTACAAGAAACTCTTAAAGTTAACTGCAGTCAGAGTTGGGTAACGCTAAGGCTCAACAAACAACCTCTACTGTAAATCCCAGTCAGTCTGAGAAAAAGGAAACAGATGTTACCGCTTAGCCAAACCCCTCCCTCTGCTTGGTGTCTGTGAAAACTCTACCGAGAAGATCACATCCTATACTCTTGCAGTGTCAGACCGGGATTGCTGGTGTTCAGCTTACTGCTTATACTTAAGCACAAATGGAGGAACCATTTACTGCTTAATCATTTATCATCTGATTATAGCCTTTGAAGGTACTGCCCTAATACATTTTTGGTGGAGGGGATAATGGTGTCTTCCAGGTGATGGATAGTGTGAATTAACTCAGGCTTTCAGGTTGTCCTATATTGGAACTGGAATTTTCACCTCCTGCAGCCAACCTATAAGCCAGCTCAAGCCCAGTTCCCAACCTTGAGGCCTCAGAGGATGGTCAAGTGCAGTGCTGACTGAGGATGGTAGTCGTCCTCCAACAATATTTATGAACTTAAAATTGCCAGAGGCTAGTTGAAGATGCAGTGAAACTTGTATAAGCTATTCATCATTAATACAACTTTGTTGTTAAAAATGTTCATTATTTTCCAGGTGCAGAGTCCCTCCTGGATGCAGCCTCAACCATATATAATGCAGCATCCTGTAAGCATGCATGGTTTCTCTTATGGTACTCTGAACCTGCCTTTGGAATGGGGATGGGGAGGAAATGGTTTCATTCCCATTTTTACTGATTTACTTTCTATAGCAGGCACAACCTACTGCACACACTAAACACACCTGGAAAACTGGGATGAAAACCTCTGGGTCTTCTGTAGTCCCTGGAAGACACTAGGATGGTTTATCACAGGTCCCTTCTACATTTGAAGGGCACTAGTTTGGGGATAGCTATAAATACATACATACACAAACAGACAAGTGTTTGTCCGTGTCTTTAGATACACAGTTCCTGATGGGGAATTCTAGATCCGTCACTTCTGAAGCTTAGGACTTAACTTTGGAAATGCATTGTGCTCGCTTCTCACGCTGAATTTAGTTTAGAGAAACTTGCAGTCTGTATTTGGGGGTGGGCAATATTTGTGGAGCCATTAATGGAGCCCAGTGTAAATACTTCACCAGCTTTACTGCTGAAATTACTTACCCAGAAATATTCTTACTAATAGAACAAAATAGCCCAGCTGGATTAGACCAATGTTGCATTTAATCCAGCATCCTGTTTCCTGCATGCTGCAAAGCCCCTTCCAGTTCTGTGCCGGACAGCCAGATGCTTCGGGGAACGTTTTCCTCCTAAAGAGCTACTCCAGTGAATGGAGCCAGTGACTATAACATCCATTTTCTTTTTTGGTTGAGGAGGGGAAAAAACTGTTATAAAAAAACAAGAGTTTGTGCAAAAGGCTGAATTCCCAACTATTGCAATAGCAACTTTAATGTATGCTGTGTTTTATCTAGAAAAAAAATTGTCCTTTATAAGGGTTAGAAAACATTCAGGAAATGCCTTGAAGGTGACATTTTCCCTGTGGTTGAGGGAGTGGAAGATTCCTGCTCCTATAGCATTCAGTGGCATCCCACATACTTATTTGTGCCTTAAATTGAGATAATCTCTCAGTGAACAGTAATTTCATAATGACATGAATTTCATGACGTTCATCTTCCAGCATGTGCTTTCTCAACCAGTCATTTCAAAAATGAGTATGCTGTTTTAATAAAGATCCATAAATGGATCTTACTGAAACAGTCTTGACCCAAAATCTTTTGTTTTCTATAAAAATGTCTTATGCATGCAACTTTGCTAAAAAAAGAAAGAAACATCCACAACAGGAAGTGTTTGAAACCTGTCCCTTTCCTTCTGGCAGGGGGCTGTATTAACTCCTTCCATGGAGCACACCATGTCTTTGCAGCCAGCATCGATGATAAGTCCACTGACCCAGCAGATCAGCCACCTTTCATTGGGCAGCACTGGAACAGTATGTCGCAATTCTAATAAGCTCTGTTCATAAGCACTGCAAAAGTTACTCTCTGTTTGATTGCATTTTCACTACCTAGTAACAGTGCATCCACTAGAAACCCTGTCCACTTGCCTTAAAATTCCTAAAGTTTGCCATTGTAATTTTTTGAAGAGAGGAGCATGAGCATTAGCAGATTTGAAGGGTGAATGCAGCTGCTTTTCTTCCCCGTATTTTCCAAAATACATGATTTTACAGCATCCATATTGATAGTGGTAGTGTGGGCATACATTGTGAATGAGGTATTGAATCTACTATAATTTATCCATCTCTAATCTGCCAAAAAGAACTGGCATTACTAGATGAAATACCTTACAAAAAAAACAGAAAACACTGTCACCAGTGTCTTTGTTAAAACTATTTTGGGAACCACAGTCTTTCTTTTTTGAATAATCTGAGAGCGTACATTGATTGGCTAAATTCATCATAGTTTATCTGAATAAGTTATAACAAGCTTGGGTTCATGCCTTACTCTATCCTCTCCATCACACATTTGGATGAAAGTTGTATGTACTTTCAAATTCCCTATGTTGTGCTTGGAATTAGCAAATTTGAACCTATGTTAACCATGGTTTGCCATTTCAACTAAAATTATGAATCATGGCTAAGCAGAAGCAGAAGAGAACCCTTCCCAGCAAGTCATGGTGCACATAAGTCCCATTTTTATTGGGCCTTATATGTAGGACACTAACATGCTTGAATGTGTTCCATTGAGCTGATTATATTATCCGCCTTTTTTGTAGTACATGCCTGCCACAACAGCTATGCAAGGAGCCTATATTCCCCAGTACACACATGTTCCAACAGCAGCTGTTCCAGTTGAGGTGAGACAATCTTTACTAATCCAAATGTATTACGCTATTGCTGTCAAGGTGCCCTAATAAATAAATGAGAATCCTACATATGCCTTCTTAACCATTTGGTTGATAGAGTGGGATAAAAACAACGATGGCAAGAGCGTGTGTGTTTGTGTGTCTGCTTGCATGTGTAACCTTTGTAGAGAAGCAATGATGGAATTTGTAAGCAGAATGGCAAACTGCAGCAAATAATTCACTACATGATATCACAAATATTAGAAACTGTCTTGATACATTATCATGTAAATGCCCCACAGCATAATTTGGAGAAATAATTAAAAACACCTTTCTTACTATAGCTATTATTTGTATTTTTACAGGAGGCCAGTGGTCAGCAGCAAGTTACAGTAGAAACATCCAGTGATCATTCTCCATATACTTATCAGCAAAACAAGTAATTGTGAGGTAAAGTTGTTAACATATTTCTTCAGAAATAAATTGTAAAAAAATTCTTAATCATCCCAAAATAGGGGGAAATACAGACTCTGCTAATAGTTTTATGAAGCCAATGTGAAAAAATGCTGAATTTGGTACACTGAACGTTTTCTCAGTGCCTGCAATATATTAACAAAAGTTGTCTGCTACATGCATGAACTTGTCAAGGAAACTTCTGTTGATTGTAGAAAAATACATTTTTTGCAGCAAATTCTCATCAGCTTGCTTAGGATACCGACCTCTAGAGTATCTATAATAGAGACCCACTCTGATAGTGCTATATTGTCAAATTTGGATTTAAGCATTTCCCTGGATTTTTACTTGCCTTCCAATTAACATTTTAGGAAAATGCATTTCTAAGTATCTGTTATCTATGTTTTAATTTTGTAAGATGCCTTACTCTCTGCCTGAAAATGACAGAAATATTGTATGCATAATTGGGAAAGAGAAGCTTAGTGCTTCCATTTTATCCATATAAAAATATAAAGCATTAGATCTCACATCTTCTTAGAAATTTTAAGATCAAATGCAGGTTATATGCATGCAGACATCAACTAAACCATGGCTTTTTTCACCAACTTGGGGATTCTTTTTTTAGCTCTTCTTGTCTCTGTGAATGTGTTAAAGGCCTGGAAATGGCTCAAAAAGAAATGGAAAATAAGCCAAGAATGTTTTTTTTAAAGCCAAGCATGCGCTTTTTTGGCAGGTCAGGTCACTTCACAGGTGCACTTGGTAAACCAGTCATAAACCCTTGTTTAAACATATATACTTCTCTCAAATAAACAGTACTGTGTTCGCTGTCCTTCATTCATAGATACCTTTGTGCAAGGTGTGAACCAAGCTCCACACACAAGAGTTTCTCCTTTTAAGTTTATAGCCTCAATAAAACCCTACAACAGGCTAGATATTAAGAATGAGATATTTGGGAATGAAATGTATTTTTTTTCTTCTTTTTTCAGATATGCGGTGGTGACCTTGCCTAGAGAAGGATGCAAAGGCTGAAACAATCATGGATTTTACTGATCAATTGTGCTTTAGAAATTATTGACAGTTTTGCACAGGTTCTTGAAAACGTTATTTATAATGAAATCAACTGAAACTATTTTTGCTATAAGTTCTATAAGGTGCATAAAGAAAAAGAAAAAAAAAAGATCTTAAAATTCATCCTAGTAGCTGTTCCCCTTCCCCCCCTCGAGCAGGTTTATTTTAGTAAGAAATTTTTTATCAAGTGTTATGACGCAAAAAAAAAAAAAAAAAACTTAAAAATAATTCCGGTCATGCACAGATCGAACTGGAGACACATCCATGTGCATGACAGAATCCGTCTCTTGGTTTATTTTTATTTTGTTTTAACTTTTTAAAAAATGTATAATTTTTTTTTTGAAGTTTAAATTAGTAAAACATCCACGCTGATGTTCTGTGCTTGCTGTGTGAGTCTCGCTCTAGTGCAGTGTTGCAATTGTAGGGTCTGTTTTCATAGCTTTCTGTTTTTTTTTTTCTTTAAAAGTAGTCTGAAGTGTCTCATCTTTTTTCTATCAATTCCAATTTGCCTTAACTCTTTTAATGCTGTAGCTGTTTCAGTACGTAGTCCAAACTAATGGTGTAGAATGCTTTTGACCAAAGCTGGTCTATTATGCCTTGTAAAACAGCAGGATAGGGCTTTTAAGAGGTAGTCGATAAAAATTGCTGAAAAATCTGGCTTTTTAAAAATGTGTAGTAAGTGTTTTTAATGAATTTTTTTTCCTCACATAATAATGTAAGGTTGTGAAATGCAAGATTGGGGAATAGGAAATGTTTTGTGTGAAACACATTTTTCTGACTGGGGAAATTTTAATAGAATAAATTGTTTGTAAGGCCTTATGCCAATTAGTTTTCCTCTGCTAGTTAGGAACTCTGCTGTATGATGCAATGTAAAAAAAAAATCTTTTTGCCTTTTTTTCCAGAAGCTAATTATGTTTTAGTTGTAGGGTGGGTTGGGGGAGTTTCGGGGTGGGGAATCTGCCGAATGTTTCTGTCCTTTCTAGTCATGATAATGCTTAAGAACAATGCTGTACTGAGACCTAGCAAATAGAAGCATTTGCTTTTACAGCAAAGGCAAAAGCTAAAAGACTTTTTTCAAAATATAAGCTGAGATTTAAGTAGAAAACGTATGAGATTGGGTACTCGCTCTCTATATTAGGTAAATAAAGACTTGGCACTTTTTAAAGGTAACTTTACCAAAGAACAAAGAGCCAGTAACCAATAATTCTGAATTGTCTCAGCAGTTACGTCTTCTGTACTCTTTTTTTTAATTATTATTTTTTTTTCTTTTTGCCGGACCAGTTTGCGGTTAGAAGAATGTGCCTTTTTTTGTACATTTGCATTTAGGTTTTATAATTTTTAATTGATGTATGGACACAAACAAACAAACAAAAAGCATGAAGGAAGACTTGGATCCAAGCAGTGCCACGCTTTACATCATCACTACAAGTGTTCAGTGTAAAGAAAAGAAGAAAAAAAACAATTTTGAAACTATGAAATTCCTGATTTCACAAATACACTGTTATTTGTACTTTTTAACGTATTAGATAAAACTCACTGCTCTTAAAAGCTCGTTTTTATTATGATCGCATGTGTAAATTAAGTTGTCTTCCAAAACTGTGTACTTGTCTGGTCAACTGTGTATGATCAGTTATCTACCTCAAGGCTTATTTCCTTTTCTAACGGGACAGGTTGCTGGCCCTCCCTGTTACCACAGACCAAATCACCCTAGCTCAGGAGCTAGGCCTAAGCAATTCTTTCTTTTCACTTTTTTTTTTTTCCTTTTTAGTTTTTAAATTTTATGTGAGTATTCAAGTACAGATGTCAGTGACATTTCATAGTTTCAAAAGTCAATGCTGCTCTGAGAAGTGTAGATTCTAATAAATTACATAGTCATAAGAAATATGTTTTGTTTTTGTTTTCTATTTTTTTATTTTTTAAAGAAAAAAGTTGTGGTATTATTGGTTCTATGCTCCCTTGAATTGACTGCTTTGTCAGAGTTCAGATTCCTTGCAACTTGTTCCCTGGAGCTGGCATGTATCCAAAAGAGAGGAAGAGGAGTTAATTTGCTACTTGATCTTTTCTTTCAATTAGCTAAACGTTGGGTTAGAGCAGTGTTTCTTAACCCTGGCAATTTTAAGATGTGTGGACTTCAGCTCCCAGAATTCCCCAGCTGTGGCTGGCTGGGGAATTCCGGGAGTTGAAATCCACACATCTTAAAGTTGCCAAGGTTGAGAAACACTGGATTAGAGGGAGGGAATAGATGCTGTTGGAAAGTCTGAACTAAGTGCCATACTCATAATCTGCGTAAGATTTGCAAAATGTATCCTCTGTACATAAAAAAAAATAATCAGTTACTTAAACATCACATAGTAGACAGCCATTAAATTATAAAAAAATAATTTATGAAGAAAGACCTTTTGTACAGATTGAAAAAAAAAGATTTTCATAGAGATATCTATATGATCAAGAGAGTTAATTTTTTATTTTTGTTTTACTAGTGCCACAAACTTGCCAGTGGTAACTTATTTGTCCGGTTCAAGATAACTCTGTCATTTTGTTTCCTAGGACTTGTTGTTAAATGCCAAAAGACATTTTTGAACTGTAAATTTGATTAGATTGTTAGCTTTTTTCTGTTTTATTTCTTTTGAAAACTTTTGAATAAAAAACATCAAAACAAAACCAGACTTTCTCCTGCTTTTTATTATTTTTAAACAAGTACAGGATTCGGGTATCTCATAGACGAACTTTATAACGTTCCCAAAGGCATAACAATATATTGCTAATTATTTGAGTATGCTTTACTGATATTTATATATTTATTTATGTTTATATAACCTATCAAAATATTTTTTTCAAGAAAAAAATTAAATACAACGGAGGGAAACAAAGAGTTGGCATTAGTTTTGGTGTTTCCAGTCATTCCTCAGCTGCCAATACCCAAAACTGGAGAACTTAACTTGTTACTGCATCTATACACTGCCTTTCCTCTGGAAACTCAAGACAATGTTCAAAGCTTTCTGTCTTCCAGAGAATCAAAACTAAGATACAGCAGCTTGCCTCAGAACATCCAGTAAGCTTTCATAAAGGAGGGTGGATGTGAATATGGGTCTCCCTCATCATCTCCAACTCTTGAATGACTACACCTTCTTTAAAATGTTTGCTGGCTTTTTCCCAGCAATTTTGAAAGAGCCTCTGTTGCAATTTAATGCTATTCTGTGCCACTGAAAATCCAGTTAGTAGCATGTTGGAGGTTCCTACCCACTCCATCCTACACTAAACATTACTGACAAAGTTACAGGTACCAAGTCAAAGCTATACTGATACAAGAAGTGTCATAATATGATCATCAAAAAGATCCAAATGATTCAGTGTGTATTTGCATCCTGATTCAACTGGTGCAAATTTATATAATTTGTAATGGTTGATGACATGATGGATGTGACGTCTCTTGCCTGCCTCCTCCCTGCAGACACTTATGAACATGGTTCCAAGAACAGCCATGTTCCCCCCTCACCTTTTTTTTTTCTGACCAATTTACCCGATGAAGAATTCTTTATGGTAGAAGTATTGCTTCTGTGGATTCTAAAAGGGGAGTCTCCGGAAGTTTCCTCTTTTGCCAGAGTAGGAATATGGTTTTCTCTATAATTTAAATAAGTTGGCCAAATATAAAGAGAGCTCTTTTATTCCTCCCCAACTGCTGCAGTCACACTCCGTGTCTTCAGAGTTCTCAGAAGCTGGACAATTTGCTTCTTCCTAAACTGGCTCCTTGAGCTGGCTGATTTTGCGCAAAGATTATGGGGCACATGGTAGTGTGCATAACTTGGTTCCCCTGGGCAGGCAGCCAGGGCAGAAATCTGGCAGATTGCAAAGTCTACTGAGCATCTGCTCCAAATGCATGCTCTGGCATATCTTCCAATTAGTGTTCATGAGCTTCTGAGCCATGAATTGGGAAGGAAATTGCCAAGTTTGCACAAGGGACAAAAGGATTTCCGTTTTTGCTCTTGTATACTTGCATCTTGATAGGTGAAGGACAATATGGGTAGAAACAAATTTAGATTTTTTTTTTTTTTAGGTCCACTCCTATCAAAGGTTGAGAGCCTACTTTCCTTGCAACTGTGTTTAATTTAGTAATAAATGCCACCTTTCTTACTTGGCTCATTGTAACTCAACTGCACTCCTGGGTAAATCAAATCTGGAGAAGAACTGTATGATTATATTTATAGATGTATTCCCCTTAATCTAATAAATTATGTATACCTGCAGTTAATAAGGTTCCTGTGGAGAGAACAGTTTAACCATGCCCTCTGGCTAGAGCAATGTAAAATACACCCTTGATGCAATGACTTGCTAACATGGCACACATAGCTGATATTAGTGGACACCTTAAAAATGGCACTGCTGATTGGAGATACTGGGATATGTTTCCTTTGTTAGCAGGGGGAAGAGAATATGAGATTGGCACTTAGATCCTGTTGCTTATATGGGGGACTCCCATTTAAATGTTCATGTCAAGCTCCTTTCCCAAAGTGGGTTTCAAGAATAGGAGCTACCAGTCCTTGCTGTATGCTGCCACTGCTACAAGCCAGTTTGCTAAATCTGGGAATGGAGAGGAAAGCACCAAAAATGCAAAGTGTCTTTAAGCATCTTTGGTGGCCAGAGAGAAAACAGTGACATTACAAAGCTTATTACAAACACGTGTAACAGAGTTACAACAGGGGACTGTTGCCCCATCTCACAGTGTAGGGGTAGGACAGAAATGTTGAGCTGGTTGTGGCCCATCTACAGATTTGTTCTAGTGGATCTTACACTACTGACTTCCAGTTTTATATGTACCTGTTAATTATGCCATATCGCTGCTTCTCTTGGGCTCCTTCCACCCATATTCTGATATCCTCTGCTGTAGGGACACAGGCATCTCGAATACAGACTTCTCAAATCAGGGTCTTTCGGATACGTTAGACCTAGACGTCAGGATTCGTTCCTAGACGTCAGGGCTCTCTTGTGCAGGTTTGCTTTAGTATCTGAATCATAGAATACTAAGAAGTGACCCAGATTTCGTCTATACTGTAGTTAATCTTTCAACCGCTGGCTGAATTACAACATTTTTGTTGTGTTGGAACCTTATGGCCACTAGGATGCCCTCTTATTCTGACTGCATTTGAATCAAGGTGTTATTTTCCCAATGTATTATAGGAACACATCCATCGTACTCCTGTCCTCCCAAGTATGAATATGGTTCATACATTCTACAGTGGACATTTGTTACTTGCCCACTTTGTGACTTGATCTACAAAACGATCAGCCGCCATGGTTTGATTCACACAACGCATGAAGCCAACAGCAATAAACTACATTATGGCTTAGCAAAATGGTTCTTAAACTGGTGTAATTGCCCCCAAGGGGGCAAATTGCACATATCCTGGAGCAATTTGTAATTGCTTGTTTGTGAATCAAGGATGCAGTTTGGGGCTGCCACTGCCCAGATGCTCATGTAAAACAAGGGCCTGTTTTTTGTGGAGGTAATGACATTATCCAAGACTGGGAAAAGGGGTTGTTGAATCAGTTTAAGAACCACTGGCTTAGCACAATGTGACAATCCAAGTAATATTTTTGGGGTCGATGTCCACAGTATGAAAAGTGAAAGCATTTCTTCATGGGCATGTTGCAAAGTCCTTACAGCAGTGTTTCTCAACCTTAGCCACTTAAGATATGTGGACCAACTCCCAGAATTCCCCAGCCACCCATGCTGGCTGGGGAATTCTGGGAGTTGAAGTCCACATATCTTAAGTGGCTAAGGTTGAGAAACACTGCCTTAGAGCAAGCACAGGTGCATGGCCTATATTCATAGAGCCCACGTACATCTTCTTTGTCTTAAAGGTGCTCCTCCCTCACATTAAACCAGCCGGCATGCTATGAAAAAGTATCCACCTCCTTTGCCACCTGCCCATCCGCAATGAACAGAATGTCTTACAAAACGGAGGAGTTTGAGGGGTGGGCCGAAACTGCTTTAGTTTAAATGCGGGGGGGGGAGCTGAGCCGTTCTGCTGAATTCTCTCCCCGAAACCATTTTGCAGCTGCACTAAAACGTCTGAAAAACCCGCTGAGGGAGAAAAGCACCCGCCGCCGCCTGCCTTTTGAAGCGGGGAATGCGACTCTCATTGATTCCAGACGGCGGTCACGTGACCGGCCCTCCAGAACGCGGGGCGGGAGGCCGCCGGCCCCTCGTATCTGAAACGGGAGGCTTGCAAGGCAAATGCGTGGAGAGGTCAAGCTGTTCCCAGAAGGGCCTCTCTGCCCCCCGGGCTGCCTGTTCCTGAAGTGTCCTCAGTGTACCGGCAGCGCAGGCGTTTCCTCGCTTGGCTGCTCTGGGGACAGAGCGACTGAAGTACTCCGAACCCCAAATCCCCTTCTTTCTCAGAAGGGGATGGTTTTGAAAGCGTGGCTTCCTTTCCCCACTAGAGGGCAACTAGCAAGCAACAATCCACTATTGCTGTAGGTTTACCTCTGGTTTGTATATTCAGAGTTTCCCATTAAAGGGCGGGGGGGGGGGAGAGAGACGGGTGATAAACTATCATCCTTATACTGAAGTCGCAAACACTTTTTTTTGTAAATAGTCTAACCAATCCTACATAAATGGAGGCAAGGTTGCTAGGTGATGTTCTTTTAAGAGAATTAGAGGAAAGCATTGAAATTGTGGAGTCCTTGGTGCTCTCTGAGGTTGGTTGTTTGCTTGCAGATTTTTCATTACCTGACTAGGTAACATGACTGGTTGGGTAATGAAACGTCTGCAAGCAAACAATCAAGCTCAGAGAGCACCAAGGACTCCACAGTTCAACCCTGAGCTACAGAGATTCTTTTATTGGAAGCACTGAAATTGCTTAATTCATCTTGCCTTAAAAAGTACTGAGCTACATGATGACACAATTGAATTACCTCGTAGAAATTCCCAATCCTACTAATATTGCCCTCACCTGACAGTTAATTTATTTTTGGAAGAGTCTTTTCAACATCTTTTGGCAACCCCACAATTCCCAATAATAATGTATAGAGATTTTGGGAGTCACACAAATATATTTACAATATCATTACTGTGCTTCAGTTATATGATGAAATAGCAAAGATTACTAATGCGACTTAAAATAAAACCCATCATTTAAAGCAGAAGTAAACAGATCAAGGTTATATGCTCTTTATGGTCTGTTGCTATTTGCTTATCCCTCTACAGTTTAAGATTATGTATAGTAGCAAAGCAATAGCAGTCACTGAATTTTGGAATAACTAGAACTTGTAATGCTTATTTTTCCAGCCCAGTTCCATTAGAATATGAACTGAGAACTTGTTCCCCAGGCTTATTTTGTGGGTCAGAATCTTGAAAAGAAATGCCAGCTGTTTGTAAAAAAAAAAAAAACTACCATATGTGAGCATCAAATTAGCTATTATAGGACAAAAAATGCTAGTGCCACCACTTCCACTCCCCAAACCCTCAAAAACAGTTTAATGCAGATTGGCAAAGGTCTTCAAAACTGGAAACCACCAGCATCACTTCTTCCAGCTGATCAATAGATCACAAAGAAAGCATTCAAATCCCACCGCCTTCCTGTTTTTTCAGTTTTTAGTTCAGGTTACGTTCATTATTCTGGTGGTTTCAAAACAAAAACTATCTGAATGTTACCAGTGAGAGGGAGATGCGTAGCTACCGAGGCACTATCTCTCAGTTGTAGGTAAAAGATCTCACCCCACCCCCCGAAAACCTAACAGTTATTATAGGGAGAAGAAACAGGTTGGCTTGAGCTCAGAAGCCAGGAGTCAGGTGAAACAACAGTCCACCTTTATATTCTGAAGAATGTCAGAATTTCTATTTTCCATACTGGAGAACAAGTGACAAAAAGTGTATCATGGCATCATGAAGGAAAACCTGTGACTTACATGCTTGTGTCGGATGTTGGGATGCAAGTACTTAAGGAAAGAGTTCACATCATGAGATCACTGCATGTGTGTTATCATTTTGACACAATCATGTTTTTGCTGTAGATACTTATGATCTGTGTGGCTCCAGATGCAGCACAATGGATTTGGGGAAAAATCAGCTCAAGTTCAAAACACAAGACAACAGCATGGGATGACAGAGATGCAGTGCTGATTGCAGCTCTAAAGGAAAGCGTGCAAAATTGTAGCATTTCTACTGAAGCAGAAGTGAAGTCAGTGGTTAATAAGCATACCAATGTGGTGTTGGAGGAGGCAGTCCAAAGCTGGCACAACCTTGGCATGTAAAAAGACCAAGACGGAAGAAGAGAAAGAAATATTATAGGGTAGGAAATGATCTTGACAGAAGAGAAGAAGTATGTAAATAATTCCAACCCTTTTCTCCCAAGAAATTACCTCTAAATGAATACCTCCTCAAAAGGAAAAAGGAGATCATCTTCTAAGTAGTTAAGATACATCACTGGACCTTGGGAGGCCCTAGATCTCACACAGCCTAATACTCTTTAGGTAGCTCATCAAGCAGCATTTAGATGGACTATCAGGAATATGATTCTGATGATGGAGGTATGCAAAAAAAGTCCTCCCCACACTCACTCTTCCCAGAACAAAACTGAGAACTGGCTGTCTTCTGACAGATGCATGTTGGCCAAAAGTGGCCAGAAAAACCTGAAATGTCTTTGACTGACACCACTATCTATAAGCATTCCTGTGAGTGGAAGATGTAAGATCTATTTAGTTACTCAGCTTGATCAGATGAAGAGTATAATCTGGCGGGCAATATAATGTCATTAATTGATGAAAATAAAATTATTCCTCAAATATCCCCTTTAATGGCTTTTTTGTTGTTGTTGGTCAGTAAGGGCCAAATTAGGTAATAGTTTATTTAATTTATTTTTTATTTATAAATTGATATGGCTGCCCATCTCAAGTACATGACTCTGGGTGGCTAATAATTAAAAACAGAATAAAAACAGTAAACAGAATTATAAATAACCTAAATAGCACTGGGAAACTGCATGAATATAATAATCAACAAGGGTTAATAGCTTTTTACCCCGGTACCACAAGCCCAGGAAAAATCTTCCTCCAAATTTGCTATTAGTTATGAAAGAGAAAGCATCACCAGCACCCATAATAGCTTTCTTCTGTGGGGAAAGCAGGAGCTTGCTTGGGGATTTTTCAGCAGAACCGCAGTATAGAAAAGAGCAGTTGATGCCCCCCATGCTCCATGGCACCTGGCTTCTAAACCCAAACAGGAGCAAGGTGGTAGTGGTGGTAATAGCTGTTATCGAAACAAAGTAGGCAGTAATAAACACTTCGTCACAACTCATTAATTTCACTCATGCATGTTTGTACTTCTTGTGTAGGAGGGTCTGTTATGTGCCACGTTGCAAAATCATGGGAAAGTAGTAAGGTTAATGGCAATCATTTCCATGGCAAGAACAACTGCAATAGGGTCCCCTCCTAGCAGATGACCACGCAGCACCTCATCTGCCTTTGTCTTCACTCTAAAGTCACATGGTGTTTGCATGCATATGCAGGTACCTGCACTCACATATGCACACAGAGTAAAAACAACCTATGTCACCTAGAGCAACAATGTGAAGAATAGCATTACTATTGTTATTTTTTAAGTTCCTGGAATGCCCCCTAGCCCGGAATGCAGAGAAGGGAGAACATGGGATATCACATGGCAGAAACAAGATACTGTGCAGGAAAAATTGGTACATCCATGACCTTTGGGAGGTAGCTTAAACAACAGAGGCATCTTAAAACAATGGTCCACAGCCCATTTAGCCTCTGTCTAAATCTGGCCAGCCAGAACACAAACTATAGAAGCATGAGAAGTAGCTGTTATTCAGGATATTCCCAGGAAAAATAGTGCATGAGGGTTTCATGGTTGACCCTTACAACGATGGATGACAATGGGCCCCAGATGACTGATTATTATAAAAGCCAAGCTATTCCCTTCAAGTATTTGTCTCTTCCACCTTTACTTTTCCCCTTAAATCCTTGTTTTGCAAAATTTGTTCCCGATCCCATGGGCTATCGTGTGTTTCCATTTTCTGCCCTTGATGCAGTCAGTTGAATGTTCACCCTCTGCCAACCTCATTAACTCGCAAATCAATCACCATCTGTCCTGATGTGTTATTTAAGTCTTATTTGCACCTTGATATTATTTCTTGGTGTTTCCTCACATGATTATTTTTTGAAGCTAAAGGTAAAAAGGGAAAAACAGCTAAATGTGAAAAAGGGTTGACTGCATTTGATGAGCCATTGGTGATGATACAAATGCTCTGCTTATGTTACTTCTTCAGTGCTTAAAGAGATCCTACAAATGAGAGCCATATTTTTATATGTACATAGAAAGAGGTGCATTTGTCCATTCTTTGATCTTGCAGCTATTGTCATTCATATGAAAGCGCCTTGCTTTTTAGTTTATACATAGGACACAAATCTGCAAATTTTAGGGCCAGTGGACTCATTTGGAATTTTGAGAATGTGTTGTGGGCACTCTAATAAATTGGGATTTAACATTTGTTAACAATTCACAAACATGGCCATCAAGGGCAACAAGGCCAGTCACAACACTTGTTTGCAGGGTGTCACTCTGCCTAGCCCCCCCAGAAGGCTTCCCCTCATTCCAGTGGCCTTCTGTCTTTTGTCTGGGGAGATGGGCCCCCTTCCAGGCCAAGCCCTGGGCTGCCGCCTCCCATGGCCGGTCATTAATCTGTGAATGGGGCTTAGGAATGCCCGGAGGGGGGTGAATAATGGAGGAGGCTATCACGCAAGCAAAAATCCCCTTAAAAAAAAGCAGAATGAAGTAAAGAAAACAGTGAAGTTGGATGTCAAGACCCTTGCAAGTACAATTGTGCTATGACTATCCCATTACCTCCCTGGCCTCAGGCAAGGCGTGAGACATTTCTGAGTTCTGCCAGTCACAAAAGGAGTAATGTAGTTTTGAGTGTGGAAAGGGCAAGTCACATGGCAAGACAGCACCTGAAAACCTTTTCAGGAAAACATCATAAAACACTCTGAAATAATTTTTTTGCACTAAAATGTACAGCCTGTCATGAGCAAACAGCTGATGGCTTTGCAATTATCCTGGATTCCAGATGCTGTCGCGTTACACCTCCAGGCACAATCAGTGGGGAGGGCACTTGTAGTTCGGCAACCTCCAGAAGATCTCGAGACCCCCCCACCCCCCATCCTTAATGTGTTCTTCAAATCTGAATTCTCTAAAATGGGGCATTAGTCACAGGAGTTCAGTGGAACAGGTTTATCTTCAGGCTGTGAGGGAGTCATCCAAAGGGAATGTTCCCGTCAGCAGGATGACCCAGCTCTCCTTGGCATCTCCACAAAATGTGAGTAATATCTCTGCCCATGTCTAGGCACCCACTTACAGTTTGCCTCTCCAACAGGCATCTGTTGTGTGCCCACCCAAACATTCCTTGTTTACTCAAAGTTTGAATATATCTGACTACTGCAGAGATATTACCCGCCTGCTCACTTCCACTTCATCTCCTGCACAAGTAATACATTGGCAGAGTCTGCCATTTGTCAGCCAGCAGTCTGCAAACACATTTGCTCGTCAATCTAATTTTAACCTTTTCTCACACAAGCCCTTGCAAATCAACCAGGCATTCTGTCATTCCCTCCTCTTTGGTCTTGATGTTGTCTTCTTTCTTTTTATTTATTTTATTAATCTTTAATTTAATATGCTTCATCACATGCAGTCCTTCTAGCTAAAGGACTAGACCATTCAGTGGAAACTCTCTTTCAAAAACGGTAGGCTAATAACCCCCAAATGTTAGGAATCAGCTTCTTTTGGCACCAAGGATAGACAGTATGCCTAGCAAACACAGTCTGATGATGGATGGGGTGAATATGTCCTGGCACTTTCCTGCCCACCCAAAAAGGTAAGTACCTCTATAAACGCACCAATTTGGGGCCCAGGTGGCGAAATGCATGTTGTTCCTGACAATAGCATTTTTTTCTTCCTGGTCAGTGCGGATGGATCCAGCAATGTATTTATTAATAATCCCATTTTGGTTTATTTTAGTCCAGAGGAGTATCTGGGCATAACTGAAAAGAATGAAAGATGGCCCTCTCTAATAAACACGGATAGGTTTAGCCTTGATATTAGTGTCCTTTTCCAAAATATATGACATCCTGAGACATGGTGCTTCTACGAATGAGTTATTTCAACAGCTCTGGACTCTTAACTGTAGTTTGGGGGTTAATGCCATGAATTCTATAAGTTGTTTGGGACCAATGATGATTTGGCAGTGACCTGAGTCTTTCATCCCTATTATCTATTTTAGTTTGATTGTCAGGACTGATTTGATGAAAGAGCTTTGTTTTCATTAAGTAAATATTAAGTGGCATTTAGACATAATTAAAAAAAAAAGTGTGCCCAAATCTCATTGGCATTGCTGGGCATTAACACACATGTGGCTGCCAATGATTTGATTCTGTCTCATTCAATTGTTATTCAAATCCACATGGGAACTTTGGAACATTTTTATATTCTAATAAGCCCTTTTCATTTATTATTTACATTTTCATATGTACCATTTACAAGTTGCTTTAAAACAGTACTGGGATTATCAACATGGCCAGTTCCCTGAAAACCTTCCTTCAACCTTAAACTTTAGAGCACTCCACAAGGATTTGTTACAACAACAACAACAACAACAACAACAACAACAACAACAAAGCTCACTGCACAGTCAGAAAGTTCATGTTTCATAGTTTGATGTTCAAAATTATGTGACCTTTCAAAGGTTATCAAACAATTCCACCACGTGTATGGCAATAAAGCTCTCACACTATTTGGGAACAGCTTCCCTTTTTACTCATAGGCAGTAAATGAGTTCAGAAAGTGCCATATCAGCGCTCAGCTTCTGCCACACATTTGAGACCAGTGGAATCTAGGACAGACATGGGCAGGCTGCAGGCCAGCCCAACCCAGTTTTAAAATATTGTGTTAAAATGAATTCACTATGCATGTAGAATTAAGGAGCAGGTTAGGTCTAATCACCTCATCAAAAAACTGATTTCAGGGTCCAAAGGGAGCTGATAATCCCTTTCTCCACTCTTTTTCCCAACCAGACATACCAGCAGCCTAATCTGTTAGGTGACTGGTAAACAATTAGCCAATTCTCTCTCTGTGTTGCTACTGTTAAATAACTGGGAACAAGAAAGGCATTTCCATCTATTGCAGACCCACCACAAGTTTGGCCAGACAAAATCCAAGAACCATTGTGCTATAATTTAAAAAAACCCAAACATTTATTTCAATTTCAGATAGTTTTATGACATCATTGTGCTGAGCAAAATTGATGGAAGTGTTTAGTTTGCGAAATTCACCTGTAAAATTCAACATTTGTTGTGTCGGTTTTCTGTCTTTCAAACAGATGCAAAAGGCCCCAACACAAGCTTGGAATAAGGGGCGGGGGGGGGGATTAATATTGCATATAATTTAGATTTTCCCCAGGAATGACTGATTATTACAACTGTTGAGGTGTTAGTCTTTCCTTGTAAAATTAAGAATGTATTACCAATCCTAAACTTACTTGATATGCATGAAAGATGACACCCAGATCTACTAGTATGAATTAAAATGATAAGAGTAGTATGTTTGAATAGGTTTTCCGGAATTTGCCAGTTAATTAGAATCTGTGATCTATTTGTCAAGAGTTCAAGGCAATAGATGAGCTTGTTTGAAAGCTTATTAAAGAGCAATATTACGACAGGAAAATGAGTCTCTTGTTTGTGTCCTGCCTGTTTACACTGATGTACTCAGGGTTTTCATTTCCACAGCAGCATGTTAGATTTCAATCAGGACATATTTCATTGCATATTATCCGCCAGCTTTTTCTGAACCTGATATAAGGAAAATATTATTGTACTTACCTACAAAGAATAATCTGCTTTTCCTCAAATGATTTATCTTGTCTTGGATTTTCCAAGGATATAGTTAAAGAGCAGATTAATTTTTTCTGTAATTTTCCTGGGGCAGGAGGGTGCTCGTAAGCTCAGTATCAACTTCCTTCGGGGTAATGGCAGTTGTTGTTTTTTGTGACCTCTTGTAATTCTCATTCGTGGCACCTCTGCAGTGTGTCTCTTGGTGTCTTGTTGAGCAGAATTTGGCAATCTTTCAGTTACAGAAAAATTTCATTTTACATTTTTATTTTAAATTAAGAGTGGAAACAAGCGTTCGGAGCAGCTGGTTGCTCCTGCTGCATTTTGGTTCTTTGCTGGCTGCCTAGGTACATAGGTTGGTTTGTTTATGTGAATATCCATTATTGTCATTTCTCTCCCATCTTTCTTCTCAACTTTAAGTTCAGAGCATTACTTTCACTAGAGTTCTTTGGGCGGTTTTCTTCCCCAGCAGACCACTTTGGGATCTATGACCCCTACAATCTCTTTTGGTAAGTGTATCCATTGTGATACATTTCCCCCCCAAACATAAGAACATAAGCAATGCACTGTTGGATTGGATCCCTGGCCCACCTAGTCCATTGTTCTGTTCTCACAGTGGCCAACCAACTGCACAAGGAAGCCCACTAGCTTTCCAGCAGATGGCCTTCAGAGGCAATCACACTGCTATCAAGACTAATAGCCATTGATCCCTATGACTCCCATGAACTGGTCCAACCCTTTTTTGAAGCCAGCCAAGCTGGTAGCCTCACATCTCGTGGTGAATTGACATTTACAGAGCATAAGAGCCCTCATTGTCAGCCTTCTCCCAAGCAAACATGTGGTCCTCTCACCTCAGATCAGCACTTCCTATAGAGGATAACCAGGGGTTAATAGAGGCAGACAGAGCAACAAACCAATGATAGCTGTAAGACCTCTGACCTTGTCCAATCAGAATTACATTATGTTTAGGGAGGAGGCTTGTGGAAAAAGCAGCAGAATTTGGGATACAGAGAGAAAAAGAGGTGGCTTTAGAACTCTCTCTCCCTGGTCTTAAGGATTCCTGTAAGCCGGCAGGACCTGAAGCCGAAAGAGACCAGGCATCAAGAAGAATGACAGACTTTCAAAGTATGATAAAGACATTCCTTTCAGCTTAGAGGGTCTCTTCTTATTTGAGTATGTGTTTCATAATGTAGTATCTTCTTTCAGTTCTTCCTGGTTGTCATTTATGTTGTTCAAGGAATTCAATAATTTTGAAATGGTTAATAGGCTTGTTTTGTTAATCGCTCAGCAACTTCCTATATTCCAAGGAGGAGAGAATCATGGCTTCAAGCAGTACAGTCTAGGTACTAGACTTCAAGCAGTACAGTCTAGGTGTTACTCCTCAGGAGCAGTTGTAAGTTTAAGTAGTTGAGCCCAGTAGGGAGATGTTAGTTTGGGAGTCCTGTTTCTCCAGACAGGAAAACCCAAAGTGGGGTGCTTGGTCAGTTGGTCTCCAGAAGGGGGATGTAAAGGAGTATGGAGATAGCCTTGAAGAAAATATGCAGCAAACATTGGGAAAACATTAACTTGGCCCAGAAAACGGGACAGGGTGAGAAAGAAACTCAAGATTGCCTCACTTGACTCAATTTGATATAAAACGAAGGAAAGGAGAAACTCTGTCAGGCCTTCAAGATGCTATTATTATAGCCTATATCAGTAGAGTTCTAGTATTTCTTGTGGCATCTGTTTCCTTACCTGGTCTACCTAGAAGGGCTGACAGCAACAGCCTAACAGTTGAGGCAACAATCCTGCCAGTATGTGGAACCAGGGTAGTGCCCAACCAGAGGAGATTTGGGCAAAGAAAACTAGGAAGGCCAGGCACCCCTCCCTTACCTGTTGTTACGATGGCAACAAGGGATTCCCCTAACAGCAGTACTTCCATTTATATTTGTTCTACACTAGGGTCTTCTACACCTTTTTAGGGGAAGGAATGCCAGCTGTGATTTCTGAACAATCAGGGCTATACTGGAGCAGGGGCAGCAGGAGTTAGAGCAATGTTTCTCCAGTGCATTCAGAGAGAGGGATTGGTATTCAAAATAAGGGACAAATCACCTCCCACAGGAAACCCATATAATAATCTCCCTCTTGGGCACATAGGAAACAGACACCACAAAGGGACTTCTCTCCCAAGTCATCCTCTTTTAAAGTTCCAGATATGGGAAGTCCATATTGATATAATAATCTCTGGGATGGTTAGATGAAACACTATCCATCCGCAGTTTAAGGGTGTGACTCCCAGTTTTAGTGGTGGCCTGAGACACGTCCTCCAGGCAAGAACATTTCTAAAGTGCTCCTTGGGAAAAAGAGCTATCTCCAGATCTATCGGCTGTCTCCCTGAAACTGTTGCGCAGCAGCAGGAAGTGACTTTTCTGCCTCTATAGTTTAGGAGCTTCACCGAGGGAAAGTTCTATATTTAGAAACTTTATTACAGTCCTGACAGCTTCTGTCATGCCTCTCCTAGAGGATTTCTTATTTAAAGAAGACGACATGCAGAATCAAATTCAGGAGAAATCTGTAGATTCACATCTTCAAAAGGACAAGCGTGTTGGCTGATATAGTACTGCAGAAAATATTCTAGCAGAACAGAGAAGGAGACTTTGAGCACTGCAAGTACAAATATGCCATGTCTGCCTGAAATAGTAGATGTGCAAGACCCTCACTGTCTTTGTAAGATTCCCATAGTTTCTACATTATCTTTATTCTTGCCATATGCAGTTATATTCCATCCCCTTGGTTCTGTGGCCCGTTGTTCATCTTTTCATCCTGAACTTTCCTACCTTGACTGTGGGCCATTTCTGACATCTGCTTGGCTTGGTGGACTAGACTGATGGCTGAAAATAGTTTTCATCCTGAGCCTCTTTTATTCTGAATTTTGTCACGTTTCTGCTCAGTAATTACTTAAATACATTTTACTGCCAAATTTAGGCCATAAAAATTTCTTCATAGCCTAGTTGTCCATGTCCTCTTTTTCTTTGGATGAAAAATCCTCCAGGACAGGTTTAATACCTCCTCCCATTCTTTCCTCCGGTCAATGGGGATCTTTCAGTTTTTAGTGTCACTGATCTTTTGAATATAGCCAGATATTTCCCCCTCCCTTTCCATAATTCTAGATAGCATGATTACATTGGGATATGGAAATCTAAACCTGTAAAATCTAAGGAAGTGAATATTTATTATTATGAAAATGGAGTCAAGGTTAAATTCCTTGTCCCCCTCCTTTCACCAGAGGGCACAGTTCCAACCTTTCTAGCATCTGTGTGTCTGCATTTGTTATACAGTAATCCTTGGAGTTGCAGTGTGTTAGTACTTGTCACAAAAGTGGCAAAGAAAGATGTTGTCTACTTACTTATCTAATAGTCATTGGATAAATAAAATATTTTATCTGCTAGCCATCATTATACAAATCATCAATTTACACAGAAAAGAGAGGAGTTGGTAATGTAGAAGCAGTAATGGGTTTTTTGGTCAAAAGACTGTCTTTTGAACAGTATTATACTCTGACAAGCAGTGCAGTAAAATAACTAAATTCAGCGGCGAGGGAAGGAATTAGTAGCGATAATAAAGCCACGGAAACAAAAGATGGGACTATATTTATCTGTAATTCCTTTCAGAAGACATTCTAGCAGTACTTTAGTCATCTGTACTCTAGTAAACAATTGCACTAGAGTTATGTATCATCACTAGGGAGAGATCAGTTTGTTTTACTTCGGAATAGTTTTCCCTGAATCTATTCTTTCATTTTTAAAATTTTTTTCATAGGAAATGGAGCCTTTTGTGCAGTTTGAAACAGACTTTAATATTACCCTAGGCGTCATAGTTTAAATTTGACATATTTTCTAGCATGCTGATAATGACTAGGAAAGCTGACCTTCTCCAAATGTCCTGGCCTGTGGCTGTAGGCATTCAGGCTGTATTAAGAGCCAGTCTTCATGATTAGCTGGCTAGTCAGTATATCTGGTTCTGGACTTTACCACTTTGCACTGGAAAAGTTGAATGCCTTATATTCTTCCTATATATCCCAAACCTGACTTTTCAGAAAATTGTTCAATCATTTCTTGCTTATAACTTCTTATCCATCCTGATTGCTCCAAGGTACAACTTTCATTTAAATGGTAGGCTCCTATTCATTATTACACACACACACACACACACACACACAAACCCATCATGGTTTCACACTATGCAGTGGTGTTCATATAAAATATATCCTGCTCCATTTTGTCACTTTTGCTTATAATACCTGTTAGTGACTGCCCATGATCTGGCCAGCAATGTAAAGTTGCAAAACAGCCAATGTAGGAACAAAATATATGATATCACAGAACTGAATGGAATAATTTATGGAGAGTGAGTGAATACTTTACGAAATTGATTACCATTCTGGGAACATCACAATTTTCTGGGGAAATTCCTGAGATCCAGAGATACCATTCTGGGAACCCCTGCAGCTTCCAGAGAAGACACAAAGACTAACTGCTTTTTCCAAGCTTAAAAAGGTGGTCTACCTCTGCTGTATGATTTGCTACTTCTTGAAACAACTCAATATATCTTGGGTCATTCGGTAGGTACCCAGATTCAACTAGATGCCTGTCAGTCCCAAAGAGGGAAAACACGTATGGCAGTAACTTTTTTTTCCCCAGCAGAATTATGGTGTTGTTCTTAAGCAAGCTGTAATTTAATAAGAGAGCTGAGGTATGGCAGATCTCATAGAAATTAGTGCAGAGTTTGTATTTTTATTGCTCTAGTATAAATGTGATGAAATATACCAAGACAGGAGTCCTGTCTAGAGAGATCGTCCATGCCAAATTTCAGTCAGATAGACTGAGGATTTGTTCAATGGGAAAAAGATTTAACAAAGCCCCTTTCTGAATTAAGTGAAGTCGATTTTTGAGGATTACACAGTAGCATAGAAACATTCAGTTTTAACTCACTCCTTTTCCCATAAAATTAACCAGACACTAGGCTAGGCTAGTCAGCTAACACAGCTCAGAAAACCAAAGACTGGGTGGCTGTCTGGCAGAACCGCTTCTTGAAGCAACTGGTAAAACTAATGATGGTTCTCTCAGTCCTCTGCGTCACCCTGTTACTTTAACTGGAAAGACCAATGGCAGCCTGGCCACAGTTCACTTTGATTTCAGGGTAAATCTGACAGTGATCCTGAAATTCCCTGACCTCTTGCCTCCCTATGTGCCAGGCTGTGGGTGGATGCCATATTTTGCTTCTTTGTTATAACTGCTGTGACAGCACGCTTTGTAGCCTGTTCTGAAGGTTGGCTATATTTAAGATACATCTCCTTAATTTGTGCAGAAGTAATTGAAAAACCCCTATATTATTATTCTAGCTGAGAGAATGAGGCCAAACTAATGTTACTTACAGCCTCACCTCAGGCCATTTTTATTTGATAGCATAATGTGTACTGTGATGGTAGATTCAAAATTGTCCCTCTTGTCGTCTTTCAGATATGCCACCTACTCTGCTTTCTACTTCCCTTTAACCCAATAAAAGCCCTTTCCAAATCAAGGGTTTCAGTCCTCATTCCTCAACATAGCATTGGATCTATAAGCAAATTCAACTTTTAGAAACTGTCGTTGCTCCAAAATCTGCTAAAAATCAGCAGCTAGTATCAGCTGTTCCTTTGTCCATCTCAGTGTAACAGCAGTCTGAGACTAGGGGGGAGGGGGGGAGAGTAATCAAAATATACAGGGAGTGAGAGAGAGAAGCCTAGGTTAATACGATAACACAGAAATCAATGTAACCAATTTATTTATTTCCAACTATACCTCCCATATGTTGAAATATTCCTCATCAGGCATAGTTAGTGGTACAAACTTCTTATAATGACCATCATGTTAAAAATGCAGTCCAGATGGCAGTGGGTCTAGTCTGGATCTAAAGGCGTGTTCTGCATATGTGGAAATACGCTGCTGCTTGGGGGAGGGAGTCTCTTCCTGTGCCCCCATTTTGCATAAGTAGAGTTCTGCTTCCTGAATCCAACCTTATAAACCAAAAGGAGAACTTTTAAAAGAACCCATTTCGGGATATCGTATTAAATGGAGCCCTTATTCTTGAACTAGTACTGTAGGAAAATTCCTGAGATTTACTGCAAAGAAATAGCAAGTGCAGTTGAGGGGGAAACTGAACATTCAGGATTTTGAATAGTTATGTTCTCAGAGGTTTTTTTCCTTAATGATACATTATAACACAAATCCACAAACCCTGTGGCCATTGGCTGAAGATATGGGGGGAAAAAGGGTGATTCAAAAATTGGAGAAGAAAGGGAGCAAATTCCCCAGCCTTCACATTGTTACTCTAGAACAGTATCCCAGGGAGCATTGGGTTCCTCAGATTTCCTCTTCTGAAGTTGACACAAGTATTCAAAGTCCTTCCCTCTTCTGCCTCATCCTACAAAGATAGGGAAGTCTAAATCAGCTGTAGAATTGGTTTCCTCTATTTGTGGGAGAGATTTTTAAAGAACAATATGAAACATCATTAGCTGACTAGTATTGCTCCTCCTTTTCTTTTGCCTTGGGAGTTTGCAACCCATAAAGCAAGAATGAACTCATAGGGAATTTCAGAGCATTCCCATATAGAAGACAGAGAATCCAAGACGGTCCAGAATAGGACCTAGTAATGATTTGCCCATCTTATTCATTTCAGCCCAGCTTGGAAGGGGTCATTTAAGCAATAAAATCCAATACTCTGCTGAGTGCAGAAATCCAAATTAAAGCATCCCAGACGGATGGTTAGTTTGAACACATCCAGTTAAAGGGGACCCATCACCTCCATAGTAAATAAATAATTGTTGAATTGTGCTTACTGTTAAGAAGTGTTTTTTTAACACTCCACTTGAATTTTCCTTCTGGTAACTTAAATCCATTCTTCTGTGTCCTGCATTCTGGAAGAAGAGAGAAGAGGTCTTGATTTCTTTTATGAGACATGGTTTCAAGAATTTGAAGAACGCTATCATCTCTCTTTTATAGTGGCTATTACGTTAACATATCTGAAACTAGTAGCCTATTCACTTAATTGTTTTAGTTGCTGAGCTTTGAGGACCTGAGTAACATATGTCTCAGTACTCAAACACTCATACTAAATTATTAGCTAACAAAGCCATTTCTGGAGATATTAAGAATATCATTATGGTCATCTAAGTACTTCTATAATGAACTAATGTGCAAACAAAAGTATAAAGAATCCCATTTGTCTTCCATCAAAACTGACTCAGATGGCTAATGTCTTGCTTGAACATAAATAAAAGGAGCAGTCATTTTATTTCATCTGTGTTGGCTATTCAAGCATTTAGTTCCTATTAATCAGGTAGGGCATTACCTCTAGACAACTGGCTCTGACTTAATGGGTCGAATAGACTTTTAAGTATGACTGATTCAAAAGTTATGTTGAGAAACAGAAGCTAAGAAAAGAGTGCATAAAACTGGCCAACTTTTACTGGCAGTGGCATCCAAAATCCCTGCAACCCACCAGGCCAGGGATCTGAAGATATCCTATTGGGGGTGGGCATGGGGAGATATGGGGGGAGCAGGGGGTCGGCCTCTCTCAGGGAAGGTGGCCTGGTGGTTAACACTGGGGTCAGGTTCCAGCCACCTCAAACCCTGGACTCCGTCTGCTGCTGCTGCTGCTTAATGCCAGGTCAGCCTGGAGTAAAGCTCACTTCATCCACGATTTGATGAGAGAGCCAACCTGGTGTGCATTGCTGAAACTGGTTGGGCCCGGGGTGGGGGTGGGTGGGATGTTCCTCTGTCAGAAAGGCGCTCTCCCGGGTTTTGAGTATGGCACTAGCTGCAACTCCAGGACAAAGGTGAAGGTACAGCTGCTGTTGTTTGGGCGCCTCTAGTGGTCTTGGAAATGCTGCCCCAGACATAGCCAGACGCAAGGTCCTCTTTGTGAAATTGGGCTGGAGGGATCACTTGGGCTTGCTTCTTGCCTACCTTCCTCCCTGTGGTGTAGCAGCAGACCTGCCTGAGCTCCTTGACTATATGATGATATTAACATCTATATGTTAATATAGCCATATATTAACTGGTGAGGTCATTTGGCAGCATGGGGTTTGGGATCCTCAGTATGCTGAGATACCCAATTGTATACCTCTACCCCATGCTGGGCCAGTGGTGCTGCTCAGGTGCTTGCTCAGTGCCTGGAGGCTGTGAGGGCCTGGATGGGGAGAAACTAGCTATGACTCAACCCTAACAAGATGCAGTGATTGTGGGTCTTTGGCACTCTGGGGTCAGGAGAGTTGACATTTCTGACTCTGGACAGGGTAACACTCCCCTAGACAGAATTGGTGCACAATTGGGGGGGGGGGTCTTCCTGGACTTGTGACTCCTGCTGGAAGAGCAAGTGGCAGCTGGGGCCAGGGAGGTCTTCACACAAATTCATCTTGCACGCCAATTGCATCCATTCCTGGATTGGGAGGCCATGCTCAGTCAGTCACACCCTGGTCACATATCAGTTGGATACTGCAATGCACTTTACATGGGGCTACCCTTGTAAACCATCTGGAAATTACAGTTGGTCCAGATTGTGGCAACATATGCAGTTTTGAGCACCACTCAGTTTGTCCAAGTTACACCACTGTTGTGTGAGCTGCACTGGCTCTTAGTTGCTTTCTGGCTGCAATTCAAGGTGCTGGTTATCACCTTTAAAGCCCTACATGGCAAAGGACCACCTTATTTGCGGGACTGCCTCTTCCCAAGAGTATCTGCCCATCCTACTCAGTCAGTTAGGGTGGGTGTGCTCCAGGCCTCTTCCCTTAAATGTTGTCATCTGATGGGACCTCAGAAGGGCCCCAGCCCTTTGGCATAGCCTCCCACCTGAGATTTGAAGGCCCCTATCCTTTTAGTCTTCTGGAAGGCTGTGAAGATCTGGCTCTTCTTTCAAGCATTGTGGTTGAGTTAGGAGGTCTGGCACTTGGTGGAAAGTGTTCTTCTGTTTTTAATTCTTGTCTATATTGGTTGTTGTGAGCCACCTAGGACCACTATGTGAGATAGGCAGCCATATAAATTCTATAAATATTTATCCAAAAGAAAGATGTGCTAGGTAAGTATTTGAGTTCCACCATGCCCCCATTACTAGATCATAAACCTGTTTCCATCCTCCTTTAGTCTGGTAATGTTGTCATTCTTTCCCTGATAGAGGTTGGCCTTTGATTGAGCCTTGAGGCACTAGCAACATTTTACCATTGTGAAAAATTAGGGAACAATTACTCTAAAACAAATGTGGTATTCGCCAAGTGATGTCCCATCTGCCACCACGATTGGAAAATTGAGCAGATTAAGGTTTTCAACTATTTAGAAATCCACTTTCAATCTTCTACCATTGGAAACAACAAAATCCAGAAATTACAATACATGCTTAAAAGGCTTCTAGCGTTATAATGGTTGTAAGGGTGACAACTTTGTCCATGCAGCAGTTAAATAATTTAGAGCAAAGGTGCTAAGTCTCCTACTGCAGAGTGCACAACTTGGTTCCTATAAAGATATAACAACTTAGAAGCAACTCAAACAAAATTCATAAAAGCTATGCCCCACCTTCCTCAATCTGGGTCATGTCACTTCTTTGTTTGGAAATGGATTGTACTTCTGTAGAGGCTCGTATGAAAATCTGTCACCTGAAATATGGGCTGAGCCCTTGGCTCAGTCTAGTCTTGCAGACAAGTATTTTCTCTTGGAAAAATGTGTCACCTTTGATTTGTTCTACTGTGGCTTCTCAACCCAACCCAGGGAGAACTATGATAGAAGTCAGACAAAGGACATGCAGAATGACACATGCAAAGATTCAAACAGTTATGGGGACCGGTGTATCATCATGTTGTATGCAATTGTTTTTCTAGTACACACTTTGTTTCACATGAAGGGGCATTTACACTAACAAGGTTTAATATTAGCAAGGTTTAACATGTTCACCTTGAAGGTGTTGGAATACTTTCTGTATTCAAAGCACCTCTGTCTATATGCTTCCTACTAGCAGATCTGTCAAAGTTCCACAACAATGTGTTCAATTCTGCTCGATTGCATTTGCCATCAGAAGCTGGGTTTGTACCACACTTAGACTTGGATGGTTTGGTTATCTGTGTTGCTCCTAGAAGGTAAATCATCTCTATCTCCTTAAAGTGTTAGTTCCTCTCTTTGTTTTATGTTGCACCTGTGCTTTCTTTTTGTCTCTGACGGTACATTCAGTAACTAATGGGAAAGGCAACACTGAGTGAAGGCTAAAGGGAGGCATGATAGCAGTCCTCCGATACATGAAGGGATGTCACAGGGAAGAGGGAGTAGACTTATTCTTCCTAGCACCTGTGGGAAAGACAAGAACCAAATGGGTGGAAAATTTACAGTGAGAGATCCAAACTGGAACTAAGGAGGAATTTCTTGGCTGCGTGAGCTATTAAGCAGTGGAACAGGTGGGCCCCCTGAAGTTGTGGGTGCTCCATCACTTGGAGGTTGTTAAGAAAAGAGTTGGCAGCCATTTGTCTGGGATGGTCAGAGAATTCCTGGTCTGGGCAGGGGGTTGGACTAGAAGATCTCCAAGGTCCCTTCCAGTCCTGTGATTCCTTCCCATCTTCCCATCTTGTTAACCTGGAGTTGCCAACTCCAGCTGAAAGCAGTCCTGGATTTTCCTCTGCCTGGTTAATGCACAAACATGTTGTACTTTTATGCATTCATAAAATATTCTATCCAATATCCATCATCCATCCATCCATCCATCCATCCATCCGTCTATCTATCTATCTATCTATCTATCTATCTATCTATCTATCTATCTATCATCTATTTATCCACCTCCACACTCCCCCCTCCCCTTCCCCCCCAAAAAACAGGCCAGCACAAAAGAAGTTAATTGTCAGCTGCTAATTACAATTCATGGACTGAAAATGAGATCCCCACTTATAAAATGTATAGATTCCCCCGTCTACATGTACCAACCAATCTTTCTCACACAGAAACTACTCTTCTCCACCGAAACCCGAATCACCCCCTTCCTTCCTGTGGCAGGAAAAGGACTGTGCCCAGATGGGTTAAAGGGAAAGGAAGGGGAGGAGGAAACGGGAGGAGCGAGGCAAGGCAAAAAGCAACGAAGAGGACAGGGCAGGAAAAGGAAGGGAATCCCGGTTCCCGTGTTACCAAAAAAAGAAAAACAGCTTGGCTTCACCTGGCAAACAGCCCTCCCTGAGCAACTGCTGATTTTCAAAGGCATCTACATCTACAGCCACTTGCACCTCCTGCTTCTTTGCTGATTTTTACTGTATTACTCTTATCGTTGAATATGATCCTCAATTCAGTTTTGGGGGGTCGGGTGGGAGGAACCCTCAAGCTGTGCAATACGTTTCATTTAATGTACGCCTTCTCTAAAAGACTGCATTCCCCCGCATTAGCCTGTCTTGGTTTCAAACTGCCAAAGGCAGGTTGGATGGGGATCTCAGAAACGGCCTCCCAGCCTGCTCCCGTGTTTCCTGAACTCCCTGCTAAGGGAAGCTCCATCTCTGTCCCCTTTCTGGTATTTGTATAAAGAGCTTTTAGCAATTACTTTGACCAAAGTTAATGTTAACTAGGTTGATTACTTCTTATTGATATGTATTTGGTAATGTTTTTATACGTTCTAGCAATATACTTTCTTGCATTGTTACTCCTATTTTTAGGGGAAAGATGGGATAAAAATTGAATATATAAATTGATTGTAAGTACTATTGTCCCTTTCCAGTGATCTTTTAATGACTGAGAGTACCCAACTCTTCTCCTGAAATGGAATGCCATGAGCACATGATCTCTCCCGGGATTTAGGAGCTTATTGTAGGGCACTAGATCAGGATAAATGGCTAGATCTTGGAAGCTAAGCTGGGTTGGCCCTGGTTAGCACTTGCATGGGAGACTACATGGCCATTGGTGAGGAGAAAAGGCTAGCACATGACAAAATGTATGTGATAATATGGCTGCACCAATGTCATCACTTTGGCAACATTGCAGTTTTCTGTGGACACTCCTGCACCTGGAAATTCCCAGGCTGCTAGCTAGGCTGGGAAGTTGTGGGTACAAAATGGAAGAGGGCAATGGTAATTCACTTTCATTACATTACTAAGAAAACTACAGGAATGTAGTTCCCAAGATTCAAGCTTAACTTGAAAGCACTTTTACCTGTTAGTCTTTTGACCTTTGTTGCATGAAGACTGGGCTGAAAGATGCTATTCCCCATAACAAAATTAGTTTCACTGCTGAAGCAAGCTACTTTAACCATTTGATGAGTTTTTGTGCCTTTGCTAGGAATTGCAAGGTCCAGTAAGCCCTGAACCTTGCCGTCAAAACTCTTTCTCCCTCTTCCAAAAGCCTATCACCATAACAACAGATGAAGCATTGGATCTGGACTGTCAAAATCTATCTGAGATACATCCTTTTATGAAATCAGGAAACCAGTTCTGTACAATAGGAATAAATGCAAAAAAGCACTGTTTTTTCCCTTACCCTTAGACTATCAGCAAATTTCCCACTGAAAGTCCCATTACTGAATGTGTATAAATCCTCAATCTACCTTAATGGAAAATTTAGACTGAACTCAATCCACATGATTTTCATGGATTCACTGAATTTATGAATTACATTTCTTCTGTGGGCATTTTTTCTGACTCTGATTGCCACACATTAGTAAGATGTTTACAGGGACAATTTTGGATGATGTAATTATATAGGGTTTTTATATATTCCTTTGAACAAAAATATAGTGTAGAAACTGGGGAAAATCCTGGTAGAAGATCCAACTAATGGGCTATTTGGGAAACAGAAGTGATAGCAATGAGGGGTCAGTGGGCACGATCTCTGGCCCACATAATTATGTTTCTAAGACATGTGAGAATGGTTTTAGAGGAGACAGATTAATAACAAATATTAATTTTGTAGAACCAAACTTGGACGGGGGGGGGGGGGATGGGGGGACAACATGGTAACAACATTCCAAACCTCCAGGTCAAATTTTATGAGACATTTAACAGAAAGCTATGAGTCAACTGTCTGCTCTTATTTCCTGTCTAACAAAACAGTGCTCCGGTATATTGGCTTTGCATTAATTTTCCTCATAGCGTCAGATAATGATTAACTAGAAGGTCTCTAAATTACTTTCAGAAAGGAAGCTGAAGCCCTGAACAATAATGAGGCAGTTAGAGTGGAAAAAAGACTTTCTTCAGTAGTATTTTTTTTTAGGTACTTTTGAGAGCTCTTCCCTGTGACAAAAAATGGGTTCTTATGCTGATTTAAATTTGCCTTATATAGTTTATAACTGAAAGTCACTGCTGACTTTTGTTCTAGTAAGAGAGGTCATGTGCTTGAAATACAAGAGTGTGCATATGATTTAAGATTATGAAGGCAAGTAATTAAGAGAGAAGCCTAGGCATATAAAATCAATCATTTAATGAGCATTTAAGAGACCCAGTCATTATAACGTACAGTCTGAAGCAGTACATAAATCTTACAAACACATAAACAAACACAATTCCAAAATCTTTCTTAAAGAAATAGATGTTTCTACAAGTCCCAGACAGATTTTGCCTGCCCAGCCCAAGTGAACTGAGAATACCTTTAATAAAGGTCTCCACCCACCCACTGAGAGAAAGGATGAGGAGGAGCCCAGAAAGTGGGCATATTTGGGGGGGGGGGCTCTCCTCTTGTGGAACAGTTTTCCACCCCCCTCCCCCAAGGCAAGAGTGGCTCCCCTATCAGGGCTTGACTTGGCAATTTCTCAAAGCCATTCCTACCAGATGTGATTGTTCTCACAATGTTAAATATTAGGTTTTATTGTACTATTTTACACTGGCTGTGCTGCTGTTGCCCTTTGCACACTGCTTAGAGTTCCTTTGAGACTGAAGCAGTTTATGTCTTTCATAAATAAATAAATGTACAAACTCAAAATCTCAGAACAGGATAAATTATAATATAATGATAATGATTTTTTTAAAAAAGACTGTTAAACCAATTAAAGCTATTATCTATCATCTATGTATTATCTATCTATATCTATCTATCTATCTATCTATCTATCTATCTATCTATCTCTTATCATCTATGTCTATCATCTATTGTCTATCATCTCTATATCTATTTATCTATCTATCATCTATCTATCATCTATCTGTATCTACCTACCTACCTACCTACCTACCTACCTACCTACCTACCTACCTATCTCTATCTATCTATCTATCTATCTATCTATCTATCTATCTATCTATCTATCTATCTAATCTATCTTCTATAAATCTACGGTTGGCATTAACCATGGGCTATTGAATTTGGGAAAAATTCAAGCTAAATTGTCCAAAGAGCCAATCTCATATTGCAAAATGTCTTTCTTGTAGGAAAAGGAAAGTATATTTAGGTATTGCTGAAGTCAGAGATTTAAACAAGACTGAAGTGGTCTATGGTTGTTATTTTTTTTTCCTGGAGTGCTAATATAGGAACTGCAGCTGTTGTTGGCTGCAACTGTCTGCCCACATGGTGGTTTGGGATGAATTGCTTTCCTGTAGTGGGCTAGTTCCAGATTTCAAACACGAAACCCAAAAGATCTTCATGGAGCTCCTGTCACAGCAGGGGCATTTACTAATCCTCTGAGCCTTTTTCTACAACCTTTGAAGTGCTACTACTACGATTCCCGAAACTATATCAGTACAGATATTCTAGTGTCAAACTATTGCAGGGCATCTGATTGGAGAAGACTTTTTGAGTTCTTGACTATCCCTGTCTTCAGTCCAGCACAACATGGCATGCTTGATTTTGTCTCTTTCCATGGGTCCATTTCATTAAAAAAAAAAATCTTAATCTAGACAGAAATCCATGATTATTTATTCCTTATTTATTTATTTATTTATTACATGGCCACCCATCTTAAAAACACAACCCTGGGCAGCTCACAACAACAATAGAAACCAAAAATAATAGAAACAATTTACACATTTTATTTTAAATTCCTTTAATTTATGGAAAGATTTGCAAGTTGGGGAGTTCTGCAGAAAGGTAGGGGATTGTAACTAATTCTCAGTTTTTAGAAGTAGCAAGATGACTCTCTAACCCAGTTCTATTTAGCCACTTCAAAAAAGGAGTGGCCACATAGCATTACATTTAGTACCAAATGGTACCTAATACAGTGTTATTAAGACCCAGCCTGACAAACGCTGTTTATACCAAGCAGGTGGTCAAGCAAGAGAAAAGCAGTTCTCGAAGGGAGACTTGCTATGCCAGAACTCCAGCTTTGGTTTGGTTTGGTTTGGTTTTTTACAACAACATTTAAAACAAGAAAAAAAAACCCAGCTCTGACTCTCACCTTTAGGAATGTGCATAGTTTTGTCTACCTGTGAGTACACAAAGCAACAGCCATCTGGCCAAAAAGAGATTCCTATGTGTTCTCTTGCGAGAAGAGATCATGTCATAAAAATGCTAGTGATCGGTCTAGCTATACAGCTCATTGAATTTGTCCAGAAAGCAGAATGAGACTTTGAATTCAGCCACAGATCAAAGTTTCCGACCGTACACTTAGCATATTATTTAAAAAAGTATCTTTGAAAAGAAAAACTCAAACACAGAGGACGAGCTGCAAAGTAGGTCAGAAGCAAAGGGTTTGTTTATTTGTTTGCTATGGACAGCTGCAATGAGTAATATGTTACTGTGCGATATTATATTTCTTCCTTTCTTTCTTTATTGATCTATACCCCACCTTTATTTTGTATAATTGAAGGTGGTGAACATAACGCTTCCACTGGCTTTCGTTCCTTTTTTGCCCACCACTAATGGTAAAATCTCATGTCCTTATGCAGGCATAATCGATTGGTGCAATATCCTTGCTGCGATTAGGGCGTCAGTACTGACATTTGCAGAGGTAGGCTAGATTAGGAAACTGAAGAAAAAAATCCCTAAAGGAGGGGATAGCAAACTACTTCCATCACCAGAGAGCAACCTAAAAACAATTGTTTTTGTTATTTTCTTTATCAATATCTAAGCCTTCACTGATTTCAGTTGAGTTGTTCCTAATCATTAGAGTGGCAATAGCAGCCATTTTGACTTGCTGGAGAATATTTGACCAGACAAGGATGAAAAGACTATTTCAATGATATGGAAGACATTAAGTGGGGGACTCCTTTCTACCCTCCCTCGTGGTTACTGAGACAAGCCCTCACTTCTGATGGATTGGATGCCTTTCTAGTCATGACATTTCCTTTTCAATAATGGCTGTAAGCTGATGACTTTCTGCACACTCTCTCTTCTGAGGACCAATTCATTCACCCCAAACTCTTTTCACATGGCATTTAGCATGTTGGGCAGTTGAGTGTTGACTTAGCATGTTGTGTGAAGTTGGCCATTTAGCTTTCCAACACATTGTTTATGCTTAGAATGTTGTATGAATGCAACCATTTATGGCTCGTTCAATAAACCTGTGTTAAGTAAACCATTATTTATTGCAGCATGTGAATTTGATTTATACTGCCAATGGCTTTTATAGACTTAAGTGTAGGGAGAAGTGGGTAGATGGGCACTACATCTTATCATGACACTGGAATGTTGTTTAAACTGCAGTACTGATTAAATGACTCGCATACTCCACACACATTATTTGTGAACCCAGTTTTCAATGGTATGAATATTTTTTTATTTTCACACCTTTCTCAAATAGGATATACATTTTGGACCCCAAAGAAGAATCTTAAGCATCCCCTAGAATGAACAAATAATAATTTTAAAACAAACAATGAATAGTTTATTTTTTTTCTTTTTTATATGGAATTTCAAGTTTAAGATGAATGTTTAAAGCAACTGTATAGTCCAAGACTAAATGTTGCTTAGATAGTTGCCTTTTTACCACAACTTGAAAATACAGCATATATGATTGCATGGTGTACAACTCAAAGAACGATATTGCCGATATTTTTCAGCAATAAAACTTGCAGTGAACTATATTGATTCAGGTATTTGAAGGTCCAGAGTACCCAACACATACCCTGTCTATGCACATCTGATTTATCTCTATGTACTGCCAGGAAACAATGCAGTATTGATGGATGAACTATAAATTTGAGATAAGATAAAGATCTTATAATCCGCATTTTCAGCATTCCACTCATTATGTATATTCAGTGGATGGAATTTCTTCTGTGTTGCTATCAACAGAAGCAGTCTGCAGTGATGAAACAAGATCATCAATTCCCCTTCGCACAGTCGCCGGCTCCTCTGGGGATATGAGGGATGTTCAAGGAGCAGGAAAGGAACGTCTGCTTTCATTAGCAAAAAGCCACTAACACATTAGATTTCACCCACCATGTGCAATGGATTGTGAAATTGGCTATTAATAACTATTTTGTTAAGTTTGAACTAACTTGAGTTTTGCCAGCAGTAAAATGATGGAAATGGACTTTAGAAATGACATAGTTTATGAATGCTGTCATGTTCGTAATTACAAATGTGTGGTACGGAGACAGCGAGGTTTGGAAAAGCTTGTGTATGGCCTTTAACCAAACACAATGAAGTTTATTTCATTTACTCCTACAATTATTTGGACAGAGTCACCACAGAGACAAAATGTGTTGCCCTTGCTAACCAATTGTCATGAAAAACTTACCATAAGAATAGCTATCCAATATCCCAGTTACTTATCATAAGAGTAACTATCCAGAAACCAGGTTTCTCACTTCTTGTTTCTACCATTCAGTTTAGCAATGACTGGAGAAGGATATTAAACTCAAATGAAAGATGTTTAATTTGGGAAGAAAGGCGAGATACAAATTGAGATGGATGGTGATAATGATAATAGAAGAGGAAGAGACAGAAACAGAAGTGGAAGTAGCAAAACACTTGAACGTTCCAGGAATGTGCTGGTTATGTCGGTAAATTCCTGAATAACAAGTTGGAAAAGCTGCCACACAACTTCCCATTTTTGCCTGCCCAGCAATCTGGTTAGCAGAAGATGGCAGCACTTTGTATAAATAGCAAAACACAATGTATATCTTATATCAGGTTGTTCTCTAAAATAACTGACAGCCTATGAATTGCTGGCCATTCAGTTGTACTTCAGGGCCGCCTTCATAGAAGGCCCAGGGTCCGGGAATGAAGAGGCAAATGAGGTAGTGTAATGGATCACTGGAAAAAGGAAATGATCTAAATGAAGGTCCATGGGTGCTTTCCTTCCAACCTCAAAATTGTTGATAGTCTATAAGAACAACTGAAAAGAAAGAACATGGGCAAATTGCCCACTCCCTATACAAATACTGCAACTATAACAAGATACAACTTTCCACTTGCTGAAATCACACTTTCAGCAACCCCTTTACTTTAACTGCAAGCCCACGTGCGGATATTTTCCTCCATATGAAGAACTCCCAAATTAAACAATGGAGGGAAAAATGGTTTGCTCTGATATTCAATTTAGAATTTTTTAAAAATGAACATATGCATTCCATAGATTAAATTGAAATTAAATGGTTCTCAGGTCTGAAAGTTTGGCAATTAGCATCATAGAATGTCTTAACATTCCTGCAGAATTATCTCACACTGGCTTTTCTCTCATTGGCTAAGTTTGCACGACTGGCTTACTCACAGTTAACTGAATCATGCTTTAGTGAACTAACTGAATTTTCTGGGTTTACGCCACAGACTGAGCCATAAACTAACTACACGGGCTTAGTTAACGCAAAACATGAAGTAAAATGTGGTTGGGTACTTTATGGCTCAGTGTGTTTATTAACGCAATCCTTTGCGTGGTTCAAACCACACAGATGGTTCCTTCCTGATGTTCTTTCCTGCAGCTTATAATAAATGAGGAAGGAGATTACAGTTCCATCCACAACCTGCCTTTCCTAGAAGATATTGACAACTTTCTTGCCAACTTTACTTGGTGTCTGGTGTTTCCAGGCATAGTATGATACAGAGCATTATCATAGGTTTCATAGTTTTGATTTATTTCTTGACCTGGAAGTTTTCTTGAGGAAGTTATGATTCAGTTAAATTCTTCTTCGACATGTTTTTTTTTTTTTTTACTCTAAAATGCATTGTATCACTTTTTCATCAACAAAGGCAATCTCAGTAGGGTGTGCCTTACATTACAATAATATTAAAATTAGCCAAAAAACAAAAACATGTAAAATCAATTGAGATGAAAATAATTAGAGAATAATGTAGTGTCACCACTGTGAGATTCAGTGAGCGTCTGAATATTCTTCCATTTCAGCAGGCTCCGAGGTCAACAAGGTGTAATTACTCATCTTAGCAGAGACCGAGGGGTTCCGTCTTAACTCCTGCTTGTTTATGATGACTGTAAGGCCCTTAAAGAAGACTGTGTAGAAATGTAGAGATATTTTCTTCCTTTACTTCTTTCTCATATGTTTATGGCCTTCTTTTCCAAAGAAATACATTGTAATGCTATTTGTAAGCACACAATCCTTACCTTCAAAGTACAGCAAATATACAATTGGTGAGTAAGTCTCATGGCCTATAATCTACATGGGGAAGGGTGCTGGAGCAAATCATTATCTCAGTTCTTAAAAATTAGATGTGCTAGCCAGCAGATCTGTTCCCAGAGAAGAGCTGCAGGAAACCTCCAGCTTCCATCATTGGGTTAGAAAGTCTTCTCCAGTCTGGAACCCCAGATGCATTGGGGCTACAATTTCCAAAATTCTCAACCAGTATAACTGGAAATTGCCAAATTGGGGAAGTGTAATTAAGGTATTTTCTGTTAGCAACAATTAGTTCAGTCTTCTTCCCCCTCCTATTCTTTCTCCTTATTGTACTACCACTACTACATCTCCTGATCTTCTACTAGCAGATGTGTAGCTAGCATTCACTCATGATATGTAAATGTATAAACAATGTATAAACATTGCTGGAATAGCAGTGAAAGAACAAATGTTAGAAGAGAAGCTTTAATCTAATCAGATACCAATTCTCCCAGCAACTTGCAAAGCATCAAGCTGATGGTAATCCGTCACCAGCACAGTATCATAAATATTCACAGGAGGATGTGGGTGTGTGTGTGGGTGTGTGTGTGATGAAACACAATGAAAACTCACCATCTTATATACTCATGTGCAATGTCACAATACAAGCATGCAAGAGTTAAGCTGGGGCATGATGTCACAATGCATGCTTTATCATTTTGGTATCATCATCCAAATCTCAGAATTTCTCAAAATCTCACTAGGATCACTAAGTTTTTGTGATATCTCATGTGGAAACACTGAAAACTTACAACATGGTTTCTGTGTGTGAGTGTGTTTGTTGATATGTTTGTGGGCATGGGTTCTCAGGACCCAAAAAGCTTGTCAGATTCAACTGAGTGGATGCCCAATTTCTGCAGATTTGGTGCTAAATATATTTCATACATATCTTCATTATCTATCTACTGACAGCTACAAACTGCTATTTCATTAAAGCTGAATGCAGGCAAAACTGAAGTATTAGTGGCTTGCAGGTTTTGTCATGCAGAAGTAATGCTGTTGATGGGAATGTATTCCCCAAACACAGAGACTTATTGTTAGGGGTAAAAATGGCTAGTGCTGTGTGCTAATGCCAGCCTTGAGATACATGAATTAGACTGCATTATTATTTATATTTATCTGCAACCAAGTCCCATTGAAACAGCATGCCTTACTTTTGAAAAAGAATTACACTGCATCTAATGTTCTCATCCTAATTAACTAGTTGTCCCTATTTTTGTACTGTCAGCCATTAAAGTTGTCACTTTCAAAGGGTTTATTCCTTCCAAGGCATTTCTAAAAGAGAACCCTCAGGGATGAAGTAATGCCTCTCATTTCTAGTCCTGGCATCTAAATGAATTAAATCTGCCTATCCGGTCCGGACATCTACAGAGGGTCTGTTGCAAGTTTCCCTTTCTTGCAAAATACATGGGGTGTGGAAAGATGTGGGCCTTCTCTGTACTAAGCCCTGCTTTGGGGAATTCTCTCTCTCTCCAGAGGTACAGAAAGCCCCAACCCACCTTACATTTCACCCGCAGGTGAAAGGAGGTTTTATCCATCAAGCCTTTAGCCCAAACTGATTGTGGGCATCAGGAGAAGAGAGTAGAACAGTGTGTGAATCAGTTTTATTAGGCTATTGTGTTCTGTCATTTTTCTTTCTTCTTTACTGCTCAGCATCCATTGGGATTAGAACAGATTAGAAATGCTGTTAATAAATAATAAAATAAATAAATGTGCATAGAGCCAAATTGCATCTTACACTATTTACATGTTGATTTTTAAAAGCATACTTAAGCCAGTCTTATTCTGAAGGAAAGGTAGATACAAGGCTCAGATCCAAAGTCAGGCAGAAAGTCTGCCCCAGATTCCTGATGAAAATCCCCACATATGCATACTCCATAGGACTGAAACAATGCTCTTCATTGCAAATGACATCTTTGGGATCAACCAGCAATATGCAAGAGGACTTTCTAATAGGAAACTGATGGAGGTCCCCTGATTAATGTGGCTTTTAGTGTGCTTTCTCCAAAAAAAAAAAAAGAGTAAAATATGAATGATGTAATAGGTTAAGATATATTTGGTTGATGTACTAGGCTAATGAACACAAGCCTAGAAATTTTACTGCATTCCTCATCATGTACTGCTTTAAGTAAGCTTTGTGCTTTATCGTGTCATCCAAGCCAAAACATGCAAAAACAAAAACAATCCAAAACATTTGGATTCTGGAAATTGATCTTGGCTTCCAGAAATACAGATAATTTAATCCGTGTGATCATTTCAAGTACTGAACTATAAGAACGCAAGGAAGGGAGAGTGACAGATAAGCCACCTTGAGCTCCTTGAGAAAAGTTTGGACTAGATCGAACAAATCAACCAATAATTGATAGCCTGTTGCATCAGCCCAATGGCCCATCTGTGTGCCACACAGACCTCAAGGAAATGCATCCAAGAAACTCTCAGACATGGAGAAGAGGAAGATTATCCAACTCTACAGTTGTTCCTGAGCAACAGGTAGTATTTAAGAATGCTGCTTCTGATTCCAGGGATGTTGTAGGAGGACAGCCATGTTAGTCTAGCCAGAAATTAGAAGGAATGTGGTGGCATCTTTTCCAACTCACTAAGCTTATCAAAAGGCATACGTTTTCGTGAGCTGCATCAAAGTGACTAGACAGATGCAGGATTTAAATTGGGGTGAGACAGGACAGGAGAGGGAAGTGAGGGGAAATTAGGTTGATTCCAAAGGTAGTAATCCTAGGGATGGATGGGTGTCCTTATTGGGGGAGGAAAGCCATTCTCCCCTTGTGTCCTCTGAGGCCCCATGTAATGCTTCCCGCCTTCAGCTCATCCTCTACATAACTGAGACTGGGACAGGAACTCCTAGTTTTCCTCCTTCCCTTCCCTTCCCTTCCCTTCCCTTCCCTTCCCTTCCCTTCCCTTCCCTTCCCTTCCCTTCCCTTCCCTTCCCTTCCCTTCCCTTCCCTTCCCTTCCCTTCCCAAACCTTAACTAGTGTGTCTGGAACAATATACATTCAATCAGCAAGGGTTATTTAGAATGCAGGCCATACACATCTAACATCAAAACAACCTCTTGTAATTATTTATACGTAGTACATGAATACTAAATATATATATACACACACACTCACACTTCAGCTTTCTTGTCCCTCCACCCCACCCCACCCCCAATTTGCTTGGATGATTACTGGCTTGTATTTATTTAGGGCAAGAATATAACATCACAGTCTTTCCTAAAAATGTCAACAAATGTAGTTGCCCCTCCAGGCAACAGTGTAAGAAGCTATTTGAAAGATTTTATAAACCATAAACTTTGTTCTTCCATAGCTCAGGTACTGTCCAGTAAACTCTCTTTCTTTTACAAAGGGAGGGGATTAAAACTTATTAACACTTGGCATCTGGCCCAACCTTGTAGGAGCTGGTTTGATTTAGAGAGCGAGTCGAAGGCTGCGTGCAAGAGGAGAGGCTAATAATTTTGGGACACTGTGTGTCTAATAGAAGGCGTGGGAGAAAGTGTTCCTTATCCCTTGGCTGCCATTTTGTATCCCAGACACAGAAGAAGGATCTAGTTGCTTACTGTTCTGGAAACCTTCTCCATTTTTTATTGAAAGAGCCTAGGGTACCCTAGATGCAGCTGCTAGGGGCTGATCAGGATCACAGCATTCCAGCAAGGGGACATTTAATCCCTTTTTATCTCTTGCTGAGATCCTGATGAAAATCATTCTATTGTATTATTAAAGCTGTTGTTTGCATTGAGAGGAAATCTCACCAGAACCAAAGACTCAATATATCATCTAGCTTAGCCCTCAGTTATATGACTTTCTGCTCGATGCACAGCGGTTTTAAATGCTGAAGCCAATGAACAACAATGGCTATTCTTCCATATTTTGAAAATAAAAAATCTATCAGTTACTTGGAGCCTATTTCTAAAGAAATTGTACTTTTCTAATCAATAGTCATAATTTTACTCCTTAAATTATGGGCTTTTATATTGTTTTATATGCTACCCTTTATACACTATTTATCATTCATCTTAGATGAATAGGATTTTCCCCATTATATACTCAAATTAGAGGAAAAAAATATTTTGAAAAAACTGGATATAAATACATACATACATACAAGCTTTTTTCCCAGTTCTTGCAATAGATATTTAACTATCACAAGTAAAACATTAATTTTTATTCTGTAGAATTAAAAGTGAAAAGTGCTATAATTTAAATTAAATTTGAAAAACAGTGCTATTCTCTCCTTAGAAGTAAACTGCTTAGGTGCAATGAGACTTCATTTTATGTATGTGTGAACAGAAATTTTCAAATTTAAGTAACTAAGTCTCTAACAAGCACCCTTTCTAGTCTTCCTTTTTTCCTCAGTCTTTGCTGTCTTGCCAATTGCTTGTTTTAGTTTATATGCTATTTATTTTATTCTGTAAACTGCTACAATAAGCTACAACAACTGTTTCCAAGATTGCTAATAAAGAGCTACTTTATCTACATCACAACAAATGAACGAGAGCACACTTTTAAATCCCATTTATTTTGATGGAAGAAAACTGAGCACCTGGTCAATTTTCTCACATTGGAATTTGAATCTGAACAAATAAACATTCTTTTTTAGAAGTTTAATGGGTGCAACATTCTGCTGCTTCAAATGATGTTGAATCAATGAATAAAACAAGATCCTGCTTGTTAAAGGCATAGGTAGCCCTGGAGATCAAATACTTTAAAAAGACATGCCTTGAGGATATATTTTTGCCTGGTTTCATCTCACACCTGATGTCTGCTTTTTCGGATTCTGATATTTTTTGTGAGTGTTGACTTGTAATAGGCAGATTGGCTGTGAGCAATATGTTGTCTTTTTGCTGTTGTGCTGTTTTTAGTAATTATAGATATCACTTGGGGCAATTTTGCATTAGTACTGAAAATGTGTGGCATAGGCATACTGTTAGCAAAGTAGATTCAATCAAGCTTGTAATTTGACCCACAGACAGGAGTAGAAGTCCCTATCAAAGGAATATCTTATTGTTTCTGATTTTTCACATTTAAAAAAAAGCCTTTTCTCCCATTTAGCTAGTAATCTTTTCTTCAATCTCTCTTTTAACCTCAGCATAGTGTCTGATTTTTTTTAAAACTAAGCCTGTATCTTTAGGAGCAACATAATCTATAGGCAGTAATGCTTCTTTCCAGATTATATTCAACTGGATCTCTTGTTATCTCTCATTGATGGTCATGATGACAGTGATGATGAAAACTGCAATTTAATAGTGTCTGGAGGAGCCCCTATCTCCATCCCTGAAGCAGCAGATTCCTCACTCAAATTTGACATTTTCCACGGGTTATAAGAAAATAGATATGTGTCTGAAGACACTATTAGTGATTCTTTTGCTGTGGCACACCCGTCCTTGTGAGGAATACAGTAATGGGTGGAAAAATCTAATACAACAATCTGTTATTGGAAGCAATTGGAATGCTAAAATTATTAGCGCATCCTTGGCAAACCTTCCCTAGATGGAGAATTAACATGAACAGTAGACTTAATTGTTCCTAGGGTCTCTCCTTCACTAACTAGAGAATCCTATTCCTTTGGTGGAGGCAGGTCTCATTTTTCTGTTATGCTTGTGAAAATGAAGTGGCTGAGATTTCACTTCATTTTCAGTTCTGAACCCTTATTCAGTCATGAATCCAGCCTAGAATGCTTTAGAACCAATAAGATCTTTTCATTCAGAACTGTAACTATTGAGTGATTTTTTTTTTTTATTTGCGGGAAGTAGGAACTGAAGTGGGGAAAAGAGGAACAGAAAGCCCTGTTGGATGAGCAAAAGTTTGTTTGCTCAAGTTGTAATTTGCCCAGAATTTTTGTTTGATTATGAATTGCCTGGGAACCATTATGCCTTGGGATATATGATAGAGTACAAATATAATCAGTGATGAAGAAATGAATGATCAAATACTAGACAAGACTGATGGATGATGCTTTGAAGGGACTTTCACTATAAGCTATGAGTCTTATCATGACACTTATCCCTGACTCATTCCTACTCACTCTATAAATTCAGATACTTCCAGCCTGTTAAAGCATGGAGAGCCATGTCATCCAATGGGCCCCCATCTCTGATTATTCAGGCCTCAATGGGTGAGTCGATAGCAATATTCTGGGACAGCATGTTTAATATGATATGGATAATTTAAAAAAAATAATTGTTATCAAAGAATTTGTTAGAGGTTGGTGTAATACACAAAGTAGGAGGTGAAATATCAGGATGTTATTTCAGATATCTTTTGGAAGGGAGATGAAGATCAAGAAGTTTTCAGAATAGTGTGATCCTTCACATGTTAAGACCAATTATTGGATTCACTTCTGGCTAAGTTTAAAAGTATGTAGTATTTGCTTATGGATCAGCCATGAGATCTATGAGGGGCTGTAACTCAAAAGTTGAGTAGATTATTTACAAGTTGAAAATCAAGTTCAATCCTTGGCCTCTATAGGCAAAGACAGAAAACATTTTGCTGAGACTTTGGAGACTCTGCTAATCAGTAATACTAATTGGATAAAATGGACTAATTGTATGACTCATTAATGCTGTTCAGCACAGATATTTATTTATTTATTTAGAAGCAAAGGGATGCTTGTTTTTAACATGCTTTCACAGACTTTGGACAGATCCATACTTTCTGCTTGGCCCATCACCAATATGGGCCACTCTTGACATCCTCCTCCTCCCCCTCCCAGCCCACTGCAAATCCATCCTCCCTTTGTGATTTCCAGCTCCCATTCAAAACTACTGTTTTATGACCCATCCACTCTGAAGGACTTGTCTCCAGCACTTTGTTCCATTTAATAGTAGCCCCAGTTCAAATTAGTTGTAGCGCCTTCCTTCCAGTTGTCAATCACTGTCCTATATGGCCATTTCATCCTGAGCTGCCAGACTGCTCTGTTCTCTGCAATTTTTTAAATGTTGCAATTGGTCCAATGATGGCCCACATGCTCAGCCTTAGAAGTTCATGCTCCATTTAACCCTGACATCTCCCATTGGGAACCTTTTCAGTTTCTACAGAGGCTGGGTGAAGCATGCTTCCCTTGCTCTCCCACTCCCTGCTCTTTGTTCTGCCAAGTTTTCTTTCTCTTTCCTATCTTTAAACAAGATATTTCAGGTGCAACATAGGAACCCTGCTACTTTGACTCTATGAAGCTGAAGTACCAGTTCATCTTTGCTACAAAGCTCCCATGGACTTAGGGAGGAATGTAGGAATGAAAGAACATCCTGCTTCCTATTGCTTTGATTACTGTAGCATTAGAGCCACATGATGCCAGGGGGCGGGAGAAAAAATAGAAAGGGTCTGCAATTACAGCGAGTGTCAAAGGGGATTGATAAGACATTCCTGTAGGCAAAATCCTGGGAAAACAAAGGAAAGGCACAGGGACTAGTGAAACTCCCTAAAAGAAGAAGGCAGACACAGGTATCCAAAGCTGCACAGAAGCCAGCCAACAAGGTTTGGCTTCCCTGTGTGGATAGGAAGGTGAGAAGCAGGGGAACAACACATCCAGTCTTCGGTGGCCACAGTCAGTACTGAACACCAGCCCAGTCCTGTTGCCATCCCATTGGAATCTGGGCTGGAATTTCTGAAGCCGGCTTAATAAATGCAGGGAGCAGTGCAGGAGACCAGGTGCTTAGGCTGTGGTAGAATTGCCCTGACACAGGCCAGTAATTCCTGAATAATCATGAGGGGGCTGCTAGATTTTCACCATGCCCCCACAAAAAGCAGGCAAATAAACATGGAAGTGTTGTGTGTACCAGAAAGACCCCTCTGACAAATGTACTCTCTGAGTGTGTGTGTGTGTGTGTCAAACCACGTCTTTTTACAATTCCCATTTTATTGGTTATAAGTGAGTGGTTCTACCTTCACTGCAGCTTGGACTAAAGAGAACTGAACTATAACAATACCTATATTTCAATCCAGAAGAACAATCATGTTGTACTAAACAATTTGCTGTTTCATACAATGTATAAAACTAGCCATTATGTGTGAATGAGACATTATGGCTTAGTCAGCAAACTCTGGCTGAAAAAAGTTGTTAGCAGCATCAGGTGTGAACCAGTCGCTGTTTCCTGGAGGAACAATAGGAGTAGGGCTTTCTGACAAGCAATTCAAGGTCATGTGGCTTATTTTCCCCAGTAAAGCATGAAATGCCCCTCTCCCCCATGTTCAGTTTCTCTTTTCTGTGTAAGACTGTGGCATCTGTCAGCTTTCCAACCCAAAAGCATGAGAAATGTTTTCAGAGCCCCAAGGAATCCTGTCTTTGTGTAAAACATGAGCTGGTGAGTCAGCAAGGTCCCCCTCAAGGACAAAACATATAGATTGCCCTTGTTGCTCCCTTGTAAAAGGTTTAAAAACACCCTATAGGTCATATAGTAATGGTAGTAAAGACATTGCTGATAACTTGCAGTCTTCTGACGGAGGTATGGCAAGGAGGGGTGGGGAGGCCACGTTAACTCTGGTTAGAAAAAAGAGAGAGACTGCTCCAAATATGCTTTCCTGCAGGAAAGACATACAGCCCAACAAAAACAGAAAGGCAGAAAAGGAAAGCTTCTAGGAAGCTCTCAGAATGGCCACTCATGCCCTTGTCACCTTGCGTGTGGACTGTTACAATGTGCTGTACGTGGAGCTGCCTCTGAGACCACCTAGAAGCTACAGCCACAGTCCAGAATGCAGCAGCAGCACAGGCAGTCGTGGACATGCCTCAGGATGCCTATGTGACACTGCTGCTCCACAGGCTGCATGGGTTGCCAGTTGGCTTCCAGTTGCAATTCAAGGTGCTGGTTACAACCATGGCATAGGACCTGGTTATCTGCAGGACTGCCTGTCTCCAATTGCCCATCCTGCATAATCAGGCAAAGAGGCTATGCTCCATGATCCTTTGATTAAATAATGTTATCTCTTAGGACCCAGAGAACATGCCTGCCCTCTAGAACAGGATCCCCCCAGAGATTCATGTGACTCCACCCTGATGATGTTCAAGAAGTCTCTTGAAACCTGGCTGTTCCTCCAGGCCTTGGGTCACAATGGGTGCTAAGCCCCTGTACAATTCCACTTTTTTTTTTTCAGGTGTGCATGGTTTGTGCTTTCACTATTCTATTGTTTTTCTTTCAACAGTGTTTGGTCCTAGGTGTAGTATTTTTCCATGTTTTTGTTAATGACTTTCACAGTGAGGTAGAAAGGAGGGCTATCAAATGTGCAAATAACACAGAATTGGGTAGGATTCTATAACTTAAAATTTAAAATGACTGTATGGCAGATTAGGGTTGCATATAGTTAGATTCCTTTTCAGAATGAAATCCCTAGACTGGAGTTCAGCTAAGAAATTAGATAATTCAGCTAATATATTAAGCTTTAAAAAAACAGTAGGCCTACGTAAGAATACCAAGTATATTATGCTCCAGTATTTTTGTGCAGCAGATATGCATCTTTCGGAGCTCTGTAAAACGAATCTCTAATCTTAAAAAAAAAAAAAAAGATTCAGGACTTTACCTGCAAGAATTGCTCCACCTTCTTTTCACTGTATACCTCTCTTCCGTATAAGGCAAACCAGGAAGTAGGATAAAGGACTGTGCTAAATTTCATAACCATGCTGCTTGCCTATCTATCAGCTACCTGCCTAGGTACCACTTTTTCTGTTGCTTTGTTTACACCAATGTAGCCTTCTGTTAACAGGAGATTCTTCAAAAACTTCCATAGGCTGAAGACTTTCAACTGTACATCGATGGCTTCTGAAATTTTCTTTTCACTGAGCTTAATTAATGTTTGATACATTTTGTGTCTGCAGCCAGAACTGAAAGCGAATGGAGATTGAATTGCTTTGCCTCTTTTTCCTATTTCTACAAAGGAATAAAAATGTACAAGGTAAGGCTCAGTTTATATATGGAGTACAAACTTAGAGTGTTTAATTGTTCATGTGAGATTATGTATGATTTTGTGATTCGGTATGTGATCCCTGCAATTATGATAAATATCTTGAAGAAATGTAGCAGGAAAAAATGTTTTAATTTTTTTTACAAAGACTTGGGTCTGATTTTATGAAGAATGATTCAATGTCAGGTAGATGGACCAGGTCAGTGATTAATATAAAAATATTATTAAAAGCTGCTTTATGCTAATTATCATCTTGGATAAAACATGACATTGATTCTAGTTAAAACTATAGCTCAACAAGGTTTCTTTCTTAATTATTGCAATTTTAGTGATTGTTTTAATCTCTTTTTTAATAACTAAAGGCCTTTGAACAAACGAGTAAAACTGGATTCTGAACATTATGTACCTGGAATAATTAAAGTATGAGCTAATCTATTATATTTCCTGATTTGTAATGTAGGAAGTTGTGATTCAGGGAGTGCCATGAACTGTGAAGACTGTTTGCTCTCTGGACCAAGCTGTGGCTGGTGTTTTCAAGAGGTGAATTATTTCAAACACATAAAAATAATGATTTGATGTAATTATAAGTTATATGCTTGTTAAATAATATACTATTCATATTCTGAACTCTCTGTTCCAATCCACATTCTGCAGGGGAAAAGTAATTCAAAGGATGGGTCAAAATACCTACTTCAGAATCAATGGAAATTAGCATATCAGTTACTTTCTTTTTTCTTTTTCTTTTTCTTTTTTTCTTTTCTTTTCTTTTCTTTTCTTTTTTCTTTTCTTTTCTTTTCTTTTTGACTCTCTGGGCCCTCACTATAATTTCTAAGCCATTTTAAAGGCTTTTTATACACCTTTCCATTTAACAAAAAGCTTAATTTGTGACTTAGCAACTGTTTAAGAAAAGCAACCCCAAATCCCACATTGATCTGCTTTAAAGATTAATATTATTATTAACCAGGCTCACTAATCACATTCAAATATACTTTCCAAAGGATTGTTCAACATGTATATTTGACAAGTTTGGGGCAAAGAGGATTATGGAAGAAAGAGTGATGTTGGGAGGATATAGGATATAATATATATAGGACACAGGATATTGATTAGACTATTGCAATGCGCTCTACATGGGGCTACCCTTGAAGAGTATCTGGAAGCTACAGCTGGCTCAAAATGCGGCCACATGAATAATCTTAGGTGCCTCAAGAATGGTGCATGTAACACTTTTACTGCGGGAGCTGCATTGGGTCCCAGTTTGCTTCCGAGTCCAATTCAAGGTGTTGGTTATTACCTTTAAAGCTCTACATGGCATGGGTCCAAGTTACCTGAGAGACCACCTCACCCCCATTACATCAACTTGTCCCACCCGGTCAGGGAGAGAGGGCATGTTGCGGACCCTGTCAGCGAGAGAATGTTGGCTTGCAGGGCCCAGGAGGAGAGCCTTCTCCGCCGTTGCTCCCGCCCTTTGGAATATTCTCCCCCCAGAGATGCGGCAGACCCCGACCCTCCCGGCTTTCCAGAAAGAACTGAAGACCTGGCTCTGCCAGCTTGTGTGGGGTGACAACAAACTTACCCAGTCTGGGGGTGGCTGGCACCTTGATGATGCTCCCCAAGTGACTGCCAATTTTAACATCTATTCTTGAATCTATTTATTTTCTATTCATTTAGGATCTTTTTACATTGTATTTGTAATTGATTTTAACTGCTTTGTAAACCGCCCAGAGTTGTTTTTAATGAGATGGGCAGTGACAAATTTGATAAATAAATGAAAAATAAACATAATCAGGACAACACTAGCCTACAGAGAGGATATATAACAGCCAAAAAAGAATGTTCTAGCAAGGACCATCTTTCTTAGATAATGTTTTGAATCTGATCTTGCATCCATTAAAACATGCCACAAGAAATGAGAGGAAATAAATCCAATACCTGTGTAGGGAGGGGGGTAAACCTGGACACACTGAAACAGTTGTGTCGTTTAAGGATTTATTAACTGCAGCCTGGAAATTGTCTGATATTTTCAAAACTGTCTCTGCAAGTAAAGAAACCGGAAACTTCTGGCTTGGTTCAGCTGACCTGGAGATTCAAGCATGTGCTGGTTTCCCCCATACCAAAATCATAGGGAACTGAATATGCTTAACGTGGAGAGACTATGGCACCTCCTTTTCTTTGCAAGTGAAAACAGAACTCATGAGATATATAAATATGGTGCCAGATACTGGCTTCTGTGTGAAATTGTGCATGCACAGAACTGCAGAAAATTAGTACCTTTGGTTTGACTGTTTCTAACTGTATGAGTTATTGTTTACACAACCTCAATGGTGCTTACAGAAAACAGTAAAACTATTTCTTGTATTCAGAAGTTTTCAGATGAAGAAATCATGCTATATTGGTCCTGTTTCCACATTCCATTATTTGGTATATGTTGTTTGTTTAACTGTTTGGTCTGATCCTGTGAAGGGAACCTCACAGTTTGCTTATAGAAAAATGTGCTTATACGGTTTGCCTTTGTCTTGAATGGCCTTCTGAGAAAGAATCAGGAACCTCAATGTCAAGGAAATAAATTGAAGGAATAATCAAAATTCAAGTCCTTAATCAGTGCTAGGTGCCATTTTAAGTAATTTACCTCAGAATGGTTAAGAAGACATGCAAGTAATTTACCTCAGAATGGTTAAGAAGACATGCTAGCAGAACAAAACAAATCCATGCAGAATATTTTAGAACTAAATTCCTATAGCGATCTTAGCATTTTTGTTTCTTTTTTAAAATATTGTGCTGGTATTAATTATGACACTTGGTTTTATATATATACACACACACACACACACACACAACTAAATGAAATATTTGTTTTACATATAAAAATCTCTGTATATATATTTTGCTCAGGAAGCAAAACTATTACACACACACACTATAGTTTTGCTTCCCGAGCATCACTCTTTTTCCAATCATCTTCAGCACAGGAAAAAAATCGGCTTATATATTGTCCAAATGGTGGTCAGTTTATTTGTGCATTCACAGAATCACATAAGCCCAAGGGAGCCATAGTTAGCAAGGGCATTGTAGGCCATCTAGTCCAAGGACATAAACATTCGTATTTATTTATTAGATTGATATCCTGCCTTATAGTTCAGGAGCGGCAGGCAACAGGCCTAGTGCTCTCCTCCTACTTCCCCCCACAACAAAGGGGCCCAAAGACACCCAGTGAACGTCCCTGGCTGAGCATGTACCAGAAGCAGGATCTCCCCCCTCCTCGTCCAGCACTTCACAGCTCCTAGCCTGAGGACAGGTTCTGCCGTGACCTTCTGTGTCTACAACCTAGTATCCGTAAAAGGACTTTATTGCATTTATTTATTTCAGCTTTTTCCCAATGGTACATTGAGGAATTTTATTTCTTTTCTAGCAGCGCTACAGTTCGTTGACTTACAAACCATAACCTAAGTTTCCTTAAAATACAGGCTTGCATGATCATGTATTTTTTTAAAAAAACAGCCAGCAGATTTAGTGTTTTGTTGGAGATGATCGCATGTTTCCAGCTCTAAGCAATTCAAAGGGGTAGGCAATCTGTCTTTTTTTATAGTAATTTTATTAAAAATTGCAATTAAAAAGATAAAAATAGAAAGTGCAGGAAAGAAAAAAATAGAAAGAAAAATAGAAATAATAAGAATGTGAAGAAAAAGAAAAGAAATATATAAAAATATATTGTCTTCCCCCTTCATCACAAGTATAAACAATTTTAATAATTTTTCACCTTCTCTTAAAATGATCTCTTCTTCCCAAAACAAATAATCTCTTCTTCCCATATCCCTTCTTTTATCTATAAACAAATCCTTAAGCCCTCATCATTCAATCCTGATCAGCAAAAGTCCATTAAAGGTTACCAGAGATAACATCTATTTTAACCTTGATCAAATAAACCGACGTTATATTCCTTCTTTTTATGTTTAACAATCTTTATTTTTAGTTCCTTCAAATAATGTCCTAGAACTTGATCTCTTTTCATTTTTTCTTTGCCTCTTCTCACAAAATTCTTTGAAGCTTTAACAAGTTTCTTTTGTAAATCCACTATAGGAAAGTTATCCAGATCACTCTTTTCATTTGTTATTTGCACATTCCTTTTAATTATTAAGACATCAGCTGGTTTCATTTGTATGTCCAGTGTAGCAACTTTTTCTGTATCGTTCTTATAGCCTGTCATTTTTAAATCTACTTTCAATCTTGTCAGGTAGAATTTGTTCCTCTTTCATAACATATTTTAAACACAATCTATCTATATAGGCAGACACTCTTAAAATTAACTTCTGAGTCCACTGTTAAAAAATATCCTTCAATATGTCCAATGTTAAAATAGTTTGCTCCATTCTGTATTAGTAAGTCAAATTTAAGTGCTCTTCTCCTTTAATTATAAACTTTAGTTCCTTCTGGTTCCCTCTAGTGTCCAACCTTCAAATCTCATTCTATCATGTTTTTTTTAAGAGAATTCAAAACAAAAGCATTTTCCCACAGGAAAGATTTTTATAATTAATTCCAAAATCTTATTTCAAATCCATCTGGACCCTTAGTCCATTTGTAACTTTCCAAAATCAAAGTTCTAATCACCCTTCTGATGTTTATTCCAAAATATATATATATTTTTAAAGTCCTTAAACCTGTATTTAAAACTTCTTTCGCTAAGTATTGAAGGAAACTCACCTGGTGTTTTCAGACTTGTCAATCCAAAGGTTCCTAATAGCTGAAAAGCAGTTAACAGGCAATTAAAGTGATTAGAAAAGGAAGTATGTGAACTTAGTGTCCTTTCAAAGGTGCTGACTGCGGCTTGAGCAAGATGGCTATTGCCACCTCTCCCAGAGCTCAAAACCCGCTGGAGACCACTGTCTTGTGGTCTCATCACGAGAAGCAGCTGTCTGGAGCACTTATGGGTGATCACAAGTCCTCTCCTTATCCAGAAAGGAATTACAAACAGCCAATTACTCACCAGCTCTTCATTCCACTGAGGTTGTTGGCTCCGCTTTTAGCAGAGCTGTCTTCTGTTCACCATTTCTTCCCCGGAAGTCCATCTGTAGGTAATTTTGTCTGATGCCACTTTGAAAGACTGCTTTCTAAAACTAAAGGCCAAATTCCATTTTGAATCAATTCAGGAAAAATGTTGCTTTTAGTGGAAATAGGAGCAACAGCAATATTGACGTAAAGAAATTGTGTTGAGAAAGTAAGCTTCATAAAGGTATATTTATATTCTATTAATATACTTATGGACTGTGCCTTCTCAATGGAGCAACTGATTTTTTTTCTGATCCAAAGACAAGGCAGATCTTAATGCTGTAAATGTAACTAGGCATGCTGGGATAGTTCTTCAGTGCCCCTATTCAAGAAAGAGTCCAAAGAATTGCATCCATTGGGGGGAGGGGTGTGTGCATGCACACACATGCCTTTGAGTCAGTGTTGACTCCTGGCAACTGCCTGGACAGGTCTCTGCAGTTTTCTTGGCAATGTTTTCAGAAGTGGTTTGCCCTTGCCTGCTTCCTAGGGCTGAGAGAGAGGGATTGGCCCAAGGTCACCCAGCTGGCTTGGTGCCTAAGGCAGGTCTAGAACTCACCGCCTTCTGGTTTCCAGCCTGGTGTCTTAAACCACTACACCAAACTGGCTCTCATCCATTGGATTAGGCAATGTAAATTGAATTTAAAAAACAAACAAACTATGGCAGCTTTGGGCAATGATGTCACAAGAACAGAACACTGAGGAAAAAGCACAGACCCACAACAATAGAAAAAAGAAAATGAGTCCCACAAATACAGTGCATCTGGCTTCCCACAGTTTGAAATCAGAAAGTTATTAAAATGCACCATCATGTAAAATAGGAGGGAGATTATTAAACTATTATGTCCAGAGTCTAAGATTAATGAGTTGCACAACTGGTCACAAAGAACTGTTGAATTAGATCTTTCAAATTATCCAATTGATCAGTGGACTTACTTCAAATAAACTGGGAAATAATACCTCACAGTGGGATTTTCTCAGGATTTATCCTCACATCTTGCTAACTGCAGATCAAAGATGTCTCATTAACTATTTTTAAAGGACATGACATGTCCTCCTGACATTGCCTTTGTCTCATCCCCAACCCACTGTGGAGGTAACACACATTCAAATGTAGCTGTTCCAGTTTGGAAGCGGGGTTTTCCCTCTTCTTCAAACACAAGTCTTGTGTGAATGATCTGGGATGGCTCCTTGACATGACTGGTGATGATGGAGATGGCACCTGAAGCTGCTGCAGGTGATTCCCTCCCCTCTTGTTGCTCAGTATTGCCTACTTTGACCATTTTGATGGGAGAAGCCAGAGACTACAGACCTTGGCTTCCACAGAGGCAACTGGGGAGAAGCACTCTCAGCATGAGAGGTTGTGGGGAGGCTGGGAAAGGAATGGGTGACATAAACAAACAAGAAACTGCAGGCAAGTCAGATGATAGCTTATCTCATAAACAGCAATTTAACCCAGGTTGCAAAAAAAAAACAACCTTATGAAGAAACATTTCAAATCATTCAAAGAGACTCTTCCTTAATTAACTCACTATAAATGGGGTTGGGAAATTCCTCTTACAGTTTCCAAGATTCTGTGTTTACCCTAGACTATCATTATCATTAAAAATGTTGATTATGTGCCATCAAGTTGGTGTTGACTCTTAGCAACCGCATAGATAGCCTTCTCCAGGATAGCATTAAAAAATACTTTACTGAAGTGTGTGTAGTTCTTGTCTCCTTGGTCTTAGTTCATTCCTGGGAGGCATGCAAAGGCTTGCATGGTTTGCACAGGAAAAACAGTTTGCCTGTCCATGTTGTGATTGTGTAGTCTGAGGCATGTTTCTACCGCTGAAATCTATCCTCCATGGATTTTAAAACAGCTTACTTCCAAGAAAGCTTATGTTTGGATGTCAGCCCTAATAGGAGTATCTGAGAGAGGGGGGAGCTGACCTTCACCTGATGTGTAAACAAAACATCAAGGTTAGTGTTAGCATGTGTTGTGTGCATGCTTTCAAAGGGAACCTGATTACAACTGATAAGAGATGATAGACTACTTTTAGACATGGGTTTAGTGCTCTTCCAGAATACTACAATTTTTTGCTTGTGCAAAAAACTTGTGCAAAACCAGCACAGGGTATAATCATCATCATCATCATCATCCCAAAACATCTGGAGCACCACTTGAACACCATTAGCATTGACAAAATCACCATCAGTCAATTGCAAAAGGCAGCTTTACTCAGAACAGCTTATATCCTGCAACAATACCTTTAACACCATCAAACAACAACATCTACCTACCCCAGGCCCTCGGGAAGGACTCGATAGGCAGATAAAAATGCCAAAGCCAGTCTAAACAACTGGCTGACTGTGCGACCAACAATAACAACAATAATAATAATTTATTAAATGTATGTGCTGCCCAGCTCCCAGCGACTCTGGGCGGTTTGCAATTGTTAAGACGTTTAAAAATTTAAAAACAAAGAACAGTAGAAAAAAATACCCAAACAGCACAAAACGAAAGAACAATGGTGGCAAGGAAAATATATGCAGAGGGGGACAGAAAGGAAGAAAGGGGCATCAGTCATCCGCTCCAAAGGCCTGGGGGAAGAGCCTGCTGCTCTTGCCACCTGTCAAAATGTGTTTCCTCCCTAGTCCCAGCCCCATTCAGATTAAGTGAGCAATTGGTAGATATTATCCCACCTCCAGGAGACATTTGACAGGAGGGCAAATGGAGCCAGTGGAATCCACCAATCATTTTCCTTCACAGTTTTGAAGCCAGAATTTTGTATGTTTGTTTTTGTTTTTGTAAAATCATCATCATCATCATCATCATCACCATCACCATCCACAAGTTTTTAGAAAGATTCTTGTGGAAAAGTGTTTGTTGTTGTTTTTTTGAATAAGGAAAAAAAAATACATTACAAAGTTGATTCCACTGGCTTTTCAGGAAAAGACAAGTGAGTGGGACCATAGATTCCTCCAGCTCTTTTCTTGCATATTTTCTAAAAACTTACACAGATGAATAACTTGGGCATTCTATTCCACAGATATTTCAAATATAGACCCAAATGATTTAAATATGGGCATGCTAGCCAGTGTTGCACAAAAGGGCTCCAGAAACCTCAGTGCCTTGTGCTTTAATGCAAAATGTTAAATTGAGAATATTATTTCTAGAATACTTAATTCTGTTTAGCTATCCTAAGGTAAATGGAGTATTTATCATTTTCTTCTGACCAAAGTCCTCTTTACTAATGAAAGATATCCAACCAGCAGTATGTTAGATTTCTCCTCTGTACCATCCAAGAAATTGCTCTTGAATCCAAAGTGAACTTCTATTCTGCAATATATTTGATTTAACATATACTTTTCCAAAATGGTTTTAAATTAGGACAACTCCTTTATATTATTGGTACAATATGGAAGGGAAATTACATCCAAGAGACTCAAAACTTTCCAGGCACCCTGGAATGTAGCTTAATATCATTAGAAGCTGTCAACAGCTAAGAAGATGTCTTACCTGGCCTGTTGTCAGCCTAGCAAGGTAGTCCAGACAGTAAGCATGACCAGAGGGACTATTTCTACTTTATTGTTTGTTGTTTTAATAATTTTATTAAATAAGTTTTCAACAAAATGAAAACAATACAAATTTTGAATTGAAGAGAGAAAGAATAGGGAAAAATAATAAGAAAGTAAAAAAGAAATAAGGTAAAAGAAATAGAAAATGAAAAATGAAAAAAATAAAAAAATAAAGAAGTGGTTTCCAATCTTCTTAACCGCAGTTGTAAGTACATTTATATTTTATTCTCTCTTTCTAAGGTTACATCATAATTTTCTTCTTTCCATAATCTACCCTTTCTAAACATCAAATCCATAAATCACCAGTTCATTTTTTTCTTTTTTCAGACTAATTCTACTTTATTGTAAGGTTACATTAACAGAATTTTGCAAGTCTGAAAGTACATTTCTCCCCCTTTACTTTTGCAGCCCAAGAAACTAGGGAGGGTCCCTTCTGAGATGTTTGCCACAACCACATTCCTGCTGTGGGCTAAGCTGCCTCTTATCCAACTGTTGCCCTGGCTGTGACTCTTCCCCCTGTCTCTCAAGGTCACTTCCACATACTATTACATCCGTAGAGGGGAGGAAACCCAAAGGAAGTCCCAACACACAATGATTGAATGCCATCCAATATATACAAATCACAATGATTTCTTTATTCAGTAAGCACACATTCTCATTATTAACAGGGAAAGGCAATTTATAACTATAACATTTTATAGATTTAGATAATTTCAATGTGGTGCATATTAGCATTGTTTGCCCCCATGCTCCCAAGTATGTGCACATCTATTGTGACGCATCTCTTGGAAAAGCATTATTATATTCTCCTTATAATTAGAGCCATCTAATTAACCTACTTTATATTTTACTTGGTTTGCTTTCTGTTCTTCCACTCTCTTGTAGAATTTCACTGATCCATCTGAAATTCATAAAAGGTGTGACACTCTTGAAAAGCTTCTTTCAGAAGGATGCCAGCTGAGTTTAATTGAATTTCCCATTTCCAAAATAGAGATCCATAAAAACAAGAGCCTGGGCGACAGGCCACAGATAAACAGTTCAGAAGTTACTCAGATTTCTCCTCAAAAGATAACTGTTTTCCTGCGGCCAGGTAAGCTACATCATCATAACTATAAATCTTTTTAAAATAGTCTGGTTATTTATTTATTTGTGGCATTTATAAACTGCTTCAGACTTGAAAAATTGTAAGGAGTTTACAAAAAGCTAAGGTAATAAAGCCAATGCACAATTTGTTTATAAAAATACGGTAAGGATTTGAAAGGAGATATCTGAATTCATTTACTAGAGAGTAAGCTTTGTTTGACTTAGGAAACCTATCCCTGAGTAAACAGGCTGGGGATTTTTTTTAATCAAGTGATAAAAGGACACCTGAGGCTGTATGAGACATAGAGCCATTTCTGTAACGTTAATATGCTGCTCACAATTGCTTTAGCAATTTCCTTTTTTTTTCCTACTGCAATATTAATATGGCACAAAAGCAATTGAATCCATTATAACTTACAAGCAGAGATCTATCATTTGAACATGTCGTAGCCCAGAGAAGTGGGGCAAAACTCCTTCTACATCCATGAAAACCAATCTTGTTCTTGTTCTTTTTTAATATCTAATTTTCTATTTAGAGGCTAGATATCATTTTTCTGTCATAACATTAAACTGCTAATATGCAAGTCTATCTATTCCTTTGGGATATGCTATGGTTCCTTAGGCCTGTATGCATGGCGCAAGAAGATAGCTCTGCATGAAAAGAAGCCAGGAGCCATATATGTTATTGGGGAGTTGATCTAATTCAGTCTTTCCCAGATGGATTGGATTTTAAGTCCCAGAATTCCCTCCTACCACTCCCTGAATTTCTTCCGCAAAAGCTAAGGAAGATGAGCTACTGTCTTGGAATTCCATGTCTGTGTCCAGTAATTTCTCTAAGCAAGGCATCCAAGTAGCACCTGTTGTCTCATGAGAATGAATTTCATCCATCTAGACTTCACCACTGGGAGTTTCCAGTGATAGCAGAACTAGTGGCTGGGTCGTTCTGCATAAGACAAAATCCAGAGAGGTATCCCAGGTTCTTTGGCTAATAGGAAAAGGTAAATGCTTCCTTTATAGAAGAGGTTATGTCAAAGAAGTTAGGGTTCAAGACAATCAAAAGAAGAAGAGGAAGAGGAAGAAGAAATATTGCAACAACACCCCAGACTTAACAATTGTTGATAAGAAAGACAAAAAAGTCTGGATAGTGGACACTGCAATACCTGGAGACAGCAAAATACAAGAGAAAGGACTGGAGAAAATCACAAGATACAAAGACCTGCAGATAGAAGTAGAAAGACTGTGGCAAAATAAAGTAAAGATAGTACCAATAGTTATAGGTGCCTTAGGTGCAATCCCAAAGCATCTGGAGCACCACTTGAAGACCACTGGCATTGACAAAATCACCATCAGTCAATTGCAAAAGGCAGCTTTACATGGAACAGCTTACATCCTGCAACGATACCTTTGACATCATCAAACAGCAACATCTGCCTATCCCAGGTCCTTGGGAAGGACTCGATAGGTGGATAGAAATGCCAAATCCACTCTAAACATTTGGCTGACTGTGTGACCAACCAGAAGAAGAAGAAGAAGAAGAAGAAGAAGAAGAAGAAGAAGAAGAAGAAGAAGAAGAAGAAGAGGAGGAGGAGGAGGAGGAGGAGGAGGAGGAGGAGGAGGAGGAGGAGGAGGAGGAGGAGGAGGAGGAGGAGGAGGAGGAGGAGATACTTTTTTAAATCATTGTTTATATATCTTATTATTTTACATTATTGACTATATTAAAAAGATTGGTAACAGGAACACATGGGGACATAGTGTGTGTCCACATGACATGGCAACCTTGAACTATAGTTTACCTATGAACACACATGGCACTTCTACCCTCCCCCAAGTAGCATAGCGAAACAGCACACATTTAGAGTTTGAGGCTACTATGCCACCTGAATATGGCAAGATGGTTTCTTTTAGCCAGAACAAGTCCAAAAAGAAACCTCTGCTTTGTGTGAATCTCCCTCTCTGGTTTCTTCTGCCAGCTGGTCAAAATCACAGTATGGCAATTGAATATTATGATAATCTCTAATCCATGAATGATTAAATTCAGGGGAGAAGCTCATAATTAAACTGGGGTAAGCATGTTATCACACATTATTAAAACTATTTCCCAATTTTTCTCTATATTATATAACTTATATAAATTAGTAATCTAGTTTCTATATTTATAAAAAAAAAATTGGATCCCTTTGGATGTTATTCTAAAGGCATGGCTACTAATCCCATGCAGTCTGGGATTATTTTATTCAGGCCCAGGGAATTCCCCACATGATCAGCCAAACATGTGAAGCAGAATTTCTAATACAATAAAAGGATGCACTTTAAAACAAGTTTAAAATAATTGCTCAGCTGACATTTATGTTATGGCCTTTTTAGTGCTAAATAAAAACCATTTTCTTGTTCCAGACATTTAAAAGACATTTGTAATACTTTTAGATCTTAACCCGTTTTATTTTGCTGCCACTTTTCCTTTGATCTTATGTGCTGCATTGGTTTTATCTGAATTTTATTAGTTCTGTTCATTACTGGTTTGTGCTTTAATATATTAATTTATTTGTACATCCACCCAAATAACTTCAGTTCGGTTTGGGTGACCCAAACGTGTTGAAACAAATAAATAATTTTTCGTATAACACTCAGGCTATCTTAAGAAACAACTTACTAAAACTTGCAATGTCTGCCTTGTTACAAAATAGGTTTTTGTCCCCTGATTGTTACTGGAAATGATTAAAAACCTTCAATTTTGTGATATATTGGCTTCAGTAGGAATTATTATTGTTCCCTTTGTTCCAATCTGATTTTCTTCTCCAGTGTTGTAAATTCTCCTTTCAAACATTTAAACATTCAAACATATAACAGAGTCAAGTGTGCCTTTAAATCATCTGCACCATTATAATGGGAATAGATTGACCAATATCACACCGTTTTATTTACTATTTCTAAATTAAAATTAAAAGTCTTAAAATCTTAGTTTCTAAACTGATATCCTTCATAGGAGTCTGATATGCTGGACTTCAATTCTCATAATCCAGCCAGCGCAACATTTGAGAATGCAGTCCAAGAAAACTGCATGATTACATCTGTTTAATCACCAGAAATTGCATTCAATTTGAAGACAACTTTCCTTTTACTCTGGAAGACCCCAAGCTGTAAAAGGCTGTTCAAACACTTCAGAAGTGAAGGTTGTGTATTTAGCTCAAATTTCCTTTGTGGATTTTATTTGTTACTGCTTCAGGTTTAAACCACATGATTTCTTTGTTAGCATGACAGCTGATTCGCACAATGATGAGGAGACTAACAGCCATTTCCAAAACTATTTGCAGATATGGGCTCCTTCTCAAAAGAGGCAATCAACCTCTCCCTTGTGTCAGAAGAGTAGGAAAAGAAAATGAGACGCTAGCTGATTTGAATTTTCTGTATTATTACTTATTATTTGTTTTACAAGGCATGTTTGCTGCTCCAATCATTGACTGATTGAGTGGTTTACAATCCTACCATACAGGAACAGGATGTGTCTGTATGTGTGTGTGTGTGTGTGTGTGTGTGTGTGTGTGTGTGTCTGTCTTTCAGTCAATTTTGACTCCTGGGCAAATCCCTGCAGTTTTCTTGGCAAGGTTTTGGAAGTGGTTTGCCATTGCCTCCTTCCTAGGGCTGAGAGAGAGTGATTGGCCCAAGGTCACCCAGTTAGCTTCATGCCCAAGGCAGGACTAGAACTTACCATCTCCCAGTTTTTAACCTGGTGCTTTTAACCACTATACCAAACTGGCTGTCTTGAACAGGATATATGGAATTCTTATTTGAAAGTAAAGGGACTCACTGGAATCCTCATGTTGTCGCTCTAACCCCTAAGAAATCTTGCTAATCTGAGCTCAGGGATGCTTATTCCTTGGATTAATCATTTCCAGTCATGATGGTTGTTCAAGAAGTCTGATCATGAGGCACAACTGAGTATGGAAGCCCCAGAGCACTGAGAGCCAGTGGGGGTAGAAAGGAACATAGAACAAGGTCTGGATTTAATAAAGCAAAGATGGTCCCTGAGGCCATCAAAGGCTTGAGTTCCCTATCAGCTCCATTCCAGCAACATTTAGAAGCTGCTACCACAGTGTAATTTTTTAATGTGCTACAGGGAGGAAATTATTAACTACATGACTGGAAAACATTTGTTTTAAATATGATTCACATTAGAATATTAATTTAAGGAGTTCAAAGCTAATATTTAAGTAGTTTAACATTAAATATATATATATTATATATGTAATATAAATGAATCACGTGTACATTGATATTTAAATGAAACACATGAAATAGTTTGAAATTAAATGTAGATTTTTGTTCTGGCCTCACCCACTAGTTTTTCAAATATGGCCCCTTAGCCCGTTGTTCAGACATGGGCATCCACTGGGGAAGGGGAGAGGCATGGGGGCAAATGATGACAAGTGCATGATGACATTGTGCAACTTTGACAACTTAGGTACTTGCATCAGGACACAAAGATGTAAGAATGGGACTGCATGATGATATCATCTCTGCATTGACATTCTTGGGTCATAACAGTTCACCGCAGATGCTCCTGTGCTCAAAGTTCATGTAGGGCCCACAGGCCTGAAAGAATGTATACACTTCTGATGTTCTCCTGGAGATGTGGATGGCAGATATGAAGTGGCACAAAGATTATTGTGGAATGCACAACCCTGATTCCTTATTTATGTTAATATATATTAGCTGTTAGTGACAACGGACATTGCCAATAACAGAAAGCATTAGGCCAAATGCAGTTCTGTGGCATCTTGAAGTGTAGTTTTTGAATGAGTGGAGATATGATCTCAGGTAGCCCAAACCTTACTGTAATGTGTGCTCCCAATTTTCTTTTTCCTTTTATGTGCATTGACTGCCACAGGCTTGATGCCATGCTTGACAGAGTTGCTTTGGCAAAACAGCATGAGGCTGGGTGGAATTCTCTGCCGTCTCATTTTCTGGAGGTATGCGAACCTCCAGAATGAATGAATGAATACACAGAGAGAGAGAGAGAGAGAGAGAGAGAGAGTGAATGGCATGTGGGGATGCAAAGCTTCAAAGCATCCCACGCTGTCCATTTAGGTTTCCTTCAAAGGGGGCTCCACACCTCCTCAGAGCCAGAGGAAAAATATCAGTAACAAAACAAGGCTTCTGATGATCCTACAGGAAGGACGGCAATGACTGCCTTTTCAGCTAAGAAAGTTTTCCTGGTCAATGGGATGGGGAAACTAATATTTTACATTGAACTAGGCATTCCAACTTTTACTTTGTTGTTTCTTGTAGTAGTCTGTCTATAAAGCATATTTTGCAATTATACTTTGTATATATTTTTCACTATCCGTATCAGACAATTAATTATTAAAAGAGCTACTGCTACTGCTACTGCTGAGATATACTTTGTCGCAGAATAATACCATATAGCATGGAGAATAAAGAGGACCAGTCAATACTTGTATTTCCTCTTCCTCTTTTTAACCACAGCTGTTTGATTTGTTTTCTGTTTTCCTTGCGGCTCCACAAGGAAATGAAGAAACAATACAGATCAATGTTCGTCAGACTGAAGATTATCCAGTTGACCTCTACTACCTCATGGACATTTCAGCTTCTATGGATGATGATCTGAATACCATAAAGGAACTGGGGTCTACCCTGTCAAAAGAAATGTCTAAGCTCACAAGTAACTTTCAGATGGGCTTTGGGTCTTTTGATGAAAAACCAGTTTTACCATTCATCAGTACCCTGACAGAAGATTTACAAAATCCTTGCCGGTTGGTAGCAAAGTTCAAATATTTCTTCTGTCTTCCTAGAAACATTTTCATGGAATCTAAGTGGGATGTTTCTCCTTAAATGTGGTTTGATGAATTAATTGCTTCAATACAGGGACAGTGGATTTTTTCCCCCCAGGAAACAGGTCAGGGGCTGCTGAAAGTGAGAAGTCACCCCCAGCAGCCCTTTCATTCACACACATGCACTCAGACCCCCACCACCACTCATTCATTCTCACATACATAAACAATGCACTCTAAATCAACTCTCTCTTAGCCGTTCTTCCTAGCACCCATTGGATTGTGCGCTGATTATGTATGGTTAGGGTTGATTTGTTATGGTTAATATATTTTGATGATTTTGGTGTATGTTTTTATGGTGTGATTATTCCATTATGAATATGATATTACTGTATTTTCCACTGCTTGGGAGCCACTGAGAAGGAAGGAAGGAAGGAGGGAAGGAAGGATAGTTTTAAGCAACTACCACTTCAAGGCACAAGCACCAACAGCAGCAGCTTCTGACTTTGCATGATTCACAGAGAATTTTAAAAGCCTACTTCAAGGCAACACTCTGGGACCACCTTTCATTATCCTTTCCCAAACTTCACAATTGCAGGAAGCTTTGGTAGGTCAGATATAGAGACCTTATGGGTTCTCTAGTCCTGCTTTAATCATTCTGGTCCTTCCTTACTTTCTGCTTATCAGATGTAGCAGAAAGCTACTGCATGAGGCGTTGGGAAACTCCACTGGTGGAACATGTGATGGGGCATTCCAGAAAGTGACAGAGTCCATGGACTAACAAGATTTCCTTAATTTCTTAACATACTCAAAACTACAACAAGAATTATACCAACTGTAGAACTACCCTGGTTAATTATCTTCCCACTGATCTCAATAAACAGGAAACTACCTTCCACTTTCTGATGTGGCCAGGATGAATTGGCATATCTTAAGAAGTAGTGGCTTCTCTGCAACTATGCTCCTCACCTATCCATAAATGTTCTGTAAATTGTGCTTTACTTTAGAGCTTTCATAAATAATCAGTTGTTCTAGGAATAGTGGGTTCAAAACCCCATCAATCAGCTGCTATGTACTACACACATATCTTCAGGGAGATATCCACCATCCACTATAATCCACTTAAAGATCATACTGTTGAATATTGAAAATACTAAGGGGCCATACTGCATGCACCCCAACCCTAAAGCTTTTTAGTTGACCTCCATCATTATTTATAAGCACATAAGCATTTTACTTTACAGAAAAATCCCACATGATTGTTTGCCAACATTTGGATACAAGCATCTTCTCTCGTTGACAAACGATGCAGGAAGATTCAATGAAATTGTGAAAAAACAGAAAATCAGTGCAAATTTAGATACTCCGGAAGGAGGATTTGATGCAATTATGCAGGCAACTGTTTGTAAGGTAAAGAAACGGTATCTGTGTTACATGTTTATTTGGGATAAATCAAAGCTATGTTATTGCTGGCTTCATCTTAGATCAGAACATCCCATATGAAAGTACTTGACAATGTTCAAGAAGTCTTTAAAAACCTGACTGTTCCCCCAGCCCTTGGGTTAGGGTGGGTGTTAAGCTCCCTATAGAATTTCATCTGTTTGAAGAATTGCCTTTTCCAGTTATGTGAATTGTGTTTTTCCTATTTTCTCTTAATGCTGTACACTACCCAGAATCTTACAGAGTTGGGCAGCCTTCTAAAGCCAATAAATAATGTTCTAAATTGCTGATTATATATATAATTTATTATATTCTACCTCAGGTACTCAGATAATATGGTTGACCTTAATTGCTCTGCCCTTTTACTGAGAAGTGGTATTTATTGCTTCACCTCCGGCAGCAAAATCTTATGGCATGCCTCTGATAGTTCAATCCAATACTAATTGTCCTTTTATATAGTAGGCCTTGGCATGCTTTTAATCACAGAAACAAGATAAATCATATTTCTACATATGATACTGAAACATTGTATATACTGCTTTGTGTCATATTCCCTGTCATCACCAAATAATGTTTTTATTCCAGGAAAAAATTGGCTGGAGGAATGATTCATTACATCTTTTAGTGTTTGTGAGTGATGCTGATTCTCATTTTGGGATGGATAGCAAATTAGCAGGAATAGTTATTCCAAATGATGGAAAATGCCACTTGGATAAACAGAATGAATATTCCATGTCAACTGTTTTGGTAATTGCTTCTAATTTTATTCAATCCTCTCCCATTCTCCAATCTTGTACTTTTAATAGTGTTACAAGTTATATTTATATAACTCCATGCATTATTGCTTTTTAAAGTATTCTAAAATGAATGTAGAAAGTATAATTTATGCAAGGCAATTTTCAGCTGAATTAGAATAAAATTACCTTTTTACCAGAGAACTTTATTTCATGTAGGGTTGGGGAAATCTGTTTGAAAACTATCTTACTCTACCTCAGGAGAATGGAAAGCAATAGTCTTTTACCACCACAGGGACATTAACTTTCTAAATATGAGGAATCCCAAATCTATTTAAAAAACATCATCTTGTTATTCCAAATTGAGAAGGCTTGTAGATCCATTCCTGTATCATGAATTCTTAAGGTTAGGGATGTCCTATACTGTATTTCTTGCTCTACTTTTGTGATTCTTCAACACATATCCATTTGCATACAAGCTCCACTCCTCAATGAGTTTCTCAGGGTTTTAAAGAATAAGTATGTTTTTAAAACACAGGTTATTTGCTTGTTGAACATCCCTTAACATAAGTCATTCCTTGCTCCAATGTGGATGCTTATCAGAGTGTGATGGAGGAACTTTCCTTCACACAGTCTTTTTGGATGAGCACCCAAATTCCTGGCCAATGTTTAGCTTTTAAACTATTCAAGGCAGTGTGAAAGTGCTGAATGGGCCCTTTCCTCAATTCCATCCCCTTGGTTTCATGATTTTGTGTAGCTGAAGCAGATGAACTCCAAGTGAGGTCTTGCTCCCTGCCCTTCTAGCTAAACAGCTGTATTTATTTATTTGTTAAGCTTCCATGTCACTCCCATCAGCCTCTTAATTCCATATAGTATGAAAGTTAAAATATACAAAATGTAGCAGAACAAAAACATCACCAAATAATCACCAACTTGTTCAGTGTCACTTCCTCAGGAGCAATAATCAAGTTTCTATTCCAATCCTATACCCTCCCCCCCCCCCCCCCCCCCCAAATATCCAAGTCTTCATTGGTCTCCAGAACCCTGATAGGGATGAGGGCCATCCTTATCCCTGGAGGCTGGCTACTCTACAGGTTGGGGCACCACCAAGAGGGCTGGCTCCCAGGAGCCCTGATGTTAACACTCCCTCAGAATAAAACCCTGTAGGAAGCTTTGAGACATATGAAGATGAAGGAGCATCTCTTTCTTCATCAATAGAAATCTCAGTGTGCTTACCAAAGGGATTAGATTCTGCTTCTCTTAAACATGAACTACATTTTCCATAAAGGTAGACTAGCCTTTGTCTAATTCCAGGGCTAATATTATCTTCCTCCTACCAAGGCAAAAGAAGGCATTAAGGAGGATCTATGCTTTGATTAACCTGCTTTACCCTGTCTGCACCCAATAGGTTAGTCTTTCATCTGGCACTCTCCAGGGGCGAACCATGCCTTCCCCATAAGTTCTTTTATGGCCCTCATCCCTATCAGGGTTCTGGAGACCAATGAAGACTTGGATATTTGGGGGGGGGGTATAGGAATGGGGGTATAGGAAGAAATTTAAAGCTGACGCATCTCTGTTAAGATTGATTTTCCTTTTTGTTTTTCTCAGGAATATCCAACATTAGGACAATTGATAGAGAAGATTGTGCAAAACAACATTCTGTTAATTTTTGCAGTCACTAAGGAACAAGTTCCTTTGTATCAGGTGAGATCTCTAAATCTTACTTGTTTTCATGTTCTTTTTGGATTGTCCATTCAAGATGGTATCTGAAGAATGCTCTGGGATGAGGGGACTGAGGTTGTTTGAAGTTGGGCCATACTGTTTGTTGCCAGAAGTTCAAGAATTGTTGGGGCTGAACTGAACCCCTGGAAGCTCTAAAAGCCTCAGCAGCCACAGCCCTGTCCCAGCTGAGCTGCAGGGAAGGCCACCATCCTGGTGGATATCAAGATTGAGGAGCTAACACTGAGGCTGGTGCAGCTCAGCACAACATGGTTTCCATCTCAGCTTGTGGCCCAGCATGGCCTGGACACTGCGGAGGTTTCTGCAATGGCCCTTGGTGTGGGTGCTTTGTTGTGAGTGTTGCATGCCTGGCTCCATTGGTGGATCATTAGTGCCTGTCTCCTGATGACCTTTGCTCTGTGTGCATCAAGAGATTCGGCTGATCTTTTTTTTCACCGAGGAGAGTACATTGGACTGAAGCTGGCCCCTGCACACCCCTGAACTCCCATGGTAAATGTTAAGAAACCGCTCTTCCAATGCCATTGCTGCCCCTGGGCTGCACTGCTAGACAATGGGATGCTAGACATTGTAGCACAGCTGTTTTCAACCAGCTGGCAAAGAGGAGCAGTTCAGAGCCATGGGCTAAGGTGTAGCAGGAGGGAGCTGGAGAAGAAGAGGCTCCATTAGCTCAAAAACTGTGTATTTGGACCCAAGTTCTTCCTATTTTTTTAATGGTATGCAACACTCAGAGGCTTAAAGAGTTGAGTAGCCTTTTAAGTTGAATAAATAGAGTCACCTTGTGTGAGATGGGCGGCTATATAAATAAATAAATAAATATTAAGATGAGAGACCAAAATGAAAGGGATGGATGGTAACAAAAAACAATCTAACATTCTAATTAGAAATGAATTAGAATCCTAATCTCATTGAAGTAGGATAAATTTAGCATGCATACAGGCACTAAATCTAATTCCATACCCAATAGTAGGAAACAAAGTGACATAGCAGAAAGACAAAAACAGTAGGGGTTTTATTTTAAAAAGGGAAACAAAAATGCTATAGAAAGAAAACAATAGCGGACTTCCAGGGGAGTAATGGAGGATTGAAGATGGCTGTTTTCACAGAGCCAATGACTGTGGCAGTTAAGAGGAGCCAGCAAAAAGTCTGGCTCTTCAGAACCATCTCTGGACAAAGGAGATGACCGGATCACCCACAAGTACTCCTTACAGAGGATCCCTGTGAAGAGATCACAATTTAGTGATCTCCAGCAGGTTGAGCACTCTGGGAGTCGTGGGAAACATCAAGCCCAAGCTGCAGTTTGGAGCCTCTAAAGAGACACTAGATTTGCTTTCCTCTTTTAATTAACATTGGAAATTACTTATTAGCGATTTACTTGGAAATTAAAAATCTTCTGAAAGACAAGTTGCTGTACACTGGTAGAATTTCCTTCTATGCTGGGAGAAAGAAGATTTAAGTAAATTTAAAGATGAAAAAGAAAATTTTTAATTTTTGGAAAACAGCTAAAGGGAGTTAAGAATGCTGGCTGTGGACAGTTAACGGGCCAGATGGATTTAAAAGAATAGTTTTTTAATGGGCTGTTTTAAATTTTATAAAAATACAGCAGATGATTTTGGAATAACTGTAAGAAAACTTACAGTGGGAAAGTTTTGGCTCTGGAAATACACAAAAGATAAGACTGGGCTTTGAAGGTTAACTAGAAGGAACCAGAGAGCAATTAAAGGAAAAGATACTTCCTAACATAATGGAGGAATATTGTTTCACTATCGAAGAATTTAAATCTGTTTGGGAACAATGTGTTCAGGACGTATTTTTAAAATTGGACTTAACAGAGGTTATAGAAGAGAAGATTCTATTGGATAAGACAGAAGCTGAGGATGATTTGAATAGGGATTTTAAAGTGGACTGTAAAGAATTGCCAGTCTATAAAAGAGATATGGAAGATATGGAAAAAGATGTGGATTTGAAAATGGACCTAAAAATATTTGACTACAAGAGTGACATGGAGAAAGAAGTTGTAATGGATATACAAACTCTGCTGGCTGATGTTTTAACAATTAAAAGGGATATCCTGATTATAAATCAGAAGAGTGATTTGGGGAGTGATTTTGGATCCACAGAAGGGAAGTAGTAAATAACTGAAGTTGCTACTGAACATGTGTAGCTTACAGTACACTCCTATCTACATCTACATGGATGGAGGTCCTGTTGAGTTCAGTGAGACTTCAAGAAAAGTAGGGAGAAAATGATAAGAAATCACTATGTGGGACTTTATTTGAAAAAGTGACTAAAGATTAAGCCTCTTAAGAAGAAGAAAAAGAGTTTAAAGTGGACTTATTTGACCAAGATTAAACAGTATAAATTTTGATCTGGGATTGTTATTACTGGAATCTTTTTTTTTTTTTTTACTAGGATTGCAAGATGATGTAAAGAGTTTTTCATATGGGGATAACTTTTTTACCTCCTACTTGTTAGAGAAAGTTATGGGTTAGAATGTAAAAGGGACCTACTTGATCTAGTTTAAAATATATATGTTTCTATTTTTGATATTCTTTATACCTATGGAAATAAATCTTTCATGTCTTATTTATTAGAGAAAGTTATAAGTCAAAATGCAAATAATTTATTTGTCTAAGCTTAAAACATATACTGTAGGTTACTACTACTGGTATTCTTAATGATTTTGCTGAGTAAGATTGATTGATGAATCTTTCTATAATTTGGTTATTGTTTAGTGATGGGAAATGGGAAGAAGAGGGTTTTGTATTTCTGTAAAAGAGAAGGTGTTAAGCTACTGTAAATGCTTATACTTGTTTGGAGGGAGGGGGGAACCACTTTTTATACATCTTTTTCTTTTTTCTTTCTCTTGTTCTCTTTCTTCTTCTTTTTTGTTTGAGTATCTCTTCTAATTCGGCATTAGCTTTTAACTATGCAAAACTCTAATAAAAATATTATTAAAAAAAGAAAGAAAACAATAGAATGGGAGTTCTGAACATTACCAAACCCAATTTAATGTTCCTGGAGAACAAACGAAGCCACCTGGGAACTATGACATGAGAATAAAAGTAATGAAATGTGAAGCTTTTCATATAATAGTGGAAGTACAAAGAGATAGTGAAGAGTGTAGAATTCTAAAGAAAATGTGATTTTGTGGTCAGTGAGTGGTGACTATCTCACAATTAAATAATATACAGAGAAAGCCAGAAACTCCTTATCTTAGAACCTGTCCATCCATTTCCTCCCCTTTTCACTTCTTGAATGGACTGAGTTTCCCTTAGATATAATGTTCAGTCAAGCCCTGAAAGCCTCTCAGAGAAAGCTGTCAAACCACATTTATACCACTAATAATGCCATGTGTGGCTTACAGTACACTCCTATCTACATCTACATGGATGGAGTTCCTGTTAAGTTCAGTGAGACTTCAAGAAAAGTAGGTATAAGCTTACAGCCTTAGTTAAATGTCCCCAGTCTCACAGCACTGAATAAGACACCTTCCAATGAAAATAAACAAGCAAATGTGGCTTCTAATGCAGATTTAACATAGCTACAGGGGATGTATTGTACATGTATCTAGTGGCTTCTTAATTTTGTATTTTTATTTTTAAAAGGGTATTTCTCATCATTCTTCCTTGTTTCTAAAATGATATTGTAAATCAGGCTATAAACTACTTGGGAATGATCTTGATGCTGATTCAGCACTCCAAAAATGACCAATCAGAAGCTGGCTTGAACAAAGGACCAATCAGGAACCAACACCACCAAAATGAACAATCAGGATCAGGCACAAAGAAAGAACCAATCAGAGACCAGCCCTCACCAACCTGCACCAATTGGAAACCAGCTCGGCTAGAGACCAATCAAAAGTCAGGTCACCTGGCTATAAAGACAGGAGCCCAGTCAGTCCCTGGACAGTTGTCTGTGGTCTGCATAGCAGGCTACCTTGCCTCTGAAATGCCATCCACAGTTGCCAGTGAAACGTCAGGAAATCTGCTGCCTGGAGCATGGTCACTAAACCCTGAAGCTCAATACTAAAAATAAGATTCTTCAATAGCAAGATTTGAACTTGAACAAGAGAAAAACTGAGCATGGAATAAATAATAGGCAGTGCATACTAATTACTGCCTTAAAGTTCTCTTCTTCCAAGAAAGTGAGCTGACGGGGTGCTTAAGAAAACATAGTCCCCCAGCTTCCATCTTTGCCATAATATTTGATAGTATGGATAATATAATATTGCTCCAAACCTGCTTTGGGTTTGTTGTAAAGATATAATGGAGGCGAAGTATTTTGGATTTCTGGGAAAGAAAAGCAAATTCTGTTCTTACATAAGAGTATTTCTCCATCACACACAGCAACTGGGCTGTAAATCCTTGGAGTGAAATGCAAATCATATTAGCACAACTCGACTTTCTCCTCTCCCTAAAGTTTCTCAAACATTCCAGGATCTGCTCCACAGCTGGGGAATCTGTAGGAAAAATTTAATGAAAGCTGCAGGGAGAATGTAGCATTCTTCCTGCCCATGTATTCAATGGGAACTACTACTACAAAAGCATAATGTTGGAATCTAGTCATGTATTTTAATGCCATTAAACTCAGGGAGGCTTACCTCTGAGTATACATATATTCAGTCACCCTTTAAGACCATTGTTGATGACATTTTGCTTTAATATGAAAAGGTACAGTGAGAAAAATAACCATTTTTATAATGGTTTTATAATGGTTTTATAAAGTCCTGGCGACTTCATAGGTATGACTGTGTAGCTTTCTTGGCAACAACATGGCAGTCTTTTTTACCATTTCTGTTTTTTAGGATATTTTGCCAACTTCCCAGTTTAGCCTATACTCTTAAAATTTCTTGGTGATCTCCTGTTGATGTTCTAGCCAGCCCTTATAATGAAAGAAGAAAAATAAAATTGTGATGCAAACACAGTACCCATAAAACCTAGAAGAACAGTATATAAACTAAACTAAGGTAATAGGATTTAAAATAAGAATGCGTGAAAAAAAATTTGTTGGAAAATTAAATTGATTTTTGCCTGATACCAAAATGTTATCTTGGTGAGTAACTGGCAAGCCTCTCTAAGAGATTATCCAACTGTGATGCCAACATCAAATAGCACCTCACTGGGCAGAACTATCCATAGAAAATTTTCAGGGAAAAATAGGAAGGTCTTGGTATGAAGATAAATTTCCTGATCACAAACCATGAATGGTCTTAATTAAATATCAATCTAGCGCTTTGAGCCAGGTTTAGAAATGACCTAAAAATCCAGAATTTTTAGCACATTTTGATACTGTTACACTGTCCAGTCCTAATTAGCAGTTTTCATAGTTAAATTTTGAAGTGGCACAGGGTTTTCATTGTGTTTGATGTCTGGGCTATCTTCAGTGTAATATCCTCCAGTCCAAATCAAACTGGAGGCTGAGTCTGTCCATAATTCAAGCTGCATTTTCTTTTATACTGTTTAAATCCAAAGTATATTTTCTGGACCCTTGTGTACAGCCGATTTCTTCCAGTCAGCTCTTTGCCTTTATACACTTAATTAAGCTATGCTTCTTTGGGGTTTCCAAGTGAAGCCAAAAAGGTACTACCGTATTTTTCCGACTATAAGACGATACTTTTTTCTAAAATCCTTACCCTAAAAATTGAAGGGCATCTTATTCAAGGAAGTCAGCCGAAAATTTCGCGGTTGCAAAACTGCCAATACTTTGTTTCTGCAGGCAGGCTTCCTCCTATTGCTAGCCTCCAATCATGAGTGAAATAGCTTGTCTCCCAAACAGACTTCCTCCAATCACGAGCCTGATGTAACTGATGTCAGCTGATGCTGAACAAACCAATTAGAGGAAGTCTGCAGAGACGAGCTATCGGCAGTTTCACTCGTGCTTGAATGTAATCAGTTATGCAAAAGAGCCTGGAAATAGAGCTGCAGAGAGACGGTTTGGACCTCCTCCCACCAAGTGTATCAGGTCAATGTTACCTAATTACTAAATAAAAATGTGTTCTGCACTATCTTTAAAATATTGATTTCTTAATTTGGGGTTGGAAAAATGGGGGTCGTCTTGTACATGGGGGCGTCTTATTGTCGGAAAAATACGGTAATTATAGTTTTCCTTGCCTGCTGCACTTTGCACACAGAATAAGTACTGACCAGCTTGTCTCTTGAGCTGTGAATGGTACAGTCTAAGAAGTGCTTGCTTGCTTGCTTCTTTGTGTAGGCTAGTCATGTAAATCGGGGAGGCAACACAATGTTTTCCAGATGTTTTGAACTCAGTTCCAGTCAGCCTTAGCCAGAATGGTCAACAAGAAGTCATTGTGTCAACTGTACTCTGAGAAATCTGGAGGACATTCAGTTCTCAAGGCCAGATTTAGACTGCATCCATTTACTTTCCAACACAGTGTTTAGCTGTTTCCTTTAGAAATTATGTTCTCTGCTATGCATTAACTGATATCTTCACTTCAGTCTCTGTTATTGTTTTTATTCCTTGTTCTTCAGTAAATGTCCCCACTGTAGTTTAAGGCTGGTGCTTATCTCTGTGTTTTGATCAAGTTGCCAAGTTAACCACCATCTTGCCCAGGACAGTGCCTTCAGGTAGACTGGATTTCAACTCCCATCCTTGGAAAAGATTAGAGATCTAATCCAACATATCAAAAGTGCACGATCACTTTACCCCTCCCTTTTAATGGCCTGAAGCGAGGCCTGTGGGTGGTCTCTCCAAGTCATACAGAGCTACAGTGGATAGATTAAGCTGGGTCTCATTTTATTAATAATCAATGAGTTGCTTATTAACTATATTAAGCATAAGCTATGCTTATTAATTATATTAATAAGCTGAGTTTTATCAACTATAGTTAATAAAACTTAGCAAGGATCACAGTCATGCTGGTTAGGAGGCTTGAACCCCATGAAAAAAATTAAGATGTGAAAAACTATTGCAGGCCAAGCACTTGTCCACAGAATGCTAACTTTTGTGTTTCTACTGATTCTAATGAGTAAACACACACATACACACAGCACTTCGTTTCACTTATGAGGGCCTGCTTGCTCCCCTTCCCTCTACTCTCTAATGCAGCTGTGAGGAGGCTAGACCAGAATTTAGTTTCTGTGCAATCATTGCGAACCATGGGTTATAAAGCTGGATAGTTTTGCTTCAAACTCTGTGGCAGGATTGTGGGGTGTGGAGCATATTAGTAAATAAATGCAATGGCTTTCATGGAGAATGAAACTACACCGGAGTAACGTTTTCAGGTAGGGAAGGGGTGGGACCACATGAACTCAAAATTCATATCTGCTGCTTCTTGCATGTGCTTCTCTAAGTTGTTTCTTAGGATTATAAATAATAATATAGAATCCTCAGCATTGCTGTATGGAGTAGCTGAACAATTTTGAATACAAGTGCTTAAAATGAGGGAACCAACATTGTTTACTTTTACTGGAGGCCAAGAGATATGTTTATCTTTTACCATCTGTTAGGTGACCTTATATATTTGATTATTTTTTTCTTGAGAAGGGGATATAATTCTATTTTGCAGAAATATGCTGATCTTATTCCTGGAGCTACTGTTGGAAGACTACAGGATGATTCTGGAAATATCCTCCAGTTGATTATAGATGCATATAAGGTATGTAAAATTAATAATAATGCTAACAGTAATGTTTCATAGTTTTGTAATTTGATATAAATAAATTAATTTGGTCATAGCATGAGAGCCAGTTTGGCCTAGTGGTAATGGCACCAGGCTAGAAAGCAGGAGGCTGTGAGTTCTAGTCCCGCCTTAGGCATGAAAACCGGCTGGGTGACTTTGGGCCAGTCCCGCTCTCTCAACCCACAACGTCAGGCTCAGGCGACAACCTGGTCACAACCAATGGATCAACATTCGGTTGATCCAAAAAAAAGCAGACCCTGCACCTGTGGGAAAAACACTAGGAAAAGAAAGAAAAATATAGCATTCTTCTCTCTCTCTTTCTCTTGGAAACATTGGTTATGTTCAGAAAGCAAATAAAAACTCAGACAAAGATGTCATAGAAAATGTAAAGAAGTATAGATTATAACAGTTTTCCCTGTTACATTATAATTATGACCTAAAGAGACAGTAGTGCAGGGAAATCCTCTATAGGTTTATTTTTTCAGTAGTAAACCTCAATGAGTCCAGGGAATAGTGACAGTGATGATCAGGCCAGTTGAATGTTGATTCTGAGGAACTGCCTGTCAGGAAAGATAAAATATGAAAAAAAAAAGTTTCTGCTACCAAAGAATCAAATGCCTTTTCTTAAAATTATAAGGCAGCTTACACATAAACACTTTCTGTTATGCCTCCTTTTTCTGTTGTTTCTAACTTTATTCTCTTCCATTTTACACATCCTGTTTCTCTGAGAAATGGAAAATTACACAGCAGCTTTAAAGGATCAATATGAGAGTCTGCTTATTTGTTGCATTTATACCTTATCTTCTTCAGGATCTCAAGGTGACATACACACACACCCTCCAAGTTTATCTTCACAGCAAATCTATGAGATCAGTTGGGTTATCAGATAGTGGTTGGTCCAAAGCCATTCATGAAATTAATGGCTAAGTGTGGACTTGAACCAGTTCTAATCCAACTGTTCAACCACTATCCATACCAGTCTACAGTATATGTGTGGGTGTGTTATAATACTTGTAGATGTAAAACCAAACACTGAAAATATAGAAATAGATGCACAGCAAATAAAATGGGTCTTAAAACACACTTTCAAAAACTTGAAACCACTGAGAAATCTCAGCCAGATTTAGGATTTCAGAAATATTTTCTTTCTGTGAAGAAATTCAGACTGCAGAAACTACATTTTGGAGTTCTTTCTTTATGCTAATTTTAACTATCCTCCATCTCCAACATAAGTGTGTTGCAGACAAGAAATAAATAATGGCATACATGATATGACACACAAGCCTGGTTCACAAATCACACTAAGCTATTATTCTTTATAGCTCAGGGTAATGTGTGAATCTCAACCCATTCTGACTTGGCATTACTTATTAATCAAATCACTACGGCTTGTTGAAGGGATCATGGATGGAAAAAAAAGTCCTGTCTCAGCATGATGTGTGATTTCAGCCAGTGGCTCAACTAGTACAGTTTATTTACATAAAAATATGTTTGTAATGTTATTCCTACACTACACATTTGTCTTATGATGGCTTCAGCCTAGATCTTTTTAAAAATTTATTTTAGACCAGCTGGTTGAAATCTTAAGAAAACAGATCCAGGCTGAATATTAGGAAGAATTTCCTGGTGGTATGAGCTGTTAAATAGGGGTGTGCAAAAATGTATAATTTTAGGGAATGGCTGAATTTTCTGCTTCTCTTTGGAATACGCCAATCTGAGGGTGGTCTGGCAGTTTATTGAAAATAATCTTTTTGGAGCTGGGAGATGATCATAGTAGCCTGGATGTGGTCTGGCCCTGAAATACCATCAATTGCTTCATATTCTAGAAGATTTACTACCAGAAAATTGTTGGACCATCCCTAGAACAAATAGATCAGCGTAGTCTGGAAGAAAAATGGAATCGTATATTTCTCAGAATGTTCTATTCCAAAAATGATACATTTTGCATATCCCTACAAGCCTGTAGTAGAACAGGCTGCATAGAACAAAGGTAGACTCTTCCTCACTGGAGATGTTCATGTGGACTGGATTCTTTCCTACACTGAGCTGGGAGTTCAGCTAGATGGCCTATAACTACCTTCCAATTCATATATTCTATGATTCAATGGTTAGCAAAAATTGACATCAGTTGGAGAGAGTTCTCCATTACCACGTGGAAGGGGGCATGGCCCATGAAACCATAGCCCTGATTGGCTGCTCCTGCTTAATACATCAGGCAGTCAACCATTCTTAATGGACCAAGTAACTCCCACCCACTTCACAATGTTCCAGATTTTAAAGCTAGTGCAAAAATATTGCGACACTCCGCCACCAATATAACAGTAATGTCATATTGTGCCTCATTTTCTAAAAATGCAATCATAATTGTCCTTTGCACTTGAAAGGATAATCCACTTAAAGTTGCTTAAGTGGTTAGGGGTTTCCATTTTAAAATTGTTCCAGTGATGGAAGCATTTTAAAATTGTGGCAGAAATCCAAGAGGTTATTATTCACAGATGTGTTAACTTTTAAATATTTCAGAGGAAGTAAGCATAAGAGGGAAATCTGAATTGTCAAAATATTTGTTATAAGATCGTTTTATATTCCCTTCCAATCTGAGTCATAGATTTTAGCAAGCCTGTAGGTATGTGCCTTGAGAGGTCAAAAACTGTAAAAAGCACTAATCAAATATTTGATGTCTTCAAAGTGTTCAAAGTTTACTCTATATGAAATCCAGACTGGCAGAAAACCAAGTTATTAAAAAAGGCAAGATTGCTTCTCCAACACTTTCCTTTACTGAGCAGTTAATGGACAAAAGAATGCCAGTGCAGATTTTGTGTATCATTTTACTCAGTCATGACCCCAACCTCCACCATTCTATTGGCTACTTACTTTATATGTTGAGGAGTTCTGGCACTTTTCCTTGGGGGTCACTAAGGTCACTCAAGAACAACATGCTTCAGTTCAACCTAGTATTTGTTTTCTGGCTTTTCCCACCACAAGGGTAATGGAGTTACTTTCAGAGGTTAGTTTGACCTACTTGGAGCATCAGCAATGCCATCAGGGCTAGTTTCTCAGAGAAGATCCTGCAAAGACAATCTTGGGATCCAGGAAGGGATGTTATCAGTCATACAATTATAAGGCATTATTTTTCCAATGACACGGTGTCAACTATTGTGTCTTTAAGTCGCTCAAGTCTGAGATAGAGCTGGAGGTGCTAGGAGACACAGATGGACTAAAACTTGCTTTCACTGCCATCTGTAGCCATGGCTCTCCCTTTCCAAATGAGAAGAAATGCTCTCACATTAAAGTTGGAGAAGTGGTAAGTAGATCATGATTTCATCAATATAATTTCCTATTGCAAAGCCAATTATAGTTAGGACCCCCAGACGGGATTTGGCAGAAACCTGTGACCTGCTGAGTATTGGTCAGTTCCTGGGATTCCTCCCCATTGGCTATATTGAACAGGATTGCTGGGCACCAAAGTTCAACAACTTCTGGAGAACCACAAATTGCCTCCCATCCCAGTCTTAATGTAGACTCCCAGTATGTATAAATTAGTGGTCAAGAGGCAGGGCGGATAATTAAGATATTGAAATGCATTGTCAGGGAAGCAAGCCATTGGTTGGCAGGCTCAGTGCTTCTTCTATCTCTTATTTATTTCCTCCTGAAGCTCAAGTCAGCATGCACAGTACTCCTTTCTCCCTTAAGAACATCAACCGTGTAGGGGAGGTTGGGCTGGGAGATAGTGACTAATCCATAGTCATCCCTTGGGCTTCCTTGGCTGAGGATAGGTTAGAGCCTAGGTCTCCCCAGTCCTAATCCAATACCTTAACCATTATTCCACACAGACACCCCCCGTATATTGCTCATATGATCTGCAAAGAAAAGGGAGCAGGGCTGTAGATTACCTGCTACTCAGCTGCTCCCTGCAAATCAGCTGAGCATCATGGTGGAGAGAAGCCATTTTCATTAGGATGGAAGGTTTATTTTTATTTATTTATTTATTTGATTACATTTAGGCATCACTTGGCTCCAAGATGACTCTGAGCAGCTCACAGTTTAAAACAAACAATATAGAAAATGCACAACATAGTATAAACAAACAGGATAGCATCTGTCTGAACAATACCCTATATACACTGAAACACATTTAACAAGGAGGCCACCCCACCCCACCCCACCCCACCCCACCCCAAGGCCTGGGAGAACAGCCAGGCTTTCAAGACCTTCTGAAACACCATCAGGGTGGGAGCCTCACAAATCTTTGGCAGATCTCATTTCAGAGGCCAGGTGCTGCAAGAGAGAAGGCATGTTTCCTGGGTCTTGATAGACAGCATTGTTTAATCAAGGGGCCAGGAGCATGTCACTTCTGCCAGCTCTCACCAGACAGGCAGAAACCATGGGTTTAAAGCATCTCTTCCAAGTTAACTTGATGAAAACCTTTCACCACACTGCTTTCTCAGCAGGGAACAGCTGAATAGCATGGATCAGGGGATGGGCCTGCTCCCTATTTTCCTTCTGTTTCCTCTACTAATTAACTGATTGATAAGACTGAAAGGCATTGACAATTGCAAAAACTAAATCTTGCCCTGTGTTTACTGCCACAGAACTACAACTCAGCTTCAGGCAGTAGTGTTAGGAAGGTTTAGATAAAGGAATTTGTGTCCCGAAGATGCAGCAAAACTTTTCAAATGTTGGCTTCAGTGGAGTGGGTAGCAAGTGCCTCTGTTTACTCATATTGAGTTTTAAATCTCCTCCTGCACTTAGAAGGTGGGGAATGCAGGTAACCACTGCCTCAATGTTTTGCTTCACTTGTTGGTGCTGATGCAGTCTACCACCCAGAGCCTTGAGGTGGGACTATTTTACCTTGACCCATGGAAAATCCACTTTTCTTGAGCCAAGTGGAAATTTCCCACTGTTTAGAAATGGGGCGGGGAGGCTGCTTTGCTTGAAGTTTTGCTTTATGGGCTGCTTCACTTGAAATTTCATTGAGGCAAAGCAGGAATTCAGTGTTGCCTGCATATGGTCACCTAAAATCAGAAGGACTCTGGTAGCACTATTTGTTTACGACTAACAAATTCTATTCAAAGGCATAAATTTTCATGAGCTGCACTTCACTTCACCATATGTTTCTGATACAAGTCTCCTGTGCCTGATGATTCCAGGGAAACCTATAGTTTATGACCATATATTCAAAGCACTTATACTTCATACTTTATCCAGAAAGATTCATATGAAGGTAAAGAGGTCCCTGTGTTGATCTCAACTCCTGGAGACACATCTATGTTGTTTTCTTGACAACAATATGGAAAAAGTTGCCTTCTTCCAGGATTTTTCAACTTCCCAGCTCTGGGATGTTATGCTATAAAACTAAATGTCAAGCATATCCACCTATCACTACACCCTGTATTTCACAAAATGATGCAGTTAATATTTCCAGGTTAATTTATGCTTAAATATTTACTTTATATTTTGTACGCTAAAGTGATGAAGGGTGTCATTCACATGGGTGGTTTTTCCTCTCCATTCTGTAGGTCACTTTTAATGTGACTTTAACTTTAAGCACTTCAGCTTGTGGTGAAGGAAGAAGGAAAGTCCTAATCAGACCCACTGGACTAAATGAAGCGTTGGAAATCGAAATCCAGCCCCAGTGCAGCTGTCATTGTCAGAAGGAAGCAGAGGTGAACAGCTCCAAGTGCAACTACGGGAATGGTTCTTTTGAGTGTGGCGTATGTGTCTGTAACCCCAGCTACATGGGTCCTGACTGTAAATGTAGCGAGAAAGATGCACTGAGTACAGAGTCCTGTAAAAGTTTTCCAGAACAAACCTTGTGCAGCGGAAGAGGTGACTGCTATTGTGGACAATGTATTTGCCACCTTTCAGCATATGGAAGTATTTATGGGGCATACTGTGAATGTGATGATTTCTCTTGTGGAAGATCTAAAGGGCTGGTCTGTGGAGGTAAGTCTGCCCTAAAATGTATTTTCTTTCTAAACATATAATAAAGATACAGTAAGGTATTGAAAAGAGTGAGGGTGTGCATATATTATGCAATTGTGTGTATAGTACATAAATGCACATGGACATACAGAGGACAGCCTTGATTTAATGGATTCTTTCAGGGGACAGTTGTTCATGATTCTGAAATGTCTGTTAAATCAGAAAGTATATCACTCACACCAATTTACATAATTTATGTAATAATGTCATTATGTAAATGAGTTGTATGGTGACATTATTACACAAATGACCTAAGTGTAATCCTATTTAACATAAATCTAAGTACCTCATCTGGACTGCTCCATATACAACAGACTTTTTTGTCATTTGGGGATGATGTACAGATGGAAACTTGCACTCTTATATCTAAAGTCCACTAAATAGGGACTTTAAATCATGGTGTTAATGTATGTATGTGTTTGTGGAAGAGCCACTATGAAATTCCTCAGTGGATTTATATAGAATTATAATACAATTTTAAAACCCCCAAGAAATACATTTCTTCATCTTGCTTTTAAACATTTCCAGTTGGATCAGCATTTCTTGTTTTATTGTATATAAGGGATAACATTCAAAGCTCTAAACCTTCTAATACATAATATGTTAATGTTTTTTTCTGTTGAAAATCATGAAGCATGGATTCAGTATTGTTCCATTTATGTTTCTAAAGATTTTCTAAATTTAGGCTCCCTTCACCTACCTGCAAATAAACTGTATAGAATCTAGTGGGACTTCTTTCTGAGTAAACAGATATAGGATCTCACATTATAACATAATAATACAATCATGTTTCTGTGGAATTGATGAGAATATGCCATTGTTATAGTGATAAAACATCCATCGTATTCCAATCTTTTCCATGGGAAAGGATGGAAATGCAGGAGTGGTACAAAAGTCATTGGGAAGAGAATATTAAATGAATTTGTGTACTGCTGAAGAATTTGCTACATATCTTTGGATATGTTGGTTGAATGGGGGATTGAGGATTGAACCTTAATGTCTTATTTTCTCACATCAGCCATGTTGCACACACTACTCTACTGCATTTTGGGGATCAGTAAATGGCACTTTGCTGGTAGAGTTACTTAACAAGTGGAGCTGTTCCACAAGAAGCAGAAGCATTTCTGCAGATTTCTTTTGGAAGATCTGAAGTTCTTTGAAGGTTGCAGTGCTGAACTTCATTATTCTGAATAAGCAGTCATAGGGGTTATTCTGTGAGCTAAAAGATTTTAGCTAGCACACAAGACAGGTGTACCTGATGTTTGTAGATGGGTTGAAATATAATTCCCTCCATCCTGTTAGTACTGCTAAAATAGCCAAACTTGTTTGGAAGGCAAAAGTTTGTGAAAGGCTATTTTAGCAAGGCAATGAAACATGGTGAGTTCTCTCTTTGGAATAAACAGTTCCTTTTTATTTTTATTCTGTGACTCACCGTCTAAGGAGTGATATATATCTCAGATGAAGTGTCTGTCATGCTTTCTGCCAACAGAGTAGGGTTTGAAACTCAAGAGCTGGCTCCCTACTTTGTAATTTTACTTGGTTCTAATAAAAGAACTTTAATGTGGTAACTAGTTGGAAGGTTTCTTTCCCAATAATATACAGTAATGTCTTGAATAAATCATTTAAGAACCCTCTACAGATGATTGCTGGCAACTTGCAAGAATTAGGAAGAAAAGACAATGATGGAAGCATTTGAAATAGGGTTGGTTGAGTTATTCTCAACATTGGAAACCTGGAATGGAATAGGATTGAAATCATCATCATCACCACCACCACCACTAACTTCCATGGTTTTTCTTAGGCAATGGGGACTGTGACTGCAGTCAGTGCATTTGCCACAGTGGCTGGACAGGTGAATACTGCAACTGCACTACAGACACTGAAAGCTGTATTTCTAACAATGGCATCATCTGCAGTGGGAGAGGCAAATGCGTGTGTGGAAAATGCATGTGCGCAAATCCTGGGGTTTCAGGCAACTTCTGTGAAAAATACCCTACCTATCATGATCCTTGCAGCTCTAAATGGTAAGCTGTGTCTTTGAGTATCATTAGAAAAGTATATTTCTGTCACGTGTCTGAATGTACAATCGTTTTCAGAGGAACTGAATTTTCTTCACTGTTTCTGTTGGTAGTTGTGTATTTCCTATTCCATTAAATCCTAATCCATTTTGTATTCCTCTCAATATGTTACATACTCTCTGTTTTATTTGTATATTTAGTATATTTTTATTAATTTGCAATCGTTTCATGCTGAGGTTCATGTTAAAGATTACCATTTCATTCCTCAGTTAGGGCAATTTGATCCTGGGAGGCTACTGAAATCTGAGGAATTCCAATAGGATTGGTTGTCAGTAGTGTAAATGTCCAATAATGTATAAAGTATTGTGTCAGAGAATGAGAAGTGGCCTAAAGCAGGGTATTCAACCTCCCTCCCTAGGCCCTCATATACCCACCAGAGCCTTGGTTGTAACTACCAGAGGCCTTCCAAACGTTGCTGCCGAACTGTAATTTTTAACATGACAAGAAGGGAAAACTTAGATACATTAAGAGAAACCAAATCACATTGATTAAATTGTAGCAACTGTAAATAAAAAGGACCCAGGTGGCCTGGAAATCTGATTAGATGGGAACTTATTAACTGCAACCAGGCATCTTTGTAATGGGAGAAATATCAGAGAATGTGGATTAGTGTTTCAGGAACTCCTTCATTACAGGGACAAAGTCCTTGTTCAAATGGAATGCCCTGTAACTTCCCCTTGAGGATAACTGTTGGAAGGGCATGAAATCTTGCCAGAGTTAGGGCTTTTCTGAATTCGGGAACTGTTATTTGGCTTATATATCTAGCTGGCTTGAAAAAAGGTGAATGACTGCCCAAGAACATGACTCTGGGTATGACAAACAGACAAAAGGAAACTGGGTATCAAAACAAATAGTGGAAATTGCCAAGAAGAGAAGACCACCCAAGCCAAAAAGAATCTCAGGAAGGAACTTAAAGAATTTCAGGGAGCTGTCAGTAGAGAGAGGAAGCAGTATCATGACATCTGTAAAGACACTGCAGATGGAAAGAGACATGGAAAAACAAAGAAGGTCTTCCAAAAGATTTTCAAACTCAGAAGGAGATTCCATGTCCAACTGGTAAGCTAAAGGATTCCAATAGATAGATAGAAATTGATTCAAATAAAATCTAACAAAGATGGAAGAAAAATAGTGAAATTCTGTACAGTACAGTAGTCATAATTCCTGAGAAGATATTCCCCACTTAAAAGAATCTCTAGTACTAGAAGTTAGATCTATAGTTAGATCAGCACTCTGATCTTTACCAAGTCAGAAGGCTACAGGAATTGATATCTACAGAAATATAGCACACAAAGAAGAAGAATCTGTAAAGGTTCCAACCAAACGATGTCAGCAAATCTGGAGAATGACACAATGGATAACAGATTAGAAGAGATTCGTCTAAATGTCAATACTAAAGAAAGGATACATAACAGAATGTGCAAACTATTGTATCGTATCCTTAATTTTACATGCTAGCAAAATAATGGTTAGGAAATAGAAAGGGAGATACTAGATATTCAAGCTGGGTTTAGAAAAGCCCAAGGAACAAGAGACATTGCTGAATAATTGAGAAAGCAAAAGAATCCCAAAAAGAAGACAATATGTACTTCATATTATACAGGTTATACAAAGGCCTTTGATTGTATCAACTATGTTAAGCTGTGGAACGTGCTTAGGAAAATGGGAATCCCAGAACATCTCATCGCCCTCATGCAAAATTTATATACAGGCCAGAAAACCACAGTGCGGATGGAACATGGTGAAATGGATCAGTAAAGGAGTGAGACAAGGATGTATGCTCTCTCATTTATTCAACCTATATGCTGAATATATATTGAGAGAGTCTGAATTGGAAGAAAATGAACATGTTTTTAAAACTGAAGAAACAGCAATAAACTCCACTATACTGACTACAGTACTCTGATAGCTGAAAATGCAAATGAACTGCAAGCTCTAATAATGAAGGAGCACAATGAAAAAAGAAAGCGGGGGGGGGGGGGGAGACTAAAGTTAAATATAAAGACCAAACTAATGACAACAGGTACAACAACCAGCTTTAGAATTAAGAATGAAGTTACTGAAGTGGTGGATAGCTTCTGCCTGCTGGTGGATAGTGAAGAAATACACTCCTTGGGAAAAAGATGGTGGTATGGGAAAATTGGATGAAAGCGGGGATATTGACTTAGGACCAACTGATGCATGATGAAGATGAATATTTATATGCTGTGTTAAGATACAAATATCATCTATCAATGTAACCCAATGGCAATATTTACAGCTACAACATTTGTTAACAACATTGTTTGGACCAGCAACATTTTCTTTTGAGACATCTGAGATACTAACTAGAACAACTTGTTACATCTTTTAAAACTAAAAAAACCCCTACTATTAGTTTTTATAGATATTTGTTATCAATATATCAATGTAATATGCAGATGCTAAGAAATGAGTGGAATAAAGAATTAGAGGCTCCTATATTGCCCAAACAATGGGAGAGTGTTTTAACTTCTACAGCAAGAGTGTCAATGGACCTTAACTATGACTTATACAACAAAAAATAATATTTAGAATTTATTGGACTCTGCTACATTTGTATAGAAAAGGACTAAGACAGTATTTTGTTGGAGATGTAATAAGGATAATGCTTCTTTAAAACACATGTTTTTACAATGTCCTATACTTACTAGGTTTTGGGAGAAAGTATGGGACTATATAAATGTGACTGAGTGACAAAAGCTAAAATTTTCAGAGGATAATATTCTCTTGAACTACCTGCCTAGTACATGGAATTTGGCAACTGGACACCATAAATGGATTCTCTGTGCCCTTACTATGGCCAAAAGACTGACATAGCAGCATTGGAAAGATAAATGTACGGCCCTATTCACTCAATGGATTGAAGACCTGATTACACTTGCTACTTATGAGCGGATTGCTTATAGACGTAGACTTGATATGGACAAGGATAATGAAATAAGGGACTCATTTATACAAAATACAGTAGGTTAAAAGAATGATAGTTATATAAATGTATTAGAAATTAATATATATGCACTTGAATAATAGTTACATTAAATGAGTATATATAGAATTGTGTTATTTGTTATAATGATATACTTTGTTCCTTTGTTTCTTTTTTCTGTTATATTTTTTCACTATTTTAAAGCACTTTTTTATGCTTTGTTTTTTTTCTTTGTGAATGTATATATTTGCATTATAATTACCTTTGTGTTTTATTTTTATTTGTCTGTTATTTAAAAGCAATAAAAATAAATAAAAAGTCAAGAAATACACTACAGACTAGCACTTGCTAAGGTAGCAATGAAGGCCTTGGAAAAGATGTTTAGATGTGTTACGGTGTGTCTATACCAACAAAGACCAGAACTATGCAGGCAACGGTTTTCCTATGATAATCTGTTGAAGTGAAAGTTGGACTTTAATAGGATAGAAAGGATAGAAAAAATACTGACGTTGTTGAACTTTGGTGTTAGAAAAGACTCCTGAGAACACCAGGAAAAGACCCCTAAGAATACTATGGATAGCCAAGGAAAGAAACAAATCAACCATAGAACCAAATGACCAGTCTCACATTATCATATTTTGAACACATTATATGCAGACCTGGCTCTCTTGAGAAGTCTATAATGCTGAGAGAGGTAGAAGGAAAGGAAAAAAAAAAGAGGATGACCAGCAGCAAGATGGATGAACTCAATTACAGAGGCAATGGATGCACTGTTGGAAGACCTGAAGGACCATGTTGGGGAAAGATCATCCTGGAGAAAATCTATCTAGGGATTGCTAAGAGTCGACACCTACCTGATGGTACATCATCATCAATCAATCATTTTATTTTTTTAAAATTAATGTAAATACAATTAATTAAAATCATATTAAATTTAACTTTTGTCTTTATCCTGTCTACCCACATTTTGAACTTCAGCTTTTGACATACGAATCAAGGATGATTCTCAGCCTGAAAAGATATGGCTGGAATATGATTTCTAAGGGAGAAAATCCTGCCATCTGCTACTTACCAATTCAGCAAGAGGGTGTTTCATTTCTTTCTCATACTGGGATTGGCTCCCTCTCCCTTTGCAGACTTTCCAAAAAGAGCAAATGCTACCCAAGAGGACCTTGTGCTTGAAGTCAGAGGAGGATCCACCCCCTCCTGCTGACTTCATCCACAAGAACCTCCTCACCTGCTCTTTCGCTAGCAATAGGCAGGAGCCCACCCATTTAATTCTGACGACCCTTCACAGTGATGTGTAGAGGGCAGATGGGGTGACAAATGACTGCACAAGAACCCTGTATCTTAGACCCAATGAAGCCACTGCTCAGAGAGACAAGCAGCAGTGACGTGAATGGGGTTTGGGCCAATCTGCTGTTGCCCAAAGCAGCCTTCAGAAAGGTTCATTCTGTTGCTGCTTTGTCCCCGGTCACCAGAGGAGAGCTCTTTTATATTGGCCACATCAGTGTAGGGTGTTTTAACCTGCTCCTTTAAGCAAGATCTACAGTACCTGGTTTCTTCAGAAGCTCTTTAAAAGCCTCATTTTACTGTTGCTGTGAACTAGGAAAAGGGTTGGTAACGTCATTTGCTCTATGTTAACTATCTGATTGCTAGTTACATTTATGTTATTACAAGTTATGTTAACAAGTTAAACTTATTATTACAGATTTCCTTTGATCTTTTTCCTCAATGAAGTGTGAGGAGCTGAACCTGGGGCCCCTGGATTCATCATTAGCTTTCTTAATCACTGTGTACATTCCTAGGAAAGTTTGTATTTGCAGTTTGCCAAAAGCAGAATAATAAAAAAAGATCAACTGGCCATCTTAAACCTTTAAATCACAATTCTATATATACTTATCTAAACCGGTCTGAACTTTACATTCTCCGTGTATATCCAAACTGGTTTTTTCCCCAAACATCCTGAACCATTGGGAAAATTTCCTGATGTAATTACAGATATTTATTTCCATTCAAGCTGAGAGGAAGTTGGCTGGCAGCTGCTTATAAATAAATGCAGTTGTTAAATCAAAACCACAGACAAATATAAATTACTCATTTTACATCTTAACCAAATTGCTAAAAATCAGCCAGTGCTGCTGCAGTGTTGTGGCTTGATTTGCAAAATCATGGCAATGCCAGAGATCAGGATGTTTTCCAGGGACGTTACAGCGAGCCCTGTTTGTGATGCACATTTGCTGGTGCAGCTGCTGATACGATTGTGCTGACCCCTTTGACCTTCAGCTGACATTACTGTTAGTCATTTCTGGGGTTGGCTGTGGGAGAATAACTTTGTCCCACTTTATGTTCTTTTTTTTTTCAACCAGAAAGGTTAGGCCTTGCTCCAACCCGTTGGCTCCTTAATTAAACTTTCTGACCAGCCTGTGTGGGTGTTGGGTCAATTCAGAGATTTCAATTGCTGCTTAAATAATTCAGCTGATTCACATATCTGAAAATCATGTAGTGTATAAATCCATTTTTAAAAACTAACATATTAATTTTAACTTCTAAGATAATCAAGCTTCCTCATTTACTCTGGACCATAGCACAAACATGCCACAGTCACTGCTTTTTTCTGCCATGTTCTCATGAGATTGCTTTTGTCTCATCCCCAGCTCATACTGAGGATTAAGGTTAAAGTCTTCCTAAGCTGTTCCGTGTTTAAAATAGTGTTTTTCCTCTTCTCCTGAATCTGAATACAATCTGGCATGCTTCCTTGACCGGTAACTTGCTGTCCACCAGCTATTTCCAGGTGCTACTGGCAACAAAGACTCAAGTGGATTTCTTGGTCACTGGTTGCCAGCACTGCAGTTCCATGGCAGCATTAGCAAATGATGGGGCTCATTGGATCACTCCTTCCTATTTTGCCCTGCTCTTCCCTCTATTTGCCTTTTCTGTTAGCTGCTATTTGTGAACATGATAGCTATGTTCAGAAATAGCCCAACTGGCAGGTTATAGGTATACAGATAGGGTTGTGAGGAGCATCAAAAGAGCTTCCTCCTGCTTCAGCCCATGCTTCCCTTAGCATCTGTCTTCTGCTAGTCAGACAATTTGACTTGTCCAACCCTGCCCCATCCTGCATTAAGGAAAATGAATGGTGGCTAGGTGTCCCAGTAGCAGGCAATGCGTGGTGGGAGGGGAAATGAAGCTGTGGGAATCCACCAATCCCTTTCCTTAACTTGCCCCCCAGTAAAGGTGTAAACATTCAGCAGCCTCTTTCCAGTGGCAAAATAGGGATCAGCAATGGGGCAGCACAATTCATGCTGGCGTATGTTTCTGCTGGCTCAGTGACCTGTGGATAGCACTGTAATGTGGATGTCAGAAAATGTCATTGATTTTCCCATCCTGGTGCTCTCTAGATTTGTTGAACTTTAATGTCCAGCCAGCATATTGTACTTCAACTTGTCTGGATTGTAAATGTATATAGTATACCATTATATCTTTTTATTTAAGATGCCGTACTGAGGAATCATCAACTTAGTAACTACTAAATCAGCCAAATGCCAGAGAAGACAGCATCTGTCCACCTTTAAGAGGGAATTCCTGCAGGTGTAGCTTGTCACCTCCAGGTTGGATGTACGCACTGTCCTTAGCCATGGCATGCTTAATAATGGTTGAATAAACCGTAATTGATAGAGCCAATCTGGTGTAGTGCTAGAAACTGGGAGACCATGAGTTCTAGTCCTGCCTTAGGCACAAAGCCAGCTGGGTGACCTTGGGCCAGTCATTCTCTCTCAGCCCTAGGAAGGAGGCAAGAGCAAACCAGTTCCAAAAAACCTTGCCAAGAAAACTGCAGGGACTAGTCCAGGCAGTTGCCAGGAGTCAACACTGACTTGAAGGAACAACAACAACAACAATAATAGACTGGGCTTGTATAATACTAAGCATAAATCATAATTTGCAAGCCACTGTGCTTGGATTCAGACAATGTCCTGAGCCCTAACCACACAGGTTTTGGTGCAATTAAGCCTTTGTAACTCCAGCAGGATTTAAATGGGCATGAAGGGGCACTAGTTGCCTTTATCTATCAGGAATAATCTTATCAGAAAATATAATAGAAATTAAGATGTGTGTTTAAACTGAATTATACTCCCTGTTTAGTTTTAGGGGCAAGGGATGTTCTTACCACCAGATTTTTTTCCTTCTTTCCTTTTCTGTGTGCTACATTCTAAATTGCTGAGAATTACTTATTGATTACCGTAGCTCTTTCATAAGATACTTAAAAAATTACGACTGCGTATGTATTCTCTTTCGATTCTTGATGCCATGGAGATTGATAAACCATTGCACCTTCTTTCTCAGGAGCTGTGTGGAATGTTATCTAGCTTCTGCTGATCAACTGCATCAGGAAGACTGCACTGAAAAATGTAAATTGGTTGACGCAAGGATCAGGCATGAGGAAGGTCTGTACTTTATTGCTTGGCCATTATTAGTTGTGGCAATAGGTTTACTAGGTCTTGCTGCTTGCATGGGGTGTGTGTATGTGTGTATGTATATATATATATACACACACACACACATACACACATGTGTATACACACACACACACAGAGGATCATATGATTTTAATTGTCCCTCTTGGCACATTTTTTTTTTAGTAGCATTAGGCTGAAGCTACTCAGGTTCAGGGCTTCAATTTTGCATTTGCTTGTTTGTTTGCTGATGTTTTTCTGTGATTTAACTGTAATTTGTCACAATGAAAGTGAGGATGTGATGGCCATATTGCTGTCTTCTCTTCAGTCTGCGTACAGAAGCTGGCAGGACTGACGGTTGAGGTTTCTTTTTAATTAACCGTTGACAGGATAAGGTAGCATCCTCCACACCTGAGGCAAGAGGGTAGGATCAGGTATCCCAGGATGGACTGCATATCAAATACAGTTGAACAGCTGAAAAGACAGTAAGGATCAGCCACTCTCTTACAGGATACATTTGCATGAAGTGGTTGGCTCACCCTCCCTAATGATCAGTCTGGTCCTGTGTTTTTCCCATCTCTGTGCCACAAACATCCTTGGCTGTGAAGCTGGACTACTATTAAAGGCAGAAGTACATACACAGTATAAGAAAATAAATAATACAAATTAAAGATCTGCAGAATAAAATCAGAATACAGGACAACAGCAGCTGAAAGATTTTACAAAGCAATACATGTCTGTTTAAAAGATTTTAGGAGCTTAGAGGAATAAAAGAGGTCTCAAAAGTTATCTCTGGTTACATTTGTAGCAAGAGATTCCCAAGCAGGAATGCAGAGGATGTAAACCAGGAATAGACATTAACTAGTGAGCGTGGGAAAAGAAAAGTCAGCTTGTTGTTACACAGAGGGAAATGTGGGAAGAGAGGGCATAGATTTTGAATTCAGGGAAGATATAAGTATGGGAATCAGCCTTAATAGTCTGAGACTGTCAGCTGCTTCCACTCACTACCATTCTTGTGTGATAATAAAAGATCCAATCCAATCCTGTTGAGTTTCTGGGAAGCTTCAGCTAAGTCTGTCTCCCCCTTTGGGGAACTGGACATTGAGGCCTTGTATAGGAAGAGGTAAGCCACCCTATTTCTCTGACTACACAGATTGAAAGGTTCCAATCCACATGACAGATGCTTTTTTAAAAATGTAATTTACTCTGGTGCCAGTAGTCAAAGCAGCCAGCTGTTCGGTAAATTTTAACCCAAACACACTGAACTGCTTTAATATCCTGAGGCTACTGTATTTTATTGTGTGAAAAAAGGTTCCAGTATTCTGTTCAGCATTGGTTTCACTTAAGTTATCCAGTGATAGCCTATTTAAAAATGATATTGCATGGTACCTGAAATAGTTGGATATACAAAGATGTGTTTTATAATATGCAACCTCCAAATTAGATGTTTGTCCACTCTCTTCAGAATTAATCTCTCACAATTTAGGAGGCATTTCAAATTATGCAAGGTAAATTTACCACTTGTATTAATATCAGTGATGTCAGTAGGCATTCCCACTGAGAACTCCTACTAACCCTTAAGCTGCTGATCAAGAAATTGAGTACTCTAAATGGTGAGAAAAAAGGAGAACTTTTATCTGCTGCATGAGGTCATCTGTAACTAGAATGAATACTAGAGGTAAGCAAGGCTACCAACACTCTGCAGACATGAGCTCACTTTTAAGTCAGACAGATAATGTGAAACACCCAAATCACTACCTGCACCTTGAAACTGATTGCCACAAATTGCTAAGCATGGCAAAGCATAATTTCACAGATGGAGACAACCATAAATGTGTACTTTCTGTTTTAACTATTATGTATAAGTGAATGTGCCGGTATGTAGATGTCTAAGTATGTTGGGTGTGACAAAAAATACTATTTTTAGAGCCTGAGAATATTTGGGGAAAGGAAAGCTGCTCAGTGTAAAATAACCCTCTACTGTGACTTGTTTACATGTTTACATGACCTGCATTTCTTCTTACATAACTTTTAAAGGATATTAAACACAACTATTTAATTGGATCAGCCTAAATTATAAATACAAAGAACTAGTGGGAAGAAAACAGGTACAAGATAGTATGACATTGCTAAAGCAATGAAGGAAAGTCTCATGTGTTTTTTTTAAGTTACCTTTTTTAAAATGGTTTTCCTTCTGGTGTTAGAAAACATCTGCGGGCTTTTTGTTTCACAAGATTAACACAGCTACCTCTCTAGAAAACGGGGGCAGGGGGGAGCTTTTAGAATGGCTTAGAAAAAGTCCCTTTTCCCTAGAGAAATGCTATTTCCAAGAAAACATTGGGCAAATGTCTATTCCCTATTCACTTCTCCAAAAACACATCCTGCTGCTTTTAAACTTTGAGAAAACGTCTGTAGGGTTGATAACTCTGGTGAAAGCTTATTCAGGCAAAATGTATAATGCAGACAGGCAATGGGAACAATGCCATGTATCATAAAAATACAGATAAGCTATTGTATAATGTGCAACTTGCAAACCACTTTATTTAGAATGTCTCCCAACAGAATGCTTTTTCTAATGTGGCTGTAAATTTCAGAGGAACTTCGGCAACAATTACTATTATTTTTGTGATTTGTTGATAAGACATGGAGCCTCTGGTATTACTGGCCTAGGGGGTCTCCATTTTCAGATTCCATTCTTATATCTTCATATTGTCTGTTCCCTCATGCATATTCCACTTCTTTTAAGCCTCTTGAATAAACATCCAAAGGACTATGCCTGAGGAAATTTAGGTGAAAGCATTGTTTGCCGAACTGGGAATACTTTATAGTTCTTTTATCTGTATTACCTTGAACTGCATTCTTTTATCCTATCGTGATTTCTGTTTAGTCATTAGGCATGTGTAGATGATACTATTTTTTTATAGCAGGATTATGTCAGCAATAAATGGCAGTCCTCCTGAAAAACATTAGTATCTTTATGATACAGGAATATCCTACACATTGCAACACCATCTAGGCATTCTACCAGTAGCAAAAAGACAAAGAGAAACATGTTTACTCTAATCAAGACTACTATATTCCCCTAGTAGCTATTACAGCTGTCTTAGAAGTATTTCCAATTCAATGAATTTCCCATTCTGGCAAACCTGATGGGTGCACTTGATGGTCAGCACTGAGTGACAACACCTGGACCTTCTCTTCTGAAACCTCAATGCAAAGAGTAACAAAAAACAAAGAAGCCCCTTTCAGTAGTAGAACAATTATCTGCAAGTCCTTTAATGTATTTCCAGCTTTGTTCCTTAGTGCCTGTTAAAATTAACCTGTTAGAAATTGTTTAATCTTCATAATAACTGTTTGATGAGTTTGTCTCTGACTTGTAAAATGGGTTTTTCCCCATTCTCAGATATTGTGGAAGATAAATGGGTTCCTTGTGTGTTACAAGAGAAAAATGAATGCGTTATCACATTTCTGATGGCAGCTGATAAAGAGGGAAAAGCCATCATTCACAACATAAAGCAGAAAGGTAAGACATTTGGTCTTGGTAAGCTAAGGACTTGTGGTGTACATGAATCTATATCCTGCTAACATATCCATTTCTACGGAGGGCTGTCTGGAAGTACTGGTTTAAGAGTCTCAGAAATGCCAGTAGAATGGCACTTATTGAAAAGGATTTTCCCATCTACTTGTTTCCTGGAAGTTTTTCTACAGAAAATTAAGGGACTCTCCTGGGAAGTATGAGAGGCATTGACATGGAGGAATGCCTAAGGGGAGGGAATTGGCTCCAATCAGGCAAGAGGGGAGTGGGCAGCCTCCCCTTTCCACTGCAAGTTTCTGTCCCCTGATTTCATTTCATACTTCAAGAGGGTTTTGGTGCATAAAGTTCAAGAACGATGAGCAAATTCCTTTCTACCAGCATTTTTCTGCAAATGGCTTCCAGATTCTAAGCCAAAATATTTTAATGAAATGAAGTGCAAGAGGCAGCTTGCCTTCTAAAGCATTCTTTCCATGTGGCCATTCATGAATATGGAAAAAGTGAAGGAGATTATGAACATGGTAGCCAATGTTGAACTATTGTTCGTTCAATCTTTCATTTGTTCTAGATCTCCCAAAGGCTGACCCACTTATTTTTCATGAGTGAGTGGTTCACATATAACTCATCCATCCCTACATGAATGAAGCAATTATCATACATACCAATGCTGATTGCGTACAGATGAACACATTGGGATTTCAGCCATCTTTAAATAAAACCTGTACAAAGCTGAATAGTTCCCAGCAACCTTTTCTAATCTGATGCCCTCCAAAGTTTGCCTTCCAATATTTCCAGAATTCTAATAGATATAGGTGAAAGTAACAGTAGCCTATACACATTTCTTCCTTTTTTTCCCAGGCTAATAGCTATTTCTGTAACAATTTTCACTATTTACCCTTTGTTTCTACAGATTGTCCACAACCTCCAAATATTACAATGATTGTGTTGGGTGTTTCTATTACAATAGTCCTCAGTGGGATTGTCTTACTTTGCATGTGGAAACTGTTTATTTCATTTGAAGACCGTAAAGAAGTTGCTAAATTTGAAGCAGAAAGGTCAAAGGCCAAATGGCAAACGGTATGTAAAAAAAAAGTTTCAGGGAAACATCATTGTAAACATTTGCAAGATGAAAACTGCTACCATAGTAGAGCCAGTGTGGTGTAGTGGTGAAGGTAGTGGACAAGAAACCAAGAGGCTGTGAGTTATAATCCCCCTCTTAGGCATGAAAGCCAGTTGGGCAACTTTCTCCCTCAGCCCAACCCACCTCACAGGGATGCTGTTGTGGGGAAAATAGGAGGCAGGAGTACTGGTTCACCTTTATGATTACGATTTAAGAGAAAGTACAATTACTGCTGAACATGTTGATCACAAAAAAACAAAACCAGAAACCTTAAGCAGGGCTGACCTAGTTAGTACTTGAATGGGAGATTACCAAGTAATGCCAGGCCTGTAGGCTAGACTGGAAAACTCAGAAAACATCATAAAAAAAGGAAATGGCAAACAACTCCCATACTGTTGCCAAGAAAATTGCATGGGTGTCTCTATGTAACCACCAGGAAGGTTTCATCTTAAGGAACTTCAAAGTTATTAAAAATGCTGTAGGAGGGGAGGAAAAGCAGCCCTCTGAATAGATAACTTGTGTATTTTTAACCAGTTTACTGGGGAACTGTTGAAATGGTGGACCTCTCTCTCTGCACCCCAAAACCTCAGAGGACAGAGAAAGCTATTTCCCCGAGGAAGAGAAATTGGGAGCTTCTCCTCCTCTTCTTCCTTCTCCTCCCCACAGATTTAAGCTTCATCTATGGGGTTTGGCACTGCCAGGAAGCCTTGGGGAGATTCATAGTGGGGCTGCTGGCCACTTTTCCCCCACTTCCTTTCCTCTCCATGAGAAGGGAAAGCGGAATGGGTCTCTTTTCTCTGCCCACCTCTCTTGCCTAAATAGCAGAAGAGAAAGGGGGAAGAGAAGCAGGGGAGCATGGCTCCTTGGCTGCAATGGGTCTCGCACCAAAGGAAGCATTCCCTGCCCCACCCCTCTCTCCCCCCTGGGTTCTTTACGTGGACAGAATCTCTACTGTGCTTTGTGGCTGACAAGGGGTGACCAGGGGTTGGAAACACAATTCACTGTGGAGCTTCCTGCCAGCTCCTGTGCTGAATAGCAGCATTTTAATGCTGCCATGAAGAAGAGCCCTTAGTAGCCAGTAGCCATTGATAGGACCAGTCCTCCATGAATTTATGTAATCCAAGATACTGGCTATCGCCATATTTTTTGGTACTAAATTCCGAAGTGTGATTATGTACTGTGCAAAGAACAACTTCCTTTATCTATTCTAAATCTCTTCCCTATCTCCTGTAATCACTGGCCGCTGATCCTATTGTTACAACAAAAGGAGAAAAACATCCTTTTCGTCTACTTTCTCTACGCCACGCATGATTTTATAAACCTTGATCCTGTTCTCCCTCACTCAGTCAACTTTTTCCAAGTCTACAAGTCCCAGGTGATACAATGTTCTCACCAGCTGCCTCCAGCTGGATAGATGTGAGAATGCACTTTAATCATTCCCAAGAAATTGAATTTCCCCCAAACTGAACTCCCAATACATCTCTGTTATGTCTACCTCATGCTTCACAACCATGCAAGATGGCTTGATATACAGGTAGTCCCCAGTTTAAGAACAAGTTCCATTCCCAAAATCTGTCCTTAAGTTGAATTTGTATGTAAGCTGCAACAGTATTATTGTATACTACTGTATAAGTAGTATTGTGTAATTAACTTGAACCATTGTATATTTAACTTGAATCATTGTGTATTTTACTCAAGTTTTGCTACAATAGGCTCCGTTCTTAACTATGGGTTGTCTGTAACCCAGGCGTTCTTAACCCAGGGACTACCTGTACTGTAAGTGATAAAACTGCCCCATGCATGGCAAATGTCAGTAACATTACAGGAACCCAAGCATGACGTAGCTCATTTGTATAAATGAGTATTCATTTTGGATGTACAATTTAAAAAGTTTTTTTATTTTGATTTTAGTATGAATTTATGTTGTTTTTGTCAACAAAGGCTCCGACCATACATAAGAATACCACCAATATGGGCCATTTCCCACATCTCCAGCAAAGCAGAAGGGACTCAAATTAGAGCCCCCAACCCCATTTTTCCTCCTCCTTATATGCTGCAGCCTATGTATCTGTTCTTTGGGGCAGTGTTGGGCTTCAGGGTTTAGTGACTCTGGTCTAGACAACAGATTTCCTGATGTTTTGCCAGCACCTTCAAAGGCAAGGTGGTCTGCTATGCAGACCACAGGCAATTGAGCGGGGACTGACTGAGCTCCTGTCTTTGTAGCCAGGTGACCTGACTTCTGATTGGTCTTCAGCTGAACTGGTTTCCGACTGGTGCAGGTTGGTGAGGGCTGGTTCCTGGTGAAATATCAGGAAATCTGTTCTCTAGACTGTCACTAAACCCTGAAAATCAACACTGCCCAACAGATGCCAGCTGTGAAAGCCTGAACCAGTATATTTTCCTCTTCTTTGTTTTTTTATTGGTAAGGCTGACTGGCTGATTTCCCCCACCCTATACCTGTTGCTTCCCAGGCAGTAGTCTGAAAGCTGCAACAATAAGAGTGAGAAGATCAGCACCAGTTTTGCTCTTCAGTGGGAACACCTTTCAGAGTGATAAGGCTCGGATTTAGATTTTGCCATTTAATTATTGTGACTGATTCATGGGATCACTTATCTGAGGAGCCGTCTCGCCCCTGTTATATATACCTACCCCACTCAGTCCAGCAGAAGGGGCATGTTGCAGACCCCACCAGTCAAGGAATTTCAGCTGGCAGGGACTGGGAAGAGGGGCTTTTCTGCTGTGGCCCCTGCCCTGTGGAACAGCTTGCTAGCTGAGGTGCCTCTCTCCTGGCCTTCCAAAAAGGTGTAAAAACATGGCTATGCCGGATGGCTTGGGAGCCTGATGGGGGTTTGCATTGCTGGAACTGGCTCGTGGGATGATTGATACTGTTTCCCCCATCTTCTTGATTTCTATATTGCTTTTATAGATTTGTTATTTGTGTTTTAATTGGGGGGTATTTATATTTTTATTGTTTTTATTGTCTTGGTTTTTAATTGTAAGCCACCCAGAGTCACCCTCTGGGGGAGATGGGCAGCATATAAATTTAATAATATAAATAAATAAATAAATAAATCATTTGAATAGTTAAAATCTAGATATATCCATATTACTGTTTGGTTTTAATAATTTTAAAATGAATACCGAGTATTTGTGAAGACTGTGAAATACTGTTTTTCTTATAGCTACACTTATTCAGCAAATTATAAATGAATCATACCACAACAGTCGGAAGTATTAAAGTTAGTATGTTCGGTTTGTTTAATTAGGCCACAAAATCAGATGTGAAATGTTCTACATACAATCTTTTTCTTCTTTTCTAGGGAACAAACCCCCTTTACAGAGGTTCCACAACAACTTTTAAGAATGTAACATACAAGCAAAAGGAAAGGCAACCTGGCAGTACTGCCGATACATTCTAATAATTCAAGATTATGGAAAAAATAGTTCTGGAAATATGAAAAAAGGAAGTTTACTCTGTTTTGGATGGACTTTGTCAAACTACTATGGTAGTATGAAAGTTTTAACATTAGAGCATGTGTGCTTTTAAAAGCTAGAATGCTTTGCAACCATGAATGGAGCTGAGCAGCATTAGAGGAGATTAAAAACAAAGAACCATCCGGCATGCAGTGTTGCACCAATTAAGTATAACATGAAAATAATGTCTGGTGCAATTCTGCTGTAATGAGATTTGGGGATTGGTCTGAATGACCTTTCAAGGACCCCCTTTCAACTGTTCCCTTCTGATCTAAAAGTAATTCAAGATGTTAGGGCAAACCATCTTTTCAATTTCTGCTAAGGAATATGGTTCTGCCAGTTTTGCCAGTCCCAGCTCAGCATTTTACTGAAAGGTTAAGATACACCCCTATAGCATTTGTGTTTTAAATATCATCCAGAGAAAGAAACATTTCATTTTTAAAAGTAACAAAACTTGGGAGAAAAAAGTGTTCATGATTCATTAATAAAATATCCAGCAACTAAAGCTGTATTCTTAACCATGGTGCAATCTTAGGAATTCTGTTCAGAAGTCCCATGAAGTTAAATGAGATATTTTCCTATGAAATGTGTAGTCCTCTAGAAGCAGCTGGACTAAACTTGGCCATGCTGACTACAGATGAATTCAGGGATGGGGGATATGTTGCTGACTAAGATCCTCAGCATGATATGTATGGCCACCAGGTTTTTTCCTTGGTGCCTTTCAGATTCCTCACCCATATGATTTTGTATTGTGCCCAACCATAGCCCAACGACATCTTTTGTGAACAGCTGTTTCCCTTCAGGGCAGCCAGAATGCATACTATTTGCTTTCAAAATTCCAATATATCTAATGGCCCCAAACATTGGGGGCCTATGATTAATGGGGCTGCTTTTTTCCAAGTATATAAATACATTTAATAGAGTGGGACTTAAATATGCTATGCTGCACATATGGTTTTCAATAATGCAAATTTTCTAAGATATTTTTGAGGGTGAGTGAGTGAGTGAGTGTGTGTGTTTTATCCTGCAGAATATTTTTGGTAATGGTGATGGGAATTTTTACTATGAATGTTCTATGCATATAAAACCCTGGAAACGTCTTTGTTATTTTTATTGAAATAGTTTTGATTGAATAGTTATATAAGGCTGGACCTTATATAGGGCCAAAACGTTATCAGTACAGTATTTGTACTATTACTCATTGCAGTCCCTTGGATATTTTTTTTCTAGTTTGCAAATGAGACACTTTTTTTAAATGGAATGTTCAGTGGTTTGCTTTTTTAATATGTTGATATGTAAACTTAATTGCTTTAATTGTTTTCACATAGATTCTCAGATGTAAAATGGAAGGGTAAAAAACAATCAAATATCTTGACTGAGATTTTTACAAACTCTAATATCTACAGACTAGACTACATTTTAACCTTGCATGTTATAGGAACCGGCCTGTGTGATTAAATTATAGTTCAATGTGTTGTATAACACAGGGCTAATTTATTAAACCATGGTTTAGTTCACAACAGTTAAACATCAACTACAACCATTTGGCCACCTTGAAACTGATTTTTAAATCCTCCTCTTCTGGGCAATTTACTGTTTCTACGTAGATGACCCCATTGGTAACCTAAGGTCTAATCTGTCTATTTACTTGCTCCCACTTCAGTAGGTCACTATAAATTTCCCAGAGTTGGTCCCTTCCTTACCTTTCTTAGCAGCCCAGAGCTATCTTTCAAATTCACTGACTCAGCCATTTGGTGAAATAAAGCAGATGAATAACAAGGATGAGGAGGAAGAAAGCAGGGTTATACATCAGACTGCCTTTCCTCATGCTACAAAAGGGATATAGTACCCACGTTGTTTTCTGTAACATGACTGTTATGTGTGCATATGATAAAAAATAAAACTATATGTTTAAAAACCTATGACTTTATGAGCTAATTATTCCCCACTTCTGTGAAACAGAATATACCTCTGTTGTATATATACCATATTTCTATAGTTCTTTATATATATACAGTACTGTGCAAAAGTTTTAGGCAGGTGTGAAAAAATGCTGTAAAGTAAGAATGCTTTCAAAAATATATATTGTAACTGTTTATCAATTTACAAAATGCAAAGTGAGTGAAAAGTTAGTCTTTTTATAAGTATTAAACAATTTTTTTAACAAAGGGCTCCACAATACTAAGTTGTCTGCCAAAGGCCATATTCTAAAAATCTGAACATATTATGGGTATTTAATTGTAATTAACATTCAATTTATTAAACATAGATAATATTTTATTGTATTCAGTTTCCCCATCTGTTGTATTAAAATTAGAATTTAACTTTTGGAATGACCCTAGGAACTATACACAACATTTTGGCAGGCTACACATGGACCTGTGACACCAAATTATGCACCTATTTTATACTTCTGGAAAGTTGGAAGGGGGTCTTCAACCCTTTTGAAAATCTAAATATTTTAGATATTTTTTTTTAGTTTTGTAGTGGATAAAAGGGATTAAGCTTTATTTTTATTATTAAAAACTCCTTCATCCAGTCACAAGTAGATATCCCAGTACTCAGGAGTATTAGAGTGGAGATGCCAAGGGACTTTGGCTGGCTGGTCTGGGTGCTGGTGATAGGCCCCCTTCAGCTTCCTTCTACCATTCCCTGGGCTACATCTTCCATCAAAGAAGCTCAACGTAACATAAATCAAATATGCAAGGATTTAGTACTATGTCACCCTCCCCAATCTGGGCCCTCCAGATGTGCTCAAATTCCCAGTTCTGAGAAATGCTCTTCTGCATAATTCTTTCTATGTACGAAGACAATGTCCAAACAGAATAAACCTCGGTGAATTCTTGGCAGTTCTGAAAAAGCTAAGCAGGGTTTGACCTGGCTAGTACTTGGATGGATAGGACACCACTATGAAATGCCAGGATCATTGGCTAGATTGGGAAGTAAATAAATATCCTAGAAGAAAGCAATGGCCAACCACTTCCATGAGGTTGCCAAGGCATAAACAAGTCCATAAAGCCACCAGGACTTAAGCTTGATTCAAAGGAAACTTTACTTTTTACAAACTGTTAATGAAATGCTTTTTCCCTCCAAAATTGCGCTGCTTAAGTCATCTTTATAGACAGGATGAACACAAACCACTGTAATCTGCAGTGCATCTGTCGAGGACAAAGTAAACAAAAGTTTTGACAGAAAATTTTTAAATGTTTTGGAAGTGGGTGAAGAGGGCCAAATATGGAGGGCCAAATAATCATGTGATTGTGGGGACTCTGTGACAGCCACAACTACGAGGAACCGTTGTAAGTCCCCCTCATTCAGTGCTGTTGTAACTTGAAACAGTTGCTGAACAAGTGGTGATTCAACAAGGACTACCTGTAATGTCTTTGCCTTACTATTGCAATTGGTTGCTCCAAAAGAGAATAGCATGATGGGTATATATGTATGCTTGAATGATTAGATTTGTTAAGGCTGTCCAACTCCAAGAACTCTCTAGGCAGCTTACAAGATATCAAATACATAATTAAAACATAGCCAAAAACATTATATGTTACAGGTAGTCCTTGGGTTATAATGGCAATTGGGATCGGAACTGCTGTCACTAAGTGATGTGGTCGTAAAGTGTGACACCACGTGACCACATTGCTTAGTGAAGCAATCCCAGCAGTCCCAGTTGCCATCTTAACCCCAGGACTGCGTGGGTCATTAAGCGAGAAGAGGCCCCGGGGGGTGGGGGGTGCCATGGGCAGGCGCTAAGGAGTGCAGGCAGGGGGTGCTGTGGGTGGGTGCATGCTAAAGAGCGCAAGTGGGCTGGGGGGGGTGCTATGGAGTATGAAATCCCTGGGATCTCATACTCCATAGTGGGGCTTCTCAGGAGAAAAAGCAGCAGGAGCGACTTATGGAAGCAACTTGCGACCTTCCATACCAGCTTCCCCATTGACTTTGCTTGTGGGAAGCTGGCAGGGAAAGTCGCAAATGGCAATCATGTGACCACGGCTCACTGCATTATGTTAATGTTATGTTAACATTATGTTAACTTTTAGTAGATTATATTTACTTAACAGCATCAGAGAACTAGTTGTATTTATGGTTTAGACAAACATATTTCTTTGTATTTTCAACCTGATATCTAATCAATATCTAGTATTTTCTTTGCTCATTTACCATAAAGCATTACCATAAGGTTGCTAGACACTACAAGCTGCAGTTTCATTTCATTGTAGTAGTGAAGTCCAAGGAACTGCTGGGCAATTCCTCATAATTTCCCTTATTAATAACTATATATTTTAATAGTATGGATCACATGCCGCTTTACCTGTTTATAAATCTTAAGTTTTCATCTTAGAGTACTTCTATCATCTGGATTAAGTTTCAGCTCATTCTCCCTCATTCATCATAAACCGTATATAAAAACAAGTTCTGCAGTTTCTGTTGAGCAGATAGAAATGAGAAATGGTAGAGCAGAATATTTTCTGAATACTGATGACACCTCAAAACAAACAGCCTGGTAATTTTTCCCAATTATTTTACTAGGATGCTACAGAGCAAACTTTTAACTATGATATAGAACAAAAATCTCCCTAGCACTATCTTCTCAAACCATTTCTGAGGACTGTAAAATTTGGAGGATCTAAACCTAGTTCAGATAAGTAGTCCAGAAGAATACTATTCCTGATGATACTAAAAGATGCTGAGAGGCAAAGGATAGAGTTGCTGCTCCTACCTCATCCATTCCCCAGTGAAAGTCATCTATCAGAGCACCAAAGGCTATTTCCATCCTATAATAACCAGTCCTGAAGCCTACTGGAATCTATCTATCTCATCAAGAAGTGTCTGGAGCTGAGAGGTTGTCACATATTCTAACACCTTGCCTTCAAATGGCAAATTTGAGTAGTTATCTGAAACCACAGCATCTCAACATTTTCTTCAGCAGAGACCTCACTGCTATTGCTTTTTTTCAAAACTGTAGGAGCCTTACCATCTCTCATGGAGGTATTCATCATTCTGGCCCTCCAGTTTTCTGAGACACTTTCCATTTTAAAGAATTTACATGCATTTGTTTCTGAGGTGCACTTTGATCCTAAGGTTTTCTACTATTAATGTTCAGTCTTGTTGAAATTGTGATTACTGTAAAAGCAAGAGAACGTACAGTACAGTGTAGAACAGTTTTTTCTATACTATGCAGAGTATATGTGGATTATATTTTATATATACAGATAAAGATTTGTATTGGGGAATGCTTCAGAACTTACAAATTCAATTTTTTGTGAAACACTCTGGCAAATGTAATACTTTATTATCATAGTTGACATGAATAATCATAGTTCTTCTGTAGATATCTATCCATCTTTGCCAAATGTTGATATAATATAGAAAGCAAAAAGTTTCTGAATTATGGACCTTTTTCTGGAAAAGGGGCAAATGAAGATTTACAGACAGGTGGATTGTAGGCAAGATCTGCTATAAATTACACACCACAGATATCCTCTATAGAACTAAATCAATTTCAGCCTGCATTCACATCTCATAGTGAAATATAAGCAGAGATTCTCATGGTATGTTTGAGAAGTATGATGGAGTGGCAATATAGCCTCTGTCAAAGACAGAGAAGGAACAAGCTCTTCATCGCAAGATATTAGCAAGAAAGGTAATATATATAAATTACAGAAGAAAAATGAAAAACAACATAGAAAAGCCATTATGTCTTCAATATTTTATACTAGCATAGAAAAGTCCATTCTTCTCCAAGAATTAAACATAACTGTGTAATAACCTAGAAAAGCAAATTGAACAAAAGCCTACATTTATTTTAAATTATTTCACAGCAGAAGCAGAATTTTTAAAAATGCAACATTAGAGTAAATCAGCAGAAAAAGAGGCTACCCATAATGCTCTTTGTGCTTCTTAGCCAGTTTAAATAATAAGTCAGGCAAAGACCCCAATCTTATAATTTTATCCTCCTCATTTTCTCCTGGATTTCAGGATTGGTCTTCCAGCACTTTGCAGAATTGGGAAAGTCACTTCAGCTCCAGGATAACTTTTGCCAACTGCTATTCTAAAGATGTGTTGGGATCAACTCCCATATTCAGAACCTCTCATCACTCTTGCATCCTTTGCTAATTCTTTCAATCTTTCATCATAAACAACCAAATCAAAGATGCTTTTTGATTCATTCCTCTTCTACATGTATGTATGAATATATGCATGTACAGTATTTGAAACCAACAGGCCTTTTCTAAGATACTCACCAGTCACCATTAAGTCATTCTTGTTTCTCGAATGGCCCAATCAGATTTTCTGTATTTACTTGTCTTGCTCCATTCATCCATTCATCTTTTTTGGGGGGAGGGGGGTTGTTTTGTTTTTGTGCCTTCGAATCTGTGTTGACTTCTGGCACCTGTCTGGACATGTCCCTGCAGTTTTCTTGGCAAGGTTTTTCGGAAGTGGTTTGCCATTAACTTCTTCTGGGGGCTGAGAGAGACTGGCTGGCCCAAAATTACCAAGCTGGTTTCATGCCTAAGGCAGGACTAGAACTCACAGTCTCCCAGTTTCTAGTCTGATACCTTTAACCACTACAAAATAATTTGTATTCATCCAAATCTTGCATCATTTTTCCCCAAAAGCAATCTCTGTTTTTTCCATTATCACTAGTCCCTGGAGCATAACATGTACCTATCACCAGCCTAAGAGTCCTACTTTCCTATACATCAGCCACAGATGACACCAATTTCTTTTTAACAACATATTTTAGCCCTTTTGCTCATAATTAAATGTAGACCTTCCACTTCCTTGCATGCCAACTCCACTCCACAAGACCAGATCACTTTCATTACGACCTATTAGTCCTTCCCCTTTCTCTTAGACTCACAGACACACCGTCCTTCCATCCTATTTCTTAATTCACACTCCTTACCATTCCCTCCTCAAACATTTCACATCCGATCTTCCATATGCTGAGATTGTCACTAGATGTGCCTGTAAACACTGATCTCTCTGCCACCGATCATGGATTGGGTCGATCAAGGTTTTCGTGTAATATTTTTTAGTATAAACCAGGTAACCAGCCTTAGGTCACACCTGCAACATTCCATCCTGCACAGAAACTTTTTAAAAACGAAAATGGCCCGTGCAAACTTCTAGAATTGCAATATTAGGTGTGGGGCTTGCAGCAACATGGGAATATCCCTCCTAAAGTGAAATAAAAAACGATATGCCATCGTCCAACCCCTTTCCTAGAACCGCGTGGCTCTGTGATATGACGAACATCGTGGCTTCTGTGGGTCTTACTAACCATGACTGCGGCCCTGCTTGCGAGGGCCCCTTGGCTGCAGGACTCTGGCCTGGTATGTCATCCCTATCGGCCCTCCTGAGGAGCTGCACGCCTGCTCTTAGCTTCAAGTGGCACTCTACCGCCCTGATCCTGAAAACCAGGAGGGGTCCATGAAAGCAAAGCGGAACGCTTGCGCGATGGGCGCTTTTCTGTCTAGCTTGCGCAGAGTTAACACAGCCACCCTGGAGCGTATATGGGGAGGCTTTCGAGCTGAGTACAAGCTGGTACCTGACGCCCCCCCCCCCCCCGCATCTCCTGCCTCCCGCTTAGGAGAGCAGAGCTGGCTTGCGCTTTCTCCTCACCCCCACACGGAGGGGGATTGGGAAACGCCTCTCTGCCTCCTCAGGCAGCGATGGGGGAAGGTCTGTCAGCCTATGTCCTTCCCGGCTCGGCCACAGAGCCCGCCGTCCCTTTCCCTCTCCCCGGGTCTCCCCGCCTCAAGGCTGCCGCTGCGGTTCCCCTGCCAATGCGCCGCGAAGGCTTGCTGGCCGAGAGCCGTTAAGTCCCATGGAAATGTTTGGAGTGGAGTTCCTCCTCGCTTGCTCCGTGCTGGTAGCTGGCTCCTGCTTGGCCGAAAGAGAACTTGCGGCATTGACACAGGACCAATTGCCCTACTTCTTGAGTAAGTCGGCGCGGCGGCTGCCTTGCGGGCGCCGTCGCTGCTCGCTTTCTCCCGCGCTCTCTCTCTGTCTCGCTGGGAGGTTCTCTTTTCCTATTGATTTCATTCCCTTCCTGTTGTTAGCTGATTATACAGCGGGTTAGAGTTTCCCCGCTAGGAATGATGCTGGATCTTGGCGTAACTCTCGTTCCAGGGAGAAAAAAATAAAAGCTTGAACCGAATCCTAAACGTTCGTTAGGAAATAAAACCCGCTAAGCCCAGATGAATTTCTTTCTTACTGCTCCCGATTGCAGTGTTGATCAGAGACCCTCCCAGTCAGTTCTTGCCCTGTGCTAGTTGACTATGTAAAACCCATTTAACCACCAGAGTGAAGGGCCAAGGGGCCAGGTCTGTACCGCGTGCTAAGCTTCAGTTAGTTTTTTCAGCCCTCAGCGTGCTGCGCATTGCCGGCTCTTTCAGTTTGTTCGTGCTTCAGTCGGTTGCCTAAACCCACAAAGCGGGTTTTCAGTTCTCAGCGTAAGTCCGTTTTATGCACGCAGCCAGTATGTGCAGTTAACTGCTTATATGTGGCTGGGTATCTTAATATTTTTCAGGTAGTCTCTTGTGGGGGAATATCATTTTGTTTGCATTAAGCCACAGTGTTTGTAGACTGAAACAGCCATCTCTTGTGTTTACTGTGCACCTAACTGTATTACTGATAGTAATTATCATTGTTCCAGAACACGTTACTAATATTAACACTTTTAAAATCTTTTAAAATGCATTTTTCTAGTTGTCTCAGGGGCTGAATGTTCTAAGCATGAGTACTATATTTGTGGCAGAGCCATACTACTTCCAGTATTGAGGCATAAAGTCCTAAATACCTTAGTTTCTGAACTTCTGACTGCTTACATAATAAGATTTGCTTCCCCCCTCTGGTGACTCCTGCCATCCATTCATTTATGTCTGCTAAAATGCAGGCTGAAAAAGCAAACCATGCAGGCATGTGTAGAATCGTTCAGTTCCTATTTTCTGATGCTGTTATCAGAAGATGAAGCTCGTGAGTTTTTCCTCAGAGAAATGGCATCCATAGCCATGAACAAATGACATCTGGCTCCTTTTCTTTTTAGCTGAAACAATATCTGGGCATGTATTGAGGACCAGTCAGCTGATTCTCAACTCTTTTCTAGGTATTATAAAATTCCAAATATGGAGGGGAGACAGGCATACTTCTCCTCCCTGTGAGGAAGGGAAGCTGCAGGCTGCAACTGTCTTCAGACAGTTGGATTTCTGATTATGCGTAGTCCACATGTTTTGCTGAAATGATTTTGAGACCATTTTTAGCACTTCCCTGACAGTGTGGGCACTTTGGAGATAGAGGGGTTGAAGCTGGAGCATGTATCCCTATCTTCCTTCATACCTGAAATTTCTTGATGCCTGAAGACGCTTAACCCAAAGTATGACAGAGTAGTAGATAGTTCATTTGTCCGGTTGAAAGCTAAGTATGGCTGTAGAAAAGCCGTGGTACACAAAACACCGTTGTTATTTTGAATGAGATCAGGATTTGAGAACATATATGCGCTAAATGTTGCTTGTTTGGGGGTAGATGGTGCGCGTGCGGACATCTCCCCTGTCACCAACCTGATTTTAATTGTCTTTAAGATACTGATAATTGTTATTTATAATTGGAAGCTGCATGCTGCAAGGCAAGGTACTAGCTTCTAGCATGATCTCTATTTCCAAGAGTGCCTATGAGACTCACATAGGCTTGGAAAATAAAATGGTGAAAGGCTAAAGCCCAATATCTTGTTCAAATTTCTAGAAAAAAAGATGGTTTAATTGTGTAGTAATAAGATAGTTTGAGGGCTAGAAGGGGAATAAGAAGCAATCTCACCAATTTTCCTACAGTTAAATGAGTGTTTTATGAATAGCTGTAGCAATCTTTTTGTGAAGGTACTCACAACATATTCTTAAAATTCCAAATTTGTCCATTGCCTAACAATTTGACTATCCTTGTTTCGGGTAATTGTAAATTGTTTTGTAAATTAGGCAACAACTGGTTCCAGCAATAATTTCATATTTCTCATTTTAGTTATAATCAGGAAGTACCTATGCATCTTTTAAAAAGCTGCATTGTTTCAATGAAGTTAAAAAATGCTTTGAGTCACAACAATGCCAATGAGAGAGGGGTTTTGAAACTTTGTGGTGCTGTGACCTCCTAAAATTTCAGATACGATTGAGCTTATCATCTTGCTAGCACAAATGTAGGTATCAGTTCTAAACAGTATAACTCAAAGTTAAATTGAAACTTTAAGAAATGCAAAGGTTTGGGAAGACTTGACAGAAAAAAAATCTTCCATATAATCTTCCATAAATTGTCTTTGAGCTGGATAGCATTTCTTGATAATAAAAGGTTGAGTCCTGGTTGCTTTACTCAGAAAACTGGAGAGGTGGAGGGAAATATCTTGATCTCTCTCCTGAGTGTGAATGATGAATATATGAGTGCTTAGATTTTAAAAAAATTATTCCCCCCCCTTTTAATATTGCTGATACCGTATTCAGTTAAATAATTAAAACAAATGTAAAGGCTTTACTAGTGAAGAGACATCAGCTGCAATCCTAAACTCACTTGCTTCAAACTGGATTGAAGTTCAGAGTGCTATAGGTATGTATATATATATACATAGAACTCTGGACAACAGTTTCATCCAAACCTGACAATTTTGTATGTCTACTTCTATTAAGAAAAGAAGTAATAGAAGTTCATTGTGTGCTTGAGTCCCAGAATTTTCAATATAATTGGAGCTAAGCATGAAGTTAATATTTTTCCTGTTTTCCCTGGAGCTGCTGGTTGTCTGGAGAGCCCAGGGTGCAGTCCTGTTAAGGTTCTAGCTTTGCTTAGCCATGCAACCCTAATCCCTGCAGATGCACTCAGGGCTTTCCTTCCTGTGGTGGCTGGATAAGCCAACTTACCGAGACAGCAGGCAAAGATGTCAGGCAGGTTAGTTTTTGGTCAGTTATAATGGGGTCAAAAATTTAAAAGCTGTTTCTCACAAAACAGACCAAACCAACTAGATAACACCCCCACCCTCCTGTATGCATAACATGAAACGAAACTTCCTTTGTTCTAGGAAAAGGAATATTTATTATCCAAAGTGAGGATTTCAACACATGTATTACAGCTGAAACTTCCAAGCTCATCCTTGAAAACTGCAATCAAGTTTCCAGATACATGTTATGGAAGTGGGGTTCTAAACGGCAGCTTTTTAACATAGGCAGAAGTGCTTGCCTAGGGCTCAACTTCAGTAACCCAGAGCCCTCACTAGTAATTACAGAATGTGACTCCCCTCAGTATTTGCTGCAGTGGCAATGTCATGGAAAAGCACTTATTGAGGCATCACAGTACAAATTAGCAGTTGAAAACAGCAAATTTATTGTCGTTAAAAGAACTTCCAGCTATGGATGGAAACCATTCATGTCACATGATGACCTTTGTGAACATGCATTTGAAGGTAAAATAAATATTTTTTCTAGCTGTGCTTCCATTAATAATACAGGAGGTTCTTGTTATTCGTGTGGGTTGTAAGAAAAGAAAAGTATGATTAAGGTAATTACTTCTATTTGCTATAGTATAGATTCCTATACGTGCTATTTGCTATGCATGTATAGGAATCTGTCAGCAATCTATACTGCATAGAATTTGAACATGTAAAAAATCTCAAATGGTATGCACTTTGCCAGCATAATTCTTTCCTTTTGCGTAATGATCATCCATATAGATATTCAGGGCATGGCATATCTTTAGAAATTTTACGAAATTTCTTCCACGTGAACCACCGTTCATGGTTTAAAATGAAGCTTATTTAGCTTATTTAGTTGCTCAACAGACCAGAAACAAGCCATGGGATGAAGGAGACATGAATTCTGGCTTATTCCTCTTGGTTACATGACAGGAGCAAAGCAGAAGGCAAGTTGTGAACCCAGTGGTTAGGATACGCTCATTTCACATAGGGGTATATAATGGGTTGCAGAGTTAACATGTGAATTAGTTAGATTTATAACTTCCATAATTAGTAATATGGAAGGGCCAGTAGTTAGCCCACAAAAATGCTTAGATTTTCTGCAATTACAGTGTTGACATCTATGGTGGGAGGAGGAAAGAGTCATGTCAATGCAGTGTTGGGCTTTTTGGATCAGTTCTACAAGTTCACATGCCTTTATGGATCAGCTTAGTCTTTCACCGTAGTTAAGTTGTCAACAAACCTAATGAGTTACAAAATACACTCAGTTCAGCACAATGATGCAAGAAGACATATTTACAAATGTTTTGCGTGTTGTTCTCAAGATTTAGGTGTAGGAAGATAACACAAGAATGATTTTTATACTTTATATCTGACTTGAAAATAATGAACCACTCTTGCTCAATTTTTTACTTTGCAGGAATATTCTAATTGTAGTGCTTGACTCTGAGAACTAGTGAAGGCAACCAGTGCTTACAAATCCATGAACATCACATGTCCTGACCTTGCAAAAATATGAATAGCAAATATATGAATGTATGAATTCCATGGTAGTGGGTTTATACTGTAATGAATTTGCTAGACTTTAAGGTGTTACTACTGTAGCAGTCTTGCATGGCTACCCTTGGACAGTTTTATTAAGTGACTGACGGGAAGTATTGTTATAAAAATTATCAACTGCAAAACAAGTTGTTGCTATCATGATGTAAGCCATATTAAAAATTGGTAGCAGCAGAGCACTTCCTTCTAGTGAAAGTACATTTGCTGTTGCAAATCACAAAACTGTTACGATACCAGATTTCTTTTCGGAGGGAGGGAGGGAAATATCCATTAAAGGTTTTTCTACTTTTTCAGTTTTCTTTCCCAATGATCTATCAGCAGTATTTTATTCCATTCAGAAATGTATACCCTGTTGGGAAATTCCCTTGGCTTGCCTTGTGTTTTTCCATTTAAATACAACAATAAATGGCACTATGAATGTATCCGAGATTTCAGAGAAGATGGATATCCTTGGTGTGCCACGACAAGCCAATATAAACAAGATGAAAAATGGGGATTGTGCCCAAATTCTGGTATGTAGCAATTAATACATTCCTTCATCTATTTATAGCAATGACACATACATTGGCCTGAGGACGTTAGACTAATAACTGGAATGGTGGTCATGGGGTGGAGAGAGATGTATACGGGTAGATCCTGATTACGGATTCGAAGTACTGTTTGTTGAATTGTTAAATTGTGTTATTCACTGATAGTATCGAGTTATTTAGTATGAAGGTAATTTTGAATTTCAGAGTACATCCTACTTCCTGACTTAGTTTTGACAACAGAATATGGAAAGTACACTCATAGTAATATCATCATAGCATTTCTACTTTTTCACTAGGTGTTAGTTAATCTAGATTGTTACATTAGGAATGTTATGTTTCTTAATTACTTTGTAATATCATGCTGTTTTTTCTACACAGGGACTGGCTGTGACATTTTTTGGAAGATAAATGCAGATACTCAGATTTGTTACCAGATCAATCTTCTTTCTGTTCTCTCCTGGAATGAGGCACACATTGCATGTCAGGGACAAGGAGCAGATTTGCTAAGTATCACAGATATGAGAGAACAGACATATATTAGTGGTCTAATTGGTAAGTGTAAAAGACATGTTGTTAAGTGAAACCTTGATTTTGTTGAAGTCCAGAATATAAAAACTTTCAGTGAAGCCCCAATTATTGTGATTCCTGTTTACACAAACTCATTGGCTGCATTCATATATAACACTAAACTAGTATTTGCCAACCTGTTATGATTCCCCAGATTCCCAGCCAGCATGGAAAATGGTTAGGAATTTAGGGATGCATTGTCCCAAGATACGTGATTGGCATCAGGTTGGAAAAAACAAAATTCAACATTATATGAATGAGCAAAAGAGACTTTTAGATTTGCAGATTCTTTTTTCTGCAAGCCTTTGGTATGGCTATGAAAAACAGATTAGAAATATCCATTTCCTATTTTAAAATAAATACATTTTATCAATATGTGCAAACTGGGAATTCTGATTAGCTAAAACCAGGATTGGTTGAAACAAGCCAGGTGTAACATTATGAACATAAACTATCTCTTAGTTTCTTTTAATTATCATGATTTAAACTTTCAATTGGTCCCTTTTGGAAGCAATAGTAAATTACTGTTAAGTTAAAATACAGTGGTACCTCGGGTTACGAACGCTCCTCCTTACAAATTTTTCGAGATATGACCAGCTCCGGCCCCAAAAATTTACCTCGACATGCGAACTCCACCTCGAGCTACGAACTGGATCCGCGGCCATTTGCCCTGCTGCTACGCAGTCGCGGCTTCCTGTGGGCGAGATCGCGGTAGCAAGGAGACGTTCGGTGAGGCTTGTGGTGTGTTTTGTGGCGTTTGGAAGGTTTTTGGTGTGCTTGTCAGCATGGCTCCAAAGAAAATGCAGAGCAGGCTTGGCAACTGTTTAACCGTATGTATTTACATTGAACCTTATGGGGAAATTTGCCTCGTGGTGCGACCAAATTCGGAGGGCGGATTAGCTGTATTTACATTGAACCTTATGGGGAAATTTGCCTCGCGTTGCGACCAACTCAAGTTGCGATCAGAGTCACGGAACGGATTAAGTTCGTAACCCGAGGTACCACTGTATAAAGCAGAAGTTTCTATCTATGTGTTGCTAGGAGTCAAAAATGATTTGATGGCACATAATCAATCAGTCGTCTTAGCCACACCAGAGAAGCAGTGAGAAATACTCAAGCCCCTCTAATGTTGTTATTTATTTATATATTTAGTGCTAAATTAGGGGCAGGGAACTTTGTGGTGGAGGGGGCACATGTATTTAGCTAGCTAGCTTCTGTGGTCCACTGGGGGCAGTACTCTTAATTGCTAGTTGATTCAAAAGGACACATTGTATTTTCTTAATTTTCTCAAATGATTTCCCATCCTTTTTCCATTGTCCAGACATCTTCCTCAACAGGAGCTTATTTGGAAGTGAGGACAGTAGGAAGTTGACCATTACCTTGTCACCTCTGCTTTTTTGGCCTTCTATGATTCCTTTGTTCCTGTACTGACACATGGATTCCATCTTGGGAACAATTTAGAACAGTGTTTTTCAACCTTGGCAACTTTAAGATGTGTGGACTTCAACTCCCGGAATTCCCCAGACAGCATGCCAAGGTTGAGAAACACTGATTTAGAAGAAAAGGTTGGGTGCAGTTGGCTGGGATGAGTTAGCCTTTTCTCAGCTAAAGGCTTACCCTTTTTTAGTAGGCTGCAGGAGCTCTGTTTGAATGACTGCTTGTCAGCTCTTGAAGGGCATGAAATAAACAATTCTTTTGAATTCTTTTTCTGAAGTCCCCTGCATTGGCTCATTCCTATTTCCTTATTGCACAATTGACATGGGAAAGAGAGTAAGAGAAAGGAAGAAGCAATCCAGCTGTTTTCTGAAAACAGTAATTACAGATTGCTTACACCTACATCTGCTGCAGAAATCTCACTCTGCTTAAAGAGAGCAAGAGAGAGCCATGCATTCCATTGGTTTAAACATCCAAGGCTTGTATTATTGGGAGTGAACTGTAATGGTATCTGAATGGCAACCTGTTTATGAGTGTTTGATATATTTTACAGAGCAACTGAACACAAAAGAAGCCATGCTATGGACAGGCTTAAATCAACTGGATGAAACTGCTGGCTGGCAGTGGTCAGATGGTGCACCTCTAGCTTTGGTGAACTGGCAAATGGGTATCACTTGGATTTATTATAGCACATTTATGGCTTTTGCAACCAAAATCAGTAATCAGCTGGCAATGAACTAGCCAGAGGAGGCATTAGGAAAACCATAATCTCAGTCCTGTAAATTGAATGAATCAGCATAGAACCAACTGGTTCTGTCCTTTTGTAGGGAAAAAAAGTTGGCTGTTTCTGAAGATAGGTGAATTTCTCAGATGGGATAGGTTGATATTCTTTAGTTTAAACAAGGTGTCTAATGTTTTTTTCTTTGTCTCTTTTTTGAAGACGTATCTCAAAATATCTTGCCACGGCCTCCCTGCCACACTTTTTGGCATAAAGTGCCAATGAGAGCAATGCTACTGGCATGATTTGAGCACTGCAGAGTCTTAAATATGAAAACTTCTTTCCATACTGAACATTCTTAGAACATGTTAGAATATTTGCATACCTTAACATGTTAAACAGGGACTTTCTTGCTGGTCCTGAAAAATTAGATGTGCTGTTTATATTCAACAAAATGACATACAGTATTATGAATTATTCAGTATTATTGAATAATTAAGGCCATATGCAGTCTTTGAATTACATTTTACAAAATAAACATGAGCTGTGAGAAGGCTGAATGGTAGATTTCATGAAATTCATACTGTCATTTCTATCTGAAGCTTTTGTCATTTTCTCTATCTTTATAGCAAACTTGCATGATTATTCCTTGAGTGTGATTTTAAAAGGTATGCTAATATGCAGAAGCTGAGTTCACACAATTTCAAGACAAACATGCTCATATCATAGGTGTTGTGTGTTTAACCCTCAGACTACATAATCCATAGACTACAGAAGAGAAATAAGCTAAGAATTACTTTGAAATCAGTAATTCAGTTTTGATATCAATCTGTTGTCAAGATTTGAACCCATAATTGATTTAGAAGTTGTTCCATCTACTTCAGGCATAGTTTTTTTCTTACAGGCAACATGATTTGGTAATAACTAGTAATGCCAGAACTCTTGAATCACCTATCCATATGTCATCATACAAGAAAACTGAGTGGTATATTATAAGGCTACCTGAGGGATGGTAAGTGCTCTGTGCACTGAAAGATGCAGTATGTTGCTGCTTGAGAGATCACTGTCAATGGGGGCTAAAAGTTACAGACTTTTTCCTAAGATAATATTTTCTCTGAGTATTTTGCTTCTTTTCATAAGGATATAAATTATTATAAAACTGTGTTTGCAGATCCCATTGACAATTCTCTTGGGCCACCTCGTTGTAAAGCATTTAACTTAAAAACACAAAATGATTGGCAGAGTTACTCATGTGAATCTGGACTACCATACATATGCAAAAAATATTTAAATGCTACTGACCGTGAAGCAATTGGTAAGTCACCATCACTAGTGTACTGTAATTTTACTCTCTGATTCAATTTGCAATAAAAGGACATATTTAATATGCATCTCAATGCATGATGGGCTTTAGACAGTTTGATATTTGGGATTTACGGGGTGTATGCTGTGGATGTCAAGAAAAAAAAATAGTTACATGTACAGAGTATAGTCCATTTATGCCAATGGAATATCTAAGCATTCCGCTTTTGCCATTTTGAGGGCATAAAACATACTTTTTACAATGAGAAATTAATGTTGCCAAAGGGATTTTCTCCCCATCTAGTATGGTAGCTTTTAGAAGTAAATAAATTATGTTTATATTACTTAAGCTCCAATGAAATAGTCAGGGTTACTTGTAAATTCCACATAAAGGAAACATGCCAGCATTCTGTGCTGCTAAATGGAAATCCACATACAGTAGTCAGCTCTTGCTAAGCTCTTTTCTATGTTTGGCTCAACAAAGAGGTAGCAGCATTTATTCTGTATGACAAGAGCTCAGAGTGAATGTTGCAGTTGTTTTCTATATATATGTATGTGTATGTATGTATGCATGCCTAAGAAATGAAATAATACTCTTCAGTGGAAACATATTTAAATTTCCATGTAAATGAATGCCCTCATTTTTAATCATGTGATTGTAATTTAGTTATTGCCTAATATTAGATGGCAAAATGGGCCATAATGTTGGGTTTGGCAACCTTTTGTTAATTTTGGGTACCAATGCACAATTTTTGTGATGAACTAATATCCAGGAAAAAAAAGCTGAAGACTTACAAGAGAAGATCACCAAACTCTCATAAGATCTCATGTAAGACTGTCAAATCTTGTGAAGTTTAATCTCAACAATTTTATTATTTTATTTTGGAGGAGCTAAATGGTATTGTATCATCAAACACTGCAAAAATGATCTTGGTTCACTGTTGTGGTTTTTGTTGCTGTTGTTTACCTCTAAAAAAACCTGCTTGAATGGCTAGTCTGTAGTAGTTCTGATGTACATTTTTGTTTGTTGTGTGCAGGTTATTCAATTCTATCCTTAAACCATTGTTTCACATTGTGCTCTATTTGGCAGACATTAGATTTTTGGTTTTTAAAGTAGACCCCTGAAGTCTGTATTCCCTGGATCTATAGAAGTTAATGGCAACCATTCCAAAAATAAGATTTAAACCAAGAAATATCATCATCCCTTCCTGATCATACAAGATTTTGTTCTATTGTTTTTTCAGTGAGAGTCCTGGAAACTGGTTTTTTTCATATATAAAAAGATATATAGATAACTGCTCTAAAATAAATTTAAAGCTATATTTGTTTCTGTCTTTTTGGTATACTGTATATTTACTCACAACCCATCCTGGTTTCATATGAAGTGAAATAAAAATGTCCATTTAAATATACTATTATTATAATAACTCTAACAAAAGTATTGACCAAACATGGGGTTTGGACTTATTTTTCCAGTCATAGATCACAGTGACTTATTCTTTAAAAAAAACAAACCCATAGGCTTAACTATATCTCCCTCAGCAAAAACATCTTAAAGGCTAGACAGATTTACTGTGGTGTAAACCTTTGCAAACTACATATTATCAGGCAGGCTAATGCCATGATAAATTATTCCTCCAATACCACAAGACTGTTGCTTGTTTTGGCTTTTAATTTGCATTTAAATGTGTATTTTTTTCCAATGGCTCTCATAACGCGCATATCTAAACAAATTTTCACTAAAAATATGTTTTTAAACATATTTGTGATTGAGAACTACACTATAAGATGTAGAAGGTCTGAAAGTCAGTTGATAACCAAGTTTCGATCTGTTCATTATAGATCAAGTAATGGATCAAGTCAGTTTGATGAAACTTCATAAAGATCAAATTGCCGAAGTATCACTAAACAGCTTTTATTTGTAATTGTACATTCTTAATCTGTTTTTATAACATTTGCACTTGTATTTTTATAGATTAATGCATTTTTTATTTTTGTAAAAAAATAGAAAGTAATGTGAAAAAGCTAATGTTCTCACACACTACATGTGGAATGTAACTATATGAAAGTAGGAGATTATTCAATTTGTTAATATAACTATTTATTATATATTTTAATTAAAAGATTCATGGAAATTTTATCCTACTGACTGTGACAGTAATTGGTATCCATATAATAATTACTGCTATAAACTTCGTAAAGAAGAAAAGACCTGGAATGAAGCATTTTTCTCCTGCTGGGATGATAATAGCACACTCATTAGCATAACCTCTTTGGCTGATACAGAGATGCTTATTAACCTCCTTGAATACGGTAAATTTTTATCATTAGTTGATATTGAACATTGTCTTAAGATATAAGCAGTTTGCATTTTTAAAGCAGCTATTAAAGTTTTTTTTTTTTTTTTACTTGAAGTACAGTACTAGAATCTTGCTCAAGTTCTTTTGGAACCTTTCCTCAAGGCTCAAACGTTAGTATTATTAGACAGCTTTACAAAGTTCAGGAACAGCAGTTGTGTAAGTTGATAGAGTCACACTGGGAAATTCCCAACTGCTCAGCACCATCGCCGGCTCTCCTACTCTCAGAAGTAGCAGTAGGAAAAGGTTTGATGTTGAGGAAGATGGCTGAAATTGGGGACAATACCCACTAGAGAACATGATGCTAGATCTGTTAAACTTGAAGTAACAGGGTTGTGTAAAGTCTTACCTAATATATTTGTACCAAAAAATAGAGCTGTCATTGAAAAGCCCCAGGTCAACTGATGCACAATTTTTTTTAGCACTTCATTTATTTTTAGTTTACATACTATTACAACCAGCATCTGGGATATTTGTTTGCTTTTTATGTATCACGTTTACATTTGAATCACTTCCATGGGTGAGGAGACTGTGGCCCTCCAGATGTTGCAGAATCACAGCTTTCATAAGGACCAGCTGACATGACCAATGATGAGGGATACTGGGAGCTGTAGATCAACATGTGGTGGATCACAGTTTCTCCAGCCCCGTGTTTTATTGTACAGTCATCTTTTGAAGCATGTTAAGAGTAAGAGAAAATAATTTGACCAAATTTACCTCTGGTGAGTTTAATGTCTCAACAGTCTTGATAGACTCAAAAGCATGACATTCACAGTACTTTATAAAATAATTACAAGCCAAGGTGCCTTTATGCTATTCAGAACATTTCTTTCTTTGAATAGGTTACTAGAAAACAACAGTGAGAATATGCTATGAAGTACATGTCTTACAGTGGGCTTTTGGGGCATCTTTTTGACCACTTTGACAGACAGAATACTATATTAGATAGGCCTTTGATAAGATACAGGAGAGTTCATGTTATGCTGAGCAGTCAAGAAAAGGAATAGTGCAATATTGTGGATGTATAGGACAAGAGGAATGGGCAAATGTGGCCTCAGAGTCACACTCAAATTCTCTTTCTACAGTCTTAGTTTTTTCAGGATCAGCCAAGGTCAGCTAAGTACTATTGCCTGCAATGGTCAAGGCTAATTAAAGAGTGCAGACCATTTTTTAATGTGCTGTTAGTCAAACATTACCTAGTTTTTCAAGTCACCTTAAGATGCACTTCATTATCTTCTATAGAAAATGTGACAGACACATGGATTGGACTAAGCAGTAATAAGACCCCCATTGAGTTTGAATGGTCTGACGGATCTGCAGTAATCTTCACCTACTGGAATAAACAAGAACCAAATATTCTTCAGCAGGAAGGACAAATTTGCGTTTCAGCTCAGCAACATGTATGATTTTTTTCCTTTTTAAAATAATTAAGTAGGTGAATGAGTTTGAATGTTATGTATCTATGTGTTACATTTATTTTTAGTTTACATATTATTACAACTAGCATCTCGGATATTTGTTTCCTTTTTATGTATCACATTTACATGCTTACGTGCTATGAATACTACAGAATATTGTGAGCCTTCCATATTTGATGCTATTCAATATAAAGTTGGGCATACAGCAGTTAATAACAGAACAATACCCCTGCACAGATACCTTGCCTATCTGATCCATAACTATTAGTATAGTCATTTTTTTTTTCATGCAATGCCATCCATTTCTCATTTCTCTGCTTACTCCATACTAATCATCTGAGGCTTACTCCATACTATATCATCATGTTTCACTTATCTGTTCTTTTTCAGACTCTTTATTTCAGGGACGTTTGTTTCATTTGCTCACACAGTAGTTTGCAAAAAATGTAGATTTTTTTCTTTTTTCCTGACCTGGAAGAAATGTTGATAAATATTCTATGATATCACACAATAGCTCTTTGAATTATTGAGGTAGTTCCAAAGCAGAAGAACAGCACAATCAGCAATATTAGATAAAATATAGAAGGATGATACATTTATATTTTAGTATTTAGGGTTTTTATTATGCAAACTTTTATTTTAATACATTTAAAATATGTCTAAAAGGCCTATCTAGCTGTGAAACAGGGCCTACTCATGCCCTAAATAATATGAGACTGCAGAAAATCTAAAAATATTAGTTGTACCCTCAGTAGTCTAATGCATATGAGTAAAGTACCTGAAATTTATTTATTTATTTATTTAAGTATATTGGCCGCCCAAATAAGTAGGCCTTTCTCTGAAAAAAATGAGATACTTGAACTACCTTCAATTGTTTTTCTATTGTAATTCTATTCTGTTACTGCTTTTAACCAGGAAGGACGCTGGAAAGTTAAAAATTGCAAAAGCAGATATTTTTATATTTGTAAAAGAAGAGGAAATGTGGGAAATCCCATTTTTGAAGTGGAATCTGGCTGTCCAGAGGTAACATTTAAATATGGGAAGTGTTCAGCTATAGTTTAATAAGAGTTATAGCACCTTTTGAAAATGTCACACTTTCATTGCATTTATAATGTATGCACACATATTACATACAGAAGGAAAATGTACTGGGATCAATAGGATGTATTCCTTGTTGGGTAAAAATTGTACCCGACTGAAGATGTCTCTTCATTGACATTATTCAGCCTGCTTAATATAATCAGCAATCTTTGTGCAAGGCATCTTTATTGGAAGTTGTAGGAAGGGCTTAGCTGTAGAACGAAAGCATCTTAGTGGAAGTGCAGCCTGGCTTTTAGAGTGGGCTGATCTACGGTTAACCAGTGTCTAATGTCACAACATCCCCTGAGAAGTGGATTAATTGATTTTATATTAGTCTTCGATTCAGTTCCAAGGAATATAATATGGAGGAAGCTTGAAACTTGCACAATAGATTGCTGGCTTTTTGTGCTCATTCTGAATCTATATGAAAATAACCATATGAGGGATCACTGTACCCCCAGGGCCATCCTAAATGCATAATTTTTTCCAAAACAAGGGTGAAGCATGGCTGCATATTAAGCCTCCTTCTCTTTAATTTCTATATTAATTTGTTGCTTGAAGCAGTCTCTGACCCGAGTTTCTATTCTCCAACTGGGGCTACAGAAAGGTTACCTCTTTGTTATATGCTGATGGTGGGTCTACATTCATTTACTGTAAAGCTATAGGTCTGAGAAGAGTCCTTCAGGCCTTTGCCTCTTACTACTTTGAAGAAAAACTTACCATAAATTATTCTAAGATCAAAAGTCATGGTTTTCTCTACATCCTTAACAAAACATAGGTGGCAGACTGATAGATATGACAGTGCAAATTAAATGTACAGCTGTGTTGGTATTGTTTTCCAGGATTTTAGCCCTGATTGCATATATTAGAGACTCTGCTCAGAGATGTATGGCTGCAATTTTATTTATTTTATTTAAGCAATTTATATGGCCGCCCAACTCACTCATGGTGACCCCGGCTGGCCTAAGAAATAAAAACCCCAAATACAAAACCCACTACACCCTCCTGGTGACAACAACACATTTACACTAGCCATTTGATGGACTCCATATCAACCTGGGATTCCCCAGGCCTGCTGGCAAAACCGTGTCTTCAGGGCCTTGCAGAAGAGTATCAAGGTGGGGGCCAGTCTTATTTCTGTGGGAGTGATGTTCCACAGAGAGAGAGCCACCACAGAGAAGGCCCTTCTTCTTGGTCCCACTAGATGGACCTCCTTAATGGGGGGGACCCGTAACATACTCTGCCTTCCTGATCTGGTGGGTCAGGTAGATGAAATTGGGAAAAGGTGGTTCTTTAAATAACCTGGCTCCAAGCCATGTAGGGTTTTAAAGGTAATAACCAGCATCTTGAATTGGACCCGGAAGCAAATTGGCAGCCAATGCAGCTCCCACAAGAGAGGTGACACATGCAGATCTAGACTTGCACAAAACCATGTGGGCCGCCACATTCTGAACCAACTGAAGCTTCTGGATACTTTTCAAGGGCAGCCCCATGTAGAGCGCATTACAGTAATCAAGACAGGTGGGTGACTGTGAGCTAGGCTTGTTGGTCCAGGAAAGGGCGTAACTGGTGCACAACCCACAGTTGCACAAAGGCTCTCCTGGCCATGACTGCCACCTACTCCTCAAGCAGGAGTCGTGAGTCCAGGAGAACCCCCAGATTATGCACTGGGTCCATCTGGGGCAGTGCAACCCTATCCAAGACCAAAGATGGCAATTGTCCATGGACCAAAGAACCCCAAACCGAGAGCCATTCTGTCTTGCCAGGGTTCAGTTTCAACCTTCATGAGGATGTTAAACAGAAGTGGAGAAAGTACGAAACCCTGCGGAACCCTGCAAAGCAGGGGCCGAGGGCCAGACCTCTCACTTCCTATCAACATTGACTAGGAATGGCCATAGAGGCCTTCCTCTGTGAAGTGAACCATGACAACACAGTGCCCCCCCCCAACCCCTGAAGCCACTCCAGAAGGATAACATGGTCAATGTCATCGAAGGCCGCCAAGAGGTCAAGTAGGGTGAGGATGGACGCGCTACCCCCATCTCGCTCCCACCAGAGATCATCAAAAAGCTGTTTCCATCCCATATCCAGGCCTGAACGCTGACTGAAAAGGGTCCAGATAATTGGTTTGATCCAAGAACCTCCGGAGCTGCAGTGCAACCACCTTCTCAACAACCTTACCCAAAAAGGGAAGATTGGAAACAGGACAAAAATTACCTAACAGGGTGGAATCTAGCGATGGCCTCTTAAGAAGAGAGCAGACCGCAGCCTCCTTAAAAGGTTGGGGCACCACCCCCTCCCCCAGAGAAGCATTAGTAACTGCCAGAACCCCCCACATGTCACCTCCCAGGAGTATTTCACCAGCCAGGAGGGACATGGGACTAAAACAGAGGTGGTTGCACTCACACTCACTAGGATCCGGTCCACTTCCTTGAGAGCAACAGGATTTCCAGGTGTTTTTTCCTCAGATGATGATTTACATATTACCTCTACAGTTTGAGTCTCCCAGGGCAATCCTTGGGTGTACAAGGATTTCTCCATCCTGGAAGCAGAGCTATCTTTGTGGTCCCTTATTGTGTACCCAACGCTGTCTGACATTGGGGGGCAGGTTCTGTTGCAGTAGAAGCACACCTTTGGATCAGCAAAATCAGTTGCTGGCTTAAAATGTCTGCCCTGAGGGCTTGGCCTCCTTGATTCTACTGAATAACTTTTACCCAAGTTGGAAAAAGACTTCGAAGACAAAACTACACAGCAGTAGTCTGTCTGCCTTAGTTTTGTAATCCTTGGATTTCCCCCAAAATAAAGAGGTCATAAGACAGCAAATGGTGGTTATTGATGTACAGGCAGACAACATTAAACCTCCCTTTGCTTTGAGAAAGAAAATCTAACCAAAGCTTTTATCCCAGGGAAATATCTCTCTTTAGGTCTTTCACGTTAGCTCATTTCAATGCTCTATCTATAGCCTCATTGGAAAGAAGATACTGACAAATTCCCTTTGAGGAAAGGTTTTGCCCTTGTCATTTGGGAGCAATTGAAACTGGGCATCATATCTAGTTATACTGTCAATTTTATAACGGTATTTGCCACTTTTATATAGCCCTGATTCTAAGTATGTTCCCTTGTACATTAAGTATATTTTATAACTCAATTCTCGCTAATTTTAACAATGATGTTCCTTTTATAACTGAGAAATTCTGCTTTAGAACTTGTTCTAAACAATGATGAAAACAAATGATGAAACTGGCAACTATTTTATTTTATTCTGCAACTTACCCACAAGAGTTGTTCATTGTTATCATAAGATCATACAAATTATACACATATTTCCAGTTTATTCAATTATTTATTGGTTACTTTTATTTTTCTGGTCATGGACAGTGCTTCATTGACGGAATGCTCTTTGATTTCACAGTGGATTCCATCAAGGAATTTGCTTTTTTGCAGGCCTCATACCTTCCCCTACATCTTCCTATGTCCTCTAATCAGATGGAGGCAGATCACCTCTAATAAAGTGAAGGCAGAATCACTGAAAATTTGCTGAGGGATACCTCTATTTTATCCCACAGTGGAAAAAGGAATTTAAATGTGCACAAGATTGCCACTTTAATATGTTACAATTCTAATTTTTAAGTAAGCTCCTTAGTATATTATGTATCCACACTCCAAAACAAGTGTGTGTTCCATTAGTACCATTCCAGTCCAGGGATTTGTTGAACTACAAGGACACTCAGCATGCACATGAATTCCTACATATTCAAAAATGCCCATTTTCTTTAAGGGAAAAGACAATTCTTTATCTCTATTGAAGTGACAAGTAAAGCCCTTTATTTGGAAGTGCTGCACATATTGAATCATTTAAGAAGCTATGAATTGAGGTCATAAAGTTTTTTCCTAGAACTCATTTTGTGGGTCACTTGCTTTGTCAGCAGTTGTGACTGAAGTTGCCATATCTTTATGCATCAAAAGAAGGAGCGCTTCCATAGACCATCTGCACAAATAATAACTTTTGGATAATGTTTCATAGTTTTTTAGTTCTAGAGAATGTCAATATTCAAAGCGTTTGTTTCTCTGACATGGTGAATTAACTTTTTTTCACTGTTGCATTAACATTCTATTCATGAATGAGGATGCTGTTGATTTTTCTCTGTTTGAAAGAAAAATATATGATAGCTGTTATCTAAGACTCTGAGCCTGACATATTAAGGTTTTAGTAATGCATGTTCTGCTAAAACCATGAGCATTAATATCCTTCAGAGTGCCTGGTACAATACCTAACAGCCCAAGCAGCCATTGTAGAATGAATAATATCTATGACAATTGACAATAATTATATCACCATAGATATTTTTCACCATATTTTCAGTCAATATAACCTGACTGACATTGCCTTATTAGCTCAAACCCTTATTAAATGTTGTGCTTTACCGTGGAAAAATCTGTAACCAACATACAAGAGTGGGCCGTGCTGAACACTCCAAAACCAACTCTATTATATTCCCTGTTCCAAAATATGCCAATTTTGTGTTGTTTTATGGTACAACCATGTGTTTCGACCTGACATCCATGTATGGAGGATTCTTCTCAAACCAACTAGTCCTCATTCTTTTTAGCTTTTCCTCAGGGTCATTTTGGGATAGGTCTGGATTGAACAGAAAGGGTGAACTGCATTTCTACCAAGGTTGTATTATAAAAGAGGCAGGATGGCCTTCTCAAGGAGTCTTTGGGCTATATCATTTCTAGTTCATAAAATGAGATGGATATTCCTGTACCAAATTGCAAGTGTTCCTTCTACTTTAATGTCAACAAACAACTGGCTGAAAATTAGTTTAATTTTGATTTCAAACACCAACCATCAGGTTGAGATACTCCTTACATTAATTGCTGATGATGAGAGGTCAATCCCTCCTTCGTAATATGTTGTTGTTTTCATTTGCTCTTGGCTTCAGAGAATTGCCCTGCTTTATTTGTCTTTACAACACTTCTGATGAATTGATAATCCCATATCTTTCTTAGATATTGCAGCAAAGTGCTCATTGCTCAGCTGGCCATATGCCATGTGATGTTATTACTAATTCAACAACTCCTTTTTTTTTGGTCCTTCTAATCTATAAACTGCTAACAGAGAGCAAATGTTTTGTTACTGAGGTCAAATTCCTTAAGCTAGCTGTCTAAACACTACAGCAGTGATGATCAACCCATTTCCTCAAGCCTTATTTTGGAATTATATCATGAAGCTGTCATTTGCCTGACAGAGAAGAAAGGAAGAAATGTTGCTTACAAAGCCAATAAAATTGGGTTAAATGGAGGGTTACAGTATTTATATAGCATCATTTGAAATGCTAGTATTTCATGCAAGTAGCGCAGCCTCTAGGCAGCTAAGTCCACCAACATCCAAAGAACTTAGTTAATTAAACTGAACTAATAATGAAATAGCTTAGTTATGATTTACACAGTTTGTTGTTTTGAAGGATATACGTGTTGCTGCTCTGTAATCTGAAATATAAATAATCTTAAACTGAAAGAAAAGTCTCTACACAAGCATTATGGCCACATGGTAGATTATATCTATAACAATGAGGAAATATTTATATTAATTTTTGATGGTTATTTTTCCTCATTTACTGTTATATTAAATGGAGTTGTAGCGTTTAACGCCTATTCTCACCTTTCCATCTCTCATTCATACCATATTCTCAAAAGGACTTACTGTCTCACAAAAGAGATCTAGCTTTTATCTCCACAAACTAATGTCTCAGTGTAAGCTCAGAAGCCTGGTTGAGGACTGACATCTGTCTTTAAAAGTTACAATTTGTTCTTAAATGTTAATGATGGTTCAAGTCTGACATGCATTTACCGTATTTTTCCGACTATAAGACAATACTTTTTTCTAAAATCCTTACCCTAAAAATTGAAGGGCATCTTATTTAAGGAAGTCAGCCGAGGCAAAACTGCCCATACTTTGTCTCTGCAGGCAGCTTCCTCCTATTGCTAGCCTCCAATCACGAGTGAAATAGCTTGTCTCCCAAACAGACTTCCTCCAATCACGAGCCTTATGTAACTGACGTCAGCTGATGCTGAACAAACCAATTAGAGGAAGGCTTTTGCAGAGAAGCTATTTTGCAGTTTCACTCGTGCTTGAATGTAATCAGTTATGCAAAAGTGCCTGGAAACAGAGCTGCAGAGAGACGGTTTGGACCTCCTCCCACCGAGTGTATCAGGTCAATGTTGACTAATTACTAAATAAAAATGTGTTCTGCACTATCTTTAAAATATTGATTTCTTAATTTGGGGTTGGAAAAATGGGGGTCATCGTGTACATGGGGGTGTCTTATTGTCGGAAAAATACGGTATATATATGTATGTATGTATGTTTATGGCCACCTATATTACAGCAATGACTCTGGGTGATATACAAAGATTAAAAACCCAGCAGTTACAAACAGTAGCTCTTGATGCCTGAAGTAAATAATACATTCCAAGCATAAAATCACATCAACAACAGAGCTTGCCTAATCTCCTGGCCTGAACACCTGGGGAATCAGCCAGGTCTTTAGAGCCTTACAAAGGCTAACAGAGTTGGGGCCATCTGGGTCTCTGGGAGGATGCTGTTCCTGCAGTCACAGAGAAGGTATGACTCCTGGGTCCAACAAGATGACATTGTTTAATAGATGGGACCGGGAGCATGCCCTCTCTGCTGGGTCTGGTGGGGCAAGCAGAAAGAGTGGATGAAAGCAGAAAAAAAAGAAAACAGAAAGTCAATTTTGGGTAGGTGAGACACCCTATATACAAACGTTCAATCTTTGGATGTGGCCAGTGGCTATCAGTATACCAAAGATCATCTCAGGATTACCTTAATTCTGTGTAAAGCTGGCTAGTCATCCATCACCTGAATTGGATATCATCGGAAGAGAGCTACGTTCTCTATGGTGGCAAAAATCAGGAATCTGGTACCAGGTGCTTGCGTGGCAGGGAGGGAAGGGAAAACAGGATGGTTATGCAGATGTAGGTTATATATGAAACAGATTACAAGTACTTTATCAATCAACAATTCTAGTGTATTATACACCCATTGTGTTTGTTGAGACTTTCTGAGATTGCCTGAAACCTTTTGAAGTATGTGAATTCAACAGTTTCTCACTCAATGGTACTGTTTAAGGTCCTGCTTTTTTTAAAACAGCCACTTGGAGGTCTGCTATGGACATTGTATCTGTTAGGAAAGATATATGCTCAAACTCTCTAAAAATCACCCTTCAATATGGCATGTTCCATTTAAATCATGCCAGATCTTCTTATTTTAATGTGTTGCTGATCCCTAAAGTGACATAACTGTTGTATCAGGTGTTAAATCTTCATTTAAACTTTGTTAGTCAAGTACATGCCCCCCCGTCTTACTGTCTTCTTTCTGTTCTTTATCGATACTGTCTTTATGTCTCCACTATAGCTTTTCTTTTGCTGACTGTCTCTGGGCTGATTTTTTGGGCAACAGAAGATTCATTCTTGATCATCAGTATCAAAAATTGGTTGGTTGGTGCATAGAAATAGCCTAACAAAAACAGCACTTAAAACATAGAAAAGCCAATACACGTGGATACCCAAAAACAACATTGCGGATTCTGGTAGAGTGTAACCTAGAAACACTGTATCCTCAAAGCTACAAAACAAAAAATCCTTCTATTCCTTGTTTTAAATTTTATTTTCCTTTTTATTACGTTGTATTGTATTCTTATTATTATATATGTTGTATTGTTTCAATACAGTGATGTTTATATGATATAATTAGAGATAACATCCTATTATTTAGATAACTTAAAGAATTGAAAATAGAGAAATGAAAGAAAAAATTCTATCAATATTAATTACAATTTAGGATGTCAATATTACAAGCATAAAATTATTTGGCTTTTTCTTCTGCAGTTAAATATAACATTAAAAAACCCTTCTGTTCCTAAACGATATAAAAACCCAGCCTTCTGATGGGATATTGGATGCAATATCAAATTCAGGTTTGGATAATACCGTAGATACTAGAAAGGTAATAGAAAACCATATTCAACTTTGTCGTCGTCTTCTTCGTCTTCTCCTCCTCCTCCTCCCGACCAAATTAGTAGTAATCCTACTAATTAGCAACCATGTGTAATTTTAAAAACAAAACTAAAACTTTTAAGTAAATATTTTTATGGAACTACCTTTCCATTTATTAGATTTATTTTTGCACAAATATTTTAATTCAAAATACCAAAACATCAGTTGAATAAAAGTATCCAAGAAAGGCAAGACTAACTATATAGTTCATCTTGTAACAGTGTAGTATAAGGAATGTAAATGTTAACTCACAATGAATGAGCATATGCAAACTCAGGTGAACATGTTTCTAAAATGCTTCCGGACAAGACTTTACAATGGAATGCTGCATCATGTTTAATATTTATATTTAGAATTAAGATTTATGAAACTGCCAGTGCAAACAGACATACACTTTTCTAAACTTTTCAGCTCACAGTGAATGAGGACGTAATCACAGAGCTATATTTGCGGTAGCTCAGCTGAATTATTCTTTCCAATCTCAGACTATAAGTAAGTGTACCCAGTTCTCATTCTCCAGATACCTAGAAACTCTTATGCCATAGTATATGGCATTAAAGATGCTGAAAGAATTTGAAATATCAGAGAGGTCAAAGCATCAAGCTACCAGTGTGGGGGTAGGAAGAGAATTGGATTTACTTCAGAAGCAGGTCAATACTGCCTGCCTTACAATATCCAGATGTTATAACTTTAATATAACAATAATAAATGTTTAATTTTTCTTGTCCAAATACTGTGTTGAAAATATAAGACCCATGGGTACTAATTAAATATTGCGTGATGAATTCTGGAGACCTTAAAAATTTTCATACTTCTTTGTTAGGCCCAAATATTACGTGAGTGTGGATTTTTTTTTCATAGATCAACATGGTTATAATTGCTTTTTAGTGACCTATTCATTATTAATTTATGCTATATAACAGTATTTTGACTGACATATGTAAAAATTGATATACTTCCCAGAGTGTTAAACTACCACATCTCCATATTTAATTAAAGCAGATTTAAAAACCATGATTGTGGTGGGTTGATTCAGAAAATTTAAAAATTAAATTTTAGATTCATTCAAACATTTCCTTGGATGTTCAATAAATAAGCTTTATTGAGAAAAAATAACTGAGTTGAGAAAGAAACCATACTTTACCAATTACCAAAGCATAAAATAAAAAGAGGCCAAATTTTCAGAGTTAATGAATTGTCATGAATTTTCTTTTTTACATGATCCTCCAACCATGATCAGATCAGCTACTTCTATATTTATGCTATTTGCATTAATCAATTATTATTATTATTATTATTATTATTATTATTATTATTAATTACTTCTGCATTATTCTATTTGGGGATGATTGTTTTCTTTTGGAATTATAATTTATCATGGATGATTTAATTTTTTCATTGTACGGATTTTCTGAAATGATTTGGCAGCATACAAATTAAATCAGTCAGATAGTAGAATAAAATATGCACAGTTCAGTAGTTCTGAACACTCTGATCATATGTATTGATTTATTATTTTCTAGGGCTGAGTAGATCATCCAAAACAGGCCTCACTGGTGAAAGTGCATAGAAGCCATCTCTTTAAAGCTGCCTAATCTTACTTCTGAGTGAACATTTATAGCACGTATGGCAATGTGGAGCCTGACACTGTACCACTGCAATTCAACAGTAAAATGGCCAAATACTGGTAGTCCAATTTGGAGCTAGTTTTTGGATTGTGGGGATTAGGTTTGACAATGATATCTTCCCTAGATACCAAAAACAAGCTGAACAGGCTGTTTTCAGATTTGGGGGGAGTTTAAGGGTAGGAATTATGAAGTCCTCCCATTCCTACCCACTAAGCTCTCCATAAAACAGGCTAAAACAGGCTTTTGGCTATCTCTCTTCCACTGATGTCACTGAATCACTAGATGGCCTGCTGTGGTTCTTCAGACAATCAGGAGGTTGAGTTGTGCCTCCCAACTCATCAGAAGTTGTTCTCTCCAATGTACTGTGTTGCACTGTTGGTTGTACTGTTCTCATTTTGAAATTTTTGCAAGGTAAACATGGTCATGCAACTATAATTCATATATCCAGAGAGAATACATTACAGTTCTTGTAAACGTGTGCACATGTTCCCTTTGGATCTATGAATTACAGTTGCATGACCAGTGATTAAATGGATGTGCAGAATGTAAACAAAAGTGACTGAACTGGGATAGAGATGACCTTGGAGAAGACATGCAGTGACCAGTAGCAAAATATGAGCTCAGGCCAGGAAAACAAGAAAGTGTGAGAAATAAGCTTAACGTCGCCTACCTTGAGTCTCTTTAGTATAAGAGGAGGGAAGGGGAAACAGTGTCAGGCTTTCAAGATTCTGTTACTACAGCCTGTATCAATGAAGTATAGTTCTAGTATTTCTTAATGGTGTCTGTTTCCTGACCAGGCCTACCTCAAAGGGCCGACAACTAGGGACCTGCTGCACACTGAGCATAGACACTAGAACTGAGCTGTGTTCCTTCCTTTAACATTCTCTCTTGGAGAAGCTTCCTGATTTAATCTCTGCGTGACATCAAAGTCTTATTTACAGAAAGAGAGAGAGAGAAATAATACCCTATACATTATAGTAATTTGTGTTTATTTTTGAAGGGATGGGAAAGACATGGTGGATATTGCTACAAAATTGATACAATCCCTCGAAGCTTTGGACATGCATCTGGTGGCTATTATTGTCCTTCACTTGCAACAGTAATGAGCAGGTAGCTAAATCTACTCGACAATAGAAAGCTATTTTAACTCTCCTGTGGCATTGAAAGAGAGGTGAAATAATTACTTATCTTACAGGCTAAGTATAACTGAAGACAAATATTCAGTTTGCTATTATCTGAATCAAGATGGAATTGGATAGAATTCTCAAGTCACCTACCACCTGGATTGGAACGTTCATTGTTGTTGAATAAATGTTCAGCAGTTATTCATCCATGAAAGAATGTTGACATTTTACTTCTTAGAGTGCTGATTTTCAAAATCTTCATTACATGAAATAGCTCAGTGTTTGCTAACAATCCTGACAAATATATCCTTATTCTCTCCAGTTGCAGCTATTTCATGCAAGTTGTTAATATTGTTAAATTTTGCATTAGCAACTAGTTTCAAGTAGTAAGAAAGAATATATATTCATCTTTGTTTTAATGTATTTAACAGGAGAAAATCTCTTACTGTAGATGAAATTCAGATATGGGGTGGAGGGATGCAGTTATATCCCCCCACCCCTAGACTTCTCTAGGGGTGGGGGGAACAAAATAATTTATTCACTTATTTATTCAGGAAGGAATCCATTTGATCAGTTAAACATCTGAAGTAAGAAGGGGTCTTCTGACTGAATTAATTTTGTATTCTATTGAAAATTGAGTTGCTTGCCTTTATCTGTGGTTAGCAATTTTGGGATTACACAATGTTATGGATAGCATGTTTATCTGTATATATTATATAAGTGGAACCTTTAGGATCAGTCATCTTTTTGTGAATTTAGTCATTCAGTTTTTGCTATTTTGAGTGGCAGGCATAAGAAGCTCAATCTGAATCAGAACTGTAGGCCTGGACAAAGTGTTAAAGCTGCTATTGTACACTCCAGTGCCCCCAAAGCTGCATTCCAATCAGGCCCTTTGCATTTATGTAGAGTGGAACTGTGCATTTTAAAGTGAAAGAATAAAATTTATTCTAACCATGTTGTTTAGAGATTTCAGAGATTATTACTGGATATATAGAAATAAATAGTCTCTTAGTAAGTAATGTAAGTCATTTAGAGCTTTATGACTCGAAGCATCATATTACATAGCATCACTTAGAATAAGCAAGAGAAGCCATAATAGGCTAGTTTCCATTTGAAGTTATATTCCAAAATATATTTAAAAACCTGTACCATGTGGTAACTGACTTTCCTTGCAGCAGCAGACTGGATAGGTCTTTTCCTATCTAGTAGCCTTGGTTGGAGTGACTAGAAACATGTTTTATTTTAGCAGCATAGCCCATTGAGTATTTAATGCCATTTAAGGTCATACTTTTGCATGCCAAATGTCTTGTGCCTATAGAATTCAGTCACTTTCTGTAGACTGCTGTTAGGAAAGTTGTTCCCCAAGTGCTGTTCTTTTCTATTGCTGAAAAAGATGAACAAGAGCTACTTCTTAAATTATGACATAGGGGATTTAATAACTTTTAATATTATTGAATCCTTTAAGGTTTGAACAAGGTTTCCTGAACAGTATGATTCACAACCAAGGGAAAACTGATAGCCCTTATTTTTGGATAGCACTTCAAGATCTAAACAATACAGGGGAATACACTTGGCTCACTGAAGATGGAAAACTTCATCTTGAGATCTATACAAACTGGAGAAAGTATCAACCCAGTGAGTTGAACCTTTTGTCCATTGATAATTATTGTTCATGTTTTGCTTTAGGAATATACTTACCAATTTTCTGCCCTTTCTAATTTTCCATATTTTAATTGGTTTGTCTTCATTTAAACAAGGTTTGAATTTTTTAAAAATAACATTCAAATGTGCATTCAAATATTCAAAAAACCCCAGTGTTTCAACTGTTAAAAGAAAATGGCATTCTGTATATACAACATATTTAAGTATTTGACAGCCTTATTTTATATTTTACTTCAGAGGTGGAAAGTAATGTGCCTGTCATTCTTAATTATTACCCTTATTAGTCATGGCTGAGGGGAGTTTTAGCCTAGTAATAATAACTGGACAGTGAGAGGTTTCCAATCCAGCTATGAGTTAAGAAAAACATTAGCTAAGAGAATGAGCAACTGTTTTCTAACCAAGTTAGTCAGAAGGGTGGTAATCATCTTCCTAACACTACTTAATTTTATATATGAAGAACTCTTGAAAACATGGATGTACCTGGCTTTTCTGCCTATTGGAGAAATTGTGTAAAGATCAGGAAGCAACAGTTAGAACAGAATATGGAGCAACTAAATTGCTCAAAATTGGGAAAAGAGTGTGAAAATGTTGTATCCTGTCACCTTTCTTATTTAACTTACATGCAGAAAATGTCATAAGAAAAAATTGAAATTAAAATCAAGAACCTCAGTAATTTACTGACATCATTTTGATGGCTGGAAGCAAGGAACACTTAGGGAATTTGTTGCTGAAGATGAAAGAAGGAGGAATAAAGACCTACCTGCTGTTCAGTATTACAAAAACCCCCTAAGATTATGTCAGTACACAGTGTCAGCCCAATGCAAATAGATAGAAAAGAAGTTGAAGGTAGTTACAGATTATCTTCCTACTAGGCTCAAAAATTCACAGGCATGGTGATTGTAGTCATGACAGAAAGAGACCTCTGCTACTTGAAAGAAAGAACAACATATCTAGACAAAATATTGAAGTGCAGAAACATCACATTGGCAACAAAGGTAAGTATTATCAAGGCCAGTTTTCCCAGTTGTAGTATATGATTGAAAGCTGGATCATCAGAAATGCTGAAGAAAAAAATACTTGAATTGTGGTGCTGGAGAAATGGCTGAGAATAACAAATTATTAAGCAGATGAAATAAACTAGACTGCTTACTGGAAGTATTCACAATAAAGCTTAAATATTTGGAACTCATAATGTGAAAGCAGGAGACATTGGAGAAGACCATGATGCTTGAAAAAATTGAAGGCTATAGAAAAAGATTGAGAGAAGAGAAGATACAATCAGTGGTGACATAAGTGTGAATTTTTAAAAACTCAGAGACACAATTTTAATACAGGTTGTTCATTGGGTTCCAAAGAATTGGAAGCAACTGAGTAACAACAACATAAGCTAAATTTTAAGTAGAAACTTTTGTATTTTATCGATGCAGTTACACAGCACTTTATTTTTTACAGTTCAGTTGTATGAATGTTTACTCAGATCATTCAATGGTGTTGTGTTGAATATAGGGACTGCATGTTTAACAATCACAGCATATATTGCACTATGTGTATAACATGAAACTGATCTTGCTAATTTTATTTTTACTAGAGGAAGTGTCATGCACACATTTGAGGATTTAACACCTCCCTAACTCTTCAGCTGTCACTATTCCCTTTCCCCATGTTCATTTTAAAAAGAAAAACAACCTCCACTGGGGTCAGTGGAGGTTTTTTTGTTAAAAAAATATTCCAGTTGGATCCTGAAATGAAACAAGTGGGGAAACAGGAGAATAACTATGAAGATTAGCTGGATATTACATGGTTAACATAACACAACACAACATAACACATAACAAACTTTGACCCTGAATGCTAACACCTTAGGATAAGCTATCTTCTTTTTATATCTAGCCTCCATAATAAGAAAAAAATAATTTTAAGGTTATATTGTTTGGTAACATAAGGCCCTTATTAATTTCATGTATACTTCAAACAGAGCATTCCGAGTTTATGAAGAGAATGATTCTTGTCTTTCAAGAGCGACCTCTACTGGTTAAGTAAAGTGAAATATAAATTACTTTCAGAGGCAGTGTTATATATCATTATATTTCCATCTTAGATAATTAAGGTCTTATAGGGACCTATCCAACCTTGACTGATCTCAAAACCTATGCAGAATCAAACCTGATTAGTACTTTAATGAGGAAACCACCAGGAAATAAGCTTAACTGGGAGTTAAAAAGTAAACAAAAACAAAAAAAACCAGAAGTGAATAGCAAACCATTTCCAAATTGTTGCCAAGCAGACAATCCAGATGTGTCCAGGTAGTCTCCAGGAGTTAAGATTTTTATCTATATTTTTTTTTCAAGAATGTTTCAGTAAGTTGTTTCATGGCAAAATTACTATATGGAAATTCCATGTTTGTTGGCAGTACCTATAAACAATATTTTTATAGTGTAGATTCAGACACTCAGCTGAAGTAGTGGCAACTATGATCAAGTTGTAGCAAAAGAAATGATAGAGAGAATGGCAAGTAGTGTCAAAAGTATGTCAGCTTGATAATGGCCAAGTATAGAGTTGCATTGATTTCCAAGTCTTTGTATTTTTGTAGCACAGTAAACCTTAAAAATGTACATTTCCGGTGATGATTGCAACAGTTCTCAGATATTTTTCAGTGTAGGGATTGTTTGGAAATGAATCTCTGATGTAGTGTTAATCTGTATTGACATCTCATGAACAGTGCAGTACTTTACGCAAAAGTTAAGGCCATTGAATTCAGTAGGACTCACTTCTAATTATGCTTGTATAGTATTGCAGCCTTAGAATATAGCTGTAATGAAAATATATCTTCATTAAGAATGTAAAAGACTTTTTTTAAGGGAAATGGCTTGTTTAGCTAAAACTTAACCCACTGGGGCACCAATTGCACATAATTCTGCTACCATATATATTGAAATATTTCTAAGTTGAAAGATTGTATGTACAAAGTATACATTAGAAAAAGTGGCATACATTTAGAAAGTAATGTAATACCATAGTTAATAAATTTGTCAAGCAACAATGAATAATAATACAGTCAAAATAAAGCCAAAATGGAGAAGCCATGTGTGAAAAACCAAGTACACCTTATGATTCAATAGCTTGTAGAACCACCTTTAGCAGCAATAACCTGAAGTAATCATTTTCTGTATGACTTTATCAGGAGGAATTTTGGCCCACTCTTCTTTACAACATTGCTTCAGTTCATTGAGGTTTGCGGGCATTTGTTTATGCATGGCTCTCTTGAGGTCCTGCCACAGCATTTCAATCAAGTTGAGGTCTGGACTTTGACTGGGCCATTGCAAGACCTTGATTCTTTTCTTTTTCAGCCATTTTGTTGTAGATTTGCTGGTGTGCTTGGGATCATTGTCCTGTTGCATGACCCAATGTTGACCAAGCTTTAGCCATCAGACAGATGGCCTCACATTTGACTCTAGAATACTTTGGTATACAGAGGAGTTCATGATCGACTCAATGACTGCAAGGTGCCCAGGTCCTGTGGCTGCAAAACAAGCCCAAATCATCACCCCTCTACCACTGTGCTGGATGGTTGATATGAGATGTTTGTGCTGATATGCTGGGTTTGGTTTTCACCAAACATGGCACTGTGCATTATGGCCAAACATCTCCACTTTGATCTCGTCTGTCCAAAGGACAGTGTTCCAGAAGTGTTGTGATTTGTTCAGATGCAGCTTTGCAAACCTAAGCCATGCTGCCATGTTCTTTTTAGAGAGAAGAGGCTTTCTCCTGGCAACCCTTCCAAACAAACCATACTTGTTCAGTCTTTTTCTAATTGTACTGTCATGAACTTTAACATTTCACATGTTAACTGAGGCCTGTAGAGTCTGAGATGTAACTCTTGGATTTTTTGCAATTTCTCTAAGCATTGCACGATCTGACCTTGGGGTGAATTTGCTGGGACGTCCACTCCTGGGAAGATTGGCAACTGTCTTGAATGTTTTCCACTTGTGAATAATCTTCCTCACTGTGGAATGATGGCCTTTAAATTGTTTGGAAATGGCCTTATAACTCTTCCCAGATTGATGGGCAGCAACAATTGCTTCTCTAAGATCATTGCTGATGTCCTTACTCTTTGGCATTGTGTTAACACACACCCCAGTGCTCAAGACCAGTAAACTCCTAAAACTTCGGCTTTTATAGAGGTAGTAACACTTGCTGATGATCAATTGATCAAGGGCATTTGATTAGCAGCACCTGGCCACTACTTAGCCTCTTCATACCTATGGAAGCAGTAAGTGTGTACTTAGTTTTTCACACATGGCTTCTCCATTTTGGCTTTCTTTTTGTAAAATAAATTATGACATGGTGTAATATGTCATGTGTTGTTGTTCATCTGAGGTTGTATTTACCTACTTTTGAGAACTGCTAAGGACCAGATGATTTTTATTATGTCCTGATTTGTAAAACCATAGAACTCAAAGAGGGCGTACTTTCTTTTTCACATGAATGTACTGTAGTGGAGACTCTGTATTAAGTATCAAGCTTAATAGAAATCCTTATTATATTACAAAATAGTTGGGGCAGGTAGCACTGTGTTGTGCTAGTTCTCCTCCTTCCCCTGGGGCCAGTTCCAGTCAGTGTTGATAGGCGAGGAGAGGTCCAGCTCACGACCCCTACTTCGTGGGGTGCCACAGAGCTTGGTCCTCTCTCCCCTCCTGTTTAACTTCTACATGAGGCCACTGGGTGAGGTGATCCAATGGTTTGGGGGGAGGTATCACCAGTATGCTGATGATACCCAGCTTTACATCTCCATCCCAGGCTGCCTGAGTGATACCATGGACATCCTGTCCCAATGCCTGGGGGTTGTGGGGGCCTGGATGGGGTGCAGCAGGCTTCAGCTCAGTCCAAGAAAGACTGAGTGGTTTTGGGTGTTTGGACCTTCTGGTGCCAAGGATTTTCCATCTTTGGTCTTGGATGGGGTGGCACTGCCTCAGACAGATCCACTGTGCAGTCTCAGGGTCCTCTTGGACTCACAACTCCTGTTGGAAGAGCAGGTGGCAGTTGTGGCTAGGAAGACCTTTGCACACCTTTGGGTTGTGTGCCACTTATGCCCATTCCTGGACTGGGAGGCCCTGCTCACTGTCACTCATGCCCTCGTGACCTCCTGTCTGGATTACTGCAATGTGCTCTATATGGGGCTGCCTTTGAAGAGAATTTGGAAGCTTCAACTGGTGCAGAATGCAGCTACACAGGTAGTAAATGGTATTGGTTACTTGGCACATGTAACACCACTACTCCATGAGCTGTGTTGGTTGCATTGTGCTTCTGGATGCAATTCAGAGTGCTGCTTGTCACCTTTAAAGCCCTTCATGGCTTGGGACTGGGTTACCTGAGGAACCATCTTTTCCCAGTTGTTTCTATCCTTCCAATGCAGTCCAGCAGGATGGGCATGCTCTGGGTCCTGTCAGCTAGGGAACGCCAGTCTGTGGGCCCCAGGAGGCATGCCTTTTCTGCTGTAGCAATTGCCCTATGGAATATCCTCCCTCCGCAGATTAGGATGGTCCTGATCCTGCTGGCCTTTCATAAGGCCCTAAAGACCTGGTTATGTGCCCAGGCCTGGGGCATGTGAAGGTTAACAACCATGGATTGTAATCTTCTCCTTGTCTGCTATATATTTAAGTTTTGTAGCCATGATGGAAATTTATTTTTAAATTTGTTTTAAGATTGTTCGCTGCCCAGAGTCACTTGCTGAGATGGGTGGCCATACAAATTGAATGAATGAACGAACGAACGAACAAATAAATAAATAAATAAATAAAATGATTCGATGCATTTTGCAATAGTCTATCAATACCATACTTAGCCTTAATTATACAATTTAAGCAACTTTTTGTTCATTAACATTTCAGAATTATAGTTAAGACTGATATAAACTTTTTTCTTCTTATCTTTAAAGGTTTAAGTTATCTAAATTATTATAGTGTCAGCAGTTTTTAGTTTACGTTGCACAAATACCACTGTACCCACTAATATCTGTATTCTATTATGTATCATTTACAACTTAATTAAATACAATAGAAAAAATTGGGGCAATTTAACTTGCTGAAAATTTGACAGAATGGATTATACTTGAAAGCATGCAGTACTGTCACAGATCAGATTTAGTTTCATCCACCCAGCCTTGAAACTCTTTGGCTAGAATTATTTTCTCAGCCAAATGAGAAAAAAATCCCCAATGAGCCAAAAAAGAGCTATGTTTCATTTGTAAAACCATGATATTTAAAGTAAGGGGCTAAAATCTTTTTCATTTCTAATACCAGTTTTAGTTACTAGACAACAAAACATATTTCTAGTCTATGATATTATAAACCATTTTTAGCATTAAAGATTTGATACGTTTTATGCACGTTTTATACTGGGAAAAAATATAATTGTACTTGTGGATAAATATCTTCTGTCCTTCTACCCATTTTAGGACATCCTGGAGGATGTGTTGTTATGCGACAGGAAGAACCCATCGGCATGTGGGAGGTGAAAAATTGTACAACCTTCACAGCTAAGTCACTGTGTAAACAAGATGTTAATTTCCATGAAAAAAGTGATACCGATAAGAAGCCAAATTATGACAAATCTTTTAATTCTTGCTTGCATGGATGGGAATCAGACCATAATCTGCTGAACTGTTACAAGGTGAAAAACATAGAACAATTTCATGGAAAACCATTGAAACATGGGATAATATATTTAACATGGAATAATAATAATAAAAGATACACGTGCCACTGATCTTATTTATTAGAAACAGCTCTGATTTTACTATTAATGTCCCTAATTTGTTTCTATTTTTTAATTTAGGGAATACACTAGTAAAATTTTATTACAGTATTGTGTTTCATCAGGAATAAGTTGCCTTCCTAGAAGGTCTCAGATTTCTTCATTGATGGGGGATGTGCCTTGTGTATTGCAAATTGATTGATGACATGCTGTCAAGTTGGTATCAACTCTTGGCACCACATACAGTAGATAGATGTTCTCCATGACAATCTGTCTCTAACTTGGTCCTTCAGGTCTTCCAACAGTGTCTTCTCCAGAGAGCTAGGTCTTCACACGTATCCAGAGTAGGATAATTTGAGCCTGGTTATTTATGCCTTGGGTGAGAACCCTGTGTTTGTTAGGTGACCCATTTGTTTATTTTCTCAGCTGTCCATGGTACTCTCAGGAGTTTTTTCCAACACCAAAGTTCAAAAGTGTCAATACTCTTTTCTATGCTGTTTCTTCAAGCCCATTTTGTGAATATTTACATTAATATATATGAGTAAACAAAGTACCATGTAGTGCACCATCTGCCATTTTACCCAGTTTAGATGTTGAAATATATTTCAAATGATTTTAAAAAATCTTCAATTATAATGTATATTTAATCTGAAGAATTAACATCTAGGCCTTTGAATAAAACTAATGCAGAGAAAACATATGAATATTATATGATCACAAGTGGAGGAGAGATTTGGGTAATGTAACATAACTGGCTGCCAGGCTCAAGCATGTATCTTTGCTATATGGTTTTATATTTTCAGCTGTTAAATCTTGGATTGCAATAGATACAAAAAACAAAAATAGAAAAATATATTTCTTCTAGAGGGAAACTTACCCTTTCTGAGAGGGAGATAGAGAGAGACGGAGAATATTATTATTGTTGGTCGCACAGTCAGCCAGATGGTTAGACTGGATTTGGCATTTTTATTCACCTATCAAGTCTTTCCCAAGGCCTTGGCATAGGCAGATGTTGTTTGATGGTGTTAAAGGTATCATCGCAGGATGTAATGTTCCAAATAACATTATTATTGTTTCAAGTAATTATTATTGTTGGTCGCACAGTCAGCCAGATCTTTAGACTGGATTTGGCATTTTTATTCACCTGTCAAGTCCTTCTCAAAGACCTAGGATAGGCAGATGGCGTTTGATGGCGTTAAAGGTATCGTCACAGAATGCAAGCTGTTCCAAGTAAAGCTGCCTTTTGCAATTGACTGATAGTGATTTTATCAATGCTGATGGTGTTCAAGTGGTGCTCCAGATGTTTTGGGAAAGTACCCAAGGCACTTACTACTATTAGTACTATCTTTGCTCTCCTTCGCTGCAGTCATTCTATTTCTATTTGCAAATCTTTGTATTTTCTGCTTTTCTCCAATTCTTTCTCTTCTATTCTGCTGTCTCCAGGTGTCAGATCCAGCCCCAAAACAACAGGGAAACAATCCAGCTACTTTCAGTTCTTTATTGTTTACACCATATAGACAGAATCTTGCCAGACTAAATCTGTGGTATGCTAACCTAATAGATATACTCTGGGAGAATCTAGGTAGTGGCTATCTTAAGTCTCTTCTTTTTCCCATGCTCCTGTTCTGTATTATGTTGCCTCTTGTCTCCGCCCTGGAATGGGTTTCCTCCTTTCTGAGAACCTGGATCTCTACTGCATTCCATCACAGCACCTCCCACTTCATAGGTACATTCCATTACAGCAGGTATTGCAATGACCACTATCCAGACTACTATTATTATTCTTGCACAGTTGCAATAATAATAATAGTACTATTATTATTGTTGCACAATCACACAGTCAGCCAGTTGTTTAGACTGGATTTGGCATTTTTATCCACCTATTGAGTCCTTCCCAAGGACCTGGGATAGGCAAATGTTGTTATTTGATGGTGTTAAAGGTATCGTTGCAATAATATTATTATTGTGATGGAAAAATAATAAGATAAAGTTGGGAACTCTCCTCCCTCCCCATGCCTCTCCTGCTGCAAACTCTTTCCCCCATTTCCCTCTGCTGTTTCTCACACCCCCCCCCCCACTTGCACATGTAAAACAGGACCAGCCCCAGGCTATGGCATGACCCAAGGATGACCATGTTTCTGCTGCTGAAATAGCCCTCTTAGCACTATCACACTAAAACAATGAGAGGGCCATCACCTGTCTGCCTAAGGATTTGTGGAGGGGGGGCAGCCTCAATGAGGAAGCCTTTGCTCACCACATGAGAAACAGCAGGAATTCCCTTCTTATTAAGCTCGAGTGCCTACTTTTCTTAACCTTCCATTCTCCTTGACAATGGATTCCTTGACTCAGGCTGCCTTGTTCAAAAATGCAGTTTTTGTTTCACTATTAAAAAAACATTTGCCCCCTGTTTAACACCTATCCAAAACTTGCCCACCAATCAGATCCCAAGGATTTCCTGCTTCTCAGCCCCAAAGTGTATAAGAATCTCTGCCTTTCTATTGTTCGGGGTCTTTCTTTCTTGAAAAGCAGGCATCCAATGGTCATTGCAATAAACACAGTTCTTCTCCTCAGTGTTGTGCTCTTGTCCTTGGCAAAAATTCCACGACAGTTTTGGTGTCAGCAGTGGGATCCAGTGATCTGCTCTGGTGAGTTCTGGCTACAATTGAGACCAGGTACCCACAGGATCCTTTGCGTCCCTTCCTCCCTTGAGTCAGCACTCCCCAGAGCGGCGCCTGGATCAGCCCCTGAGGAGAAAGTCAAAAGACTGCCAGGACAGCACCGGTAGGTAAGATTTGCAGATGGTTTAAGTTGCCACCAGGGTAGTTTTGTGCACCAGTAGGAGGTTGTATGCACGGTTTAGGTGGCAGTTGCTGGACCTGTCTCTCCCCTTCCAAGCGGGACTCAGACAGGGGCCAGAGGATTCCAAATGGCTCTGCCGGTTCCCCTTCCAAGCGGGATTCGCGGTGGGAGCAGCTCTGCCGGTTCCCCTCCCAAAGCAGGGTACGGCAGGAGCAAGAGAAAAGGGTTTGGGAAGAAGCAAAAGCCGGCCAGCATCGTGAGGGTGGGCCCAGCCGTGGCCCCACCCTGGACCTAAGTAGAGTAGTTGGATCCAGGTTGTCCACAGTTGTATGTGTTCATGTTGTTTGTGAGTCTGTGTGTTATTTGCGAGCTCATTTCTTGTCTCCTTTTTGTTGCTCCGTGCAGCCACACCTAGGATTTCCCAAGTGGATTTCTTAGAAAGCAAGGGTGTGGAGCAGCTCTTCCTTTCTCTCTTTTCTCTCTCTCTCCCCCCCCACCCAAAAAGAGGGGACTACTAAAAAAAAAATCAAACTGTCTCCAACTTGCAAAATAGTAACAAAAGCCTGAAGCAGCAAAATGAAAAGTTAAAGGAACAAGTCGCTGAGCTGAGGGCACCCTCTGAGCCATCTGCCCCACCTGTTCCTTTGTATCCCTCCATTCCCAAGATTTTGCCAACCACTCCCTGCTTCTCCAAGAATCCCCTAGATCCTTTAGATATACTCCCTGCTTACTATTTACGACTCAAGAGATAGCAGGGTTTTTTTTAAGCATGTCTGTGCCTGTATGTGTGTTTTGTTTGTCTTTCTGAACCATGAGATACAGTCACCCCTAAGTATCCCAGGGAGTTCTTTGAGGCCTCCTGCTCATTTCTGCTCCCAAACTTGTGTGTTTGTGTGTGTGTGTGTGTGTGTGTGTACGTTCCCCTTTCCCTCAGCTCTCCAGAATACAAGTAGGAAAATGAAATTTCTTTCCAAAGGATATTTTTAGACTTTGAGAACCTCCACCCCATAACCTTGGATTTTATTAAGTCTCAGCCCCTATAGCTAATACTCTAGCTGTAAATGTAGGGCTGCTCTTTCTCCTTAACTTTCCTCTTCTGATTTACGCCTTCCTTGCTGATTTCTTTGTGATTGCTTCACCCGCTCTTTCAGGCTCCTGGTGAAGACCCCATCCCACCTCTCCATGTTTTCTCTTGGACCTCTCTAGCTTTTGCCACCTTTGCACAAGCTCATCTCCATTTCCCACTCTCTGCCCCAAGTTGCTCCATAAATTCCTACTGAACTAAGCTAGCAAAAAGGAAAAGCCGCCACCAAGTACAACAATAGGCAATACAAATCTGAATAATCTTTAACCAAAGTTTCCCAAAACAAATATCTTCTACTGCAGCCACAGGACCATGGTTATCGTATTTAAACTTGCAAAGGAGGATGTGCTTGCTTCAATATAATAAGGCTGCTGGAAATAACAGCATCTCAGCTCTTGTATCATCTTTCCCCCTCTGAACCCTTTGTTAGGTGCAAAAAAGAGACCAAAGCAAACCAATCTGTCCTTTGCCTCCTAAATACTTTTCAAAAGTTTTCTTTACTCATTTTGTTTCTTGAGTCACTCACTGTTTTTTTTAATAGGACCTCCGTGCCTTTCCCCCAATTCTCTCTTCTCCTATGACTCTATTTTGATAGAATTTACTAAGTTCTCTAATCTCTTCAGGGTGACCTGCTAAGAATGCCTCTTTGGCAAAAGTCTCCTTGAGGCTTTATCTTTCCTCCTTTTCCCCATCACTCTGTGCTCACTATTGGGAAGGCTCTGGGTGCTACCATAGATGCCCAGTGGCCCCTGAGGCCCTGCTTCCACAGTTTGCTCCTTTGCGCACAAAGGTGGGCATAGGGGGCAAAAGGGTAGATGGAAGCTTATGTTTTATTCCAGGATGAGCAGTCCAAAAGGTCAGACACCACAAGATTGATCCTGATGAGCAGACCAAAATTCCCACATCCCCACCCCATGGCTTCCCAGATTGATGTGCGCCCTCCAGATGACTTCACTGTGGACCACTCCATGTAGTGGATACTTGACACCAGCTCCAGACCAGCCTTGCAGCTACTTCAAGTCCAAGACCAGATCTACATCAAGTTTTCAAGTAAAAGAATGTCCTCCAGTAGCTTCAGGTACTCAGGGAAAGCTGATGTCCCTTTCTGCACACTCCCACCCAAATGCTGGTAAGGATCAAAGAAGGAACAGCTAAAGTATTAGAGGCTAAACTATAAGTAAGACTGATTTGTTTTCTCTCCCCCATTTGGTTTCCTTTTTTTTTCTTTCCCATTGAAGGCAAGCGCTCCCATTTTTTGTAATCAGTGTCCCAAGTGTTCAAGCTGCCTTAATTAAACAATTGCAACACCAAGAAGGAGCCTCCCAATGTCATGGAGACATTATTCCTGTTTCCCCAGCCAGGTTGTTAGACTGGGCGAGTGCTTGCTGCTCATTCACTGGGTTGGCGCACAAGTCTAGAGGGAACACACTGGAAGCTGGGAGGAAAGGAAGAATGTGAGTTCTCCTTTTGCCTCCCCACCTAGCGCTCTAGCATAGGCGTGTGGTAACATCTGACTGCTGGGCCAGGGCTCTATGTCCGTCCATGCCAGGGGAGGGATTCATATGCTTCAGGTTGCCTCCAATAAAATGGCATGGAATTTTATATGATGAGCTCAGCCTGCAATATTATCATCATAACTTTGTGTTCAGTGTTTATTTTAGAACAAGTGGCATGTGATATAGCTACAAGGCAATTGGCTCCCTACACATAGAAATGCACTAGGCAAATAGTTTCCAGAATAGGTTAGTTTTAGACCAGATCCTTGCAGCCAAAGAAGAAATCCATTTTGCATCTACAAGATCCCAAAAGCTGCAAGAAGGCATGGACTGGACCCTTTGACTCCTGTGGGAAATCACACTGGTCACTGGAATCATCTGAGGCTTCACTTCAGTGGGACTCTGGAAGCACGGACTTGAGCTTTCTATCACCTTTTGAGCTGAAATGTGCAAGTTAACCAACTCTTCTAAGCCTCTCCCCAAAAGGAGAGACTTGTACTCCTTTTTCACATCCTGACCTGCCTCAACTAACTGCTCATCATACTTGACCACTTCAATATCTGGACTTCTGCCTCTAGTGCAACTTGACCTTGTGCCAAGAGGGACAGTGGTAGAAATTTATAAGTGAACTTCAGGGGGGAATTGAATTGGTTGCCAGAATTATGTCAGACGCTTCCCATTTGCAACTTTGGGGGGATGGGGTTTGGATTTTAGCACAAGAAACTGTTCAGGCATTCCTGCCTACATTTTGGGCGCTCTTGCATTCACAGATATTGGGGCAATTGTGAACAACTCTGACCCATGCAATCCCAACTTCACACACCCTTAATACCCCACTCAATACTGCCTTCTATACTCTGCTTTGCTATAATGCCAGCATCTATTTCAGAAATCACTTGTCCCACTCTGCATAACCCAGTCAGCCCTTTCCCCATAGCTGCCCATTTTGTTTTCTTTTTTATTTTCTCCCCTGCCCACAACACACTTACATCAGAATGGTTTGCACAATACTTCAGTTCCTTCACCAGCTGGGTTGGTGGCTAGCTCCCCAGTATCTCCCTTTTTGCCAAAAAGGCCCTTTTTTTTTCAATTGACATTTTCCTCCTCTTCCTTATCCTCCTTTGCTTTCTAATTACCTGTTTTTGCTCCCTCTGCACCAAAGTTTTGTGCAGGAAACCAAAAGACCTTTGGCTATTCCTATGAGTTGCTGCTAGAAGCAGTGAAAGGGGGGAATTGTGATGGAAAAATAATAAAATAAAGCTGGAAATTCTCTCCCTTCCCCCTTGCCAAATTGTTGTTGTTGTTGTTGTTATTTTGCCTTGGCAGTGTGTTTTCAGACTGATATTTTCAGTGCTTAACTTATTTCACAGATATTTCATAGTGAAAAAGTATTAATGAAAAGAACTTGGGAGGAAGCAGAAACTTTGTGTAAAGATTTCGGAGCACATCTTGCCAGTTTTACACAAGTCCTTGAAGAGGATTTTTTAAACAAACTTTTGAACACAATGTTTCATACGTAAGTCTTTGTGTTTAATATTGGATGAGGGTTTTTTTCCACAACTGAAAAAACAAAAGGATTATGTGATCTAGTTTCTTTATATACTTTAATATTTAATCCAACACAAATAGGGTATTTCCACTGTAATGATAATGTGTAATTAGGGAGGCCATCAGCATTTGCATCAAATTGTCAGTGCTTTCTGCATGTCTTGGCATTATACCCTGTTTAGAGGATGTTGCTTTTTTCTCTTTTTCCTTTATTCATGTGAGAAAATTGACATAATTATGCCACAGTGTATTTCTTAGACCTTTTTGATCCTCAGTACTTCTGTTGTGTTAGGATTCTTTTGGAATCCATTTTATTCACATATGAAATTTTAAGACAGAAGTTGCATGGATTCTTACTTTGTAAAGACAAGTCTGGAAAAGCAACTTGAATATACAAGAAAGATTTGGAGTATAATAATATCTGGAGGGTAAAACATTAAAGATTTCTGTCTCAACTGCAGCCTTCTGAAGCTGCCTTTCCTAACACTAGAGTTGTTTTCTTGCACACATTTATGCATATCCTGGTTTGCTGCTTACAGTATTCACCATATTTTTTCAAAAACCCAGAAAGAGGTGACTCAAACATTTCAACACAGCTCCTAGCATACAACCTGTTCTCGTTTAAGAAAAGATTAAAATGTGTGCATAAGTACTGGAAGGGTGGAAGATAAATCAAGATAAAATAGATAAATATAGTTTGCATTTATGTAATGGGGTTTGTCTCTTTTTAATCACAGTGATAATGAAAGACAATTCTGGATTGGATTTAACAAAAGGAATCCATTATCTAAAGGATCCTGGGAATGGTCTGATGGAACTCCCGTAAATATTCTTTTTTTTTTTTTACTCATTATCTTACAAAGTTAGCAATGTAGACAAGAAACTGGGTTGTGTTCAATTTGCCTTAGCGGCTTTCTCTCATGCAGCTAGCGTGAATGATTGCTCTGTAATTTGTAAAAATGACTTTGCGTGTCTTGTTTCAGTTCACTTACTAGTTTTAAGAATTACAGAACAATGTAGTGTTTTTGAAGTATATTGTCAAACTTCCTTATAGACGTAATGTGTTCTTGGGATCTTAAGTGCACAGTATTTTTTCTTGAAATAATTCCCTGAAGCAAAAAGTGTCTGTTCACTTTTTAAAAAACTACAAAATCTAGTACAGTTTTAACAGGAAAAAAAAAAGTACATACAAAAGATACCAAAGTTTTAGCATGGCACAGCATTCAGGCAATCAAATCCCTAATGCATTAACATATTTCTGCTTCAAGGCTTATAAAGTAATTGCTTAATGGGTCTACCTGAATGATAAACAAATAAAAAGGAACTGAATTGTCCATTTCACATAGCTTAAATGACTTCAGTGTGGCTGCCCCTTTTATTCCCTTCCTAATCTAATATTTGTTTAATAGTTCTTTTTCAGGTGATACTTATCAGCATATAATCTCTCCCAACTTGTAAATATAATGGTGTCAAATAGTTTTATTTTACCTGTGTAAATTCACCTCAGGATGATATGTTCCTGAAGCAAATTTACATAGGGTAGATAACACTCCCAGTATCTGGAACAGGATACTGGATACTCCCAGTATCTTTAACAGTTTTTCAGTCACTTTCCAGAGGACTTCCTGTCTAAGAATCGAAGAAGAAATTTGTGACTGTAACAATTCTAATTTTATAGCTGTCTTTCTTTAAGTTCCACTAATAGGATGACACCAGATATCAAGGTCAGAATTAGGATAAGGAATATAAGTTACTCTCTACCAAATTAGCTTGTGAATTTCAGAAGCCTTGTCATTTCATTGGCCTGTGTGAGTGTGTACTTTTTCATTGAGATTTTCTATATTTAATTGATTGTAGATCACTAAACCTTTCACTCAAATTAAACTACTTAAGTGGCATTTCCTTTGTTACAATAGGATAGAGGAACTTGTGTTGATCTCTCCTGAACACCCCTCCACACACACACACATACACTCACACTTCTCAGGGTTCTAGAATCTTCTGTAACAAGATGAGCTGTGATACAGAAAGGTGTGATAGATAGAAAGGAGTCATTAAAATTGGGAGCATTCGCTGGAAGTGCTTCTGACTGAAGAAGAGCCGCCACGGGGGATTCTTCTCATTATTCGTACATACACACTCCTTTTTACCAATAAAAATCTTCAGTTTGTGCTAAGTATTCATTCTATGGCCAGGTGTGTGTATTTCAATAAGCCATGTTTTCTTTATGGGATATTGAACAAGCCACAATTGGTTAGGTTCTCACAACATGCTATGCCATAGACCTTGCTATGTTGTGTGAATGGGTTCACATAACATACTAAGCCACAACCAAACAGATATATTATGTCTAATAGATGTTCCTGGTCAGCATCTTCAAAGATATTCAAACAGACTTTGTAATGTCAAAGTTAGAATGAAGATGGTAAGAAAAAAATTAGGAATTTCTTTTGCCATAAATAAACTTGCTAAAGGGGGAACAAACACTACATCAAAGCCTTTTCTTTTCTAATGTATTAAAGTTAGCCTCTGAATCATGCTTCAAATTTAACGCGTATTTCTGTGGCAGGTTTCATCTGCCTTTTTAGAGAAAGCTTCTGTTGAAGATAATGTGAGAAACTGTGCTGCATACAAAGCTAATGGAACCATTTTGCCACTGCATTGCAATTCAGAACGTGAATGGATATGCCAAATACCAAAAGGTAAGGAAGCATTTGAACAATATTTTGCAATATGTGGTTCCTAAAGTGATAGTTACTGTTTCATTAAGATGAGAAGCAATACTCAGTAGCAGAGGTACTCTGCTTGCATGAAGAAAGTCTCAGATTCAATTATCAGTACAGGTAGTCCGCACTTATCAACCACAATTGGAACTGGCAACTCCACTGCTAAGTGGAGCAGTCATTAAGCATGACGTCACATGACTCCATCAACTTACAACATCAGTTCCAGCTGCAGTCATTAAGTGAATCATGCACAGTCATTAAGCGCAACATCATGTGACCATGACTTGCAACTTCCTGCCAGCTTCTCCATTGACTTTGCTTGTCGGAAGCCAGCTGTGAAGGTCGCAAATGGCAAACGTCACCACAGGACGCTGCAGTGGTCATAAATGCCCGCCAGTTGCAAAGCGCCCAAATCGCAATCATGTGACCATGGGGACACTCTGACAGCCGCAATTTCAAGAACCTGTCATAAGTCTCCTTTTTCAACATTGTCATAACTTCAGATGATCACTGAACGAGTGGTGGGTAAGCAAGGACTACCTGTATCTCAAGTTAAAAAGAAGGATTCAGGAATTGGGGGATGAGAGAGACTACTCTTGGATTCCCTTGAGAGCTGTGGTCAGAATACACCAGTCTTACCTTACCAGCCCTCTGGGTTAGACAAAATGGGTATTGTAGAAGGAATCTGCTACCTGGGTCTGTGGCTTGATCCAGTATAGGACAGCTCCATTTGTTCATAGGTAATCCAGGTTGAAGGAAAGTTATCAGTTGGATGCTTCTTTACTCTTAATAACCATAGACTATTAGCTTTTATGAAATTAGTACCTGTGTATTTTACTTATTACTTTAGAATGTCTTATACTAATGAACATTAAGTAATGAATATCAGGAAAAAAGACACCAAACCAGAATATAATTAAATCATACTTTTATAGTGGCAAAAAGAAAAAGAAAAGAAAAATCTGCATGATATTCTTTAAACCAAAACATTATTTCTGTTTCAGGTGTGAAACCCAAGACTCCACAATGGTATATTAATGGTATGGGGCAAAACAGTTTTTTTTTTACGTACCGAAACAGTATGATTAAATGTATATATAATTATGTACAAGAAGTATCTTCCATTTTTTTCATCAAGACAGGCAGATTTCCTGTAGATGACTCATTAGATTTCATTTCAAAACCAAACCAAAAAAGAGCTTCTCCTATTATAGAAAGGACCTAGTAATCACAGCAAACAGAACAGCATTTCTACTAGAAGTGTGTCCTTCTCCACACACGATACTTAATTCAACCCAAAACACTAGTCGGTGGCATACAGGTGCACTTGTAGACAGATCGTTCGGGCAAGCAGTAACGCTAGGAAAAATGCTTTGAACAGAAAAATACTAAGGGCTTCTTTTAACAACTGTTTTTTCTTTCATGGAACTTTTTGTTCCATGAAGGTTTTGTTCTTAGCTTTTCTACCTGCATTTTGCCATTGAATTATGTAGCTGATTCAAATTTCCAATGAGAATAGTTTTACTTCTAGGGGAAGGGAAGAAGTGACTTTTGCCTATTCTTCTTCCCTGCATGTCCTCCAAAGAGTTGCTCAAGAAGATTGGTAGATCTACTAAAGGTTTGTGGACAAAGGCAGTAAACACTGCCTGGATAGACCCCTATCGCATTTTCAGTAAATTGCAATTGTTTCAGTCTAATGATACAAAAATGAAAAGGGAGAGAGGGAGGGAGGGTTAAGGAGGCCTAGTAGCTAAACTATAAATCATGATTTCAAAATGATAATGGCCATTTCACCCTAAGCAGTGGGCAGCTTCCTCTGATGCTACAGCGTGATTGGTAGCTTCCTAGTAAATCAGTTCTGTGACCAAAATGGACAGAGGTGATTCTCCCCACTTTTCTGTAGTTTTCGGTGCTTTTGCTGGATGGTAAGAATGAGAACTCTTTGCCTGCCAGAAGCTTCCTACTCTCATTAAAATCCCTTAAACCCTCTCCACCCCACCATCACCACACACACACACACACAAAAGCAAAAATACCACTGTTGAATATTGGCCATTTTGCTGCTAAATTTCTATAGTGTGATCTTGCAGTGCTTGGGTCACAGGTGGTTTCTCTGCATCGAGCCCAAATGTGCACTGCTGGTGGGTGTGGAGCATCTGAGAGTAATTGACTCTTCCTGTCACTGACTGTCTCTTCCAGGCACTGAAGACACACATTCCTTTGGGTTCCTAGGTTTGATTGGCAATGTCGAGGGAGATGTAATAAATGGTTGAGAACATTATAATCCTTGACGTATTTTAGCAGCACAGTAGACATGATGAAGTTGTTTATGTGCCTGGTACTTTACAGGGCAACATAAACAAACAAAACTTGCGGTTAGTCATGGAAGAAGGAAACAGATGGGGGCAAAGAAAGGGAGACAGGCTATCACAAGATTAGTATGAGGAATATATTATTCCTCAATATATTTCATTATAAAGAGCAAGCAGAATCACAATGACCTGTTAACTGTGCTTGTGTTCCATTGATATTAATGCAGAAGTTATTAATATGCTTACTTTTTTTCCACTGAAATCTGTCACTGTGAGAAAGATAATATTTAATTGTATATATTCTCAGAATGCACCATTGAGCAAATCATCTAAAAGTGGCTAGTTAAGTAATTTGTCAGTGTCATAATCTGAACATATACCAGAGAATCTGCAGTTGTTTCTGCGTATTAGGATCCACTCAAAGACATAATGCTCTGATTTCAGTGTAAAATATAGTTAGGGCTAAACCAACCATATTTAAATCCCATAGATTTCAGTGGGAGAAAATTAAGTATGTGAATAATTTCCACCTTAGTATTTATGGGATACAAGCACAGTTAACATGTCATTGTAATTCTTATTGCTCTTTATAATAAAAAATGGATCTGTTGGAGTCAGTTATGGGTAATAGTTATAAGAAAGGAATGGGAACTGTATGGCACACCAGATGTTGTTGGGCTCCAGTGTCCCACAGCCCTGCTCATCATGGATTAGAAATTATGGGAATTGAATCTTAGTATTATCTGGAGAGCCAGTTTCCCTTCTACTCTAAGGAAGACTTATAGTGTACGAAGCATTAATGGAATGATAATGATCTGTTGAACATGTCTAGTTCTTTAAAATTTAAATCTTTTAACTTTCAAGGATAAGTCAAATGTAGTTTAGTATCCATCCATCTACAGTATTAGGTTTGATAGTGTTGGATCTTGTAGAGCATTTGGTCTGTGATGTTCAGTTCAGTAGCAATAAAAATATGTAACCCATAGAAATGTTCTCATATTCAATAGATTATATCTAACTTAATTTTTAGGGTTACCATGGTTTTATTATCAAGGAGCAGAATACCTTTTATATGACAGCCCCTCAAACTGGGACAGTTTTCAGTTTGTGTGTGGTTGGCTCCGTGGGGATATAGCAACCATACATTCCTCTCAAGAACAAGAATTTATTCAAAACAGAATTAAAAAGGTAATACCTATACAATTATTTCCTAGGTTTTCACAACACAATCAGTTTTTTTCCCCCTTTTCATAGAGAGATAGAAATCTGTCTTTAAATTTCTTGTATAATTATAAGACACAATTTAAAATACCTTTTCTATTTAACAATAGCATCAAATTAGTGAAATACAGTTTTGTGGCTGCTTCGGACTGAGCCAAGTTAAAGGGTAACCTAATCTAGATAAAGTAAAAGCAGAGCTGATGGCCATGGAGAAATTATGTCAGTTGTTACATGTACAAAATGCCAATACAGTGGTACCTCGGGTTACGAACTTAATCCGTTCTCTGATTGCAACTCGAGTTGGTCGCAACGCGAGGTAAATTTTCCCATAAGGTTCAATGTAAATACGGTTAATGCGTTCCGCCCTCCAAATTTGGTCGCACCACGAGGCAAATTTCCCCCAAAACACACCACAAGCCTCACCGAACGTCTCCTTGCTACCGCGATCTCGCCCACAGGAAGACGCGACCGCGTGGCAGCAGGGCAAATGGCCGCGGATCCGGTTCATAGCTCGAGGCGGAGTTCGCATGTTGAGGTAAATTTTTGGGGCTGGAGCTGCTTGTATCTTGAAAAATTCGTAAGGAGGGGCGTTCGTAACCCGAGGTACCACTGTACGTTCTTTTTCCACAGACATAGGTTATCTGTGGTGTTTCTGGATTACAACCTATTTTTTTAAAGTTAAATTGCCACTGCAGTTTAAAATACCTCAATCCCGGCCATTCATGTGAATGTTGCAGCATTTTCACTCTTGTGCTTATCTAGATATTGCTTTGAATCATCAGCTTAGGCTACCTTGATAATTCTTTTTGGCTTTACTATTTTCAGAATCCTTTCAAAACATCGATTTCTATCTTTATCAGAGATGAGATAGATATCAGTAAGAATCTGAATCTTTTCTGCCACTGCACTACTGTGACCATAAAAATGTCCCTCCTTTTAGCTGGGGTGGCAGATATAAAAAAAGGCAGGACCTCCTACATTTTGAATAAATCTGCAGAAAAGGGAATTTCAGCAGTTGTAGCTTTTTTATGTGTGAATAATTAAATACACCTGCTCCAATTTTTTCTTCTGCAAAAGTATTAAAGGTGCAGGAGCCTTCTCCCCTTTCTATACTTGTATGTTCATCTATTTTTACATTTTAACCTCCTGAAAGTTAGTGAAATTCTTTTGTTTCAGCAGAGCATTAGGGAAGGAGGAGGATTCCCTGATTAAGTCAGGTTGCTATTCTGTTTATCCTTTTGCTATTGTGTTATATTTTGTTTGATTGCTTTTTAAATTCAGATCAGCAAATCCTTATGGTAATAATAAGAATGTTTGGCAGGATATACATTTCAAAATGAATTGAATAAAGTATTAGATACTGTTTCTTACAAAAGACCATGTTTATCTGAAGATAACAGCCCCACTGTGTTTTTAGGAAGGATTTCACCTTAGTTTCAATTCTTTGTGTTTTTGCTCAACACCATGTAGTAGTTTTTGCAATTTTGGGTACTATTGTGTACTTATAAATTACCTTCATGTAATCATTAAGCAATAAGAACTACTGAATATATTATTTCTTCTATTTACTTATTTAATGGTATTTATAATCCACCCCATTCCTCAAGGACTCTGGGCAGCTAACAAAAAGTTAAAACCAGGTTAATAGGAATTATCCATAAACATCAATAAAAAACCAATAACCACACAAACTATAATACTTCTGAATTACCATCCACAGATGTCATATCAATACATAATCACTTAATATAACATGAAGTGAATGGTAAATAGCATACAAATATATGAGATAAACTGATCTCATATATTTTGTGACCTAACTTCACATTTAGGCTTCAGTTATTTAGATTTATCTGGGAATAAGTCACACTGAACTCAGTGGAATTTATTTCTGAGTAGACATGCATATTTTGCTGTCAGTAATTCATAATTGTTGTTGTTTTTCAATTATTTTTATCATTCTTGTCTAAACACATTAGTTGGCATACATGACATATAAGCCATTTAAAAACATGCCAAGAAAGAAATCCACATAATACTTTTTAAATGTATATATTTTACAGATTTCGAAAAAAAGTAGCAACTGGTGGATTGCATTGCGTTCAGAATTACCCAGTGAAGAATTTCGGTAAGGTTGTCATATATATTTTGTTTTCTCTGCCCAATCTTAGAAATTACCTTTCATTTTAATATAAAAACAACAAGGCCTGGACCCAATTGCAACTATTTCCTATACAGCTGTGTTTATAATATAGAAGATAGCATGTTTCTCTTACCTTTTCTTTCTGGCAAAAGTAAGGGTTGTAAAACAGATTTTCTTTTGATGAAAGGATTTTTCAGTTTCCCCCCTATTTATATACTTTGGAATGTATAGAAATAGATGCAATTAGATTCAGGTTCAGAAAAGTTAACAGTACTATATATTGGAATGGAATTTGTGAATGGTAATCTTTATTGCTTCCCCTGATCTATTCATTTACTTACCCTTTTACAGTGCCCAAAGATTTAAATTCCATAATACTTAATGGTGCTTACTTCTAAGAAAGTTCATACAAGATTACAGTCTTGATAAGTAGTGATTCATTAATGCTAAATGTACCATTAATGAACACCCCAAATGAAGAACGAATGAAGAAATACTTGCTGTTGTTAAATATTCATTGTGTTTATGTATTTCCTATGTTAAATGCAATTCAAGTGGTATATATATGTTCCTTCAGATAATCTCCTATCCAGACATTACAAATGAACAGATCTCAATTTCTGAAATGTTTTAATATACTTTTAGTTTTAAATTATTTTAACCTGATTTATATAACTTTGTATTTTTTTAAAAAGTCACATGAAAATGCGCTCTCAATGTATGGTATTTGTACTAACTTTTCTCTAGTTTTACAATCAATTTTACAATCAGTTTTTCTCACTGTAATGCATTTTTAAAGCACTTTTCCTGATTAATTTTTTCACTACTTCACCCAAAATGCACATTTTTATGTATAGTTTTGAATTGCAAGCTAATTAGCAGTGCTTAGGAAAATGTAGATTTTAGCATATAACTCTGTTTCAGTGTGCATATAGGAATGAGAAATGCAGATTAGATAAGTTCTTCCCGAAATGGAAAGGGCTTATGGTCCTGGGGGATTTCAGTCTGCCTTCCTTGGGAGCAGGGTCTGAGGTGGCTCAGAAGTTCATGGCCTCCATGTCAGCCACGGGCCTATCCCAGGTCATCCAGAGCCCGACACAGGACAGTGGTCAAACACCTGATCTGGTTTTCCTGTCGGAGCAGTGGAAAGTGATGTGAAATTCGGGGAGCTCTCTGTGACTCCCTCGTCATGGTCGGATCATGCTCTGGTAACCATGAGATTCTCTGGCACTGCCCCTTACTGCAGGGAGGCAGGACCTATTAGATCGGTCTGCCTCCAATGACTGATGGACGCACAAGGGTTCCAGAGGGAGCTGGGGGTTGTTCCTGAGGGTCTGCTGCGCAGTCTGACAGAAGCCTTAATCACCGCTTGGAATGAGAGGGTGACTGTGGCCTTGGATTGGATTGTGCTCATGCGACCTCTCCCTCCCTGTGGATCCTTTTGCTGTCCATGATTTACAGAGGAGCTGAGGGAAATGAAACGGGAGAAGAGACATCTAGAGCACCAATGGAAGTCAGTGAAGGATGAACTTGACCAAACATGGCTAAGAGCCACTGTTAAGGCCTAGCTTACAGCAGTAAGGGCAGCGAAGTGACAGTACTTCTCTGCCCTTATTGTGTCCAAAGATTGCCATCTGGCCACCTTGTTTGGGGTGATCTGAGTCCTTTGAGCAAGGGAAACCTGGAGATTCACCTGTAAGGCTAGGAGGAAGAATTTCCAGAGCATCTGTTGGACAAAATCACTCAAATTCATTCCCAGTTAGACTCCAGCTTTGGTAGAGGACCGGTGGAGATGCCTGGGGCACAGTCTTGCCTTATTATATGGGAATGGTTTGAACCAGTTGGGCCTGAGGAAGTGGACAGGTCCTTATGATTGTGAGCTCAGCCACCTGCTCCTTAGATCCATGCCCCTTCTGGCTGGTTGCACCCATTCCTGGATCAGCTCACAGTTACCCATGCCCTAGTCACCTCCTGTATGGAGTATTGTTAATACTCTTTACGTGGGACTGCCCTTGAAGAGTATCCAGAAGCTTTAACTGGTGCAAAATGCAGCAGCATGGACAGTTATGTGTGCCCCTAAGAGGACACACGTTATACCTCTGCTTCATGAGCTGCATTGGTTGCCAGTTTGCTTCTGGGTCCAATTCAAGGTGCTGTTTTTGACCTTTAAAGCACAACATGGTATTTGGCCAGGTTCCAGATTATATCTACCTGTCCTATCAGGTCCGGCAGGAGAGGCATGTCGCAGGTCCCGTCTGTGAAAGAGTTCCATCTGACGGGACCTAGGAGATGAGCCTTTTCTGCCGTGGCCCCTGCCCTCTGGAACATCATCCCTCCCAAGGTAAGATTAGTCCCAACCCTTATTGCCCTCCAGAAAGCCCTTAAAACGTGGTTTTTTCAACAGGCCTGGGCCCTGGTGGTAGGGAGCCCATGTGTTGGCTACATTATGTGTGATTTTCTCCCTCTTGTGGTTTTGGTTTTATCTATGTTTACTGTTTTAATTGTTTTTAATTGGTTTTGTAGTAGTTTTAATAGTAGGTTTTATTGTACCTGCCCAGAGTCACTTTGTGTGAGATGGGCAGCCATATAAATTTGACAAATAAATAAATAATAAAATGAGAACCAAACACATTCCTATTGCTACCAGACAGATATTTGTTTAGCTCTAGCAAGGTGCCTGCATTATGTGATCTTAAACAATTCCAAAACCCCTTTGTAATAACTAAATACTATCTAAATTTTGTTCACAGATGGACAGATGGATCATTGTTACTGTACCAGAACTGGGCAGGAGATAAAGAGAGACTAAAGCCAACTCAAGGGCCAAAATGTGCTTTTATTTCTTCCCAGACAGGTATATGTTGTATGTGGTCCTTATTATTTTATGAAACATTTGGTAAAGTTCCATAAATTCATTATGTTATTTTATTCCAAATCATCTTTGCCTATTGGCCTAGATAAGAATCCTTCTAACAGTATTGCAATGTTTGAAAGGCACTGAAAACCTGGTTTTTCCACCAGACATTTGCCCAGGCTGTTGGGTGAGCCTGTCATGGTGTTGTAGTGTATGTTTTTGAGTCACTCCAAGTTTGGTATGCTATTTTTTTAAATTTTAAATTGTTCTTTTTGACTATTGGTTATTTTTGATTGATAATTGCACAGAGTTGCACGTTAAGGGGGTGGCCATATAAATTTAAATAAATAAATATTTAATTGAAATTATCATGAAAAGTATTTCCAGATTGTGCAATTTTTTATTATGGAGAACATTTCTTAGCTTTATGATGTATGCATTTCAATCAGTGTCCTGTTTTTCTGCACTGGGGAGTTTTTTATTTGGTTGTTCTTAACACAAGAGCTTCATTTATCATCCAGATCTCTACCTGTTAACGAAAGTTATCAGCTTGTGTGTGTATTGTGTGTGTGTATCTATGTTGTACTACAGTAAATACTTGCGTAATGGCTGCTAGGAGTCTTTGAATATATTTTTATTTATATCAAATTTGTCACCGCTCATCTTGTTGAAACAACTCTGGGCAGATATCATGCTCCAGATACTTAATTTTAACAAGAATGCCTTGCTGTCTTTTATAGTACTGAGTATGACATGAGAAATTATTTCCCTGCAATAATGTTGCCTGCACTTGGAATTGTAAACATCCCCTTTCTCTTGTTGTTCTTGTGCTTCATCCAAATCTGCCTTGGAGGATCCCTGCGAAGTAAATTTAAGGCCGTTCCAATCCAATTAGCCAAGGGGGAGGGGTGCTCAGCATTCAGTTCCCACAAATCATATTGGACATTATTTGATTAAAACATTGATTGCTTTTATTTCATACTGTACAGCAGGAGGAACCCAGGAAGTAATACAAGTAGTATTGTCCATATGGAATGGATCATTGTTTTTTGCCAGAAGCATGTTTGAACTTTTAAGGATATATTCTGGGTGCATCATCCAATGGCTGTCAAAGCCAACTAGTCCTCCAGATGCTCTCTCTCTCTGCCATTCCTGTGGAACCTTTGGGTGGCCCAAAGGCGTTACTTGAAATAGACGTGATGCTGGAGGTTTCTGCTTTGCTTTGCTTTGCAGTATGCCAGCTTCGTGTTCAGCTCTTTTTGTTCAATATAATATTTTTTAAAAGTTAGGACTTTCTGTGAATTGTTTTAGCCCATCATGTGGTCTAATGTTGCAAAGAGTTTTACACAATATGAATTGCAGCTTGTGGTTTGTTTTTACTTCATTCTTCTCTACTTTACTGAACTGAGAGCACAGTTAGTTATTGACAGGTAATTTTATGAAACTCCAATTCTTATAGTGCCATCCTCACACTTGGAGAAGTTATGTTTACACCTTTGTAATGCATTAACTGCAAAAAAGTGCTTCCTGGAATAAATTCAAAGATGCTGAAGGTTAGCAGATACAAAACATTCAGAGACTGGGAAATATGCATCTTGAAAGATGGTCAGGAAATGTAATACAGGTGGTCCTTGCTTACCGACCACTCATTCAGTGACTGTTCAAAGTTTTGATGGCGCTGAATGAGTGGTACTTATGACTGGTCCTTGAAGTTGCAGCACCCCCATAGTCACATGATTGCCATTTGCAATCATCCCTGCTAGCTTCCCACAAGCAAAATCAATGGGGAAGCTGGCAGGGAAGGTCACAAGTCACTCTAGTAAATGCCCCCCCCACCTGCCATCCTGCACTCATGCTGACCCGTGGCCTCCTTCCCCTGGCCTCCCTCCGCTCGCACCAAGCCACAGCACCCGTCCCCCATCTTACATATGGCCTGTGGCAAGCCTCCCAGGACCTCCCCCCCTGCAGTACCCCCATGCTTCTTACCTGGGACTCGCTCCACTTCCTGCTTAATGATTTGTTACGACAGCAACCTGGACTGCCCAGGATTGCAGTCACTAAGTGATGCAATCATGTGATGTCCTGCTTTATGACTGCATTGCTTAGCTACAGCAATCCAGGTCCCAATTGCCATCGTAACCCAAGGAGTACTTCTATGTTAATTTAAATAAATAATGAGTCATCTTACATTTTCACTGACTGTTATGGGAGTATGGCTTATTACATTTGAAGCTGTATGGCTTATTACATTTGAGAATACACTTCTCAAAAATCGTTGCCCATAAATTATAACTTATTTAATTATATAGGAAATATACTTAATTGGTAAGTGTTATTATGCCTTATTTACAGTGTAATTTTAGTTTTATTAATTACGTTATTGCATCTCTTAGGACAATGGGGCGTTGCAAATTGTACCATTTCTCTACCTTGTATCTGCAAACGTACAAATATACAGATTACTGAGAGAGAAATTCTGAAAGAAGAACATCAAGGAACATGTCCTAAAGGATGGCTGTACTTTGGATTCAAGGTACTTGCTGGTTTAAAGAAAAACCTTCTAGAGCTTCTAACCCTAATCTTAACCTGAACTGCAGTCATTGAGCCAAGAATGGACTACTAGTCCAAAAAACCACCTCTTTAAAAAATACATATCTACTTCATTCTAAAGTGACAATTTAATGTTACTGTGAAAATCCCAGATGATAAAATGTGATTCTCATTGTGTCCTAAACCTCAATAGCAAGAAAGCATGCATGGATGAACTGTAGAGATGCTGCTATCCCTAATCTCAAGGGATAAAAATGGCTGTTTGTACTTAATGGCTATACTTAAAACAACCTTGTATTTAAGGAATCCTATCTTTGCTTACGATACAAATAGACTTATCTGAACAAACATCTGGAAGCTGCATTTGTTAAAGTTTACCATTGTTTGACCCAGAAAACCCAAAACTATAGCTAAATATCCTGATTTCTTTAGATGCTATTAAACATAATTTTCCAGTTAAGATATAATGAGAAACTATAAATAAACAAACTCATACAAATAGAAAAATAACATAGGATGCAAGAAGTTCATTGGATAGAAGATTTATTTGTTTATCAGTACAGTCTTTCACAGCCAGTATCAATCCAATGGTGATGAGATTCTGGGCTCATAATCTTGGCCTAATTATCTGATACCCTGACATTTCACCAGCAACTGTGGCTGGCATCTTCAGAGGCAAACTAATCTGCTCCATAGTATGCTTCTTAGCAGCTCATAGACAACTGAGCAGGAACTCTGAGCTCTTGTATTTGTAACCAAACTAATCTCTATTTGGACCATGTCACTAGAATTCTGCAAAGCCAATTTCCGATTGGTTCTTCATCCAGGTGAATTTGTAATTGGTCTGATTTGAAAAAGTTCCAAAGGAGCTAATTTTTGATTCCTCAAAACAGGCTACTACTTATTATTCTTTCAGGTGAGACTGTTGTAGATTCTACATGGTATTGGTAAATTAAGGGCTGTTTTATTTTGGTGTCATGTAAAACCAGAAACCAAGCTTTGTTAACCTTCAAACTCTTCCTTCTTGTGGCGTATTTATAAATCTCAGTAGCTTCTCTGTGTAGTTTGCATGATGATTTGACATGATTGCTAGTACTTGCGTGTCTTTATATTGAATCTTATGCCCATTATGTAGCAGCACATGCTCAGCTACCACTGATTTTTCAAGTTGTCCTAGCCAGTAATATCTTTCATGTTCTTTTAGTTCAGTCTTAATACTGTGTTTTTTAGTTCCAGTATATAACTGCCTGCAGCTGCAAGATACGCAATAAACCCCTGATGATGATAGTGGAATTCTCCCATCCTTAGGTGATCAAAGCATTTTTTGGATTTTTCTTGTTGGTTTGTAGATAGTCTTAAAGTTGCATTTCTCCAGTAATTTTCCAAGTTGGTCTGTAATCTTCTCAGTATAAGGGAGAAATACCTTTCCTACTAGGGGTGGTTTGTCAATAGCTCACTAGATGGATGGATACATAGATATTTTTATTGCTGGATTGCATCAGTTATCTATAAAGTATTGTCAAGGTATTTCAACTCATTGGATAATCTTTCAGGCTCACAAATACATCTAGGCGTTTATTTTTTTCAGTCGGTAAGGCTGAAATGGAGACCACAAATTACCTAGCACACAGACTCAGAGGTAATCTCCCTGGGGATATATTGGATGAGATTACCAACCCAATGTGTGTGCCATTTTTTTTTTTTTTTTGTATTCTTCAGCTAAAGATTTTGACTGGGTTCTCATTGTGTGGTGCTAACCATAATTGACTTGTTTAGTTTTAGTTTAGTGCATGCAGTGAACCCTGTCATTGTGGCTTGTAACCCATGGTTTATGATTTAGAGTGTTATGTGCATCTAACCAATTAAAGAGACCAGTCACAGTTGCTGACAAAATGTTAAGATACCAGATAATTAGACCATGGTCTATTAGCCCAGAGGCTCATCATTGAATGTGTTTATTAGATTTATATCCTGCCTTTTTATTTTGTACAACTGAAGGGAACATACATAATGTTCCCTCCTCCAGTTTTCCCCACAAGAAGTCTGTGAAGTATCATTTGAACACTAAAAAAAGAACATCTGCTTAGAATCTATAATCAAATAATTGTAGATGATCCTGAAAGCAAGGCAAGGATGTAGAGTAATATAATTATTCTTTGCTAAATCCAACAAGATATATATAAGTGTCCAGGTGTGGTAATGCTGTGCTAAACTATGCTGGATCCTTTTTCATTTCCATTAATTATCTCCAATTTTTACCTGTTGTTATGTAGGTTATATTCAAAAGAGCAATAGAGACTTTAGATTTTAGTTGGTCCTTGGCATTTTACCATTCTGGTGAATGCAAATTTTGTCATTTGACATAATAGATGATTAATGAAAGTGGATGTGCATCTGTTAGGATCATTAGTAAATGAAAATTCAAACTTATTTTTTGATGTAAACTAGTTTGGAATAATTTTTTATTAAGGTTAATACTAAAGTAAGTGAAAATAAATGTGATCCCATTTTCCTTTGCCTTTTCACATCTGCCTTTATGGTCTTAGAGATAGCAGTTAATAGTACCATATAAATGACAGCCAACAGCAGCTATCCAACAAACCTAGCCAAGTTCTCTTCTGTTCTTACTACATCCTCCCAGGAGCTCTACTTAATTCCCTTGTCTCCATCTATCAGTATCCAACAGAAGTTTCTGTTGAAACGAAAATGGCCTCTTTTTTAAAATTCTCTGACTGTCTTCCTGAGTGTTCTCAATTGTCCATTATATTTATAAATTGTAGTTTATTTTATGTTTTGTTTTCTCTTTTCCAATTAATGTGCTAACCTGTGTGGTCTATCACTTCTTTTAACTCAGCTTCTTCATTCTTTCCAATCTTACCCTTATCCAGTCTTGGAAATAAAAATTTGTCTGGGTGGCTCGTGACTATCCTGAAATTTCCAATTCAATCCTTCTCTCTGTAAATAGTGTTTCCTGGTGCAGATTCCAAAGAATCCAGGCCATTTGAAAAGTTGGTATTCTGCTCAAAAAATCTGCAGCTACTATGATGCATCACTTGCTTCAGTTGAAAATGAAGTTGAACAAGGTACCATACTATGTTACACCTTTATCAAAACATGTTATAAATATATGTTTCTTATGAATATTGCATATTTTATGAGTAGGATCACATCTATAACCTACTTATATTTAAGGCATTTGGTCTTAAATGCAATGAGGTTTTGTAGGACTTAATAGCTCTTCCATATGTATTGGACATGAGTAAAAGTGAGAGGATCCAGAATAGGACTACTTAAATGCTTGCCTGAGTTTTCTATTGTGGATTTATGCCCTGCAATTGAACATTTATTACCCTTTATAGAAGACTCGATATAATTTTCTATCAGAAAAAAAACAAAAGACTAGATCAGATAACTTTACTACTGTAGTTGTAACTGGCTGTAAAATACCATTGCTCAACATTTAGATAGAGCCAAAAGTATTTCATTGCAGCTATAAATTGATTTTAACTACAGAAGAAGAAAGTAATGCTGTAAAACACATGTATATTTGCATTTTATAGGGTTATTTAACATTGGATAAATTCCTGCCTCTTTGGACTAGGAAGATCTAAACCCATTTCCTGAGATTTAAGACCTCCCCTTGATAACCATCACAGCTGAAACCATTTCCTGAGACCTGAAGCTTAATATCCATTTTTCTTCTCTAACTTGGAAAGCATAGCAGCGTTTCCATAGAATTCCTTAAGAACTTTGCAGGCAGTGACACTAAATAAAACACTAGAAAGACAAATAGTGTGGAAGTAGTATGGAAATAGTACTTGAAATAGTATGGAAGTCCTAATTTGAGGTGGTTTGGTCATGTAGAGAGAATGAATGAGGATCAAATCTATCTGTCTGTCTGTCTGTCTGTCTGTCTATCTATCTTGCATAATATTGCTTACCTTTGATATGTATGTATGTAGACATGTATGTTTGAGGTTCTTCAGTAGTCATTCTCTCTTGGCAGTTAGGAATGGAAGTTCTGACAGAACGAGGCTTTGGTAGCTGTCTTTTCAGACTGATAAGAAACCATTATATTCTGGAATTCCCCCAAGGTTGTATCAGTCTGCATTTCTTACTTTTCATCTCCAAATAATTTCAGTAACTATTAATTTAAAAATAATCGTTTAGCAGACATTAAGTTTCTGAATTCTAGTTTTCTTTTCTAGCTTTCATTGCAATGAACCTGTTTGGACATAAATCTAGTGTCTGGATTGGTCTGCAAAGTGATAATTACGAAAAATGGCTTAATGGACAGGAAGTAGAATATGCCAACTGGTGTCCAGCACAAGTAAGGCAATGTAGTCTTACTTTTTTTGTACCTTTTCCAGTAACTGTATTTGTAATGAACATATTTCCTATATAGATAGAAGGGATGAGGGGGGAATTTGGAGAAAATGTGAAAACAGAAACCTCTTTCCTAGAGAAGATATTAACTAGGAATAACCAAGTTATGCAAAGTGTCCATTAAAAATGGTAAAGATAAAGATGCTCTTGAGTTGAGCTCATCTGCTAAGTGTTATGGAAATAGTCTGCCTTCTTCTGGGATTTTTTTTTTTTTAGTTCCCAGTCTAGCCAACAGTCTAAAAGGTATTTGCCCCATTCATTATTAATCATATCCAATATCCAACTCTGGTGCTCTGCAAAATGTATTAATGCAAACAAAGCATATCCAAAGTATTAAAGCAGTTACATCATTTGCAGAGTTCACAGGACTATTTCAAAGGATGTTCCTAGTTGTCTGAGCATGTGCAACACATCAGTGAGGTGCAATTACTGGGCTTGCATACACATGCAGAGGAAGATGGGAGCACCTTTCAAAGCAGCCATATGAGTCTTACAAATGATGTAGCTCCTTTAAAGTTTCTGTGAGACATGCTTTGTTCAATGTAAGGAGCTTTGTGAAGTACATCTTTTGAATGCTTTGTACAATCATAGATTACTGAACTATCTATAAGTTACGGGGGGGGGAAAACTCCATTTGAGTTTGGATGGCACTATGAAAGGGACAAAAATGAATTTGGTAGTTCAGTTCTAACGTAAACAAATGTTGGGGAAAGAAGAAAATCATAATTAGAATTGTGGGATCTTGTTGATAGATTCTGCATTCCAAAGATTATTTAATGAATTCAGCAGTAAAGTTATTGCTGTTCCTTGATGGCTCTCCCATTCATTATTGAAACATGAACTGTGTCAGTGAAAGGAAATTATATGCAGTGTATAGTCTTGGATTAACCTAAGATCATTCCAAGAAGGAGAACTCAGAGGAAATATAGTACTGAGACTACAAAATCCCAAGAAAATTATTGCTGCAAACTGTATCTCTCTCTCAAAAAAAAAGCTTGAATGGAAAATGTTTATGGGTGAACTCTGGCATTCATTTAATTAAATATTTCCTACCTTCTATCAAGTGTTTCTAATAACAGAGGATACAGTGTATTCTTTACCAAAGTCAACAATAAGCACAAGAGTGTGTTTACTTCCTGAGCGGTATATATGGAAAGAGAAGGACATGTGAGATGGGCATACGTTGTACAGTCCTGTGGCTGAAAAGAAGCATCAGTGAATTCTCTTCCCCTATGTGGTCCCAGCTACCAGGGTTCTTCAAGTCATCCCAGATTTACTCCACCAGGGTTCTTCGTGTGCTTAAAGCAGAGAAACTGCTTTAAATATTCAGTTTAATGTGTTCCCAATAGTACACACTCTTGGAAGGTTCTGGGGTCTGCTATTGGCTGGGCTCATGCACTGAGCTAAGGTATAATTTGTTTTAATAATTTGAGCAAGCCATATTGGTCACATTCATACTTACTGCTAATCTTTTATCACAACGGCACTAAGGAAGTTGCTTATAATGATATTTAATCATTAGAGTTACATATCTGCCTTATCTCCAGAAGGGCAAGTGACAGGTATATTTCTGAGTAACTTCCCAACAGCAGTATTTTAGGGCATAGGTTTGGGAAATTTACAATCACTGACCTAAAGTTACCCAGTGAACTTTCATGGTTCAAAGTGGACTAGAATCTGGGTCTTCATGATCCTAGGCCACTACTTCAATTATTCCTGTACCATGGTCTCTTCATAGCCTGTTGACAATCCATTGACTTGTGCTATGGAGACAGGCATTCTCTAACACCACAGTGTGGCAAAAACTCATGGAGATTAGGTGGGCTCTTACTATGAAATGTTTTCACCATATATTAAAGTTATAATTATTTGTCAGAGTTTTCCCCTGATTTTCTGTCTTCTCTTGATCTTCTGTTTCCCTTTTCCCTAAATGCTCTAATAATTGTGTATTATTTTTATTTTATAATTTTTGGTACTTTATATATTTTATAATTTGCTAAAATAAACTTCTTAGATATTTACTTTAATGAAAACTGTTATATAAATCTAATAATAATATAATATCAATAACATTTCAGTATATGGCTATAGAAGTCGTATACTTCAAAAGCAGGTGGACTTTATTATCTTAAAAACAAAAAACTTATCACAATTTGCAGAATACATCCTGTTTCACTTATCACATGGATTGCTAATAATAGCAAGAGAAGGAAGTATTACAAGCTGTTAAACAGCATTTATTGTGCATAAGAGGCAACATTAGCAAACTCAGGAAACTAGGACTAGATTAAATAAATATATATATAATAAACCATAAGATTTATTATCTATGTGTTTATTTACTCTATTTCTATATCACATTCCTATACTAAAATATTTTAGTGTGTTTTAGTGAGATTTTAAACTTTTTTTTTTCTAAAAATACTATAGAAGATAGAAAACTAATGAAAATGTGCAGTGTGGCTAGTAACACTGCATATTAATTGTTGGAAAGGCAATGAATTGGGGAACCAGAAAGCTAGGAGGAGGGGGAATGAAAAGGTACAGCCCACAATACAGTGTTTTGTGGCATTTCCCACTTTTCTTTTATATATACTCTGATTATCATTTTTATTAAAAATGGCTAGGGAAAAAATCCTGTCTGTTTCTTTTACCACTGATTTCTATCATGATATATTAATTTCAGAATCATTACATTGCTGATACTGAAAAAAAAGTCGCACTATGTACTTCAATACTAAATAATCCAAGTTTCTTTTTAACGGGGAAGTGGTACCTCGAAAACTGTGGGAACAAAAATGGGTTTGTCTGCCAGAAAGCTCAAGGTAAATTGCTATATCCTTATTTATATAAAAATGTGCTAAGCTTCATAATCTAATTTACTAATCTCTTGTGTTGTGTGAAATCTACTGCATAAATGATCCACCCAGCAATTATCCTTGATCTAAAGCTACACAGGGCTCCAGTTCACAAAAGGAGGTCTGCTTTAAGAAAACGAACACTTCTATTTCAATGTGAGATGCTTTGTGCAGGTATATGTGCCAAGGGGTTTCCTTTACAGACAGAATGGATAATACCTACTTCTGGGATGGGCCATTTTTGTGTGGTTGGAGCTGCTAGTTCAATATATTCTCTGACTCCGTGATGAGAAATTGGCAGCTGCTGAATGTTATACTTTGGTGAATGGTGATAACGGATGAACCAGTTTTGGGGAAAATTATGCAAAATTCTGAATGACTGCAGTCTAGGGGAAAAAAATATTCTGCTTGATGATATGAAAGGATGGATGAAAATGAGACAAGCGGGTACAGAAAAACTAAAAGAGTCATGACATCTTTCTGCAAATTGGAATGCCTACCTATGGTTTATAGGCAGTTGTTTACAGATTAAAGATAAGAGAACAGTGAATATGGCAGCTGGATAAGTTTGAACACCTTTCTAGGTGATTTGGTACTATAGGTATAACCTCAGTTGTAACCTTCAAAGTACAGGTAGTCCTCAGGTTACGACAGTATTTGGGACTGGAATTTCCATCGCTAAGTGATGCAGTCATAAGGCGTGATGTCACGTGACAGCATTGCATAGCAACAACAATCCTGGTAGTTTGGGTTGCTATCGTAACCCAGAGACCGTGCAGGTCGTTAAGAGAGGACCTCATGTGGCCAAAGTCCTGGGCAAGCAGGCCGGTGGGTGAGATCTGCAGGCGGGTGGGTAAGTGCCATGGATGGGCACTGCTGAGCACAGGCAGGCCACTGGGGGCCACAGATGGGCCATTGGAGGGCGCGGGCATGCACAACTGAGCTCGGGCAGGCCAGTGGGGGCCATGGGCAGGTGCTACAGAGCGCAGGTGCTACAGAGTGCAGGCGGGTGGGGGCACTCTTCCACAAGCTTCTCATGTTATTCAGCAGATCTGGAGAATACCAGTTTGGGAAAGTTGGCTAGCACTAGTACTCATCTACCTCATGGTTTATTTTATTTTTTGTATACGCTTTAATAGTTTACAATACTTGTCACTTATATTTCTTTCAGAGATGGCTACACCTTGTTTGAAAACTTTTAATTTCTTAACTTTAGATATTGAATTGGAAAGCTTTTTAATTTTTTTTTTTCAAATTACTCTTGATCTTCTCTATCATAGATACTTCCAGACATATCATCGATCCTTTGGTGATGTACCCAATACCAGATACTTTAGAGTATGCAAATAGGACATATACATTGATCAATGGCAGTATGACTTGGTACATGGCTTCACAAATGTGCAAAAAAATTGGGACTGAATTGGTCAGCATTACAGACTACTACCACCAAGCTTTCCTTACTGTAATGATAAATCGAGTGGGTTATGCTCACTGGATTGGATTGCTCACTTCAGATGTAGGTATTTAAAATCTTTGTCCAATTGGTATAGTTTATTAAGTGCATTCAAATTTCATTTGTCAGAAGATGAACTAAAGATATCCAATGAGTGTATACAAAAATACTTTGGAGTTTAACTCTTCATGAATTTAACCCAGTGAAGATAATGTTTAAGGCAAGAATAAGCATAGGATAGAAGTATTTCCTAACAATGTAACACTGTGACACAGTAGTAGAAATATAAAATTGTAGGCTCAGAGCGTTCATATTTTATCCTAGAGTGGAATTCGGTTAATGAAGGTTATAATGATAAAGCTAGAATGGGTGTTCTGTTTGCCCTCCCTTGTGGAGGGCAAAGGAGGGTTAAGGTTAGGGTTAAGGGTTTTTTCCTCCTGTTCCAATTACATTGACCACTAGGAGGCACAACATGACTGGTTTCACCCTCTTTGGAATTCATCAGACATGAATGCCATTCTGAGAGCTTCTCTATATCCCTTCCCTTGAACCCCGTACAATTAACAGTTGGCTACCAACATCTGATGTGTCCCAAAGAGGATGAAACTGATCATATGGTACCTCTGGCTGGCCAGTGTAACTGAAAACACCACACAGGATATATGCTATGTAAAAATAGAGAAATTCCACTACCACCCCCAGAGGGTGGATGTAAATCATGTAAAACCCCGTACATAGGGACATGTCATAATGTAACATCTGTATATCTCTGCTTGTGGACTGTATATACCATTCTGAGAGCTCCTCCATCCAGCTCCTTCAGGATGTCTCTAATGCTCAGGAGTACCTTTAGGATAACAGAAGGATTTGCAGGCAGAAGAGAGAACTGGTAAAGATTCCTTCCCATTCAGCCAGTGGAAATATTCTACTGGATTAAAAGTCTTCTACTGATGACTTTCTACTCTTTTGTTCTGCAGGAAGCTTTTGTTGGATTCAGCCTAATAAATATAAGAGTCATTGGGAATTGAAGAAAATGAATGAATGAATGAATGAATGAATGAATGAATGACTTAGATTTCTTAATTCACTAATATGCTTAAACGTCCATGGAAACCAAACTTTTAAAAAAAAACTTGATCACAGCTTTATATTTTTCAGTGTCTTTATGTTTGCCACCATATCTTGAAAAACATTACATTTTTAAATTGGGAAAGGCTTCACTTCATTGATAATAGCCATATTTTGTAGGCAAGAAATGGAACACTCCTGTTTGAAATCTCAGTACAGACAAGAGAAAGAAGGTTCAGTGATCTGACATAGGATAAAGCAGCTTCCTCTCTCTTAAGAGTGATTAGTGGTTTTCTGTGAATATGAAACAGGGAAAATAACTTTTCTAATAATTTACATCCCTGCCTTGGAAAAGAGGGTGAACAAGGATATAATTCCCAAGTAAGTAATTAGTAAAAAGACCAGGACAAAGCTTGGTAGGGATGCTTTGCTTCAAAAAAGGTTCACGTGAAGCACCCCTTAGAAGCTGTTTATGGAGTAACATGCGCCCTTCCCCTGCTTCAAAAAAGCAAAGCAGGCACCTTGCTTCACTTCATGTTGCCCTAAGCCTCTTATCTGGCACTCTATTAACTGGAAGAGGCTTTAGAAAATGTACTGAAGCCTCCTCCAGACACTGGAACTACTGGACAAGACCAGATCACCTCACCAAAGAATCTTGCACTGCTCCTTACTTCAAGAAGAATTGCCTTATTTCTGTAGCATGAAGCACCTCATCAGACTGCAGTTGTTGCATAAAAGTCTCTTGAGTTAATGACCCGCATAAACTAATCAAATACTTCTTTCGGCAGAATGGCCTTCATTTTGAGTGGTCAGATGGCACCACCCCTTTTCTTACATTTTTGGGTCAAGAGGAAACACACAGTCCAGGACACTGTGTTTACATTGATATTAATGGACGCTGGAGAAATACTGACTGTGAAAAGCTTTTGAGTGGTGCAATTTGCCATATTTCACCCAGTAAGTCAGCTCTTGTTAAACATTGAAATCCTCTTAGTAAATATAACCCTTTTTGAAAACAGCAATTGAATCAGGAATAATAAAAATAATGTGATGCTTTAAGATTTGGGGGGAGGGGGGTTCATTAGGAAACAAGATAGTAGCAGAGTTGCCCAATTTTCTGCCAATGCCCAAAGCATAGGATACACAAAATCATGACTGACATTAAAATCATGCGGTTGAACAAATTAATAAACAAATGCAAAATTAATGAACAAATGCAAAGTCTGTGGTAATGCTAGAAAATACTTGTTCCTTTTGTCACAGAGAAGAAATCAATAGAAAATAAGGGATTGTGTGATGAAAGGACCGTCCCTTGGATAAGGTTTGACAACAGTTGCTATAGTTTTTCCACCATTTTTGAGAATCTGAACGTCGATGAAGCATTGGAATTTTGCAAAAGGCAAGGTAAGAAGCTTTTAAATTTGGGGCCTTCCCCTGTTGGATTGCATGCTCAGCACCATTGTTTGTTTGTTCTGTCACTTTTAATCTACTACTCCTATATGCCACTCAGCCGTTTGGAGTGGAGTAGTACAGAAATGTTAGTAAGAAATAAATAAATGTTGATAATTCTGTTCCTAAAAGCTACTAAGATATAGTGTAAGAAAGTCAGCTGGAGTAAAGCTGCTTTTATAAAGCTCAAGAAAAAGTTTGCTTGATGTCCAAGGGGCAGTGAGAGATAAACGCACATCTTTCTGGTTACAGCATTCCATACTGTGTGTACAGCATACAGTATGGTATATGTATAGCATTCTATACCTGTGGTGCCATTAATGAGAAGACTGTCTTCCTTCTGATCACTCACCCCATATCAGTGTTGGAAGTTACCCTTGAAAATCTTAATATACAGGTAGAGAAAGTTGGTTTTTCATGTAAAATCTGGTCTTAAACCATGATTGACTTAAGTTTCAAATCTAATACTTTAAATTGCCCCAGGGAAGAACTGGGAGACATTGAATTTGGAATTACACAGGTATGATTATCATTTCCCAATCTAGCAACAACCCATTAATAAAAAACTACTTAAAAACAGCATAAAATAATGCAACAGAAGTTTGAAAATTCAATCTGAAACTAAAACTTTAAATCTTTCTCTGGGCTGGAATTCTTGCTGTCAGCAGTGCTGGGTGATAAATTCTGGAAAACTCCCTAAGTAGAAGGACTTTCCTTCTGTGAAGATGTGTTGAATCATGAGCTCATGTTTTATTTTTATTTAATTTTTACTGAGCTATTTATAATGAACTACTAATCCCTCTTTTTAGACCATGTTCTGAACAGACAGAGGAATTTTATGTACAGCTTTTTTTGGCATATAAAAATCCTAAAATAACCATTGCTAAATTTGTAATTGTAGCCTGTGGAATTCATGCATTACTAATAGCAGAGTAGACCAAGCATGATCCCAAGCCTTTTTATCACATATGTAACATGTTCTTTTTCTGTTGCCTGGGTCTGTGACCCAGATAAAGATACTTGACTCGGGCTAGAAGGATATCAATGTAGGCACCGGGCACTTCTCTCCACTGAGAGAACTTTTCCCATGACCACCCACCGCAGCTCAACAGTTGGGGAACATGCAGGAAGCCCTCGGTGAAAAACTTGTGAAAGCAGGTACTCATTAGATCCTGGGTGGGAAGATAGTTTAAAATCAGTAAGGATTTTGAACTCAGCCCTGAAGTTGAGGGATAGCTGCAACTCACTGAGGCAGGACAATGGCCGGGATTGGGCCCAGCATGTGTTCCAGTTTCCACACTTTGAGGTCTCCGTGGGAGTGCCTGAGCAAGGTTCTTAGAAGAAAAGGTCTTTTCAGTGGTGGTGCCCTGGTTAGGGATCGACCTTTTCAAGCACAATTTCCTGCCCACGTTTTGCTTTTTGGATTCCATGCAGGGAAAAAAATGATTTTTCCAGACTTTTTAGTCTCTTTTTTTTAAATATAGTTTTTGTACTGCTGCTGTTCTGTGCTTCTGGGTTTGCCTTGGTTTTATTCTGTGGCTGTTTTAATTTGTTCTAGGCTTTACACTGTGTTTTGTTTCATTTGGTCTTTTTATAATCTTAACCCAGAAATCTTGGCAGCAAACTGATTAAATAAATAATGTTACATATAACAACATGTGGCTCAAATAGAGTTGGGATGAATTGTTCCTTTTTCTCTTTAAAGCAAATCATAAGTAAACTTAAAAGTAAAATCTTGGGTAAGCATATTTTTATATTCTAAACAGGATTGCTTAATGATAAATCTGCCATTTGTTCATTTTCAGGTTCTAACCTTCTAACAATTAAAGGCAGAGATGAAAATGCTTTTCTTTTAGAAGAACTACATTCTTTTGGCTCTGTGGTTGAAATGATTTGGTTGAATACTCAGTTCCTTATGGATAGTAAGTAAACAGAAGCGGGGAAAGAATGCAATCACATCCAACTGTTTGAGGCTTCTGCAATGAGCACATACTGTACATGTAGTTTCTTTGGTAGTCAAATTAGCTGCGCCACCAGTTAACAACATGCAAATGATAAATGTTTATATTTACTTTATATTCTGCTTACAGGATCCCTTAGTTCCTACAGTACTGCATTTTCAGTTGTGCAGTGAGTTAAGTATTTGTCTGATTATTACTACTTTCATATAAATGCTGTGGAAAGTAAGCCAGTTTGGGGGGGTTTCCTACTCAACAATCTTTGCTCTTTTTTTTCCCCCTCTTGAACTTTGACATGCCGTCCCTTCTAACAAAGCTTGGAAGAATGTGGACAATAAATTAGTCTCTGTACTTTATTTATTAGATTTATAACCCACTTTTTGCACAGGAGCTCAAGGTGATGTGCAGAGTGCTCCGTCCTCTTATCCTCCCCACCCACCATTACAGCTCTGCTAAGTATCTTGGGCTAGAGAGAGAGTGAATCGCCCATTCTCTGAGCTGACTAGTACCTGGGTCTCCCTACTCCTAGCTCAACACTTTAACCATTATCTCCCACTGGCTCTCATATCACCTTTGCTAGGACCAACATTCCTCGTCTGTATATCCCATCTTTAAACATTTAGTGAAAATATTTTTCAAACTCATCGGATTCATAAGGGAGTTTTGAGGTTTTTAAAGTTACTTAATATAAGACAAGAAGGTGCTATGTTTTGCATACTTACAAATCCATTTAGATATTTACATTCTGTTGCATTCCACATAAAGGTTTACATACATACAAAAGTGGAAGAATAGAGAAGAACTGCATTACCTCTGAACTAAAAATTGATTTGGACCTAAAATAAGTACATTAGGGGTTTTTTTGTTTCATTGTTTACTTTACAGTCCAGTTCCTCGAAAAGGCTCTGAGTAGCTTGCAAATTACCTATAATTTTATGTCATAAAAAGAGAAGATAGATGGAAAGCTCCCAAGTAAATTGAATTTTCATAAAAATTTAATGACTAAAGTAGATAATAGTGTATGGCAAGAAATAGCTTGCAGTTATTATGCGTAATCTTCCTTGAAGATGACTACAGCTAGAAGGGCATTTCCCTCATTTCCAAGGCCCCAGAACCACTTAGTTTTTGAACAAATCACAATGTAAATGTAGTGATTTGTTCACAGATATTTCCCCCCAAATCCATTCAGAGGTGTAATTTTGATATAAGAAAATGCCTAAGAAGGAAGAAAATGATAAATGAATTGTGAGCTCTCGTGCATGGATCCTGGAGTCTCCTAATTATTTAGTGACATCCCTACTGTTGCCCTTAGATGCTACAGTGGTATGGTTTGATGGCTCCCCAATTCAATATTCAAACTGGGGCACTGAAGAACCTGAAGTGGGTCAATGGAAAGGAAACAGCTGCATTGCCTTGAGAACTGCAGATGGAATCTGGAAATTATCACCCTGTCATGAAAGAAAAGGATTTATATGTAAAGCCAACACAGGTATGAGCCTTCGTTTAAAGAATGTGTAACCACAATTTCTCTTCTTATATTCTAGTCAAAAGGTAGGAAACCCATAAGCCTCAAGTCGTTGCTGAACAATAAGTCTGCAAAGGGAGTAAGAAAACTAATGTTTTCTTCTTTTTCTTCTGTGCAAACACGGGCCTAGCTGCGCCAAAAGCAGTCCTCCAGCAAACTCTTTGCAGCCCCCAGTCCCCAGAGTGGGTAAGACACTGGGGGCCTCTTGGAGAGTTTGGATTTTAAAGAAGGGACCTGAGTGCCATAACCTCGCAAATATCTCCTATACCTGATGAAAACTCAGACAGTGAGGCTGATGTTTATCATCTGGGCATAGGTTTTAAGAAGCAAAATGGATACTTTAGGGGAAAAATAACTGCTGTGGGTGGGGTATGCATAATTCCTGTAGATCTCATTTGAGAGCATGAGTTGGGCAGGGATTTTTTCCCTGCCATTTCACTAAATTAAAAATGTGCACCAATCAGCTAATTGAACCAGAAAACTGTCACTTTACTGCTAGAAGATTCCCTTTCAAATACAGTACTTCTGGATATCACTTCTGCCAAAATTAGTGACAACTATTTCTATTCTAAATAATATGTTCACTAGAGGAAAAGCTATAGTTAATTTTTATACCCACAAAACTCTAAACTATATGCTGAATAAAATCAGCAAAAAAAAAAAAATCCTTAAGCTTGATGATTTGTTCAATTAAACTATTGATGTTGTTACCAAGCCAAACCTGTTTAACATTCATATTCTTCTGAAGAGATGAATTTAGTTAAAGTGGAACTTCTCAATATAACTATGGAATCCAAGGCAGTCAATCTTTTGGGGGCTGATGGGCACATTTTGAAGTTTTAGAGCAGTATAAAGTGACTGTCAGTGGGGGTTGGGGTGGGATTTGCTCTCATTCACAGAACAGTTGCTGTGGTGTGCATGGCCAGAAATGAAATGGCTGTTTATCAGAAGGCAAACTCTGTGGAAGCTTCTCAGCTCCTCTTGTCTGACACAGCAGGATGTTTTGTATGATTCCATCTTACTTTTGACTTTTTGTCTGGGCAGGTAGAGGCAGTTCTAAGCAAAACTACCCTTTGTGATGTCTAAAAATGCCTATGGGAAACTGTGTAGGATCCAGATACAATCTAGAAATGCTTTACACTTTTATTTTACGTGCCAGGTTTTTTTTTCAGAAAAATAAAGTACCTTTTAAAAACATTAGGGGGAGATGGGCAGGGATAAATGTAATAAATTAAAAACTAATAATAATAAAAACAATTAAATCAGGTGAGGCACAGGGATTCTAAGGACCTGCGTCACCACAGTGCTTACTCCTAGCTACATTGCTGTCATCTCGAACCAATGAAGCAGTTAATTATGCATTATTTTTCAGATTATCATGAGACTGCAGTACCATCAGTGAAAGGTATGTGACCTCACTTTCCCATATTCTAATCCCTAAACATGAAACTAAAACTGTTGCTGTCAAGTTTTTCTTTTTCATTTTCTTTTTCAAGTATCATATCATAGGATAATAGTCCTGGTGATATTATCCGCATTGCTGATAGCTGTTGGTGCTGTAGCTACATGTTTGTGGTATTCGCCACGGCCCAGTCACGCATCTGGAAGGATGCTGCGCTTCAGAAACGCCTGCCTCACGGACGCCCCTTCCGAAGTTCCTGTAGCCGAAGAAAGCATCCTCATTTCCAGTCTGGAGAGGAATTATGTTCTTTAATGCAGCCATGTTCATTTAGTACAACTAATACTGCTGCATTTACAGTAGTACAAATGGACTTCCGTCTTTGCAGACAAAATAATCTCATGAACTGATTACATCATATGATTAGACTTACGCATTTCACTCCCTCCAAATTGAATGAAACAAGATCTGCAGTGAGACTCATCATTTATGTTTGTTGTCGTATACTTTTGAGGCTGGTATCTCGGGGAACGTGTCCATTTATGATGCTCATTTCAGTTCCATAAATCAAATCCTATTATTGTCCATCAAAATTTTTTTCCAGATCCTGGACCAAGGAAGAGCCAACCTGCCCTCCTCTTTTCCTTTTCTCCTTCCACAACTTTTTGGAAAGAGCAAAATAAAACATTGACTAGGCCAATTCAGCTCATAGTTTTTAGCTTTAGCAATGATGCATTAGAAATTGAAAACCTGACTAATTCTGAAACGTTCAAAGCCACTAATTGTACAAAATAAAAACAATACTAAAGACTCCTATGTTCCTAACCCTCTTCCTCAAAACTACCCATTTAAAGATTTTTTTTTTAATTCTCATTTGCTTCCCCCAAAGCCCTTACTTGTGTGAAGAAAAATACTGTATGTGGCAGACATATATTTGCAACTCAGAAAGAATAATTGGGCTCGCCAGATGCCAAAAGAAAACACAAGTAGATTGTCACATGAAATTAATGTTCTGTGCTTTCAATATGCTAAGAGTTCTGCAGGCAAGGAAGTTGGCATCAGGGGAGAAGGGGAAGAAAGACCAAATTCTTAGGTGTAACTATTTAGTAACTGACATTGTTTAAAAAATGGAGTAAGTTATTCAGGACGTAGTGACTGGAAGGAAATCCCACTGAACTCAGAGGTATTTTCTTTTGAATAGATATTTATAGGCTCACACTATGATGGGTGTTACTTTACATCTCCCATTGTTGTGGCTTTCAAATATATTTGGTTGGGAAAACATAACATCAGAATTACATGGATGAACTATGAAACCAACTTGGATAGGGCTAAAATGCCAAACAGTAACGGTAACAGTAATGGTGGGCATCAAGCAAGATCCACTGAAATGCATAATTTAATATTTTCATGGAGAAGCATTTTTACTGTGTATATGTGTGTAAGAAAGACTGATCTTATGTTCTTAGCTGAGTTGGTCTAGCTTTTAAGGAAATTATTAAAACAGAGCATTCTATTCATATATAGATCTTTAATCTCATTAGCATGTACCGTACTGCTTATTCTCTTTATGCCCAACTTCTGGCTTTTTAGAGTTCAGTGAAAAGCTAGTACTTACTTCTGCATTTTACAATTAATTTTCTTTTCCCCTTGTTCTTATTTGCATTATAAAATAACATCTTTTCCTCTATTTTTCTCATGTTACCAACTGAAAACATTTTCAAATCAGATTTGTACCATTAATGATACTGTATGCAAGTTGTTTTACTCCCTCATACAAAATACACTCTAAAATGAAAAAAGGACTGCTGCTCTGTTCAGTAAAAATACTTTACAATATTTCACTGTCCTATATTGTTTGCTTGTTTTATATTTGCATGTTTAAATTTAATTTACACCTGATCTCTCTATGCAAGCAAATAGTCAAGGCAACTGATGTTTTATTTATTTAATTAAAGTATTTAATTTAAAATTAATACAGGCTGGCAAAATATACATGTCTTTATAAAGCTTCATATTGCTGAGGGAGGGGCAAATACTCCTGGGGGAATATATTCCATAGCAATGCAGGTGGCATTCATCACCACCCTAGAGATATGGGCCTCTGACAGTGGGGGTCATCTTCAAAAGGACTTTTTTCTGGAAATCTTAACAGCTGGACAGGCTTATCTCTTAGGCTGTAAGCCATGTAGGCCTGTAAAACTTAATACTTGCATCTTACATTGTGTTCAGTATGCCACTGGCAGCCAGTGCAGATACTTTAATACAGGCAGCTTGTAATTCTATGACTTGTACCAGTTAACAGCCTATACTTCCATTTTGTACCTACTACAAATTCTGGAGAGTTTTAATATGCCCCTAGAGCATATTGCAACATTCAAGATGCTCTGCAGATATGGATAACTATCGACTAATCCAACCAACCGAGGGTCACAGTCTTCACTAACCTTAATTGTACAAATATTTTAATTTATCAGTCAGATTTATATGGCCACCTATCTATCCCAGAGTTACTGGGAGTTGGGCAGTATATAAATGTTGTCGTCGTTAATAAAACCCAAACAGAAACCAAGTAAAAATCTCAGAATACACATACAGTCAGAACTCCACATGGTAACTGGAGGTATATGACGTGTAACAGAGACCCAGTAACTAACATCCTGGCCCCAATACCTTCTTAAAAGGCAGTAGAATTGAGGCTGCCTGTATCTCTGGGAGAGGCTGTTCCATAGGGTAAGGACCATGATACAGTTCCTAGGACCCACCAGGTGACATTGCTTCACCAAGGGGCCACAGAGCATGCCCACTCTGCCAGATGTCGTGGAACAGGCAGAAACCATCAGGGATAAGCAGTAGGACTTTAAAGGTGACAACCAGCACTTTTAATTATAGGAAGCCTACTAGGAGTACTGTCCACTGCATTCTGGATCATCTGAAGCTTCTAATACTCTTCAAAGGGAGCCCCATATTGCAATAGTCCCAGGAGATGATCAGGTGTGAGTAACTGAGCAGTGCCTACTGATGTAGGAACAGGTATAACTAGTGCACAAGATGTATAGCAAGAGAGCCTTTGTGTAAAGGCCCTGGTGGCCAGGCTGCCATCTGCTTCTTGAGCAGGAGTGCAGCTCCAGGAGGACCCCCAGATTGTGCACCAACTCTGCTTGGGGAACACTAACCCCATTCAAAGTTAACAATGGAAAATCACTAGCTACAGGAGGCCCTAAAAACCCACTGCCAGTGTTTTTGGGGTTGAGCCAAAGTCAGTTTTTCCCCATCCAGACCTGCACAGCCTCCAGGTACTGGGAAAGCACCTCAGTAGCATCACTTGGATGGCCCAGGGCAGGGATGTACAACTGAGTATCATCAGCATTATCAATGATACTTGATTCCTTGCTAATAGATAACCTCACACAATGGTTTCATGTAGACGTTAAATAGGATTGGGGGGAGAATGAAGCCCTGTGGCACCCCACAAAGGAGGGGTGCTTTGTATATGTATTTGATACCTTGCCACAGCCAGAACATCCACACCCAATTATAGGTGATCATCAAGGTACATTTTCCAGGATGCAGATCTCTTTCAAGAGGAGTACACCCTCATCAAAACAGGCTAAGTCCTTTCCCGCTTACCACAGAACCTCTACCTTGCCTGGATTTAATTTCAGCTTGTTTCCCTCATTCTGTTCACAATCAAATTGCAGCAGCATTCAGGAATTGATGGGAAGGAGTAACAGGTTGGGTTTCACAATTGCCTCCCAGCACACCGAAGTTCCAAAACTGCCCCCCCCCCCAGCAGTTTCATGCAGGTATTAAGTAATATGAATGACCACACAGAAACCTTTGGTGCGCAATAAATTAACAGCCTTAGCTGTAAAGCAGCATTCCCCCAGTGGCACCTTCCGGACACAACCAAGCAGGAAGGACTAGAACTGCTGCACAACTGGCCCACGAGGCGCAATCCTGCCAGGTGGTCCAGTTGATACAGTTGGTGGGACCAGAAGAACTATCCAGCCTGCACTTCTCCCTCTAGTTTCTGGCAATACAGGACTTACAACATATTGAGTGATGCCAACAGATTATCTACACCAGATATTCCATATATATTTAATACAAAAATCTATAACATACTATAGTATCTGCGGCTCTCAGCTAAGACTTCCAAATGCTGGTATAGTTTTGTTAACAGAAATGAAAGAGAATCAATTATCTAATCTACTTAGGAATCTATTAATCATTTGATGGCAGGAAGTATTTAATACTGAAGGCCAGAAAAAATACTTTGCATTGATTTCCAAAAATAACCACTCAATGCTTTTATATCAACCTGTAACTACTATGTGCGTGCGTGTGTGTGTAACAAATGCTAGAAATGTTTTGCTATGAAAATATTTTGTGAAAATGCTTTAAACATACACCTAAACAGTGATCTTTCTTTTGAATGTGCTTCCAGAAATTTCCAAACCATAGGTCCAATTCACCTGCCATGAGGTGAAAAAAAAAATCATCCATCCAATGTATAAAACTGATGCTTACTGATTTTCAAAAATTTGTTTGGCACAGCCATTTGATAATGGAATCTAGAATGTCCAGTACGAAGTCTCAAACAGATGCTGGGCTGTTTCCAGAACTAAATCATCTGTGTGATATTTCTTGAAATTCAATAAGCACGTCATGTCTTTTCAATTAAGTTTCTGTAATATCAGTAGTTCCTGAAATCCCATAGCATGTAACTCTGCAGCCAAGTTCTTGTTATACTAAAATTGGGTTCATCAGAAATGATAAAAATCAGTAATAAAGGTGATAGGGTTTCTGTTGCATAGTATGAGTTATTCTATGCAGCAAAAAGTGTGGTGAGGAATAAAAATTATTGGACCATCTTGTAATTATTACTTTGAACTAGTCTCTGCTCTGATTTTTTTTTCCATTTCTCTCTTCTTTCTCCCTCCCTTCTTGAGTCAACTGTCCCTCTTACTACACCATGTTCATATATACAAATATGTATTTTACTTACAGTTCAAACAATACCAATGGTCACCAAGAAATAGGAGAAAAATACATTATTTGATATGATCGTACCATGAGAAAAAAGAAAGGAACAGTAACGGGGCAACAAATAGGTTGGGGTTAAGAGAATCTTCCAGAACCTCACAACCACTAAGGGACCACCTAATTTATGCTACTAGCTGCTACAGTTAACCTCTTCCCTGGACATTTAGGGTTGTTTAGCCCAACAATTTCTTGTTTAACATGGGTTAGAATTATGTTGCCCTTTAAGCAGGAAGACATTGGACTAACACAAAACTATAGTATCTTCTGACCACTGCTACTAATTGATTTAAAAAATGAGGGCTGCATGAATAGGCAGGCTATTTGACACAAATTGTTCTCTTCAGTGAATATGGAAGGACACGCAGAAAAAAAAAATCATCTCTATAAAGTACAATCGTTATTTACTCTTTTCTCCATGACTGTATTTGTCATGTTATAAAAAAAAGTTCTTCTAGACCAGATCAAAGGCCTATCTAATTCAGCATCCTGGTTCCTACTATAGGTAATCTAATGCCTAAGAAATTCTGGTTACATCTCCAGAACTAAAAAAGTATATAAGCATTATAATTAATAACCTGTGCTTGGAAATAATGTAAAAAAACCCCACCACTATCATCACCCAAAAGGTCAACATTTTAACTCCGCAGATAAGACACAGCCCTAACTCTAACGCTCCCACTACCACACAGATAGATTAGGGCATACATGCATTTATTCTTTCTTTTTTAAAAAAGCTACATACTTTATGTTAAACATACATGAGTATCACCTAAAACGCTTTGGGGCAATTTACATAAAATATATTGTACTTTCTGGTACTAGCAAGTTTTCTCCCTTCTTGCTTTCTCCCAGGGTTCACTGCAGTTTTAGGTGGTGGCTGAGATGTTCTCTGCTCATACTGGTATAAAATTAGCCCCATACCACAGGCCCTTATAGACATGCTGTTGGACATTTCCCAGATTCTGTACATTTGCCTGGCAGATGGTTGTTAGCTGCTATGATTTGTGGAGTTTAGGAAACACACTAAAAGATGGAGCAACCTTCAAAGAGCTTAATAAAAAGGTAACAGGGATCCCATTCATTTTGCTAGCAGGGGATCTGGAACTTCCCACCTGGAAAGTTGGCCAATTCTGAAAGAACTTTGAGCGTATAACTGGAGTTTTGTTGAGGTTCAACTGAAATGGGAATCAATTACAAAGATAATAAAGAATGATATCTGGTTTTGTGAAGCGAAAAGAAAAGGGATGTATTATCTGCAGGCAGCATCCCCTATCATTCAGGTGTCACTGATGTTTGCTTCATTGCTTGTTTCCAATGGCGTGATGCTGGGATGCTTCACTGAGCATTCAGTATCACCACACTGAAAATGCCACAATCCGGACATGCGGACAGAGCAGGAACGTGTAAAACATCATGCAGTGTTAATGGAAATGCTTCCTTGTTGCAAAGAACTATCTGAGGTTTATTCAACAGTTTTGTAATGAATAACACAAATACATTGCATGGCTTATAAACCTTTATGAACATGTTCAGACGCTTAAAGTAATGACAGGGCTACATTCAGTAATGAACAAAAAAGACAAGTGTAAGAAAAACTGCTGCAGAAAAAGAGCAACCAAGAAAATGAAATGTTAATATGCCTCCATTAAGTGTCTTAAAAATAAAATGGGGGACCTGAAGTATCTGGATCTTAAATAAAACAGACTAATAATAAATTTATTAAAACCTGGTGGAACCATTGCACAGTTATTCCTAGATATAAAACTAGAGAAGCATCGTGGAGAGGTTGAGTGAAAGAAGGTGTACACTAGGTTCACACCCAAAATAAAACTGGAGGAAATAAACAAAAGAACACAATAATGTAAATGAATAACTAGACAGATTAAACCAAATTTCAAGGAATGCATCTTAGAGTTTTCTTCTTTAAAAAAAAAAATCACCAATTAAAAGTACTTCTGACATAAGGAACCAGCTGACAAAATGTTTGAACCATTAGATGACAGAAGTTTGAAAATATTATATTTCAGAGAGATAAGAAGGTAGCAAGGAAGCAAAATAAATAATTTCCACTAGGCATTATTGTGAAAGCTTTTGATATCTAGATCTGTTTGTTTGATTGTTTCTCCCCTGGAGGACACCTGAAGAACAACAACAAAAAGAATAAGGAATAAAGTTCTAGGACTGTTCGGTTACCAACTTAACAAACCACCATAAAACTGAGAATGTTAAGAAGGTGATGTCACTCTATAAAAAATTGCACACTTCATTAGAATTGGCTTCATTCTGAAACTGGAAGACAGCCAGTAGTTTTTAAAACAATATCCAGGGAGGGAGAAAACATGAAATTATAGGAACATTAGCCCTGCTTTTAATAGAAACTATAATTAAAGGAAATATTTTGTCAAGATATGATCCAGCAAATATTAGGATGTCAGGATGTAATTCTTCAGAAATTAAATTGTTATTATTTTTAATTTTATTCTTTTAAAATAATAACAATTATTATTATTAATAATAATGATAATAATATGCTGACCTTTGGTGCAAAGATTATCCTGGCAGCCTGTGGAACATTTTGAAACCACAATCAAGAAATTTAATCACAGTAGCTAAAATGCATTGCAAACAAATAGTAATAGCACGTAAACAACGTACAGATGATGGTGAATATCATTTGTCCTTAAATATGCATTAAAATGAATCCGAACATAAGAAAATATTTATCATGCATTGAACCAGTTTACCTACTACCCACAATTTTTTTTTTCACATTCCTGTCCCTCCTATTTCCTGTCTAGCATTTTCATGGTGCTGAATCTCCCTTTCTTGGTGTTAATCTTAATTTGTTGATGATAACAAATGAATTTGTTTCCTGTCTACGAAAAAGTACAACTAATTTATTTTGTTAATTATTAGCCACCAACCTTCTTGAAAGCATATGGAACTTACTGTCCCCTTTGTACAACTCTAGGTTCTGATCACTTCAAAAAGCAAGTAGCAGCAACTGTCTATCAACATTACATTAGCTGCCTTCTGTGGTATAATGCTGATTTTTAAATGGAATCTTATTAAATATTGTCACAATTCAGGAAGGAAGGAAGGAAGGAAGGAAGGGGGTGTAACTGATTCAGAAAAGAGTATGTGTTTTTGCTGGCAAATCATTGGTAAATTATCATTCTGTAGGTAAATCATTGACTTGTCCAATAGTTTTGCTTGGTCATCCTTGGAGAGGGTTCAGTCTCTTCTGGTCACCTTTGGAGTAGAAGAAGGACCTGCCTTCTCTGCCTTTCTCCTCCAGGAGTCCTTAAGATGAGAGCTAAAATAAGAGACAGAGAAGAAATACAATGCAAGAAATAAATAAATGTTTTGCAATCAGTTAAAAAAAAAACACAGGCCAATCTGTGCAACTTTACAGATGTATTAGAATGTCATCCTGTATACACAGCTCCTTGGAATTAAGTTCCACTGGGTTATTCCTAGAATTTGTTGTTGTTGGCTTACACTTTTAATTCATCTATATCCATGATCCTGCTTTGAAAGTGTGAAGAAATATATTTTCTGTGAGCACAGTCTAATATGGCTGTTTTCGAGGATGCCCTATATCTAATTATTTCTTAGCAAACTGGTTAAATGTTCTGTGTTTGCATCTTCAGCAAGCCCTAATGGTTACTTCAGTACATCGGGAACAAAGGAGAATATATCCAGGCAATTATTGTACTGGGCAGCATCTGTTAATTCTGATTTTTAAATTAGTTTTAAATTAGAGTGAAATCATTTGATATTCATTTCTATATGCCAGTGCAAAGGTGCTAATAATTTCCATAAAATCCTTCATGGCATCAATGAGAAAATACATTTCCATGCAAAATAAGAAAGCTTGGCTTTGTGTTAGATTCACAAGTATGTCTCAGAAAACTTATCTGCAAATTAAATGATTTGTTTAAAGCTTTTGTTCCTAATGAGTCTTAATGAAATTCAAAAGGATGATGGCATCTCATCTCTGAAAATGAAGAGTCTGGATTGTTTAACGCTGTGTGAGACAGATTGATTCCAAAATAAGTACTATAAGCAGCAACTAAGAAAACATTAAGTTGTGGTTCAGAAATTTTCAGAAATACCTATATCAGTTACAAAAAATAGAGGAGGAATACGATCATAGTCAGTTGAAGAATTTATTTCTGGAGGCAGCAGGAGTGTTTCTACAAAAGTATAATGTGACTTGCCTATTGTCATGTATTGCTCAACTTTAAAATTATGAGAGAGTACCCTTTAATCTGGAAAGCATAATACAGTATAGATATAGATATTAGGTGATTGTTGTATTGGCTTAGGTTTTAAATACTACAGTTCTATCAGATCATTCTTTTGCTGCAAAAGAGACATCTGTTTGTTAGAAAAAACGCTATCAGTAGTAATTTAAATAAGCTCAGTGTTTTAAACAAATGGGTTAATTCAGATTTGATTCTGTGCTCTATAATTTAGTAGGGTAGAGAAAATTACTGTACATCTTTTATTTTTTACCCAATATCTTTTTTTTTAGATTTTTTTATCTCGCCTTTATTCTTTTTTTATAAATAAGGCAGTGAACATACGTAATACTTCTTCCTCCTCCTGTTTTCCCCACAAGAACTCTGTGCGATGGGTTGGGCTGAGAGAGCACGACTGGCCCAAAGTCACCCAGCCGGCTTTCATGCCTAGGGCAGACTAGAACCCACAGTCTCCTGCTTTCTAGCCTGGTGCCTCAACCACTAGAACAAACTGGTTCTCAAATAATAAACCAAGGTCCAGTTTGTACGTGTCACTACATACACACACACACACACACACACGCCTTCAAGTTAGTCTTGACTCCTGGTGACTGCCTGGATAAGTCCCTGCAGTTTTCTTGGCCAGGTTCTTTGGAAGTGGCTGGCCCTTGCCTCTTTCCTAGGGCTGAATGAGACTGACTGGCCCAAGATCACCCAGCTGGCTTCATGCCTAAGGTGGGACTAGAAGTCTCCGTCTCCTGGGTTCTAGCCTGACGCCTTCACCACTACACCAACCTGGCTCAAAGTATAGGTAGGAGGGTTTCCTTGGAATAAATAATGATTGTTTATCCAGTTTGTTTTTGTGAGTTTAGTAGACACAAGCTTAAATGCCATTTTTTTACAGTTATGACCAATGGCTAAAACATATATACTGAATGCAACAATAAACCTCATAATAAAGAAAAGACATAAAGCAGTTTGTCTGCCACCTCTTTCCACTTTTTCAATCCACCCTGCACGTAGCCAGCTGAGACAAGAGTTTTGATAAATATCAAACAGGAGAGAAGACCTGCCCTATCCCCTCCTTCCCAATGCTGGGTAGTTTGGAAGTGGTATTGCTTTCATCTCTCCCCTCAGATCCAGACGGTCCTCGTTAGCCCTGCCTGTTTTATCCCTCAGTAATGACTGGCAACAGCCATTAGGGATGGCAAAATAGACCAATTACATCTCAGTCATCCCAGGAATAATAAGGAAATGCTTTTTGTCTCCTACCCTGTGCTGATGAGACATATCATAAACCATACCTGTACACTAAATCTAATAATACGGCTTGTGCTGAAGATGTGAAGTTAAATGAGGCTCTGTAGAACAAAAATTAAACACAAGTCTTAATACAAAACAGAGCTTGTCTGAACTGGGTTCTAATTTTCAGTACAGGACCTGAAAAATTTAAATAGGTGCTACTAAGCACGTAAAAGATGCTGGCTTTCATCATTAGTGAAGTAATCACAAAAAAGGGCTATTAAGCATACTGTGTAGAGAGTGCTCACTTTTCTTCCCCAGAAAATGGAAAATCAGCCTTTCCATTTCTTGGGTGTGCAAGCAAAAATTCCATCTAAAAGAAAGCTTTCCAACGAAGTTCTGATAATGGGCTTTAGCAGCGGTACATATTTCTGAAGGAAACAGAAACGGCATGAAAGAGCGTAAGCTCCCAACAGAAGACCAGCTCTTGGGCCTTTAAGAGGTCCCCCTGACATGGAGGATAGGCTATGTTGAAGCTATTTATTTGCTCCAGGGCTGGAAGGGCAGGAAAAAAGACTCAGTGGAGCTGAGCTTTCCTCAGCACCAGCCACCTTGATGCAGTCGTCATACTGATGATGGCACCACCCGAAAAGAAGCTGCTAGAACCAGATAGACTTTCCTCCTGAATAAGTGCAAAAGGTCAAGTAAAGTTTAGCAAAGCCACAAAGGCGCCCCCATGAGGAAGTAAGAAAATCTGCCCGGAGACAGAGTAAGAAAATCCGCTCAGAGACAGAGCAGATCCGAACCAGTTAAAAATATATGAACCAGTTAAAAACTGCTAGTATAATCTGATGAGATCTATAAGGTATATAAGCTTGACGTACGGGGACACTGGGGACGCTTGCTTTGTGACTTTAGTCCCAAGCGTGAATTCTTCACTTCTGTACAGAAATAAAGTTTTAAATATGTTCCCATCCACCTTTATGTGAACTTTGGCTATTCGCACCAGGTGAGATCAATCACCCAGCTTTGGGCTGGGCCAACATTAGTAAGGAGTTTGCCATTACTTTCTTCTGGGAGATATATACACACACACACATATACATATACAAACACATATATATTTCCCAGTCTACCCTACAGGCATGCTATGGTAGACTGGCATGTCTTGATTGACTCTATCCAGTACTAACCAAGCTTGACCTTGTTTATCTCTTTCAGATCAACTACTTAGGCTGACAGTTTTTGACTATGATGCCTTAACTGCTTCTGCGGACAAATAAACTTGATTTCTGAAAAAAGTGTATCATATTCAGAACACAAAATACTGGCAAACTCTTCTGCCAACTCAAGGATGGCAGGTTCGAAAGCGTGTTAGCAGCAGGGCTGTGAGAAAGAGACCTTCATGAACAAAGTAGGATGACTAAGTGAATAAAACCTTGTCTAGAAGCCCTCTGAATCTATGGAATGACAAAGCGATGCAAAATAAATAAATTCAGCACATTACAGGTGGAAGGAAGTGTTTACCACTAGTAAGGGAGGTGGAAATGAATACTGTAAAAGCCTTGCTTGAGTTGAGCTCAGCTCTGGATGATCACACACATACTAGGATATTCTTACAAGTGGCTATTTTTCCACAATAGGGAAGCAGTTTGCCACTGCCTCTTCCAGGAAGTTTGATTTAACTACCCAGTCTAATTTACCACCATAGATCTCCTGGTGGTCTCCCATTCAAGTATTAATGTCAGGTCCAACTTTGCTTGGCTTTTTTTCTGAGGTCAGCTAAGATCAATTGGGCATTGCCATCTGATGCAACTAATAAAAGTGTTTTTATCCCGTCCTTCCCACAAAAGCCCCAAGGAACATCCACTCTCCCCTACTTTCATCTCCATAGCAACCTTGAGAGGTGGTTTAAATAAAGAGATAATGCCTAACACCTGGAGCTAAGGAAACGTAAAGAATCCAGATCTCTTGGATTAAATCCACTCTAGCTATCTCAGCAATGGATTCTGAAATACATATTAGCCAAGGACATGCTTACTTTCAATTTTCTCTCTCTTGACTGCATCACAATAACCTACTGACTTACAGAGGGATCGTGCTGGAAAATGGCTGTTGCACTGAAATATTTAGTATTTGCTTTCCCTGCATTCTGTAAACAAACCTTCTGATTCACAGCACCTCCTAATGTAATTATGCATCACAGCAAATAGCTGTTTGAGCTTCTGTCATATTAAGAGCCCCATAAAGAGTAAAACGTTAGTCCTCTTGTGCATACAGATCTCATGATTAGATTTTTGTTTTCCATCTCACCAGGAAACATCGGAAACCATTTTATCCAGAATACTTTATTTATTACCAGACTGCTTATAGAGCATTGAATGCTTAGAAGTTGAGACATGCTAGGTTAGAGCCACAACTGTTAAACTTGAACATTAGTCTGAATCCAACATGTTGTGTATTAAGGTAATTTGTAATTTGTGCATCATGTGATTATTTATTTTAATCCATTTATATGGCTGCCCATCTCACAGTACACTAGCAACTCTGGCGGTAAAATCTTTATAGTTTAAATTCAATTACTGTATTATTATAATTGTGATTATCATTATATCCCACCTTTATTTTGTATAACTCAAGGTGGCGTACATAATGCTCCAGCCTCCTATTTTGCTCCCAACAACCACCCTTTGAGGTGGGTTGGACTGAGAGAGAGTGACTGTCCCATTTTTTAAAACGTCCTATTTGTGCTAAAGCAGGCTGCCCATTTGTTTCTGTTGTTGTTGTTGTTCAGTCGTTAAGTCGTGTCCGACTCTTCGTGACCCCATGAACCATATTGCGCCAGGCCTTCCTATCTTTCACTGCCTCCCTGAGTTTGCTCAATTTCATGCTCAATTTGTTTCTGAGCCTAGTTCAAAATGATCACATTGACTTTTAAGTCCTTTGTTGGTTAGGATTCCCTATTTCTATCAATACAATATTTTCATTACGGCCTTTCAATGTTTCTATCTGTATCAACCCTCACATTAAACTTCATTGACGACTATGATCTTCGATGGCTTGCCTCTTGTAAACGCCCCCTCTCCTTCTGAGATGAAGCAGGTTGCTACTAAATAGATGCTTTTTAATCCTGGTGTCTCAGTGAGGTTCGCCTTATCTTACTTTTCAAAGACAAAGGGAAATACCTTTCAAAAATTGTTTCGAAGCTTTTTAGATGTAACATTAATTATGCTGTCTCTGTTGATATTATGTGGCATCACTTTTCAACTGATATTTCAACTGTTTCATTATTTTAGTAAACCACCCTGGGCTTTGCACCGATTTAAAGGCAAATTTAAATAATAAATCCGGAAAAAGATCGTCCCTTTGATTTCGTAAGAGATGCTTCTAAATGGTGTTTGCCAATCAGAATTTATACAACGAAAGTGGCTGAGCACGCTCCATCGAAACTGGGCTGCGGGATTATTACTGCGTTATTTTTCCCAAGCTCGTTTTTTATCTCTTTTAAAACTGAAATGGTGTGGCACAGCTTAGGGATCCAGTCACTAAATCACATTTTCTTCCTCTGTTTCCATTATCATCACCTACTCTTAAATCACTGCAAAGCTCTCACTGCGTGTTGCAAGAAAACAGCCAAGCTCAGAGAACCCCAAGGACTCCACAGTTCAACCCTGTGCTACATATATTTCCTTCTATTGGTTTGTTTTTTTCCCAGGGCTACGCAGGGTTCTCCGAACTCAATATTTCTCAACCTCAGCAACTTTAAACTGTGTGAACTTCAACTCCCAGAATTCCCCGGCCAGCATGGGGGAATTCTGGGAGTTGAAATCCACACAGCTTAAACGTTGCTGAGGTCGAGAAACACTAACTCAATGGATGCCTCCTCCCTCTGTAAGAGTTTCCGGGCGGATGCGTTGTTAGCCTTTCCACAGAGTGTTACCGCAACTTAAAGAGGAACAGAGTTGTAGCATAAACTTCCGTGGATCACAGTTCACGCTTTCTTGAAAACAGAAATACGAGCACACACCTCGAAAGGATGATTTCTGCAAGAACACGCGACACTCTCCGTCTGCAAAACTACCTATTGCAATGGTCGCAGGAACGCCCTGCGTCTTTCTCTTTCGATTTCTTGCCTTGCAGCACTTCTCCCTTGCTTTTCCAGTCCGCCGCCCGGTTTCTGCCGACAACAACTTACTCTTCAAGAGCCGAGCAAGGCGGAAAAAGCCGGGATTGGCCCTACGCCTACGCCAATCATCGCCCTACGGCCCCACAGCTCACCCAGCGGGGAATGTAACTCAGAGCCTGGGAAGCGCCCGCGGGAGGAGTTTCTCTGGAGAGTCGAAAGCGGCCGCTGCCTTTCGCTCCCGTTGCCTCTGCGCCCTTGTCGCCGGCTCCTGTAGGATGAGGAGGGTGCTTCGAGGCTCCTTTTCCACCTGCTGGGTGGCTCTGATGGTCGCCACCTTGTGCTGCTGCGCGCACAGAGCAGCTTCTTCAGGTAACCAACCTGGCAGGTCGCTGCGCCCTGGCTGGCCCTCAGTCTAGGGAGCGACGGCTGAGCCCCGCGGGAAAGCGAAGGAAAGGGGCTTGGAGAAGGAACAACCTGGCGTCCCTGAAGGCCACCCCGCAGCTGCGCAAGCCGGAGGGCTGTGGCGTGGATGCACCCAGCGAGTGGGAAGGGGGGGGGGGACGAGGGAAATCCTCGTTTAAACTTGTTGGGGGCTGCTGGCGACGAGGGTGAGTGGATGGCTTTGGAAACATGCGTGGAGGATGCTCCCACCCTCGCTCGCTTCCCCAAAGAGCCCGGGGGGGGGGTCCCGTGGCAGGTGGCTGCTAGCGAGCCCAAGGAGCGACGCTGCAGCTCCTCTCCGGGGAAGCGGGCTTGCTCGTTCCTCCGAGAATTGCGCGCGCAGGACGTCTCCAGACTCCTCCGGTTTGCGTCAAGGCAGCGAGAAGTTAAGAGCCGTGACTTGACAGTTTTCTTTTTTGAGCCTCCGGTATTGTGGCTATTCCTGAGGCTTTGCCCTGAGTTCCGTAGTGGTAGTAACCTCGGAGTACCGTTCCCCTGACAATCAGGTCAACGAGGCCATTTCCTAACCATCCAAGCCCGGGAGATACAGCGGCGCCTTCGACGGTTTTCTCGCCATTTGCAGCCACGAACTGGGAAGGGCAGTGGAGGCAGATCGGCGGCGTTCGCCAAGCGCGTTGGCCCTTCGCCACTTTAATTCACGCTCCTTTTGCCCTTTCTCCCTGAGTTATTTATAGGCTCTGCGATAGAATCCTTGCGTGGCCTGATTTAGGAGTTAGAAACTTGGCTACTCTTCAGTGACTTCTTAGTTTAACGCAGAGTTGCGCAGGACTTGAGCGCGTGAAGGGAAGGGAAATTCTACCACCGCGTGGGAGCCGGGAAGGAGGTTGAACTGGAGCAGGAAGTCCTTTCGGTTTCCCTTCACGACCGCTCTTGTCCGGTAGACTTGACACATACCCCTGCTCCAGCTCTGATAGGGAGATCTTCACATTTCTTTCCAGTGCTGCATTTAGCTGATGGGCTTTATAAATTGCTTTCTTTTGTGCAGTGATGGAAAGTGTTGAACCTCCGGCAGAAAAAAAGGTAGCGACCAAGTTATCCTGATGATTAAAGATTCAGTTCGATTTCATTGATTTCTGTTTATCTAAGATCTTTAGGCTATTAAAGTGTCTTGCAGGTCTGTGTAGGATTACACTCAGTTCCACCGACAAGGATTTTCTGGTATTTTTGAAACAGAATATTTTAAAATTGCTTTAAAGAGAATGAGAGTTAAAATCTGAACATACATTAAGTTTACATACTGTATAAATATCTCAAAGTCTTTGGGCTTAAACATTTGAACAGAAACATTTGAACAGAAAAACCAGAAGTATAATTTAATATGGATTAAACTGTTATATGCAAATGTGTTGAAACGTTCTTGTTACACCATTTTACTGGAATACATGTAAATACTTTCAAGCATAATAGTTCAGTAGTACACACTTCCTTTCCCATGTAAACAGGGTAACTAGGATTTACCTAACATTCATTCACATAGATTATACTGTAATGGCTACTTGTGTGTGTGAGATTATTATGTAGAGAGGGCTTCTCTCTAAGCAGATTATTATTTTTCCGTGCTAATTCTCTATAAATTAAGAAGTTGTGGATTTGCATACTTACTTGGGAATAATTTAAATTGGTAGGCAGCAGGCCTGACGGAGGAAACGTACAGGATTGAGTATGCTTACCTGAGAGAGCGGGCATCTTAACATTAGGAATATGCCTGATTTTTTTTTTAAATCATAATTAAATTTGTACAATCAGCATGTTCTAGATGTGTGACAGATGCAACAGATATATGCTAGAATGCCAATCAAATATTTATATTAAAAAATAATAACAAAGAGCCAGTGTGTCCCAATGGTTAATAGTTCCATCTTCTGCTTGTACTTGTAGCCTCCAGATGTTCTACAGGTTGGAATCAGAGCCTGCAGCCGCAGTCTTACAAGAAACAGGCTGAGTGACTATTTTTTTTACCAGGATGTGATACGTTCAGTGTGGTCAAACAGGTGCAACTTGGAAGGAATAGATAAGAATATGATGTATGAGCTGCAGAGATCTAGATGACTACTGAATGGCAGCAAAGAAATATATTTTGCCCATTTTTTATGTCATCTAGTGGTCATCCAGATTTTTGCAGCCCAGAAATAGTAGCCTTAGGAAGTGAAGAATGGTGAGAGAAGGATTTTTTTAAAAAAAAAAAGTAGCTTGATAGCTTTACATATTTATACAAAAGTAAACCTTACAAAGAGGTGTGGCATCTTATATACATACTAGGATCCACAGAAGCTTGAAATTAAAACTCATAAATTTCACTCTCAGACAAATTTCTGTTGGCCAGAATTGATTCCCACATTTGCAAAAAACTTTCTGCTGCCTGTCTTAAGACACATCCCTAAAAGCTCTGTGTTAAAAGAGCGAGGCGTGTGATGATGTTGCCCTTGAACTCAAGTGAAATGCTGTGCAACTGCAAATACAAAAAGAAGTTTGGCTAATAAGACTTCCGCTTTGTTCTGCTCTTTGCAGTGCTGTCTACTGTCTGTTGCCCCAGATGTCTTTCCTGTAGCTGCTACTGTGCTTTGGGTAATTTTGTAAATGACTCTTGCATTCAGTGTCTCCTCTAAGCCGAAAAGTAACTGTCTCTTAAAAGATCAGAAATAGGAGTGGAAATACAGTACAGGCATGTAAATTTATTGCATTTCCCCAAAGTGCAAAAAATGGCAACCAACATTATTAGAAAGCTAGAACAGCTCCACTACAATGTTTAGGATTTTTTAGGACTCCTTCTGTCCTTTTTTTTAAAAAATACTTTACAATGCTAAAAGATAATACAAACTGAAATCAGAAAAAAAAAATAGAAAAAAAGAAATACAAAGTGCAGAAGAGAAATAGTGCAGAAAAGAAAAGTGAAAGATAGAAACAAAGAATATTTAAAGAAGTGACTCCCAATCTTCCTTGCAACAAGTACAGGCAAATTAATAGTTCCCCACCCCTTATGAGATTACATATACAGTTCACTTCTTCCCATAGCCCCTCCCCTTATCCATTTACAAATCCAAAAATTATCATTTCTGTCCAAATGTTGGCAAAAAGTCCATAAAGGGTTTCCAGAATTTTATTAAAATATTCCATATTTTAGCCCTGATCAAACAAGCCAACTTTATATTCCTTTCTTTTGCTTCTAACAGTCTTAATTTTTAGTTTGTCAGGTTTCTGTCATAGGAGCACTCCTGTCCTTTGATCACTGGGCACTGCTCTCTGTGACTTGGGCTTCAGGAGAGATTGGATGTTAGGCTTTGGCAAAGGCATAATGTCAGGCATCGTTAACTGAATCCCATGGTTGTTAGGTGAGGCAACTTCCTGCCAGCTTTCCACAACAAAGTCAGTGGGGAAGCTAGCAGGAAGTTGCAAGTCCCAGGCCAGCAGGCAGGTAAGTGGCTGCTGCCGGGTGAAGGCAGGAGTGAGGGGGCGCAGGGGAAGGTCAAGGAAGGTGTGTGAGGGAGGGTCAGGGAGGGAGCAAGGGAGTGCATGAGAGGCACTGCACGGGTTGGGGAGGATGCGAGGGGGTATGTGAAAAGCACAGGTCAGGGAGGTGCATAGGAATGTGCAAGTGGCCAGTGCAGTATGAGTGCAGAGAGGCTGGAGGAGGGTGCGTGGGTGGGAAAGACTTACCCCAGCGACTTGCAACCTTCCCTGCCAGCTTCCCCATTGACTTTCTGGGGAAGCCGGCAGGGAAGGTTGCAAATGGCGATCATGTGATCGCAGGGCGTTTGGCAACTGATTGTAAGTGCAAATGATTGCCAAATACCCAGATTGCAATCGTGTGACCACAGGGGTATTGGGATGTCTGGAACTCCAAGAACCAGTCATAACCACCATTTGTTCAGCATCATTGTAACTTGGAATGGTCGCTGACCAAATGGTCGTAGGTTGAGGACAACCAGACGCTTGTTGAAGATGACAAAATGCTAACGGATAACAAAAGGCAAAAACTACTCAGCTCTTTATTTTCACTCAGTCTTCTCCAGTAAAAGGGTATGTGTACTTCCAGACAACTGTCAAAAACAGGATGGAGGCGCTAAATTAAAGTTAAGACTGATAGGTATTCCCTGACCATGTTTCTATTTATTCTGAAAAAGTTGTATCCAGGGCCAGATTAGTTGCCTTCTAGTGTGGTGAACGATCTGGTTGATGGGCTGGGCAAACATGAGGAATTGTGAAGAATGAGTAAAGTGCCAAGCGACTGGAGGATGACCATTATTGTCCCTGTTTTCAAAACGGGGAGAAAGGATGATCTAGGGACCTGGATATTGATACCTAAGAAGATTTACAGCAGATCCTCAAGTTACTGATCTATAAGTAGCTTAAAAACAATGTGGTAATTACCAGAAGTCAGCATGGAATTTTCAAGAACAAGTCATGCCAGACTAACTTAATCTCATTTTTTTTTTATTCATAGCTTCCTTAATAGTTTGTGGGAATGCTGTAAATAGATATGCATTGACTTCAGTAAAGCATTTGACAAAGTAGCCGATGACATTCTGATTAGCTAGCTGGATTGCAGAAGTATTAAATGGGTAGATAGCTGTCTTGAAAACCATCTTTAGAAAGGAGTGAGATTTTGGGTGAATTGCCACAAGGTTCACCCCTGGGCCCTTCAACATTTTTATTAATGATTTCCAGGAAGACATGAAAGAATCTTATGAAATATGTGCATAATACAGTATAGAGTTTGGTGGAATAACTAATTCCCTAGTAGAGAGAGAGAAAATTCAACCCTTTATTAAGAAGAAATGAGCTGAAAACAGAATAAAATTTAACAGAGACAAATGCAAAGTTCTTCACTTAGGAAAGAAATCAAATGTACAGATACGGCATGGGGAATAGTCGGCTTAGCCATTGCACTTGTAAAAAAAGATCTTAGAATTATTGATTACAAACTGGCTGTGAGTCAGAAATATGAGTCATTGCTGACTCATTCAGGCATACATTTTAAACTGCATCAATATTATGGTTTCCAAATTATGTGAAGTAATAGTTTCACTTCTTTTGTCAAAGTGAAACCCCACTTTGTTTATTGTGTCCAGTTCAAGATACCAACTTGAAGGATTTAGAAAAACTGTAGAGTTTGTTTCCTGACCTGGCCTGCCTCAAAAGGCTGACACACGGTATGCATCTCCAGAATCTTTAGAGCATGTAAAAGTGTACTTGTTGGTGAAATTCAGTATTTCTATCCTTTTTATCCAGATCAGTTATGAATAACTTCAGTCACAAAATGTATAATTCATATTTTTGTGACGTATTCATCTATTGGAATAATTATTGGTTTAGTTCATATTTTGCTTCTAGCAACCAGTTATCAAATGCATAAAAGGACCAGTCCATTTGTTGTTTCATCCTGCTACAATTTTTCTTTGGTGAGGTGCTTCTTAGAACCGTTTTATAAATACTTAGAGATAACCTCATCAGAATTTGTTGTCATTGTTGGTATAGTTTAGCATTTTTAACATTTAGCAGCTTGACTTAGAACAGGGCATTTGTGGGTAGGGGTGGCAAGGGGAGCAAATGAAAAATGTTGGATTGTCACAGTGCAGGCCCCCGCCCCTTCTTTATATGTGTCATCTTGCAAGAATGTACTCCCTCCCCCCCACACACACACACACGGCGCTGAGGCTGGTTGTGTTAGTGGAGCGGGTATTGTTAGTTGGTGGTTTTTAGAATGTTGCAGATGGTTGGAGGAGAGGACATCTTGCTCAGATGATGGAGGAGTCCTCTAGAGCCTTCCCTCTCCTGCCTTTGGACTAGGCTGTTAGCATTTGCCATCAGGCTCACATGGTGTATATCCTGGGCCAGGCTTTGCTGTGGCTTGGGACAGGATCACGCATGGTACCCAGCACTTACCTCTGGTTCCGTGCCACCAGATGGAGGACTGCCTTCCCAGAGCCAACAGCAATGGCAAGACAGCAGGTCTGTTGGAAGTGCCAATCAGCTATTGAGCAATTTGTGTGCTCAACAGCATTTGGCAGTGCAGTGGTGGCAGGAAGGAGGCCTCCAGCACCAGCAATGGCATGGGAGGCCCTCTTTTGTCTTCCATGAAGGAAGAGAGCACTGGAGTTTGGATGAGACCAAGGGAGGTGCGATTGGCTGTGGGTTGTGGAGGGTGATTTCCCTGGAGAGGAGAAGTGCCTGCCTCCCCACAGGTGAGAGCTGGGGGTGGGGGTGCTGAGTTCACCCTCTGATAGTTAAGCTGACTGGGTGCCCTTGTCTGCCTGGTGAGAGGGGACAGGTTGGGGATGCAGGGAGTGGGTGGAGGTGTGAGGAGGGGTCCCTGTTGGACAGAGCTGCTGAGTGCCTCTAGGTGTGAAGTGTTTCGTATGGTTCTGGTCATGGGATTTGGGCTTGAGCTTGGGCATGGGCCAGGAAGAGAGGCGACTGGGAAGTCTCGGGGTGTGGGGGCGGGTTGTAACATCACAATGTTGACAGGTAGAGGGAGATATGGTGGGATATAAGGTGCGGAACGCTCTCAGGGAATGCACCACAGGTATGTGGTTCCAGTGGCACGTTCCATCCCCTGATCTCAACTTCAAGAGCAGACCTTCAAGGCCCCAGGCTTTCGACTATTGCTGCTAAACTCCAAGTCAGTCTGTAACAAGACTGTCCTCATCTGTGACTTGATCATGGATGAGAAGGCTGACCTGGTGTGTATTACCAAAACCTGGCTGGGTCCGGAGAAGGGTCCCCCTCATGGAGATATGCTCAGCTGGGTTTTGGATGTGGCATCAGCCGGGACCCCAGGGTGGGTGGTGGTGGTTGTCATCAAGATACTTGGAAGGTTTCCAGGGGCACTTCCCCACAGATTACTGGGTGCAAGATCCTGATTGTTAGGTTGGGCTCTAGGGTTCGTTCAGGACTGTTGCTGCTGTACCAACTCCCTGCTGTGTAGCAACCTCCCTGCCCAAACTCCTTGACTCCACGGCCGGGTTGGCAGTGGAGTTCTCCAGGCTTATGGTGCTGGGGGATTTCAACGTGCCTTCTCTGGGGATGGAATCAGAGGTAGGTCAGGAGTTCATGGCAACCATGACAGCCATGGGCCTGTCCCAAGTTATCCAGTGCCCGAAGCATAACTGGGCATATGCTTGGTCTGGTTTTTCTGTCAGAGCAGTGGCAAAGTGATCTGGGTTGGGAGGAGGTTTTAGTTCCTTCCTGTCACAATCAGACACTCTCTGGTCTCCCACCGCAGGGAGGCTGGACCTGTTAAATTGGTCCACCCCAGGTGATTAACGGACCTTATGGGTTTCAGAAGGAGCTTTGAGTTATTCCAGAGAGTCTGCTACATGGTCTGACTGAAGCCCTGGTGGCCTCCTGGAATGAGAGGGCAGCAGGGGCTTTGGATCGGATCGCACCTGAGCGCCCCCCCCCACCCCGGCCAGGGATCCTGGAACTCCCCTGGTACTCGGAAGAGCTAAGGGAAATGAAGCAGGAGAAGAGATGCCTAGAGTGCCACTAAAGGGTGGCAAGGAGCGAATCCAATCGAACACGAATTAGAGCCGCTGTTAGAGCCTACCTTGTGGCAGTAAGGGCAGCAAAATGTCAATATTCCTCTGCCCTTATTGCATCTGAGGATAACCGTCCGGTGGCTCTGTTTCAGGTGACCCGATCCCTTCTGGTTAGGAGTGGTTCTGAGGTTCACCTACAGGGCTGCTGTGAAGAGTATGCTAGGCATCTGATGGACAAAGTCGATTGGCTTCACTCTAAGTTGGCCTTGATGCAGGTTCTGTGCAGCTTACTGGGGCTGGGTCTAGCTCAGTTATCTGGGGAGAGTTTGATTCTGTTGGGCCTGAGGAAGTGGACAGGGTCCTCATGACTGTTAGTGCAGCCACCTCTATGTTAGATCCATGTCCCTCCTGGATGGTTAAGGCCTCCCAGGAAGGGATGTGTGGTTGGGTTCTGGCGGTGGTTAATTCCTCTTTGAGTGAGGAGGTAGTTCCTCCATCTCTTAAGGAGATGATGGTTCGTCCCCTCCTCAAGGAGCTATCACTAAGACCCCACATTCTGGACAATTTTCATCCAGTTTGTAGAGAAGGTGGTTGTGTTGCAGCTTCAGTGGACTCTGGAAGAACCAGATTATTTGGACCCCTTTCAGTCAAGGTTCAGGTCTGGGTATGGGACTGAGACAGCATTGATTGCACTCTTGGATGACCTCTAGTGGGAGTGGGATGGGGGTGATGTGTCCATCCTTGCTGTTCTTGACCTCATGGCTTTTTGGTAATCAATCATAGTATCCTTCTGGACTGGCTCTGGGTGGCACAGTGTTGTGCTGCTTCTCCTCATTCCTCTGGGGTCGGTTCCAGTTGCTGTTGATGGGGAGAGATCCAGCCAGTGACCCTTCCTTTGTGGGTTGCCTCAGGACTTGGTAGTCCCTCCTCTTCTGTTTAACATCTACATGAAGCTGCTGGTGAGGGTATGCTGCTGATACCCAGCTTTATGTCTCTATCCCAGGCCGTCTGAGTGATGCCATGAAAGTTCTGTCTCAGCACGTGGAGGCTCTAGGGGCCTGGATGGGACGCAGCTGGCTTCAGCTCAACCCAAGCGAGTCCGAGTGGCTCTGGGTTTTTGGACCTCCTGGTTCCAGGGACCCTTTATTTTTGGTCTGGATGGGGTGGCACTGCCCCAGACAGACCAGACCCAGTGTGAAATCTATGGGTCCTCCTGGAAGGGGGACCTCCTTGAAGAGCAGGTGGCAGCTGTGGCTAGGAGGGCCTTTGCACAGCTAAGGGCTGTGCGTCAATTGTGCCTGTTCCTGGACCGAGGGGCCCTGCTCACGGTCACTCATGCCTTTGTGACCTCCAGATTGGACTACTGCAATGTGCTTTACGTAGGACTGCCCTTGAAGAGTATTCAGAAGCTTCAACTGGTGCAAAATGCAGCAGCACGGGCAGTTACTGGTGCCAGTTACTTGGCACATGTGACACCATTGCTCCCCAAACTGCATTGGCTTCTGGTGTGCTTCCGGGTGCAATTCAAGGTGCTGGTCGTCACCTTTAAAGCCCTCCACGGCTTAGGACCGGGTTACTTACAGGACCATCTCTCAAACCCAATTGTTTCTACTTGTCCTATCCGATCTGGCAGGAAGGGCATGCTCTGAGTACCATCAGCTAAGGAGTGTCAACTAGCGGGGCCCAGAAGAAGAGCCTTTTCTGCTGTGGCACCTGGCCTTTGGAACATCATTCCCCCGAGATTAAATTGGCCCCATCCTTGTTGGCCTTTTGTAAGGCCTTGAAAACCTGGCTTTGAGTTCGAGCATGGGGCCCTGGGTGTGGGTTACAGCCCATCTCTTGGTTGTATGGATGGTGGATTAGATCATGCCCGGCTGCTATGTGTTTTTATTTTTGTTTATATTATGTATTTTGTGTTTTTATTTGTTTTATTGTAAGCCACCTAGAGTCACGTAAAAGTGAGATGCGTGGCTATATAAATTGAGTAAATAAGGGGCGAAGCTTGTATTGTGATGTCGCAGTGCTTGTTTCAACATTCTCACAAAACTGTTACCTCTTCTCTATCATTCCTTGTGTCATTGGAAGAGCATCCTCCAATGTTTCATAGTTTACTTTGAGATTACATAGCTTTATACCTTGAAATATTTTCATGTGTGTGTAATATTTATCAACATTTTGTTTACTATGTGTCCACCTGTCAAAAATAAGTTGCTTAAGTGAGATTTATTGAACTTTTTGCTTATTTAAAATGTTACAGTATGTTAGCCAATTCCTGGTTTGCAGATAGTGTGGAAACAATAAGCAATACCTACTACACTAACAGAGTTATCACAAAGAACTTGGGATTTACTTACTGTTGCTCTAGAACAGTGTTTCTCAACCTTGGCAACTTTAAGATGTGCGGACATGCCTGCTGGCTGGGGAATTCTGAGAGTTGAAGTCCACACATCTTAAAGTTGCCAAGGTTGAGAAACATTGCTCTACCTGTAGAACATGAGGGTGAATACTAGCGGAAATGGGAGTTCAATCTCAGGGAGCAACAAAGTTAAAGAGATTCTTGTATGCCAAAGAAAACAATAGGAAAATAAAAATTGCAGTGATGTTTTGTTGCTGTTTTTCAATAATGCTTTTTCAGAATGTGTTTGCTAAACACAAAAATCCTAATTACTGTGGGGAAGGTATTTTATTTTATTTTATTTTGCATTTTTCTTTATTTAATGTTAATAAAGCAAGCTATTATGTTACATGTAATGTCAGGGATAAGATTTTAATCAATTTCAGTCTATTTCATAAATGCATTTAAGAGGAATTTATCCCAGAAGAGGTTTGTTCTACTAAAGCATTGTTGCTTTGCTCAATTATAACAAACGTTGATAGAGCATGAAATAATAAATCAAACATATTAACAGGATACTGCATTACTGATTAAAAACCTGAACACCATGCCAGTAAACATGTCCATTATCCATGTCTTCATGCCACATTAGCAAACTGAAGATGAATCACTATTAATCCCCCTCCCCAGGTTTCTTGTTGAGGAGAGTACATTTATTTATTCATCTGAGTGTTCAAAAATCCACCCTGTGTGTGGGGGACATTTTCAAAATCAAGCAGAATTTCCAAAGTGCATTTCAGTTAAATACATTGAACACAGCACAATTGTTTTCTTCCCACAGATTGCTTGAGGCGTGACTCCAGGGAAAATGCCCTGAGCAGGCTGCAAATGCACAAACATACTTTTCTCTAGATAGAAGTTTTGCATACGAAACACCAGCATTCAGGCTAATAAATTGCAAATAAATGTTTCCAGTCCAAGATTAATGTGTTATTTTAGGTGGTTTCAAATAAAGTTCTGCATATGTTCCATTTACAGGATGATTAATTCACTGCTGCAACTTTTAGAAATCTATTACTAATTTAGTCATTAAAGAATATAAATTCCTTATAAATATATTTTATAAATATAAATGTTCTTTATAAATATATCTCATGCACCACAAAAGACATTGTAATTGAGTAATAGATAATTATTACTGAGGAAAACCTACTGGCCATTTCTACACAATTCAGTGGGCTCAACAAACCATCTCGGGTTATATTATCCAGTGTAAGCATAACAAAAAATATAATTTTACCCTAAGTTAAATGCATATAGTGGTTAAAATTCAGTTCTCATCAGGCCATTATGATGTGAAGTTTAGCGATCATGCTAGAGAGCAGTGGTCTTTTCTGTACCACCAAATAGGGTTTAATTGGTTTAAACTCTAGAAAACTGTTTTAGAGAATTGGGTAACTTACTGGTTTCCATTAACTAAAAAATATTCAAATTCATTTTAAAAGTGTTGCAGTTTTAAAACGAATAAAACATTAAAACATAAGTATATAGGTATGAAATAGAGCCATCCTTTTTAAACCAGATAGTTAATTCATTTTACAGATAATCTTATTCCAGTTACCTTTATTTCTTTAATGAATTACATTGATTAATTCAGCTTGCATCAGATTTATAATAAATTACTTATATTTCTATTCAGGATACATTTATACAACAATAATGCCTGTTGGTTTCAGTGGAACATGCTTCTAAATTACTGGATTAAACAGTAAGCGCTTAGGATTACATCCTTAAGGACTGGATAAAGGCTAATAAACTGGTTTAATCTAGAAATGCGGTGAATGTGATAAAAGATTGTACTAGAAAATTGGGGATCTTACTAGAAAAGTTCACCAGGCCAACTTTTTCTGGGATTAGAAGCTAAGCAGGGCTAGACCTGCTTGGTATTTTAGGGAAATTGAAAAAACATCCTGAGAGAAAGCAGTTGCAAGCCACTTTTGCATTACTATGAAGAAAATTGAATGGACACGTCCATGACTTTACCAAGAGTTTAAAGGATTAGGTTCACCGTTGGGGATTCAGATTAATCTAGCAGTATCATTAGAAGCACAAGTAGCCTCTGATTCTGAATCCTTTTATTAATTTTAGTTGATACGCCAGACCTTACAGTATCTGGATATAGGTAAATGTAGTTATCTGAGCTCTGACAACCCTGTTTGGATTGTGTAATACAGTATACATGGAACTTCTGCTGAAAATGGCCCCAAAAGAACTCAAGAAGCTATTAGCACTAAGTATCTTGAACATATTATAGGTAGTCCTCAGTTAACAAGGACAACTGGGACCAGAATTTCCATCACTAAGTGATGTTGTAAAGTGCAATCTCATGTGACTGCAAAGTTTAGTGATGGAAATTCCAGCACTTCCGGTTGCTGTCATTAAGCGAATCGCCGCAGATCATTAAGTGAGGTCACGTCACCATTTGCAACCTCCTGCTGGCTTCCTCATTAACTTTGCTTGTAGGAAGCCAGCAAAGAAGGTTGCAAACGGAGATTACGTGACTGCAGGATGCTGCAATGTTGTAATTGCTAGCTGAGTCCCCAGAGCGTGATCACGTGACCATGGGCACGCTGCAACCGATGTAAATACAAGGACAGGTCATAACTACTACTTGTTCAACAACTTCGTAAGTTCAAACAGTTGCTGAACAAGTGGTCGTTAAACAAGGACCACCTGTATACCATTACTTTATCATCTTTACTGGCTTCCACTCCATTTTTGGTTTTGATAACACCTTTCCACCAAGTTAGTATAAAAATCTTATTATATTTGCAAGCCTTTCTCTGAATGCTCCTTTCATAAGATGTTTGTTGGGTAGATAGTACACAAGACTACCAGATTTAGCCTTCAAAAATCCAGGGGACCACTAGAGGGCAAACAGCTAAAAAGTTTACTGCCATCTGTTGATCAGCTGAATTTTTGCAAGGGAAAAGAGCAGAGGTGCTATCTAACTTATGGAATGCCTTTCACAGATAGGCTAACATTTTTCTTATAATCTTTTTGGTGCTACATGAATTTTTATTATTATTATTGGTCACACAGTCAGCCAGATGTTCAGACTGGATTTAGCATTTTTATCCACCTACCGAGTCCTTCCAAGGATGATGATGATGGTTGTTATTTTTCCAGGCCCTCTGAACTTTGAGTACAGAGGTATACTACTGTTTATATATTGCTTTATTTGCTCCTGAGATCATGTTGCTTTCTTAATGATCTTTCAAAAACTATATGTAATGTTGTTGTTGTTGTTAAAAGCTGCCCAGAGAATGCTGTTTGCAAGCATTTAAATAAACATAAGTCTTTACGGTAATTACTAAGGTGCTCTGTCACGGAACTGAATGTTGACAGTGCTTTCCAATATATACTATATAATGTTCTTTCAGTAATATCTTTGTATCTATTGCAAATTAGAACAGAAAAAATCACCAAAATATGTTCTTTTCTCCATGCAGATGACAATCTTTTCACCATCCGGCATGAAAACTCTAATAAATGCATCCAAGTTAAAAGCCAGCGCCTAATAGCAGGAGGTTGTGAGGAGACAGACGAGAGCTTATGGACATGGGTCTCTCAGCATCGCCTTTTTAATTTGGGATCCCGAAAGTGCCTTGGACTAGAGACTGCCAAGTCTCCAAATACCTTAAAAATGTACGCTTGTGACTCAGATCTCATTCTGTGGTGGCGATGTGTTGGTGATTCCATCTTTTCCGCATCTCAAAACAAACTAGCTTTAAAGAATGGAATTGTCACTGTAAGCCTAAACTCTTCTGATACTTGGAAAAGAAGCAATTCCAGTGATACGATTTGTAAAATTCCATATAGTGGTATGTATTTTCTTTCATTTATAGAAAGGAGAGAAGGTTTTGAACAAGAATGTAGTTAAATGCTGACTTCTAAGGAGTTCAAAAGAAAGGGGGCATTTCCCAGTTGAGTTTTGCATCAAGTGATCATTAAATGACAATAACCTTAATTAACAAGCTCACATGATGGTCTAGAATCCAGACATTCCTGTTCACGTGCTAACTTAGATTCTTTCCAGATGTGGGGACTGCAACTGCCACAATTCTCACCTGTGACCATGCTGGCTTAGAATTTGGGAAGTTGAAATCCATTCCGGGGGACCATCTGGTAGAATGTTGATTCAGAGGGTCCCCAACATTTGGAATGTATGGGGAGGCATTAAGGAAGTAAACATTGCAAATAGTTGATATTCCTTTGGAAAACATGCACAGTCCTTTGGATGGCCTCGTGATTTTTAAAAGGGCTCAGATTATTATTATGTTTTTACAGGACGAAACAGATTCTTTGTAGAAGAAAATATCAGGTGGAAAAATCTGAAATATTGTAATGCTGTTTTTTTTTGGAGGATAGTTGGCATTGTTTTGATAATGGTCTTTACACTTAAATCTTTGTACCCTTGACATTTATAAAGAATACAAGATTTATTTCTTCTGTAATGGAATTCTGATGTTACACTAAATCATGTTTTAACATAGGGGTGGGTAATTCACAGGTTCAAGTGCTCCTCTGCCCAATTTCTATAAGTTCATGCTGTTAACATCTAAAAATAAAGTGCTGGTTTTTAATAGTGGGTTGGTTTATTTTTTCCTTTCTATTTTATAAAATAAGCCCTAAAAATAGATAAATCAAGCCTCTGGCAAGTTTGCCACACCTATTTTAAGTAAGCTGTCTCCCAAAGCCCTCCAAATCAGATCCCCAAGTTTGCCACTTCAGTGTCCCCTACAGCCTTCAGAGAGAGAAAAAGCATGTGGTGGACAAGAGGATCATAAAAGTTCCTGCTTTTAGCGACCGGTTGAAATGATGAAGTTCACTTTTGATTAACCCTGTTTTTTCCACCTCTTTTATGGGGGGTAAGCTTTACACTTAATCCTTTATAAGGAATGGTGGAACTAGCTATAACAGTGAAGTCAGTCACCCCACCCCCACCTTTCTAACTTAAATGCTAATGAAATTATTTTCAAGTTGAAGGAACCTTGGGGAAGTCCTCTCAATTCCTTTTTAGCTATCCTTTCTCTGTGGTTGGTGTGCAGAAAACATGGAGTTCCACTAGGTCTTAGAGTACAAAGCCGCTCTGTCTTCTTCTCACTGTAGAAAACACTGGGCATGTCTAAACAAACAAATGGAAATTACCTCAAGGCATCTTTTGTGTTTCTGCCTTGTTCTGTGCAGCCACTTGGTTGATGAGGTCTGTATCACAGTTATTTCTAGCCGTGTTTATTGTTGTGTTTACATAACTATGAATGAATGTATTTGTTTTTCTCTTCTGTTCCCTTTCTTCTACTCCACTCCTTAGACCTTTTCTATAAAGTTTATTAAATTATAAGCCCATGGGCAGGAACTGCTTTGTTTTTTAATTTCTGTTTAACATATTTAAATTTAACAGCTGTACAAATTAATTACAATTATTACAGCAAAGTCGCCGGAGATCCCATATTCACAGGCCTTTTTCTCCTGACCTAACCTAACCCTAGACCACTTCAGGCTATTTGTATCTACTTACTGTTTCCTTTCTGAGCTTTCAAAACCAGCACCTCCTGCTTCTTCAGCAGGGCGGTGTAGAAACATATTGTGGTTTGGGCTGTGCTGTTAGCAAGGCCAAGGCAGTGCAGTAATCTCTGCTGGAATTACCGAAGGATGATCTTTAGTTTCTCAGGGACTCGGTCCGTTGCTGTTCTTCCACTTCACATGAGAAGATTGTACAGTCTTTCCTTGCCAATATGAAGAGATGCCTGTTCTCTAGCCTAACAAAGGCAGCTTTCATTTGCAGTGTCAGTATCATAGGCAGCCCTTAGGGCCAGAAAGATTGTCCTGTATCTGCTCTGCATTCACACCAGTGATAGCAAAAGAATCAGGACAATTCAAAAAATAATACCCCAGATGATAAATAATTCTGAATGGTTATATATTTCTTATAATAATTCTGCTTAATAATAGTAATAATTCTGAAGGGTGTCCTTCAGAGTTTAATGAATCCCAGCTAGTAATGTATTCTGTAGGTGTGGGGTTAGTACAGGAAAGGCTTCATTATGGATTCAGAGTTTGAATGTACAGATTTGTTGAGTAGAGTGCAAATGATACACAAAGCATTTTGCTCATGATATAAATCACAAAACCTGTGCAAATTTCTCTGCATTGTAGTTGAGCTCTTCAATCAAAATAATATTTACATAATATTGTACAGGTAATCCTCACTTACCGACCAAAATTGGGACGGCAACTCTGTCACTAAGCACCACGGTCACTAAGCGAAAAATTACATGACCGTGCCAGACTTAAAATGTCACTTCCGCTTTTGTCATTAAGGAAATCACCACTGTCATTACGCGAGACATCATGTGACTGTGACTTGTGATTTCACTTCCACATTCTCCATTAATTCTGCTTGTTGGAAGCCAGTTGTGAAGTTTGTAAATGGCAATCACATGACCGCAGGATGCTGCGACATCCGTAAATGCGAGGATTGATCACAAAGCTGTGTTTTTTTTAACTGTCGTAACTTTAAACAGTTGCTAAACAAGGCAGTCAGAAAGCGAGGACTACCTGTATTAAGGTTGTCTTGTGATAGTTATGCATTTACAGGTGAAACTCAAAAAATTAGAATATCGTGCAAATGTTCATTTATGTCAGTATGGCAACTCAAAAGGTGAAACCAATATATGAGATAGACGCATTACATGCAAAGCGAGATATGTCAAGCCTTACTTTGGTATAATTGTGATGATTATGGCATACAGCTTATGAAAACCCCAAATTCACAATCTCAGAAAATTAGAATATTACATGACATCAATAACACAAGGATTGGAAATAGAACAATATCGGACCTCTGCAAAGTATAAGCATGCATATGCACTCAGTACTTGGTTTGGGCCCCTTTTGCAGCAATGACTGCCGCAGTGCGGCGTAGCATGGATGCTATCAGCCTGTGACACTGCTGAGGTGTTATGGAAGACCAGGATGCTTCAATAGCGGCCTTCAGCTCCGCTGCATTGTTCGGTCTCATGTCCCTCTTTCTCTTGGCAATGCCCCATAGATTCTCGGGTTCAGGTCAGGCGAGTTTGCTGGCCAATCAAGCACAGTAATCCCATGGTCATTGAAGCAGGTTTTGGTACTTTTGGCAGTGTGGGCAGGTGCCAAGTCCTGCTGGAAAATGAAGTCAGCATCCCCATAAAGCTCGTCTGCGGAAGGAAGCATGAAGTGCTCCAAAATCTCCTGGTAGACGGCTGCATTGACCCTGGACTTAATGAAGCACAGTGGACCAACACCAGCAGATGACATGGCTCCCCAAATCAACACAGACTGTGGAAACTTCACACTGGACTTCAAGCATCATGCGTTGTGTGCCTCTCCATTCTTCCTCCAGACTCTGGGTCCTTGGTTCCCAAATGAGATGCAAAAGTTGCTCTCATCAGAAAAGAGGACTGTGGACCACTGGGCAACAGACCAGTTCTTTTTTTCTGTAGCCCAGGTAAGACGCTTCTGACATTGTTTGTTGTTCAGGAGCGGCTTGACGAGGAATACGACATTTGAAGCCCATGTCCAGGATCCGTCTGTGTGTGGTGGCTCTTGATGCACTAACTCCAGCCTCAGTCCACTCCTTGTGAAAGTCCCCAACACTTTTGAATGGCCTTTTCCTGACAATCCTCTCCAGGCTGCGGTCATCCCTGCTGCTTGTGCACCTTTTTCTGCCACACTTTTCCCTTCCACATAACCTTCTATTGATGTGCTTTGATACAGCACTTTGGGAACATCCAACTTCTTTTGCAATTACCTTTTGGGGCTTTCCCTCCTTATGGAGGGTGTCAGTGATGGTTTTCTGCACCACTGTCAGGTCAGCAGTCTTTTCCATGCTTGTGATTCCTACTGAACCAGCCTGAGAGACCATTGAAAGGCTCAGGAACCCTTTGCAGGTGTTATGGATTCATTAGCTGCTTAGAGTGGGACACTTTGAGCCTAGAATATTGAACCTTTTCACACTATTCTAATTTTCTGAGATTGTGAATTTGGGGTTTTCATAAGCTGTACGCCATAATCATCACAATTATACCAAAGTAAGGCTTGACCTATCTCACTTTGCATGTAATGCATCCATCTCATATATTGGTTTCACCTTTTGAGTTGCCATGCTGACATAAGTGAACATTTGCACGATATTCTAATTTTTCGAGTTTCACCTGTAGATTCCCAGCTTGGGACCCACAGGCAATAGTGTGCCTGTTGACCCCTTCTGTTGCATCTGAAGATTGATAGTGGATATCCTGGAGGCTAAAAACTAATGCAGTTCTGGCACCGGCTGGAATGATTAGTGCTCCAAATATCTGATGACTTTTTGCTTCCCTCTTTGTTCTCTGGCTATAAGGCATTCCCCGTGAGTCTCTTAAGAGAGCAGAGACCCAGTTATTTATTTCATAACATGGTGATCTTGTAGGATGTTCACAGCCATTCAGCATAATCAGCAACTGCACCTGGTAGGTCTTCCAAGCCTTCTTCACTTGTAACCTCAAATGAGGATGGTAGGAAGCAGCAGTCAGCAATTAGCATAGTTTCCTTGGGGGGCTTATGTGTGTCCATATGCATGAATTTTTAGGTGAGGAGTTAGGAAAGTCCTTCCTTTTATTATTATTTTTAATTAAAAATGCCGTGGCCTTATAAGTAGGGTTGAGGGGTATGAAAAAGGGAAATTCCTGTAGCTCCTCATTCCTTTTTCTTTTCCCTGTTTTTATCATTTTTGTTTCTACTTTTTTCCTGACTGTGGCACATGGGTCTGTGTATCCCAGAAAACATGGCCAGTACTCACTATTTTTCCCTTTATTTTTCCATATTTTTCCTCTGTTTTGTTATCATGCTTATGAATTTGTTTCCTTCCTTCCATATCTGTACAATGGGCTGTTGGTGGAAAAGAAAAAAGGAGGGGGGCTCAAAGGAGTGCTTTATTGTGCTGCTGTGCAAACTCTGCTTTCCCTGTACTTTTGAAATCAGTAAATTTGATTTATCTTTTTTGGGAGGTTGAAGGGGAAAAAAAAAATGGCTCCAAGAAGTGTTTTGTTCATCTCAGTTTTACTTGCATTCAGAGCTGGTCACTGTTGAAGTGGAAACTGTAGACTTGAAGAATTTGCTTTTGTTCCTGAAGTTACATAAGTCAGATCATCGCCTTGTGATTTTGAAGCTAATTTTTTTCCTAAAGTTTTTTTTTACTATTGTTCATAACCTCTGGCTCCACTTATTATTGGCTCTACCTAATGCAACTCTTAAGCTCCATGCTTAACACATGACGCTTCCTGCAGGCTGGTATGCTGCCCTCTGCCCTACCAACTCCATTTGGCACCAGCTGCCATTCACAACAGTATCTTTAAATTGCTGATCACATGGGTATCTTGAAAGCAAATTTTTAAAATATATTTTACACCACATAAACACATTTGCAGATCTGTTAAAGTATTGCATGTATTTTTGTTTGCTTTTCTGCAGAAATTTATACCAGGGATGGGAATGCCTATGGAAAACCTTGTGAGTTTCCTTTCTTATTTAATAATACATGGCATCATGATTGCATTCTCAGTGAGACGGATGGAGTTGATGAATGGTGTTCCATAACGACTTATTTCAGTCAAGACAGAAAATTGGGCTTCTGCTTAAAACCAGGCAAGTAGCTTTCCTAAAATAGTATCCTGAAAATTTATGTTGTATTAATGCATATTAATACATTAAGACTTCATTTATTTGGGCTCCAAGATCACCGCAGACAGAGACTGCAGCCATGAAATTAAAAGACGCTTGCTCCTTGGGAGGAAAGCTATGGCAAACCTAGATAGCATATTAAAAAGCAGAGACATCACCTTGCCGACAAAGATCCGCATAGTCAAAGCTATAGTTTTTCCAGTAGTAATGTATGGCTGTGAGAGCTGGACCATAAAGAAGGCTGAGCGCCGAAGAATTGATGCCTTTGAACTGTGGTGCTGGAGAAGACTCATAAGAGTCCCTTGGACTGCTAGGAGGTCAAACCAGTCAATCTTAAAGGAAATCAACCCTGACGGCTCATTGGAAGGATTGATAATGAAGCTCAAGCTCAGATACTTTGGCCACCTAATGCGAAGAGAGGACTTTTTGGAAAAGACCCTGATGCTGGGAAAGATGGAAGGCAAAAGGAGAAGAGGACGGCAGAGGATGAGATGGCTAGATAGCATCACTGAAGCAATGAGCATGAAATTGAGCTAACTCAGGGAGGCAGTGAAGGACAGGAAGGCCTGGCGCGATATCGTTCATGGGGCCATGAAGACTCGGACACAACTTAACGACTGAACAACAATTAATGCATAATTACACATTTTGGTATTTCATGAAAAGAAGAAGGATGAATAGAGCTTCACATCTAATAATAGTTTTAAATTGGAGGATTAAACAGTATTATTGTATCATGTAATTTAAAATTATGTAAATTAAGATGCTAAAATTCTTCGCCTGGGGTTCCATTGTAATATAAAATATGTTTGAAAAAAGTACAGTTTCATGTTAACCTAGAACCTGATTAATTTATACCTCTTGCATGTGCACTTTTGTTTTCACGAGTAAAGTTGGAGGAAAGAGAAAACAGTTTTAGTAGATCCTAGTTTTTCTCATGTCTTCTGCAAACATGTAAACGTCTAGATGGCACAGAATGGAAACTGAACAGTGACATTGGAGATGAACGTGCTATGTGTATATGTATCTTTGCTCTCATGTTGGGTGGATTGGGTTGATCAGGAAACATGCATTTATGAGTTCTCCCGGATTATGGTTATGGTACCTATATTGATCTCAGGTATAAATACTTACTTGCCTTCAACAGAGGATGGCTGTCAAAATACATGGGAACAGTTTGCAGATTCTGGAAATTGTTACCAGTTAAACACACAGGCTGCCCTTTCTTGGAAAGCAGCATACCTCTCCTGTAAGAAGCAAGGGAGTGATTTGGTCAGCATCACGAGTGCATCTGAATTAAGTTATATCAAAGGTAAGTACAACTTTATGGTGAGTTCTGAAGGAAAGCTGTTAGTGGCAAATGAGAAATAAGTACAGTGGTACCTCTGGTCACGAACGCTTCTGGTCACGAACAATTCGGTTCACAAACAGCACCGTTCATAAAATTTTGCTTCCGTTCATGAACTCCGCATCGGGTGACGAACAGGATCCGCGGCCATTTTCCCTGCTGTGACACGTGGTCGTGGCTTCCTGTAAGGAGGGGGACTCTCCCTCCAAGCAATAACCACCTCCCCATCCGCCTTCCTGTCCTCCATGCCAGAAGTCGCCTCAAGCAAGGTTAGCGTTCTCTCTCTTTGTACTGTACTGTACTTTTTCATATTTTTGTGGTTTAAAAAAAAATACATATGGTTCAGAACGGATTAACCGTATTTACATTGAACCTTATGGGAAAATTTGATTCGGGTAGCGACCAAAATCGGTTGGCGACCAAATTCGTAGGGGTCAGAACGGATTAACCGTATTTACATTGAACCTTATGGGAAAATTTGATTCGGTTCGCGACCAATTCGGGTTGCGACCAGAGTTGCGGAACGAATTAAGTTTGTGACCCAAGGTACCACTGAAGTTTGATTTCAAGATGGAAATCAGACCAGCAGATTTCACGGCCTGCAGGAGAGAATATTTTTCCCAATCTCTAAATCTGACTTTCCTAAACTTCTAGTAAACTAATATATTTTGTGCCATCAAAAACAAGGGTATCTTCTCAGTCTTACAACCAAGCTGTATTTTAAGTTTTACCTGTTACGTTTGCTTTTCTCCACCTTACCGCTATAACAATTCCACATGAAAGTCACGTACTTGTCATGATTTTAAATTGTACTGAAATTCAGATCACAAAAAAAGCAACCCTTTTCTCTTCAGAATATTTGCAGAATTCCACAGTGAGCTCTTTGCACCAAACTAGATCGAATGTAGGACAGTGGCATCTGCATGGGTGTGGACAAATAATGTCATGACTCCATCATGTAAATGATGCAACTTAAGTTCTTGTATCAGATGTCATGGTATCATTCCATTATTGGGGCCCTTTGAGCAGCAGTGTTGTAACTCAAATATCATTTTGCCATGATTGGGGCTTGTTATGGATGCCATTGATGTGGGAAATTTGTAAACAGGATTTCCCAAGAAGTACTTTCTAAATAAGAAGAAGAGATAAAAGCATATTTGGGGGGAAATGAAAAACAGCTGGGCTGGAAAGTGGTTTGGAGAAGGGACTGTTTTCCGCCTCTTATTTTCATAATTGAAACTCACTTTACAGCACCTTTTGTCTCACAGGAAAAAAAAAATGTAGAGATGTCATTTAGATGGGAAACATGATATAAAAGAAAATAAGTATCCCCATCTAACATCTTTCTTTCAATGATCCAGTTCTTTTCCTCTTCTCAAAAAGCTGCATTCAGATAGAATGCTGATCAATTAGTAGGATGCATTGTTGTATAGCCTTACAGAATGCCTTGAAGAAACCTCGGTCTTGCATACTCCCCCTTCCTTTCTTCTTGTTTCACTTTAGTCTAGCCTGTATCATCTTAACCCTAACATATTAATTATGGCCTGCTGATACGTTATGAAATTGGTTTATTCCAACAAAGTATGGTTAATACACCCACTTCTGTTAGTGACTACCTCAGTTAGCAACCATTCGCAAATACGACGATAATATAAAATTCATTTTCTGACCAATGCACACATTTACAACCAAATTTCATACACCTGTCAACAGTGCATGCTGGAGTGAGAGTAACACTGGTGTAGCTGTAGAAGAGAACTTTATCTGAATGAGATGGCAGCAACCAGTGATCTTTACAGTCTCTATTTCAGTCACATGTTCGCTTAGTGACCATTTTGCTTAATGACCTGGTCATTGGAATGGAATATGGTCGCTAAACGAGGAGTGAGTGTATTATTCACAATCTGTGTCTGGATTTGATAATTAAAAGGAAGCCAGAGCTTCCAAAGTCACATTGAAGGAGGAATATGGTTGAGCCCAAATCATCTTCTGTTTCATTCCCATAATACTAACCCATGGATTCCTGCACTGGGCAGGATATTGGACTCTTGGTCTAAATTGCTTCCTCCAGTTATATTTATGTTATTACATGTGAATGAGACCAGTAGCTGCTTTGATACTGAAAAAATATTTTAGTACATCTATGGGTCCTTTTCTGTTGTGCAAAAATCATGCATGTAAGGTTTCTGCACAGACTGGATCTATATGGAGATTTTTCTGCAGAACTGCTTAAGCTAGATGATTTTGGGATTCAGTATTGTTTGGTAAGTGTGGTACTTGGTACTAACTTAGTAAACTTAGAGTCATTGGGAGCCAGGCAGTATACAACAACAAACAATAATATAAATACAGGTAGACCTTGCTTACTGACTACCTCATTCAGCAACTGTTCAAAGTTACGATAGTGCTGAAAAAATAACTTTATAACCAATGTCCACATTTATGACCTTCGCAGTGTCCCTCAGTCACATGATCACCATTACAGTCATTATGTGTTGCCTTGTACCTGACTTTTTGTTTATCGTTGTCCTCCTCTTGCAGAGCAGAGAGATTGGAGAGGAAGGGATTACAAAAGAGTAAGCAGGCACACAATGGGGAATACACTAGGCTGTTTGCACAGCATGTTTGCGGCTGCTAGCACCAGCACATTGCTTTCAGTGTATATTCCCCATTGTGTGCTTGCTTACTCTCTTGTAATCCCTTCCTCTCCAATCTCTCTGCTCTGTGAAAGGGAGAGGGGAAGGAAAAAAACAAGTGGTTTCTGTAGGCGATCTCTCCTGTGCCTGACCCGTTTCCCCACTCCCACCCCCACCCCAGATATTTCATTATCTGGAAAGGTTATTTAGGCAAACTCTGATTTGTGAAGAATAACAGTGCGAATGTTGAGTAAATATTAAATCAGAATGACAGGTACACATTATAGAGTTGGAAGAGGCCATTTAAGGTTTGAGTCCAACTCTGGTCAGCCCATGAATCCTAATTAAAGTATCCCAGACAAATGGCTGTCCAGCCCTGCTTGAACCTATCTGCTGAAGTGAAGCTCATCACATCTCTGTCAAACTGCTCACATGGTTAAGATTTTTTTTGTTTTAGATTTTTTATCCCACCTTTATTATGTTTATATAACATAAGGCGGCGAACATGCCTAAGACTCCTTCCTCCATAACCTTGTATTGTATGGTATTTGAAGAGTGCTATCATATCTCCCCCCAGTCTTCTCAATATTAAACATTCCCAGTTCCTCTTCATGAAGTATAGCTTCTAATTCCTTGATTGTTCCTGTTTCCTTCTCTGAAAAAACAAATCATTATTATATAAAATAATAATTACAAAATAATAATCCTGTTTTAAGAAAATGTCATTAAAAATAAGCTCCCAAAATGTAGTATCTGGATCTTTACCGTATTGTAATTTGCACTGGATGTTAATCCCCACTCAGAGCTCACTACCACACTGGAGAGTACATGGTACTGGTTATATTTAAGTAAGATTAAAGTTAACATTGGTTGCACTTCATATAACATTAAAACAGGATTATTTTAGCACTAGTTTGTTAAGCAAGCCATTTGCACATAATGTCAATCTGTGAGCATATCCATTCTAACCCAAAAATAAATGAGCTGCATTTTACCTTAGCATTATATTCAGGCAGTTCAGAGATGTCAAAAAAAAAAAAAAAGGAGTGGCATTTTCTATCACTTGTTATTTCACAGAAACTAATAAATTCACACATCTGTGCAAATACATTCCATACACCATACACAAGACAATGAAAATGCAGGCTGTTATCTTGCAACATAATATTGCAGATGAGTGCAAAAATATTGCAGATGAGTTCAGACAAAGGATAATGATTTTTTTTTTTTTTTGCTTTTGTTTTGTTTCAGTGTAGTAGGTAAATTCCAACTATGACTTGATTGGCTTGAAAATGTTCCGTTCTATTATCTACTTTTTTAAAAATTCTCTAGCTAAAGATGGTATCGCAGAAATATTTTGGATTGGATTAAACCAGTTGGATGTTTCTGGAGGCTGGCAGTGGTCAGATCATACACCATTGAACTTCGTGAACTGGAATCCAGGTAACTGCATTTTTCCTCATGTGCTGTCCTCTAAAATTCATATTGATGAGCTCCCAAGCAGGGAAGGGAACTGTAGCAAGAATTGAGTGAAGAAGATGAAGCAGATGCAGAAGAAGAAATAAATGATGGGGGGGGGGGGGGGAACGTTACCCAGATCTTTAAAACAGCCACCAGCCTGAACAAAAGAACTTCTCCATAGACTGAGGATATTAAAAAGAGCATTGATAACAGCAACAGAATTGCTTAAAACATACCAGTAAAGTATGAAAATGAAATAGATCCAATAACGAGTGATTGAATATGAGGATAGATCAAGGTCTCCACTTAATTTAAAAGAGAAGGAGATATAATAGTTCAACACAATTTAATGAGGCATTTTGTTAAGCTCAGGAGTTACCAATGTCCAGACTGACCCAGATAATCTCACAAGAAAAGAGTCTGTTAGGCTTCCAGAAAATCTATTTATTATGTAATTATTGTTTACTGGAATGGATGAGCCAGTGAGGCAGACTAAGTTCCTTGAAAATTCCACAAGCCTAGTTGGTCAGGCCAACATAAACATCTTGGGTCAAATGTTAATCTTTTCCAAAGTTTTCAAGTTTCCTGAACTTGATCCAATGTTTGCATTCAGCCCAGCTTATAATCACACACAAGGTGCTGGTCCTCCCTCCTGAGTTACAACATCAAGGCAAAATACTCGGACATCACTAGACACTTCTCTGATTTCAAACCTTTGCAAAATGTTACTAGGTCAATAACCAGGAAGTCTGATCAGTTTTCAAGCACTTTCTTTCACTTCTCGTACAAACCCACACTTAGACATGGGATTTCTTGCTAATTTCCTTGTTCTGGTGAAAATGATTAATAACAGAACAAATCAGAAGGAAACAAAATGCGGTTCAAACTTTTATTTGATAAGAATGTTAAATACAGTTTCAGCAATAAATAGTGGTAATTGAAGAGAACAGTTGCAAGTTCTTACATTTGTTCTATATTTAAGCAGTGGAGTCCCAGTTAACGTTACTAAGATGCAAGTCACATCTTGAGTGGCCAGCTCAGCAAATAACCTGACAAATATTGGAGTTCAAGAATCTATTGTTCACTCATTCTGGCCCCTGGCTGATATATAAGCTCCAATTTTGACCAATTTCTTCACATGTAATTTCTGCTTTAGCTGAGATACACATTATTTAATAGGAAAACAAAATAACTGAAATGGATTGCCACAGCCATTACATTTTGCTTAAATGAAGGCAGTCTTACTATTTCACTCTACCAACACAGACCAGAATTTGAGATGCAGCAAAATACCTGAAAGACAACCCTTTTAGTGATCCTTACCACATCATGTTTGTCTTTCTGAATTAGGTTTGCTAATTCTTCCTGTGTATTTCTTATACTCCGTGTTTTGATGTAGAAACTTCTGAGATTTTGAGTGGGACTACATACTGGCCTCACTGTTGTAGTTTCCTGTGAAATTCTAAATCCCCATCCTGGTCTCTGGCTTCTCCCATTGTGCTCTGCTTTCTCGGCTTCTGTCCTTGGCTGCATATTCAGGTCTTTTGCTTTCTCTCAGCCCCACTAGGTAGACCAGATCAGGAAATCAGCTCCCCAGGAAGGCTGAAAAGACCTTTAACGAAATTGGCTATAATGACAGAATCTTGCAGGTCTGATTGTACTATACTTCCTCCTCGTCCTTGTACTTCAGTCAGTTAGGGAGGCGTCTGTCTGAGCCACTTCCAAATACTATCTTGTAGCCCTGGACTTAAAAAATGCTTCAGCCCTTTTGCCTAAGTAACAGCATATCTCCATCAAGGTCATCTTCCTTAATCTCTACACCTCTTCCCCTTTTGTTCTAGTTTGATGCTTTTTTGATGAGTCTGGTAAGGTTCCTGTCTTTTGCTTCTTTTTCAGTCTTTATAGCCTATCTCCTCCCATTTTTTTTTATGACAATAGCATAAGCCACTGTTGTAGAGACCAAACTCTTTACTGACACCATCTGCAACATCACTTGCTGACTTCTAAGCTCAATTCTTGTCTCTTTCCCCTCAAGCCTTTTCCTTTTTTAATCTTTCTTTATAATGCACGCTCTAGAATGCAGTGTAAAATCAACAATGAAACTGACTCTGTTGAAGTTCTTTTATAAAGAGAAGAAATGGCAATTCTGTGATTTTTAATCTCATCCTTTACATTCCAGTACCTGTTATAATCCATGATATGATGCAGCATTAGCCTAATAACTAATCATTACTCTTCTGCAGAGATGCAGTATTTATCTCCAATAGAAGGAAATGACTGTGTAGCTATGAATGCTGACACAGGTGACTGGAAGAGTTATACTTGTAACACTCTACTTCCTTATGTCTGCAAGAAACAAGTCAATGACAGTCAACTAGATTTTCCAGGTAAATCAGAAATGCATTGTGAACTTTATTTCACTCTATTGTGTTGTGGCTAAAAAGCCTAATCTTTACAGAATTATACTTTTTCTTTAATTCAAGCAGTTTTTGCTAGAAATAGAGCATCTTCAGAACCATTCCCAGACTTTCCAAATGCTTAAAGCTGTGTTCACAGAGCACACTTAAAGTCATTAATAAATGAAACCTTTATCAGGATTCACACAAAGCTCTGAAGCATAATAAGCTAGTCAGAAGGGCTAGTTTAGTATGTTTGCAAACTTTGTATAACCTTTTCCCTAGGCTGAAACTACAAGTTCAGCTTGGGTTCAACCACTAGGTTTTTAGTTAAATATGTTATATGAACACAACCATATATGATTGTAGAGAATAATGTGTAGTAAAATTTGGACTAAATTATTGTTTGGGTAGGAAAAAAATAGTTTTGCAAAAAATAATAATTGTCTTCAGTTACAGACAGAAGGTTTCAGGGGATTTTTATAATTTCTGTTCAAAAGGATCTCAGAAATATTTATTTGAAATGTTCAATAAAGCTCGATCCCTGTGTAAATGTGGTGCTGCATCTCTTATCTGACTTGACTGTGAATAGGAACAGTTGCAGAAGTAGCCAGGAATATAAAATCCCTGCTCTGGCATTAATACAATTTATCCTGCATCATTTTTTTAAAAATGTGTTGAGGGCAAGTGCTGTAGGTGGGACAATTCATGCAGGTTAATTTTTATTTCTACCAGATGAGCCTTTTTGTCCATCTGACTCAGTATTGTCTACTATGACAACAACTCAGATTACTATTTAGCTTTTTAACTGGAGATGCCAAGCTTTGAATTTTGAGTCTATTGCATCCAAAGTTTGTTCCTTCTGAGCTATGACCCTTTCCCTATGGTGTCAGTTCTGTATCATTGCTTTTAGAAGTTATCATGTTATCTAGCAAATCCTTTTCAAGTTCTTTTTCTCAGATGTTCAGAACTATGCTGAGACTCAGTGTGAATCTGACTGGTACCCGCACAATGGATTTTGCTATATGCTGATGAGCAGCACTGCTTCATGGAAAGATGCATATCAGTTATGCAATGAAAGCAGCAGTAGCCTGATCAGTATACATTCCTTAGCAGATGTTGAATTAGTTGTTACAAAACTTCATAATGGTAAGTTGGAATAAGCATGGACATGAATTGCTCCTATGTTTTTCTGTTTAAGCATTACTCTCAATTTAAGGTTGGGCTGCATAGTAAAAATTACTTTACATTAAGGACTGGTATTAATTTATCTGTGACCAGATTTTAATTAACTTACTGTTAGTCCTTGCTTAATGACCACAATTGAGACCAGCAGCTCCGTCACTAGATGATGTGGTCGTTAAGAGAGACATCACAGGACCACACTTCTGCCATGATCATTAAGTGAATCACCCACGATCGTTAAGTGAGACATCACTGATCACGACTTGCGATTTTACTGCCGGCTTCTCCATTGACTCAGCTTGTCGGAAGCCAGTTGTGAAGTGCGCAAATGGTGATCACAAGGACGCTGCGACAGTCGTAAGTGCAAGGACCAGTTGCAAACTTATCTTTTCAGCACCGTCATAACTTTGAACAGTTGCTAAACAGGGCAGTCGTTAAACAAGGACTACCTGTATTTATTTGCCATATCAGCGTAACAAATGCAGCAACAAAAAACAGTATGTGCTATTAGTCTGGATAAAATTATGTCTGCTGGCCAAACCCCTTTAATTTCATAATTATGACACAACTGAGAAGTAGCTATAGAAAAAGTTCTAATTTTTATTGTATGCAAAAAAATTCTGTTTTGCCTGGTGATTTTTGAACTGTTTGAATTTCTGTTTTGATTGTAGATACAAAAGACAAAGTGTGGATAGGGTTAATAAATAAAGATATTCCAGCCTTGTTTAAGTGGTCAGATGATTCCAAAGTGGTGTTTACTTACTGGGATCAGAATGAGCCAAAAGTTTCCTTCAAAAGCATTCCAAATTGTGTCTCCTATTCTGGAAAGGTAAGGATCTTTTGGGATGTTTTGTAATTAGTTTCCTAAAGCTTTCTGTAAACTTCATAAAAGGAGAGGAAATGTATGGCTTGCTTCATCAGAGAGAGTTAGTGTAGTATAGAAGTCAGAATGTTGCTCTGGATCTATGGAGACCCAAGCCCCAACTCAACCATGTTAAGAAATAGATAAGAGATGATCCCACATATGTGATTTAAGTGTTTAAGAGATTAAAAAAGTAAATAAAATGCTTTGTTTTATTATGTGATAAGGGTTAGACCTATGCAAGGCGACTTCCATTTGTGTTGACAAAGAACTTTGTATAATAAGATTCCTTTGTTGAAGCAAAGAAGCAACCCAAATGCCTCAAAATTTTTTGACTTTGTGCAATAGGAGAAATTGCGAAAAGCCTTCTTTAGCAACAACCATATCTGGCCTTAGGAAGCATTACTAACAACAAAGCTAGTGGAGATGACAGTATTCCAGCTGAGTTATTTAAAATACTAAAAGATGATGCTGTTAAAGTGCTGCACTCAATATGCCAGCAAGTTTGGAAAACGCAACAGTGGCCACGGGATTGGAAAAGGTCAGTTTACGTTCCAGTTCCAAAGAAGGGCAATGCCAAAGAATGCTCAAACTATCGCACAATTGCACTCATTTCACATGCTAGTAAGGTTATGCTCAAAATCCTATAAGCTAGGCTTCAGCAGTACGTGAATCGAGAACTACCGGATGTACAAGCTGGGTTTCGAAGAGGCAGAGGAACTAGAGATCAAATTGTCAACATTCGCTGGATCATGGAGAAAGCACGAGAGTTCCAGAAAAACATCTACTTCTGCTTCATTGATAATGCAAAAGCCTTAGATTGTGTGGATCACAACAAACTGTGGCAAATTCTTAAAGAGATGGGGGTACCAGACCTTCTTACCTGTCTCCTGAGAAACCTGTATGTGGGCCAAGAAGCAACAGTTAGAACTGCTCATGGAACAACTGATTGGTTCAAAATAGGGAAAGGACTACGACAAGGCTGTATACAGTCACCCTGCTTATTTAACCTATATGAGAGTACATCATGAGAAATGCCAGGCTGGAAGAATCACAAGCCGGAATTAAGATTGCAGGGAGAAACATCAACAACCTCAGATATGCAGATGATACCACCCTCATGGCAGAAAGTAAAGAAGAACTAAAGAGCCTCTTGATGAGGGTGAAAGAGGAGAGTGCAAAAGCTGGTTTGAAACTAAGATCATGGCATCTGGACCCATTAATTCCTGGCAAATAGAAGGGGTAGAAATGGAAGCAGTAACAGACTTCATTTATTTGGGCTCCAAGATCACCGCAGACAGAGACTGCAGCCATGAAATTAAAAGACGCTTGCTCCTTGGGAGGAAAGCTATGGCAAACCTAGATAGCATATTAAAAAGCAGAGACATCACCTTGCCGACAAAGATCCGCATAGTCAAAGCTATGGTTTTTCCAGTAGTAATGTATGGCTGTGAGAGCTGGACCATAAAGAAAGCTGAGCGCCGAAGAATTGATGCCTTTGAACTGTGGTGCTGGAGAAGACTCGTAAGAGTCCCCTGGACTGCTAGGAGGTCAAACCAGTCAATCTTAAAGGAAATCAACCCTGATTGCTCATTGAAAGGGTTGATAATGAAGCTCAAGCTCAGATACTTTGGTCACCTAATGTGAAGAGAGGACTATTTGGAAAAGACCCTGATGCTGGGAAAGATTGAAGGCAAAAGGAGAAGAGGACGGCAGAGGATGAGATGGTTAGATAGCATCACTAAAGCAATGAGCATGAAACTGAGCCAACTCGGAGGCAGTGAAGAACAGGAAGGCCTGGCGCGATATGGTTCATGGGGTCACGAAGAGTCAGACATGACTTAACGACTGAACAACGACAACAACAATCTCTGGCTTTCATGCTGCTGGAGAAAGCTGAGATGGGTCTTCTACCAGCCTGCATATGTATCTAGCGCAGGCATGAATAGGTTTTTATTGGATGCTGTGTAATGTATTTTTAACTTCAGTATGTTTGGTCTATGACCATATATTTTTGATAAACTAAAAACCAGTGCCAGTACCATGTACAATGTTCCAAAGCTGGTAGAAGCTTTTATGCAGAAGCCCTCAGTTTTTGCAAAAAACGGAGGATGTTGAGATGAGCTGCAAAGCCAAGCCAACCACATGCCTATTTCTCTTCATTCTTAGAAGTGAGAGGTTCCAACTGCCTTGTGAAGCAGCTTTGGTAGGGTGCTTCTGTTGAATCTTTATCAAAGTGAAGAACCTCCTCAAAGATTTGCTGAATAATACCAAATATTAATGCTGTGTGAAAATACACTTTGCAATTTCCCCCAAGTTTTGTTTCCCTGCAGAATAGGTTACTGTTTTTTCTGTCTTCTGAGTGATTGAGAACTTATTTCAGATTTCTCTTGCACTGAAGAATTAGAAGACAGAGAAGCTGCAGACCTCTGGAGGGTGATGTGATAGTGAAAGTGAGGTCGTTCACATGCATCCTTTGGCCTTTTGTAACCAAATGGGAGGATGCCAGACTCCACTTACTGAAATTTCACCAAAATGCTTTTCTCCTTTGAAAGAAATTTCAAATGCAAATTCTTTTTTATGAGATTGAATGAAAAGTGTTTAAGAGTTACAGGAGAGTTTTTCTGTTTAGCAATCCTGAACATGTTTACGCAGAATTAAGACCCTCTGATTTCAATGGAACTTACAGTCATTATTGCAAATTTACATCTTAGAGCAGTTTTCCAGTCCAGTAGAAATATGTGGAATTTTCTATAACTCTTGTTCACAGGAGTAACAGAAGAAATCATTAACCTCAGATTAATTTTATATTAACCTCTCACATGCTATTCTATTTTTAATTCAGTGTTCTATGAGAAGTATATCACAGAGTTATATTTCAAGGACTTGGGTGGAGAAATAGATTTCTTCTACGTGTTTTTATAATGTGAATAAAGGTGAAAAGTGCATGAACAACTGAAAAGCAATCCATTTAGAAGATTATGTCTTTGAGAGTTCTAAAATTACTGGTTTCCTCCTCTTTGTAGTTTGGCCGATGGAACATCCTACCTTGTACCGATAGGCTTAAGTTTGTTTGCATGAAAAAAGGAAACGTTTTAGATGAACGAAAATCTGATAAAGATTGTTCTCCAAATGAGGTAAAGACAGAACAAAAACTTCTGTATATATTTGATGTACCCAACATATTTGCTGCTTCAGGCTCAATAATAAATATAAAATATAGCCTTGAATTATTGGGATTTCTGACATAGTCAATAAAAGACTAAGCATCTGTCTTTTTTGAGGTATCTTTGAAAGGATGGTACATTTTTATAACCATGTGTAATTGATTTCTGAGTAGTGACAATTTTTAGTTTCACCTTTCTGTCTCTGTAGAAATACAACAGATGTGGCAGTGATGATGATGATGATGATGAACCTCCTCTTGGAGAACAATATATACTTCATTAAAAATACATCATTTTTTTACAGTTGAAATGTCCAGCTTGTCCTGTTTGATTGCCAGTGAGCTATCCGTTTGCTTTTGCTTCCCTTCTCACAAATGAGTAAAACTAATAAAGAAGTGATTGCTTATTCTGACATTTTCTAGTTTCTTGCTCTCAAACAATCAAAACTCAGAATTAGTTTATGTTATGTTATCTTGTGTTGCAGTAGCTCCCCTGGGGGCTAACATTCATTTCACATTTCGTTTTTGAAGACGCACTGGTTTGTATTATTGTTGGTCGCATAGTCAGCCAGATGTTTAGACTGGATTTGGCATTTTATCCACCTATCAAATCCTTCCCAAGGACCTGGGATAGGCAGATGTTGCTGTTTGATGGTGTCAAAGGTATTGTTGCAGGATGTAAGCTGTTCCAAGTAAAGCTGCCTTTTGCAATTGACTGATGGTGATTTTGTCAATGCCGATGGTCTTCAAGTGGTGCTCCAGATGTTTTGGGATTGTACCCAAGGCACCTATTGACTATTGGTACTATCTTTGCTCTCTTTTGTCATAGTCATTCTATTTCTATTTGCAGGTCCTTGTATTTTGTGGTTTTCTCCAGTTTTTTTCTCTTCTATTCTGCCGTCTCCAGGTCCACTATCCAGACTTTTTTGTCTTTCTTATCAACAGTTTTTAAGTCTGGGGTGTTGTGTGGCAGGTGCTTGTCTGTTTGAATTCTAAAGTCCCAGAGCACTTGAGCTTCTTCATTTTCTATTATTTTGTCTGTTTTGTGGTCGCACCAGTTCTTGCTTGCAGGCAAATGGTATTTCTTGCAGATATTCCAATGCACTGTTGCTACTTTGTCATGCCATTGTTTGTAGTCAGTCTTTGTGATCTTCATGCAACAGCTGACTAGGTGGGCCACTGCTTCTTCAGTTTCTGTGCAGAGACAGCCTTTGCTGTCTGTTGCTGTCTTCTCAGTTCTGGAGAATTTCTTTATATGCATTTGTTCTTAAGGTTTGGTCTTGTGCAGCCAGAATTAGCCCCTTGATCTCTTTCTACAATCTTCCTGCTCTTACCATTGCCAGGTCTTGTTCTTATCTGCTTTGCCTGCTAGCTTTTTTGTGTACTGACCATCTAATATTTTGCCTTGCCATGTCTCTTTTTTATTCTTTATTTGGTCTTTCTTTTCAAACCAAATCAGTTTGGTTTCTTTGGTATTCAGTAAGCCTTCATGGTGTACTAGCTTCAGTGCATCTTCTTCACTGTCCTTCAGATATTCTTCCAATGCCTTTTTTTCTTCTTCAACTATCCGGTGTACTTGCAACATTCCACACCCACCTGTACTCCTTGGTAAGTAGAGTCTGTCAACGTTGCTGTGTAGATGAAGGGCATGATTCATTGTCATAATTTTTCTGGTCTTCCTATCTAGAGCTTCTAGTCCTGCTTGAGTCCAGTCCATTATTCCAGCTCTTATTAATCATTTTTAAAAGAAAAAAGCAAACAAGCAAAAGGAGAAAAGAAAAAAACTATAATTGGTAGAGATATATCATATCTATAAGAGGACAAAGTATTACTAAGCTTGTGCAGTTAGTGTTCAGTATATCTTTAACTAGAAATAAACTATTAAAAAAATACATTACATTAAGTCATTTTAATAATGGAAGTAGGAATTTAAATCTCCAAGGTAAGTGCCAAAATCTCCACTATTTGTTCTTTAAGAAGTCAAGAAAAAAAGAGGGAAAAGAAGAAGTAACTACTAAAAATATTATACATAAGTATTAGTTTCTAACTTTCTCTATGTTATACTCTGCCTGATGTACAATATTTATAGAAATTTTTTAAAAATTGTATGTCTTTGATGTAGTTCCTTAGTCAGTTCTTTCTCCCCTTAAGTTCTTTCAAATTCTGTCATTTTTCTTTGAAGCCCTCCCTCATTTTTGAGGTCAGTTTTTACTCGTCCAGCAGTTTGCAAGTACATCAACCTTGATATGTTCCAGCCTCCGTCAAATAGTTCTTGGTATATCTTTAATCTGTTCATGGAATCTAAATGGACCATATCTGCATATATAATTGCACTTATTATAGTTATCTCTGAAATGAACAGCATTTAAAGGAGAGACTAGCAGCGAGATTGTTGGACTTATTATTTTTCTTGTAAGATTCCAAACTTTGATCAAGCTTTGTCTTACATTATGTCCTTTTAAATTTTCATATCCCTGTATCATAAGTATTTATGAAGCCCATGAGTTAGACTGGCTCCTTCTAATGTTAATATTCTACTGTTTGAGGATTTTATCCATTCTGTTAGCCATGACAAATAGCTTGTTCTGAAATATAGTTTAAAGTTTGGAACAGTGAGACCACCTCTATCTTTTGAGTCTTGTAAAGTATTAAACTCAGAGGGGTTTTCCACTCCATATGAATTTACTAACAGTTTTTTGACATTTTTGTACATTTCTTTCTGGAATCAAAAGAGGTATCATTTGAAATAAATACATTCTTAATAATCTTAATTGTCATAATTGATTCTAACCAAGAAAACTTTCAATTTTTCCATCTTTCAAGAACTCTTTTAATTTCTTTCCGAAGTTTGACATAATTATTTTGATGCATTTCTTGATATTCCCTGTCAAATACAAACCCAGATATTTCAGAGAATTTATTATCTGGCAGCCAAATTCCTTCCATAGGAAATCATCTTTTTCCTGCATTAAACCTCTTGTTTGTTTTAAACATTGGTTTTATATTCGGAGAGTTCTCCAAAGCCTTGGATTATTTTCGTCAACTTATTGCATTTGATTCTGTGATTTTTATACTCATTGGTTTCTATAGGTGCTCATGTTTTGACTTGTATATCAGTAGTTTAGAAACTAGCAGGAAGATAACAGAAATGAATATTACACAGAGTTATGATCTTACCACCATTGGAAGACCTGAAGGACCAGGTTAGAGACAGATCATCAGGGATGAAATCTGTCTGGTCACTGAGAGTTGACACTGATCTGACCATCATCATCAATCAATCAATGCTGATACCCAAAAAATTAATTCACAAAACTGGGAGGATAACAATTGTCTGTCAGTTTTTCCAATTATCTTTCTCTATCTAAACAAGGATTATATCATTGGAAGTTCCAGTTGAAAGTCTGTCTTGAGGTTTGGGTTGCATATGAAAGTGTGTTTAATTTCATGTTTAGTTTCTATTTTAAATAAACTGGCTTACATTTTAATAATATGGTTGTATAACAGGACATTAAAACAAGATAAATAGCAAACTCTTTGTGAAAAGTAAGAGGGCATAAGCAAATGGGCTGCTTGCACCAGCTCACTATTCCCACCTTACTATTAACGTATATGCAATCACTTTATATCACCTGTTGCCTTTACCTTTGAATAAATTATTATCATCCTTTAAATTAGGAATGGAAGAAACATGGAGATTATTGCTATAAGATTGACAAGAATGAAGTCTCCTTTGGAAATGTCTGCAATCTTACCATAGCAAATAGGTATTGTACAGTGTTACACTTTGTATGCATAAAATTGTTCAAGCAATGGCTGATTTGCCAAATATTTCTTAAACAAATTTTAAAATATGCTATATCCTGCAGAAATATTCCCTTTAATCCTAGCTAAATATATTTTGTACATTTGATGATACTTATTCTTTGTACTGAATCTCTGACCTTTACAGATTTGAACAAGAATTCATAAATAATTTAATTAGAATGCACAATAAAGTTGAAGAAAAGTACTTCTGGACTGGCTTGCAAGATATCAGTTCTTCAGGAGAATACAGATGGGGAAGTGTGGATGGAAAGAATGAAATACTAACATTCACAAATTGGGGTTCCTTTCAACCAGGTAAATTATTGAACTTAGTGAAGTGCTAATGTTTGTTTCATGATACAGCCTTGGATGACCATTTTCTTAAATATCACATAAATAATTGAAGCATCAACTTTTTAGAATTTCGTGGAGGATGTGTGGCAATGTCAACTGGAAGACACCTTGGAAAATGGGAAGTGAAGAATTGCCAAACATTTAAAGCTTATTCTATTTGCAAGAAATACATTGGACCAAAGAGAGAACCAGAGATACTGCCAAAAGTCACTGACCCTTGCCCACAAGGGTGGTCCAGGGGTTCAGGTCTTGCTTGTTATAAGGTATCATGTCTATTAAATTAAAGGTATTATATCCTTTCTGCTGAATTAAATTCATTTTTCCAGTTCTTAAGAAAACATTCTTGTACTACTTCAGGTTTTCTTGTTCTCCTCTCCTGTCATAGGTTCCATTATATATTAACCAAAGTTACATGTATTTCCTTCCTTCCTTTCTTCTCTCTTTTTCTCTCTCAAATGGAATAATTTCTGCCAGTTGGGCAGAAATGCTTGATATGGGATCAGTTTTGTGTGTAACTTCCTCTAAACTATCTTAAGTTTTAATATCAATTCCCTGAGAAATGTTTTTCTAAAAAAAAAACAAATTTTCCCAAAGCAGGATTTTTAAAGTAAATGCCATGAAAATAAGCCTTTTTTAACCAAAATTAGCTTCCCTGAATTCAACTTTCGGACACATACTTTGTTTTTCAGAAACATTTCTTGCAAGCAAATCAATTTTGTGCACATAGATCTTTGAGCAAAGAAAAATAGGTACCAGTAGACTTCAGTCAATGCAGCCTTCTACGCTGCAACAAAATCTATTATGTCAAATGTTGTGAATTTGCTCTCATACAGATCCATGTTGAATTCCTGTTGTAATTTCAACCTTAATTGTTTTGAGATGCTCTCAGCTGTTCCCTCAAATGCTTCTGCTGGCATAACTTGGAGGAATTCTATGGAGTTCCCATTTTTCCTGAAGATACCTCTCCCATCCCTCATGTTGGATTCTTCAGAGATCAGAGAGGCTGCATGGAAAGGAGAAATAAATTAAAAATAATTTCCTTCAGTTAGAACTTCAAATGAATGGAGTAGCAGTCATGGGACTTGAGAACCAACCAAAGAAACTTGGGACACTTTATTTGATGAACTTTTTGTAGATTTGAAATAAAACAAAACAAAATAGAAATGTAGCTGGATATAACCAGATTGGAAAGTTCATTAGTCCATAAAAGAACTTTGAAGTAAAAGGCATACAGTATATGTATAGGAAAAAAATATTAATACTGTATAAAGTTAAACTGGAATTTTTTTCTGTTTTCTTACAAAGTTCTTTCATAAGGAAAGAGTGCTGAGAACCAGAACTTGGGAAGAAGCTGAGAGATTTTGTGAGGCTCTTGGAGGACATCTTCCTAGTTTCAGCCACTCAGAAGAAATTAGGGAGCTCCATACAATACTGAGGGAGACCATCAGGTAATGTTCTTGAGAGCCTAGTATCTTAGTGAATTTAATTGATGTCTAAATGTATCTTCATGTATTTATACCATAACAGATGTGATAGATAAGTAGCATTAACAGCTTTTAAAATAGCTGAACAGTCAAGTGATCTTAATCGGTCTCTTAGGGGCATCTTGAGACTGAGGAAAGGGAGACTGAGGTTTCTGGATAGTTCCTCTCAGGTGTGAAAGAGTTGATCCTATGCTTTTTTTTTCCCTAAAAAAATGGAAGTACTATGGTGTGATTTCATATCATTACTATTCTAAACTAGAGAAAACTGTAATAAGATCAATTAAATAAACAACCAAGTGTTGAATCTTTCCAATACTTATACATCTTCTCTTTTGTATGCTGATTACTATCAGAAGTGTGCATGTATTTGAGATTAATCCTGGAAGAAATAAAGACTGTTTTGTTGAGGCAATGATGATCAGGCAGAAACTGATATGGGGGGGGGGGGGCATATAAGTGGATGATGAACTAAAAAAAACCATTATATGGATAGAGAGAAGTAGAAAAAAGGGAAGACAACAGACAATGTAGTTGGATAAGATTAGAGATGTTTCTGGAATGTCCCTAAAAGAATTGCAGGTTGTGGCAACCTGAGGCGAGGCAAGTTAGAGAGTGTTTGTCTGCATTGACAAACTCAGTAGCAGCTAATTAACTAATTTGCTAAACAAAAAATCTGTGACTGCCAAAGAACCTGCTGGTAGGGTTACTATTTTTTTTTTATCTACGATATATACTCCTGGATAAACCAAGAATTTTAGGTGTCAAAATACACCCCAAAAATCAGGCTTGGCTTATCCATGGATAGACTTACCCATGAGTAGATACGGTAATACTTTTTTAAAGTACCTGTAATTCCCATATATATTCATGGGTAAGCCCATCTGTGGATAAACAGACCCTCAAAATGTTAACAAAAATACCATGAAAAATGTGGGTCGGTTATCTGCAGGTGGCACATTTTTCCTGATATTTTGCTTTAAAATTCAAGGTTTGGCTAATCTGCGGATGGGCTTACGTGCAAGTATATATGGTACAGTATTTATTTACTGGCATTGATACCCCCCACGTGCTTTGCCTTCCACTACCATCACAACATGCAGCTTCTATATTTGATTTTTTTCTTAATGAATTCTGTGTCTGGATTCCAGACCATGCAAGCCAAGCCCATTTGATCTTTATGACTTTGTTTTCTATCTTTTAATCACTTATGCGTTACAGGCTTTATATACGTAGTTTATTAAGGAAATATTTATAAAGAAATGTGTATGCAATGCTAAACCAGCAGGTTGGCAAAATAATCTCCTAGCATGCTTACAAATTTGGGCATCTCCAAAGAGCTGTTGTCTTACATGATGAAGATGATCATCAAATATGCAAAAGTAATAAAACAATTGTGTTGAAAATTCCCTTACATGTTTTACTGTTTTATTTACAGTGATGACAGATGGGTCTGGGTTGGGCTAAATAAGAGGAATCCTGATCTTCTGGGATCTTGGCAGTGGAGTGATGATAAGCCTGTAAGTTAAACTGACCATACCGAGAATACCAAAGGATCTAATCCCAGCTGGGAGAATGCTGGTGAAATTCTGAAAGAAACTGGAAAACGTTAAAACATATTTTGCACAGGAAAAGTAAAATAGACTCAAAACAATAATGGTGAAGAATGTACAGTAGCATAATTTGGTTATGAAAATGTTTAGAAGTCCAAAACCTGTGCCAATTTACTGTTGCTTTACATGGAAAGTAATTACTTTCTGGAGGATTTATTTAGACACAATTAATGCAGGGACCCTGTTAAGCTCATGGAGGTCCTCATCCAAGGGCTGCTGTGGTCACTTCATTGGAGGGAACAGATCCTTATATAAATTCCATCTTGTTCAATGAATTAAAGAACCACATATGTAGGATTCAGGATTTCATAGAATGAATATGAAATTCTGGATTATGATCAGTAACTAATTCATAGTTTAAATGCTTTGTCAGTATGGAATTTCAGAAGGTAATCTGGTGCAGTCTACTAAAACCATGTATCTAGTATTGAGTATTGAAAGTACTTTTTTTTTTTTAATTTTCTCAAGATTCCTGCCCCTACAATACTGGGGTTGCTAAAACGTGCTAATTAATATTAATAACCTACAGCTTTATCATAATTCTTTCTCTGTAGGTCTCAACTCCTGTTATGCCCCCAGAATTTAGAGAAGATGACTATGATGCTCGAGATTGTGCAGCTGTTAAGGTGCATTGTGACATTTTTGATTACTAACTCCTAAAGAGGAGAAAATAGTGGGAGAACCTGTGCTATATTTGTATAAAGTAACATGGTTAAACTTGCAATAATTTCTGCAGTTTAGTCAGTTAGACTGCCCTAAGGACTTTTTAGCTTGTTCCCTGCTAAGTTTTCTTTTTACTATGAATTGCTTCGTCACATTTAGCAGGGAACCAGGTCTTAGAGTACAGCCCTAAAAGATGGGGGACGGGGGGGATACTGCACTACGGCCACATCCCTGCCTATTCGAACAGCAGATCTAAATCATTTTTTATAGTTGACAGTTGTTCAAATAGCGAAATAACAGTTTGAGCTATAAGAAGACATTGCCTTGCCATCCACTCCGTTGTATTTTCCCAGGGAAGCCTCTCCAAGTTTGGATTTTGTATCTTATTTTTAAACTTATTTTTATTTTCCTTAGAGTTATTAGGAGAACTAGCAAGTTGTACTGAAGACATATAGTCAAAGACCGAAAGGGAGTCCAGGTTTTCATTTAGCTCTTCCCTGACAGATAATGAAAGCTCTAACAGCTCTTGTTTTTCTAGTTCTGTTTGTAAGTCCCATTCAAGTGATTCAAGGGCTGCAAATTTATTGGAAGAGGAGGGAAGATTTGCTTTACTTAGAGTTTCATTTCGTGTGAAAAGTTCTTCTATCTTTGGTTGTTTAGCTGATTTTGAAGAGGAGCGAGAACCCGGGCTAATTCCATGTCTCTTCTTCCTTTTTCCCATGTTGGGCAGTCATGGTCACTTTTACTCCACAATCGTCTCGTTGTAGAAAATTGTAAATATATTTAAAATAATCTAATAATAAGAATCTAATTTAAAATCTACATTAGCCTAATATGTGACTGGAGCTATCTAAAAGGAGAAAAAATGTAAAATAAACTATTTAAAATAATATAGAATTAAAAGGCAGGAGCATAGAAAAATGTGTGTTGCTGGGCTGGTGAGTAAGACTCCACCCCTATTTGAACAGCCTAGGAGAGAGGAGTAGGATGCAGGCTTGCATTACTCCATGCCTTTGGGCTTCTTGTTTTCTCATACGCTCACCTTGCTTTCAAATGGAGGAAATTAATATATCAGTTCCAGATGGAGCCGGAAACAGTCCTGGGGTCTTTCCATTAAACAGAATGAATCCAGGGCCACCTTTGTGCCTTTACGGTCTCATCCCCAGGAAACCCTAGTAGAGATCTTATTCTTGGAAGGAACATAGGCATAACTAAACTCTAGAAATAATAGAATCTCCTGGATGCTTGCAGCCTCTCTGCAAATGCCCTGGCATGCCCATCTTATTCATACCCTTCCCTGGATAGCTAAGTGATTAAGATTGCTGTGACAGCCTTTTACAACTATGTTACATTTGCAAAAATTACATTGGAATGGAATAACGTGCATAATATAATCTGTGTTTTGAAAATCATAGCAGCAATGATCCTTTCAGTATGCTGGTTTGCAATTGGATGTTGTTCAGCTGAAAAGAGAAATTCTAATTTAAAATGAGTATTTCAGTTATATGTGTAGTCTTTGATAAATACATCATTAAATATATTTGCTTGTAAACATATCAAGCATAACACTGCAATCTCATACTTCAGTCCTGAATAAGTATGCTTAAGGTTGTGTTTCATTCGTTTAATCCTGCTTAAAAGTAAGTCCCATTGAGTTTAATGGGACTAATAGAAGAGAATATCTGTAGCTCAGGGTTGAACTATGGAGTCCTTGGTGCTCTCTGAGCTTGGTTGTTTGATTGCAGACATTTCAATATCTAACTAGGTAGCATCGTCAATGCTAATGGAACTATTCCCAGCCGAGGGAAAGAACGTTTAGCCCGTCCCTTACTCGATCCTTTTCTACTTCTGCACTCATCACTCACCTGCATCCTGCTTTTACCTATTGGAGTTCCAAGTTTATGCTTGGAATACTTCCCTTTTGTTCATTATCAGCTGAAAATAGTATATTTCAAAACTTGCTTTTCTACATCAAGCAGTTACCCAGTTTTAAGTATAAGTATTCTTCTGTAAGGTTGTTTTTTTTTTTTCCCCTGGAGCTAGAACCCTTTGTACATTTAGAAGAAAATTCCACTGAACACAGGGATTTACTTCTAATAGTTAAATGGGCTAATAAGAAGGAAGGAAATGTTTGTTAACAGAACTTACGGATGCTTGCTTACTTGAGAGTTACTGGTACTTCCTGCAAAAAGAAATCACGTATATTTTCACTGCTTTTCTTTTGTGATTTTATAGACACTCAGAACGAAACGCCGGCCACTGTGGAGTCTTTACTACTTTGACGATAGAGAACAGGATTTTTACTTAAAACCTTTCCATTGTGGTGTAAAACTTGAATGGGTATGCCAGATCACTAAAGGTAAATTTTAATTTCAAGCATAGATTGTTTAGTCTATTTTTTTTAGAAAGGAGATCCACTGTATTCGGCATGGCTTATTCCAGATAAGTGTGTGTAGGACTAAAGCATTTTTAGAGATATCTTCACCTTCATTTCATTCAATGTGTCAGCATCATGATTGGCCGATTTCCTGTAACCCTAAAAAACTGAGTTCTGAAAATGTAATAGTTTTTTTTTTGTTTTTTTTCCAAAACTGGAGTTCTTTTCTGTCTGACTGAGGGTTAAATCAAACATTGAAGTCCCATGTTTGGTATACATTATTTCAAGAATGTGTTATATAAAAGCATTGTCTTCCTTTTTCTATGCTAATGTTACCAATGTCAGTATCCCCCAACTAGGATCTGGCAGCGTATCACAGACTTCATGACTTTCCATGAGTAAACTTATTTCCTAGGTTAGGACTTGGCATAAGTCACAGTTTAGCAGACACAGTTTGGCTGAATAAGAATCTTTATTGCAAACAACAACAAAGCCAAACAAAATAGTTTAATATTTCACCATCAGTATAAAAGTGCAGATGCCTCTCTTAGTTGTAGTGGTTCAGACCCATAGCCATTTCTTCCCACAAGTTAACAGGCTCCACACAACGCGTAGTGTCCTTGAAGCAAAGCAGTTGTTGAAGGTTTATGTAAATGCCAGCTCTGATCTGAGAACCATGGGTCCACTGTGTACTTTCCAAATTAAAACTACTGTTTGACTTTCCATCCTATTTTAACTAAAGGGCCAGCAATGTTGTTAAACAAAGGAAAAGCACCACCTGATATCAGAATGTGGATGCCCTCCAAGCTAGCTATTGAAAGATCGTTACATTTTTACTCTAGTGTATAGCCTGTCTCAGGTGCTTAAATGCTTGGGGCCAGCATTCTCAAATTGTAAGTTCTTTTTGTGTTTTGGAACGAGACTTTGCCAGAGATATATGGCAACTGATCAAAACGTTAGTGTAATGTCTTTGCTTTCTCTCTGGCTATTAATGGATAGGAAAATTAATTCCGTACCATGAAGTAATTGTTCTCTGAATAATCAGATCTGTTTGATTCCATTTGCTGCTACTTGCAGCACCCATTTAGAGTATGGTAATATCATACCACATCTTTATACAACTCTTCCAAGAGCTCTTTATGGATTTTTGATCAATTAAATGTTGGATTTTTATGAATCACTTCAGTGTGAAAGTGTAATATTAAGAGCAAAGGAAAGTCTGTCTTATGTAGAAGGAGGAGGAAGTTACCTTGAGACTAGAATTGCTTTTTAGAACATGGGTATTCATGCCTCAATTAGTTTCAGTGTTTAAAGCAACTCAGGAAAGTTTATATGCATGGGGAGGGTGTTAAATTATTGTTGAATTCACGTTTATATGCTCCTGTTTTACTAGGAGTTTGTTCCAATTGTAAGGTAAAACAATGACACGTATCCTTTTCTAACCAAGGATATATTAGTACACCCAATGATATGATTTTTCCTTATCAACAGGTAGCACTCCAAAGATACCGGAATGGTACAAACCAGGTGAGCTGATTTCTTTTCATACACTTCATTGTTGAGCTCAGGGACCTTCCTTTTTGCAGCCTCATGGCAGCTTTCAAACAGATGGGATTGTTGGCTTAATCCCAGTTCAAGTACAAGTAGTCCTTGCCTAACGACCACAACTGGGACTGGAATCTTGGTCGTTGAGCGAAGTGGTCATTAAGTGAGACACCCACATGACTGCTTCACTCAATGACCACAATCCAGGCACTCCCAGTTGCAGTTGTTAAGCTATCTCCTGGGTCGTTACGCAGACAGAGCAAAAGAGCTGTCTGCTGAAGGATTTCAGCTCCGTGTGGAGCTGAAATCCTTCCAGCAGGCAGCTCTGACAGCGAAAGGGCTGCCTGCCAAACTCTTTCAGCTCTGCATAGAGCTAAAATCCTCCCAGCAGGCAGCCCTTTCACTCTCAAATGTTTCTAAAGTCCGCCAAAGGATTTGCCCTCCTCTCCATGGACAGAGGGGAAATCCTTCCTGGGGCTCGAGGAACATTCCTGGGGCTCGAGGATCCTTCCGTTCCTGCACATTGCCATGCCCCATCCAGTTGCAACCTTCCCTGCCAGCTTCCAATGGGGAAGCTGGCAGAGAAGATTGCAAATGGTGATCAGATGATCACAGGGCACTTGGCAACCGGTCATAAATGTTAGCCAGTTGCCAAATGCCCAAAATGCGGCCATGTGACTGCGGGGGGGGGGGCAACATTTTACAATGGCCAGAAGTGCGTTATGGGCTGTAAAGCACCCTTTCTGAGGCTGTCGTAAGTTGAAACCATTGTTAAATGAATGGTCATTAAGTGAGGACTACCTGTACTTCGTATAGCCAGAGTGTGCATTGGAGCTTTTGCACACTTGCATAAATAATATTTTTCACAACACTCTAAACATACATTAGCAATCCACATTCTGTGTGTGTCTGTGTATGTGTGATTGAAACTTGAAATAAGCTTTATATGATTGAAATTTGAAATAAGCCTTTACCCAGAAGGAACTTGGCCAAGCTTTAGGAAAAACGATGAAAGAAGTTTCTTTTCAACATTCAGTAACAAATTTAAGAGAATCCAAAAGGTTAGATATGTTGTTAATCTGTAAAAAATAAATGTTGTGATAGTGAACTTAATGATTGTCCCAGAACCAATGGGCTAAAACTATACAGGTAGACCTTGACCTACAATCATTTGTTCAGCGACCATTCAAAGTTAAGACGGTGCTGAACAAATGGTGGTTATGACTGGTCCTCAGAGTTCTGGCCATCCCAGCACCCCTGCGGTCATGTGATCACAATCTGGGCGCTTGGCAACCATATTGCACTTACAGCTGGTTGCAGCGCCCCACGATCACGTGATTGCCATTTGCAACCTTCCCTGCTGGCTTCCCCAGAAAATCAATGGGAAAGCTGATAGAGAAGGTCACTAGTCGCTGGGGTAAGTCTCCCCCATCTGCACATCCTCCCCCAGCCCCTCTGCCCTTGCACTACACTGGCCATTTGCGCAGCCCTGCACACCCTCACTGACCTGCACTGCAGCCCTGTACACCCTTCCTGACCCACGCCACATCTCCGTGTGTTCTCCCTGACTTGCACACCCTCACACACCTGACCCGCACCACACCCCCACATGCCCACCTGATATGCGCCACACCCTTGCACACCCTCCCTGACCTGTACCATGCCCTTGCACACATTCCAACCTGCGCCACACCTCTCATGCACCCTCCCCAGCTCTGCCACACCCTCCCCGACCTGCAGCACGCCTCTTGCACACCCCCTTGCACCCTCCCTGAGGTACGCCACACCTTTTGCACACCGTTGTGCACCCACCCCGAATCACACTGTATCTCTCATGTGCACCCTACCTAATTCTCGCTGCACCTCTCGTGCACACCTTTGCATCCTCCCCAACACTTGCTGTGCCTCCCCTGCACATCCCCTCACTCCCTTCCGCACCCGGAGCAGCCACTTACCTGCCTGCCAACCTGGGACTTGCAACTTCCTGTTGGCTTCCCACTGACTTTGGTTGTGGGAAGCCGTCAGGAAGTGCCTCGCCTAATCATCATGGGATTTGGTTAATGACAGCAACCAGGACTGCAGGGATTGCTGTCGCTAAAAAATGCGGTCGCGCTTTATGACTGCATTGCTTAGTGACGGAGATTCCAGTTCCAATTGCCATCGTAAGCTGAGGACTACTTGTAAGAAAGTAGGTTCAGACTAGAAGTCAGGATGAACTTCCTGTCTATGTACTGGCTTTCAGCCAGTGAAACAGCTTGCTGCATGACATGATGAGTTCTTCTCTGGAGACTTGAATGGTCATTGAGCAGTTTTATATAGGTAGTCTTCAGGTTATGATGGTAATTGGGACTGGAATTTCCATCACTAAGCAATGCAGTCATAAAGCATATTGTCACATGACCATATCACTTAGCAACAGCAATTCTGGCACTCAAATCCCACCAGTCGTTAGGTGAGGACCCACCCCAATCCAAGCCATTCCCATCTTGGTCCCTTCCAGCTCTGAACCTCAGGTAAGACTGTTTCCTCTTGAACTCCCCCCCATCCCCGCCTATCTCCCCCCTGATCTCCGCTCTTTTGGTCACCCTGCAAGTGGCAGTGCTCAGCAGTGGTAGCACTGGTGGCACAGGGGTGAAGTAGAGGCCCAAGGCCTTCAGCAGTCTCAGCTACCACCATGGAGGAGTGCCACCTCAAGCCCTGCAACACAGCTAGCAGCCACAGCGAAAAGCCTCAGCCGCCCCTACTACCCTCAGCTGATCTTCACCATCTTCCTCCTGCTGCTGCGAAGGCATGCCCAGCCTGGCCCTATGCAAGGAAGTTGCTGGCCATGCCAGGCCTTCTTCCTGAGACTGCATGTGCCCTTCTCCAGATCATGCGCTGCCTTCTTGTGATGCTTCTCACAGTGCTTCTGAGGCCTTCCGAAGCATCGCAAGAAGGCAGTGCATGATTTGGAGAAGGGCGCACACAGCCTCAAGAAGGCCTGGCATGGCCAGCAGCTGCCTCACATAGATCCAGGCTGGGCATGCCTCGTCAGCAGCAGGAAAAGAAAATGGCAAAGGTCAGCAGGGGGCAGCAGGGCCTACAAAGTGCAAGATGGTGGGGTGGCTGGGGCTTTGCACTGTGGTGGCTGGCTGCGGTATGGGGCTTGAGGCAGCACTCCTTGGTGGCAGTGGCAACACTAGCGGCACTGAGGCTGAAGTAGAGGCCCAGGGGTGGCAGTGGCCGACTGAGACTTCTGAAGGTCCGGGGTCTCTACTTCGATGCCAGTGCCGCTGCCAAGGAATGCCACTGTGCAGGGAAGAGATGGGGAGAGATAGGCAGGTGTGAGGAATTGAAGCGCCCCTGCTGTTGTAAGTGCGGGTGGGCTGCCAAGCAACCAGGTTTTGATCACATGACCACGGGGGTGCTGCAACGGCCATAACTTTGGGGACCAGGCATAAGTACCATTCATTCAGTGCTGCCGTAACTTCAAACAGTCACTGAACGAATGGTTGTTAAGCAAGGCCTATGTGTAGTAAAACCTGCATTAAGCAAAGGATTAGACTACATGATGTCTAAGGTTCCTTCCAACTCTGTGATTCTGTGATATTAAAATGTTGACACGTCATGATGTCATTGCATAAATGATGCACTCATGTCATGACATCTGATGCAAGTACATAAATTGTGTTATTTGTATGTGGATGTCATGAAGCATATGTCATTTACTCCTACTCCACACAGATGCCCATAATAGTAGGATGAGTTGGTTGACTCATTAAGTCATAAGTAAATGAAATGCAGAATAATTACCTTCCCAACATGACCATTCACAAAACACTTTTAGGCGTAACCCAGTCTTTCTTGCACTGGTGAGTTGATTAAAATATGTAATTAATAAGAAAATTGATAGGTTTAATTCTTGAAGGATGTTAATAAACTTCTTAATTTTAGCAAAATGGTTGTGTGATGAAGTGAGTTGTAACGCCTTTGCTTGAAATCAGACTTAGTGGAGAATTTAAGTCAAGTTCAATCGTGTGACTCTAAGCCCAGTATTTTTAACCTTGATTCACTCAGCCTCCCTGTTACATGGTGATTCCAGAATTGCATGGAAAGAGTTGCCTGTTCATGTTAGGTTGCACTGAGTATAAGCTTCTTTGTATGATTTTCTTCCTTTGTAGATGAAGAAGGAATTCATGGGCCAGCAGTGAATATTGATGGGTCAGAATTCTGGTTCGTGCCAAATAAGCGTTTGAGCTATCAAGAAGCTTCCTTGTATTGTTCTAACAATGGAAGTGATTTAGCTTATGTGACCTCTTTCACAGCACTGAATGGAATTCTAAACAGAATAGTAAAAGTAATGTATTAATTTATATTTGGGGTAATTTCTATTATGTAAAATGACTGCCAACATCCCTTTTCTTTGGGGGATTTTGGTGGAGGATTTTTTTAGAGGTGCATTAATCCCATCAGAGGCAAATTTCTTTTGTTTTCTGCAAAAATGAATAGGAAATCATGCTGGTATTATTCAATAATTTGTTGCTAAAATTCAGCAGTGAGTTCTAGGGGACTCTGGAGATCACTTGAAGTCTGTGGGTTGCCCATACCTGCACCTCGTGGTATGGCTGCCTTCACAGAGACATCTCCTGTGTACCTCTACTGCTCTACCCACTAATAGGTACAACAACAAAAAGTTACCTTTGGGTTGATTATTAAGATATTTTAATGGGGAATTTGGCTTTGTCCACTTAGAAGAAACCAGAGAATGAAGCCAGTTGCCATAACTGAAGCAATCTACAGTCAGGGCCAGAAATATTGGAACAAGGATAACTGTTTTGGCATTTGGCCTCTGTACACCACCACATTGAAGTTGAAAGGAAACACACCCAGATGGGAGCGAAGTCAGGACTTTCAGCTGTAATTCAAGGGGTTTGACAAAAGTTCTCACACTGCATATCTTACAAAGCTTGGGAAACCATGGATGGTGTCGGGGGAAAAACCACGGGAGTCAGACACACCATAAAACAAGTCACCTCAAAGTTCTAAGTTCTTCTAAAAGCTTTATTGAAAATTAGTTTAACAAGGAAGTAAAGTGCAATCAAAACATACAAGCTACTTACTTAGAGACACATTGCAGTGTCGACCAGCTTGTCCAAGCCATCAAATTGACAGCTTGACCAAGTGGCGTCGTTTACATGGATGCAATCCTTTTTATCCCTTTAAACTGGAAACCACAATCATGACTCTCAGATCATTCCCAGAACAAATTTCAACACGTTCCGGTGCCCTGTCCCTGGCACTTCTGTTCCCATCAACAAATTTGCAATTTCCTTCACTTTGCAAGTTCCTCTTATTTCCTGTCATTGCCATACAGGTCACATTTCAGCTATCTTGGCTTTATTAAATGAATTTAAAACTTATATTAAAACATATAGAAGGCTACTAATAATTTTCCTCTCACAATGGTTTCTTAGTTGGATCAGATTGTAGGTGAAGTCAGCGTGAACCACATTGAGCACAAAGCCAGTCTCTTATGATTTAGTAAGATATCTGGATACTGTATAATTTTTCCTATGATGTGCCTGTTTTAAATCATGCTGTTTTTTTCATTGCCTTGCATACATGGTAAACAATTTGTAATTTCTTATATATTGTAATACATTGTCTTACAGTGTTAGTAATATTAGAAATGTTGACTGCAGATACCGTGCTGCAGTAAACTTTGCACACCTTTTATTCCTGTGGTTGCGGGAAATGATTTTACATTGGGCTGAGGCTTGGACGTTAGAGCGCCCTAAAAAGAAATTGAGATGAACATCTAACAAGCCAGTAGTCATGAGGTTTTTCATCTTTTCAAAGATTGCTACACACTCATGCAACTGAGAAATATTTTTCAATATTGCACGGAACAGGTGTAACATAGGATATTGCATTTCATGCTAATATAATCTGCTTTTGGCAGCTACTGGACGAGGATCAGAACTGGTGGTTGAAATATAGAATTCCTGCAAGTCGCTACCGTTCCCAGTAAGTAGAAACATCAGTCTGTGTTGTTCTAAAAATTGTTTATTTTATGAAAATTATTTACTAGGTGTGATGCTATATCTCCCACATATGACTGAAGGTCAGATACTGAAATGGTAAATCTCAGGGTTTTTTTTTTTAATTTTAACAATACATTTTGTCCTTAAAACATATTTTTACAGTGGTTCAGGTGGAAATTTAAAAACAGAATGGATTGGTCAAAAGTTTGCTACTTTCCTGTTCCATAAACAGTTGCACATGAGCTAGCAGAAGGCAGAGTTTTGCAAGATTTAGTACAAGTGATTGTGCTAGTATCCAGTTTTTGCACCTTTTATGAAAAGTTGGGCAATTGGAGGCATGCCTTTGAATTTTGTTTGTTCATCCTTTTTTTTTTTTTTGGCTACCTTAGGAAAATCCCTTCAGTATGTGGGAGAGGTTCTCCACCTGTGGGAGCTTATCTCTGGACCCGGTCCAATTTTATTTTAACATGCAAATGGAAAAGAAAAAAGAAAAACAAGTTCTTTGGGTGTACTTGTATATGGCAACTTATCACATTAGTCTCAAGTTTTCATTGTGTGTAACTGAATGAGTAGGATTATCCCATTCATACTGTATCCATTTTCCCAGTTTCTTGGATAGGATAGAAATAAAAAGTAAAATCTGCTTGCAGTTGAGGTCAACTACTGGTGACCTCAAGAATAGTTTCCTTGGCGATCATAAGAAAGTAATTTGCCTTGTCTTCTTCCAGGATAACTTTTCCACTTCCTAATCTAGCCTACAGCTCTGGTATTCCCTGGAGGTCTCCCATCCAAATGCCAACCAGGCCCACCTCTCTAGGCTTCCAAGCCCAGACAAGCTCGGACAGGAGCTGCCACTGCTAAGGCCATGGGTAGCATCTGCAAAGTCATTCCATGTCTTAGCAAAAACCTTCCAAAACAGGTTGAACCAAGAGTGTCTTGTCTAGAGCTACTCAGTTAATTTCAGGACCAGATGGGGATTTGAACCCTGAATGCCATAACCCAGCACTGAAGAAGCTATATCATTGCACATTTGATGAACCTTCTTGCTAGTAGTTCAAGTGTTTGTGTTTTGTTTGTGGACACATTTCAGGGATTCAGCCCCTGAAGACTTGTGATTTTGGTGTCTGAGGTAGCGTTTGATTCTACTTAAACCTGTCCAGATAATAAGCTGGGCACGTATTTGAGTGTCCTTCCCATCAGAATTCCTCTGAGTGGTGATTAGAAAAACTACCTTCTCTTTTGTCATGTTCCGGCTCTGGAGGCTGTCCTGGAGCCAGTGCTTACAATTTTCAGCATCCAGAAAGTCTCTTAGCCTTGGTTATGTTACCACTTGTAGAATTATTCTTATTATTGCCCACTGCTCTTCATTCTGAGTTACAGTCCCATTACTGCACCCTTGTATTTTTAATAGATTGTTTTGTCCTCAGCCAACCTAGAGATGCTTAGACTGAAGACAGAGTTCAGAATTCCTTACATAAATAATCTGCTATAGATGTACAGTTCTCTACAACTTCTGTGTGATCTGCAGGTGCTGTTGGCACCCATATTTCTTATTTATTTATTCTTTTTGAATCATTTTACCTCCACCTCTTAATCAAAAAAGGCTATCAGAGTAGCTGACAAATATGAGTAGAGGAGCCAGTCCCTGTCCTCAGGCTCACAAACTAAAAAGGAAGACCCACAAGAAAGCAGAATGAGTGGACAGAAGAAAAAGCAATCTCAGCTATAGCCATGAAAGTCTTGTGCTTTTGAACCTCAACGCTAAAGGAAAGCTAAACTTAGTGTGGTAAAATAATTGACTCATTTCCTCAACATTCAACCCAAGTAACTGGGGGTGGGGGGGACGCGGTGGCGCAGCGGCTTAATGATGCTGAAAGTTGCCGGCCAGAAATGGCTGACGCTTCGGCGGTTCGAGTCCAGCCTTCGCGTTAACAGGGTGAGCTCCTGTTCCCCCCCCCCCCAGCTCCTGTCAACCCAACAGGTCGAAAACTCATGTGAGTAGATAAATGGGTACTCTCACTCCGGTGGGAGGGAAAATGCTGGCAGCGCCTTGCACAGAGAGGCGGGACCAGTTGCCGGTAAGCGCGAAACCGCGCTCGCCTGAAAAGGGCGCAAAGCAATGGAAACCCCACCTCCTGCGCTCGCCAGCTGGGCTCTGCTCTAGGAAGGAGGCTCTGGCAAACCACTTCCGAAAAACAATTGCCTTGAAAACTGCAAGGACTCGTCCAGGCAGTCACTGCAGGGTCAGTAATGACTGAGCGCAGACAAAAAAAAAAAAAAACTGGGGGTGAGGGGGCAGGGATTCTTGTTATGTTTGTATTACGTTCTGATTATTACTGTCTAATTATTGATTATTTTCAATTACTGTTAAGGGTAGAAATTTACAGGGCAAGCTGTAATAAAACGAAGTGAAAACAATCCATTTCAAACCCAAAGGACCTGTAAAGGATTGTAAGCAGCGAAGAAGCAATAAGAATATAAAAAAGTGTTAATCCAGTAAAATGCAGTTCGGGAGTGGGAGGGAATCCATTACGTCCAGCCTTGTAATATAACCAAGGCTAAAAGAACTTTCCCTGGTCCTGAAAACGATTGTAAAATTAGAGGCCAGATGAGTCTCCACAGAAAGAGCAGGCTAAGTTCAAGGTGCCCCAGGAGAGAATGCAGTTTTAAGGAAGTGTCTTGGCATACAAATGTAATTGTCCTGAGCCAGATTGTGCCTCTGCCGGTTGAGCCCCAGACCAAACGCAATCTTTAAAGCTCAGATGTTACTTCATGCAAATTGAAGGTGTGGAGGTTTTATCTGAGTTGGAATTGGAACATTGCTTGAACCTTGGGTGGGATTGAAACAGGCAAGATGGTTGAAATGGAATCATGATCCAAACCCTTCCTCTCTTTTGTGTTTCGTACACATGGACAAAAGGAGCAGGTCTCTGCACAGGAGGAATCTGAAAAATGATGCCAGTGCTGCTTTCTCTTAATTTTACCATACTACATGATCATGTAAATGCTGCAATATGTACTTGGATCTTGATGTTTGACGTAAGCTTGCATGATGATGTCATTGAGCATGGCCATCATTCTATCCCTGGCATACTGTTTGCGTATCACTCCATGGCTATATGTACCTTGTTTCCTTTTTTAAAAAAATAAATAATATTCTGTTTCTTTCTTTTTAAGCTTTTTTTCACACTATTATGAATCTTACTTCAGAAACTGCTGGCATATCTCCTATAGATTCTGGTTCAGAGGTAATAGCTTTAATTTGTTTTTTTTTAAACAGTTCACATTTTCAGAAATGTTCTCAGACTCTCTCCTAATGAGAATAGTTTATTAGTTTTCCTTTAGGCTTTTGTTTGTGGGATGCTTGCTTCTTACTACATAATTTTTAGTCTTTTTTTAATAATATTTTATTGAGATTTTAAAGATACATATTTAAAAGTTAGAAATGAAAAGGAAAATTTGAAATACAAAATATAAAAAGAAAAGAAAAAATGAGGTAAAGTAAAAGAAGAAAAGATATGAAAAATAGATAACTTCCAATCTATCTCTGGTCTTAGAAATAATAAGGCTATGATAAGTGCTAGTTTTTAATACATTAAATAGGAATAATTCTTTGTCTAAACATATCCCATTACATTTATAATCTAATCTTCAAATCCCCATGTAAGCTTCACCCCACCTGCATTTTGCAAATAGTCCATCAATGGTTTCCATTCTTTAAGGTAGTAGTTGTTTGAATTTTCTTTTAATAGGCAAGTCAGTTTATCATTTTCTGCCATATCCATCAGTTTTAACAACCATTCTTGTATTGTTGGTAGTGTCTGGGTTTTCCAAAATTGTGCATAAAGAAGTCTTGCTGCGGTAATCATGTAGTGAGTAATTCTAATAAGATGTTTTCCTATTTGAAAGTCCATTATCCCCAACGGGAATAATTCTGGTTTAAATTGAATCTGTATTTGTAGTATGCTCTGCATCAACATTTGTATTTGAATCCAAAATTTCTTTGCAATTTTACATGTCCACCACATATGGTAAAACGATTCCTCTTGTTGGTTACATTTCCAATAAACGGAGATTGTCCCATACATCTTTGATAGTCTCTGGGGTGTCATATACCATCAATACATCATTTTATAGAAATTTTCTTTCAAGGTATAACATAAAGTAAATTTTAATCCTTTAGACCACATAATTTTTAGTCTCAATTCTGCCAACTTGACTCAGCCAGGTCAGAAAATGTAAGTGGTTGCTTTTCAGCCTCCTGGATCTTTTTGCTTATATGCTTGTCTTGACTGAAAGCAACAGGAGGTAAACAGTTTATAGTTTGCACCCCCAAAATAACTGTTGTGAGGCTGTAAGCTTGTTGCTGTCTATAGGAATTCTATCAGCTTCCACTGTTCATCTCCTCTCCATATCATCCTAATATCAGGTTTTCAGCCTGTTGGATCTGAGGATTTGGATTGTTCTGATACTTAATATACTTCTTCTAACATATTTCATTTTACTACTGAACTTGCAGTTTCAGGACTAAATCAAACAATTTATCTTACTAGTAAAACATTGATAGCAACTCTCCAAACTTTCAAGCAGAATTTTTTTCTGACTCTATTACCTAAAGTACTTTTAACTAAAAATCCTCTGGTTGAACATGGGACCATCTGTAGGCTTTGCTTCTGAACGAAGAGGCCATTCTTATCATTCATTCATTAATATAGTCATTCATTCAGTATTAAATTTATCATACCAACTACTGAGGACTCTTTGCTTGAAAGCATAAAAATTAAATTTGAAACCAAGGATATTAAAAACAATCATCAATTAAAACTCAATTTTATTTTCTATATTAAGCTTAGTGAGAGATCTTTGAGTAAGGGGGTATCAGCATAACAATTCTCTGTTTATGATTCTGCAGACAGTACGTTAAGTTGCGATACAAAACTCCCTTTCATTTGTGAGAGAAACAATGCGTCGTTATTGGAGACAGGCAAATCAGACTATAAACCACCTCAGGGAAGCTGTCCTGAAAATTGGATTTTTTTCCTGAATAAGGTAAAGCATAAATAATTTGGGATTTGAAACATTATATTTCAGTCCTCAGAAGGTGACTTGAAATGGTTACCAAATTAGTTTGATGAACATTTAAAGATCTGTAATAACTTGCAGCTAACCAACTGGATATTGGGCTACTACATAAACATACAGTTTAAACTGAGTATCAAAAGCTTTTGTGAAATATGTACATTAGACGTTACATTAAAAAAAATCTTTTACAGTGTTATCGAAAGATGACCCCTCAGGACATGACATTTAAAAAAGCAGATGAATATTGTCAATCTTTAGGAGGGTTCCTTCCTTCAATCAAAAGCCAGACTGAACAGGGTAAGAGAAGACATTCCATACAAAGGTCTATCTCCGGACTCTTTCCCATGTACATAGATGTTGTAACTTGATTACTTGAAGCTGAATATATGGACCTGCTCCTGGGAAAGCCTTTGTGTATGAGATGAGATGAAGGTTCTCTTCATGGACATCCACTGGGGGGAAGACAAATCACAAGACCAGCATTGTGATGCAACTCTACCCCTTTTGTACATGTGTTTTGGCATCACATACCCACATATAAGGGCAAAGCATCCTGCAGATATCCTGTTTGTTCTACTAAATATCTGATTATTATTATTCTCGCATATCCTCTTATGTTCCCTTCCCCTTGGTGTAGTAGAAAACTGCCTGTTCCAAAGAAAAATTAGGGACAGTGACTACTACCATTAATTATATGGGAATGCACTGTAATTTTGGTATCATCTTTATTCTTTCAAAATCTTATGAGGTTCCCATTTTTAAAATTAAAACAGAATTCTCACAAACGTGGGTGTAAGTTTGGATGTAAGCATTGTATTTCCTTATTATCTATATTATTTATTTATGAATTAATTATAATATTTCTATTGTGGTGGTTTACAATAAATAAAACAAGAGCTGAGAATCATTCTCATTCTCATAGTTAAAAAGAGCAGCAGTGATTAATAACACTCCCCCCAAACTAACTAGAAGGCACTAATCTCTGAATGTCCAGCAAAAGGAGACAGTCTTTTACCATCCTTTATGATGACAAGATAGTGAGTGGTACATAAGAAGCACAGCATGGTAGTGGTATCTTTGTGGAAGAGAATAGAAATGACTGTTGTCTGAAGGAGGAGCAATTGAGAGCAATACAGACTGCCTCTGCCTGTGTTTACAAGTAAATGAATTCAGGCCATGGATGCTGGGGGATCCTCTTCCATTGATGTTGTTCTGATATTCCATCAATGAGCCTTAGTGTATAATCTGCATGAGAAGATTGATAAAATGGTGAAATTAACAAAAAAAAAAGATTAATCATATATATGCAGTATATATGCAGGGGTGTTTGGGGGGGGTTCCAAAAAGTCAAGATGGTGGCCATGGCCATGCAATCAAGGCTCTGCCCCTTTTTTACTTGTGATGCATGTTAAGAGGGGCATAGCTTCAATTGCACAGTTGTGACTGCCATCTTGACTTTATGGACACCCCGATCTGCAAGTTAATTCCTTTAGCTGTTTAATCCTAATATGCAAATATTTGTCTTCTTCCCAACAGATTTTATAACATCCTTACTCCCCAGCATGCCCCCAAAGATTTGGATTGGTTTATACTTCCAGGTGCATATCCATGAAAATAAGTGGACTGATGGCGGTGATTTAGACTATGTCAACTTCCACCCTTTGCTTCAAGGAAGGCTAAGAAAAGTTCAGTTTGATGTGAGTTGTTGACATTGTTCTTACACCATAGGCTTTCCTTATAACTTAGTTAAAGCAGAAAAAAGCTTTGCTTTTACTAATTTAGGGTAGAGGAGAAATGGGAAGTCAACAATAGGAAAGTCTATCCCATCCATTTTGAATATTTAGTTTAGTTGAATTCCTCCTCCTTCAGAAGAATTTGGGTATAAAATGGGATCGTTTACATTATGTTAAATATTGTTTGTGCTATAATTGTGACAGTAGCCTACGAAATATTATTTTAGTAAGAAGTTTAATTATAGTCACAGTAGGTAGCATCACCTAGTCAATCTGGGCTGAACTTGAAAAAGCTAAGCAGGGTCAGCCCTACTTAGTACTGGGATGGGAGAATATCAGGAAATCCTAGACTAAGAAATTGAAAAAAACAATTTCAGAAGAAAAAGCAATGGCATAACCTTCCATATTTTTATCAAGAGAATAACATGGGCCTTTCCATATAATCATCAGTTATTGCTTGTTTCATTATAATGAAAGGGAGGAAAGTTACTTAAAAAAACAAAATAGCAGTCATTTCTTTTCTATGATTTCATATCTCAGTTCCCTGGTTTAGGTGTAAAGCTATAAACAAAATTATTTCATCAACTTTTTTGAGACAAGGCAGCTTGTCATGATCATGATGTGAAATGGATTCTTCCAGTAAATTATAGTTAAGACTGAAGGTTTGGATTTAGACCCTAGGGCTGTGCAAGAAACAAACGAAAATTTATTCTGAAGTCAGAATTAAGTTCAGAACATTTTGAGAGTTACACTGTGGGAAACACTGAGAATGCAAAATAGGTCTCTTGTGCTCTCATTTTATTTCAGAGCCACAAAAGTGGATGGAGTGGTAGTCCATGCTAATGCTACCTTCCATCTAACTTACAGCAAAATTGGTAAAGAGAATGATTGAGGGGGTGGAGCCTAAAATATTTTTAAGTTTCCCATGGCAAACAGCAGAAGGAAAAGCTTGGCATGCTTTCTATAGCCTGCCCCCACAGACAAGCTATAGAACTTAGGCAAGCAAGAAGCAACTGTAGTGGATTTAAATTAATCCAGCCTGTCATCACCTTAATAGTTCTCTAGCTGCTGGCTTCAGAAATGCTGAATATCTGCACGTATGGAGATATACATTCTGTACTTAACAACCTAAATGATTAACCATGAAGTAGCATTACCTGAAATACATATTTATTTTACCATATATATATCCTGCCACATTCCATATGACTCTAGGTGGTTCACAAACATACAGTAAAATAAAACAAACAAAAAAATATCAAACACCATTAAAAAAATCTTGAAACAGTTCCAGAAAACAAGTGAAGATAAAATAGAATTATGGTTGCACACTGAGGTAAAACCAGTGCCTACCTTTGTATTTAGCAACCAGCCTGAAAAGAAGGCACACACAGAATACGTGCAGAACCCACAGGGCGAAGACATCACATTATAACCCATGAACTCTAATTTTTCATGAGCAAAAACCACCACCACCACCAGTAATAAATTTACTTATCAGGCATGCAGCCAGTTGGCTGTCCACAGTTAGTCCTGACAGAAGATCATGTGGCCTCAGACCGCCCGTCTGATCCAGGTGACCCAGTGGCAGTGAATGTATGGATGGGTGGTGGATGGCCACGGTTGAGAGCAGAGATTCCTGACTGCTTTGGGTCACTGAACGTGTTCAGAATGTTAGGAGCCCATGATGGACACTCTCACAGAAAAGTTTCCAGGGTGGCAAGCAAAGCACTAGTCTGCAGTTATGTGCCATTTTATTTTCCAAGCATCCCCTTCGAGGGAAGCATTATTTGAAAAGCAGATTTTGCTGGTGTTCTGCTTTGCCACACGCTAACTACTTCTTTAATTAAAGGAATTTTTAACAAATGAAATTAGTAGGCAAGGGAGCTTGCCAGCCTCAGGGCCTCAAGGATGACAAAAGGGGCTAGTCTTCAGCTGGCTTCCAGTGGCTGGATTGGAAGAGTCCAGCAGTGGGAGACTGATCTTGGAGATCAGCTGCTCTACCAAGTTAGGGTGCCATCATATCACCTGCTGTCGAGAAAACCTCATGCAGGACCCTGGTTGTCAAGCACGTGATATATTGTTGGGCAACATTGCACAGCCAAGAAGGGAGCTTTCTGTGTACTCACCTTGCTTTGGCTTGTGAGAACATGCCACTGATGCCTCTCTTCTCCTTGAGAAGGATCCAGCTGGAGGAGTGGGGGCTGCATGCTTCTGCTTGCTGAAGGAGAGTTGGAGCCAGTCCCCTGGCTGCTGTTCCTGCTTGGGATGCAGTTATGCACTCAGTGTTTCATATCCCTTCAGGTCTTCAGGTGGTGGATGGCGCCAATCCTCACTCCAACAAAGCTTCTCCTTCCTGCTTGTTGCCCATAGCAACAACAGCCAACACTGCTTCATTAGTTAAAGTGCCCAATATTAATAAATCTACAGAATGGGATGGGAGATGGAACATTTCCAGGATAGGGGTTGTGTTGTTTTGAACTTAGAATACTCAAAATTGCTATTCATCTTGATTTCAGTATATTTTGCACACCCCTATTAGATAGAACATTAAACCACAATGAGTTTAAAACCAACACAAGACCCTGATCTCGTTCCAGTAGCTGTGTTAGAAGGCAAGAGATATGGGTAGCTGACAAGCCCATTGTATTCATGCAAAGGTTAGGTGCATAATTTAGTAATGCATCCAAACATCATTCATGTCTAATTTGATTGTGTCTTCGTTGTACTATAAATAAGTATCAGGGATTTAAACCATGCTTCAGAATTGTTTATGGGAGATGCCTGCACTGCTAATATAATGTCATCTTTCTTTTTTTCTCCAGTTATTTAATGAGGAAGTGAATAACCAGTGTGGTGTTTTCCTCAATAACCCCAAATCGTACTTAGGAACTTGGAATTTTACTTCTTGTGCTGATACTCTGTCTTTGGCCATATGTCAGAAGCAGCCAGGTAAGTGAGGTGGAGAGATATACAGGCTTGAAATATCTGCTTCTTAACTTTAGGTGGCATTTTAGATGTGCAGATACCACAGTCAGCACATAAAACGTTTAATGAGATATGAGAAGAGCCACCTGCAAATTTCCTGTCCTTGATGGATCTGCATTGGGGAGCTTGGTAGTAAGGATCTAAAAGTCTTAAAAAGCAGCTTGCTTTCTGTGGTAAGATTTGGTTACTTTAAAAGTAACTCCCGAAGTAAACTGATCTTGGATAAGAGCTGGGAGGAACACTGTATTACTGGCTTTCCATGTCAGTTGTTTTACTTTTGAAAGTTTCCTGATACAAGCTCAGCTATCAACTTTTTGGAGGAAGGAGAAATATTCTTTCTCTTATGTCAAAAAGGAATGCTTTTTAGGATGATGCTTGCCATTAGAATCTGACTAATTAATCCTCATATATCAGTTGGATTAATGTAAGTGATACATGGAGATTCAGTATTACAGTCCTAATCTTAATATGTCACCCAAAATACAATGTGCTACAAAAAGTATTTAAGTTAAGGACATTAAAACCCTACACCCTGAAGAGAAAACATGGCTCCTGAAAATAAAATTCTTTATTGTATATTATTTCATTTCCCCTCTTCAACTGCTTATTCTTCTGTAGATGCTGTAGGAAACCAGACAGCACAAATGCCTGAACGTACCATGAAATATCTAAATATCACCTACACCATAATTCTGAAGAACCTGACGTGGCAGGATGCCCAGGAGGAATGCCTGAAGAACAATATGAGGCTGGTTAGCATTACAGAACAATATCAGCAGGCTTTTCTTGGTTCTCAGGTGGCTCTCCATAATTACCAGCTCTGGATTGGACTCTCCAGCAAAGATGTAAGGTTCTACTTTCCCTTTCACACCTACTCTTGAAATAAAACATACTAGGAGTATGATAAAATGGACAAATATGTTTTAAATAATACCTGTAAAATATGAGGACTATGGCTACTGAGAGTGCTAAAACCTGTTGCAGATGCCTGTCTTATAAATGCCTTTTTAGAATGTCAAATGATGGGAATAAATTCTTTTTGCTCCTTTAAAGAGCGGACATAGTGCATTTGTTTAAAAAAATGACATTCAAATTTAGTGTCATGGGCTCAAGAGCAATTTTACCCAAAATAATACCTGTCAGATAAATTACACTTAATATCTCAAGCTTTCCAATCAGCATAACTGTTGGATTATGGGGATTGAAATCCAAGACTCCTATAAATCATCAGGTTGGGAGGGGCATACCTTTCTACATGAAGCCGCTGGGTGAGGTTATCCACCAGTTTGGGGTTCAATATCATCAATATGCTGATGATACCCAATTATATCTTTCAATCCCAGACCAACCAAGTGAGACAGTTGAGGTCCTATCTCAGTGCTTGGAGACTGTGCAGGCCTGGATAGGAAGAAAACGACTCCAACTCAATCCTGCCAAGACTGAGTGGCTGTAGATATTAGAGCCCTTGGACCCAGGGATTTTTTATCTATACTCTTGAATGGAGTAGCACTTTCCCAGTGCTCAACCTGGGGGTCCTCTTGGACACTCAGGTCCTATTCAAAGAGCAGGTGGTGGCTCCATCTGGTGTGTTCCTTGTGCACATTCTGGATTAGGAAGCCCTTCAGATAGTCACGAATGCCCTAGTCATCCCATGGCTTGATTATCGCAGTGCATGGGGCTGCCCTTGAAAACTACTCAGAAGCTTCAACTGGTCCAGAATGCAGCAAATTACCTTTGCTTCATGCACTGCAAAGGTTGCCAGAAGACTTCTGTATGCAAAAGCAGTGTTGGCTCCAAGTTCCTTCAATTAAATAATGCCATCCAGGAAATGTACCTTCTCTGTTGTGGTACCTACCCTCTAGAATGAAATCCTCCCAAAATCTGTGTGGCTCCACCTTTTTGACATTCTGTAAGGCCTTGAAGACCTGGTGGTTCTCCCAGGCATGGGTTAAGATAAATAGAGCCCTTGCTGGATGTGCTTTTCACTCTATTTTTGTGCTGAGTGATCAGATCCCAATCTTGTTTTGTCTTGTATTGCATTTTTATTGCATATTCTATTGTGAACCACCCAGAGTTGGTTTGGGGTCAGGCAATGCCTAAATTGAAATAAATAGTAAATGAATACCACTGACTACAAATTGATGTATAATAAGGGCATGCAAATCAGCCAAGATCTGGTTTAGTTCCAAGATTTGATGGTGGTAAGATTTAAATCAAAATTGAGATTCAGGATTCAAAGGTAACAGTGTTTGATTTGAATTGTTTTGAGATTCTGTTCAGTAAATCACTCAGAGATTAAAACAGAGGAGCATCAGAATACTAGTAGGTGCTTCCTTTTTGGGCAGAATGGATTGCAAATAAAAGGGATGGTCAACTTAGACCTATTAAAATGGCAAAGCTTATGCTGCATAACTTTGAGGATTTCCACTATAATAATTCTGGAAATATTCTCCCTGTTTTAAGATAGAGATCATAGGCATGAGGAAAAGATATCCAGCTTAAATATAAAAGCTTCCAAAAACAATTAAGCTCTTACTAAGATCAAAGGGTCCACCAACCCCTGAGTTCTTGTTTCTCTAAGCTTGACAAGCATTTGGCATGGCTAGTTGGCAAAGCTGACCTCCACATTTTTATTGTTATGATATTTTTCCCGATATCCATCTGAAAACTATTTGCTTGAATTTTAAAACCATTATTTCTTGTCATAGCTTCTAGAACAGGTTGATATTTTGTTTTAGCCAGCTAATCTTTCTTCTTTCTGATATGTTCCTAGGATGGAATACATTATCAGTGGTCAGATAAAAAACACATTAGCTTCAGTCGTTGGTCTGAAGAAGACAAAGATTTAGTTGATGGCTGCGTGTATTTGGATACTGATGGGTTCTGGAAGACATCTGAATGTTATACAGAAAAACCAGGAGCAATTTGCTACTTACCAGGAAGTAGGGGTGCTCTTATAACTATATGTCATGAATCTAAAGCTTTGCATTGAAAATGCTTTTGGAAATATTTTAGATCTGTAAAATAGAAATGAAATTATATAACTATATAAAAAGATAGAAAATAAAACTATTATGTATTATACAGGTGAAACTCGAAAAATTAGAATATCGTGCAAATGTTCATTTATGTCAGTATGGCAACTCAAAAGGTGAAACCAATATATGAGATAGACGCATTACATGCAAAGCGAGATATGTCAAGCCTTACTTTGGTATAATTGTGATGATTATGGCGTACAGCTTATGAAAACCCCAAATTCACAATCTCAGAAAATTAGAATAGTCTGAAAAGGTTCAATATTCTAGGCTCAAAGTGTCCCACTCTAATCAGCTAATGAATCCATAACACCTGCAAAGGGTTCCTGAGCCTCTAAATGGTCTCTCAGGCTGGTTCAGTAGGAATCACAAGCATGGGAAAGATGCTGACCTGGCAGTTGTGCAGAAAACCATAATTGACACCCTCCATAAGGAGGGAAAGCCCCAAAAGGTAATTGCAAAAGAAGTTGGATGTTCCCAAAGTGCTGTATCAAAGCACATCAATAGAAGGTTATGTGGAAGGGAAAAGTGTGGTAGAAAAAGGTGCACAAGCAGCAGGGATGACCGCAGCCTGGAGAGGATTGTCAGGAAAAGGCCATTCGAAAGTGTTGGGGACTTTCACAAGGAGTGGACTGAGGCTGGAGTTAGTGCATCAAGAGCCACCACACACAGACAGATCCTGGACATGGGCTTCAAATGTCACATTCCTCTTGTCAAGCCGCTCCTGAACAACAAACAACATCAGAAGCGTCTTACCTGGGCTACAGAAAAAAAAAAAAAAACTGGTCTGTTGCCCAGTGGTCCAAAGTCCTCTTTTCTGATGAGAGCAACTTTTGCATCTCAGTTGGGAACCAAGGACCCAGAGTCTGGAGGAAGAATGGAGAGGCACACAATGCACGATGCTTGAAGTCCAGTGTGAAGTTTCCACAGTCTGTGTTGATTTGGGGAGCCATGTCATCTGCTGGTGTTGGTCCACTGTGCTTGATTAAGTCCAGGGTCAACGCAGCCGTCTACCAGGAGATTTTGGAGCACTTCATGCTTCCTTCCGCAGACGAGCTTTATGGGGATGCTGACTTCATTTTCCAGCAGGACTTGGCACCTGCCCACACTGCCAAAAGTACCAAAACCTGGTTCAATGACCATGGGATTACTGTGCTTGATTGGCCAGCAAACTCGCCTGACCTGAACCCCATAGAGAATCGATGGGGCATTGCCAAGAGAAAGATGAGGGACATGAGACCGAACAATGCAGCGGAGCTGAAGGCCGCTATTGAAGCATCCTGGTCTTCCATAACACCTCAGCAGTGCCACAGGCTGATAGCATCCATGCCACGCCGCATTGCGGCAGTCATTGCTGCAAAAGGGGCCCAAACCAAGTACTGAGTACATATGCATGCTTCTACTTTGCAGAGGTCCGATATTGTTCTATTTCCAATCCTTGTGTTATTGATGTCATGTAATATTCTAATTTTCTGAGATTGTGAATTTGGGGTTTTCATAAGCTATACGCCATAATCATCACAATTATACCAAAATAAGGCTTGACATATCTCGCTTTGCATCTAATGCGTCTATCTCATATATTGGTTTCACCTTTTGAGTTGCCATACTGACATAAATGAACATTTGCACAATATTCTAATTTTTCGAGTTTCACCTGTATATGTACTTAAAATTCCATAGCTACCCACCCAGTCCTTTCATAATTCTTACTGACTATACCAATTTGGAATAAGTTTCAAGGGGTCCACCTTCTCTTTCTTCCCCTCTCTAAAATATATCTGTAGTCCACTCCCCTGCCTATTTTTTAGCATCAGCGTCCTCATAAATCAGAAGCTGCGATGATCTTGAATGCTATAAGTGTGTGTGTGTGTGTGTGCTAGACACGGTCACAATGATGAATCCCTTTTCAATATTTTGACATTATATATTCTCATCCAGCTAGGCAATCTCTGCTCAGGCCTCACTGTTCCAAAGATAAAGGTATTAATATTGAGGAGTGGAGACTAGCTCGGCTTGCTATCAGGTTCAGGCTCCAGATTGTAAATAGATTCACACCTAGCAATTCAGACGGAGAATTCACTTTTTGGAGAGGAAGTGGTGCCAGGACAATTGATTATAGGCTAATAGTTTATAATCTATCTGCTGTGTATTCCAGCCAAGGCCAATCTGATTCTAACCTCCTCAGAAGGCCTTTTCACCTTAAAAAGGAGTATGAAGGACTGATGTGGCAAGTGGCGAATGGGAAAGGCTGACACAGGTTGTTCAAGGGAAAACAATTGACCCATCTTCTGATGCCTGGCTCTGGAGCTGGCCAGTTAATCTTGTTCGAGATCTTAGTCACTCACATTTGTGAGCTGTTTCATATAATAGCCAGTGAATCAGTCCTGTGCCTAGCACTTCTTGGCGCTCTACTTTTTTTTTTCTTTTGGCCTCTTTTTGGCCTCAACTTTGAACGTACTTAAACTCATTGCCCAACTGAGAAATGGCAAAATGGCTGGGGGTGGGGGGCATGATTTCTGCCGGAGCTCCTAAAACTAAGTACAGAGTAGTGGGCCATTGCGCTGGCACCTTTGTTCACTCACATCAGTTAACTCTTTATAGACACCTAGAGAGCAGAGCTGCTCCACAATACCACCAATTTGTACAAAAGTCTAACCTGGTCCGCTATTAGATTCCAGTACATTTACATTAAAAAACTAACTTCTTCCCTTATTAGCAGATGTTTGGGCTTCAATGCTTTTTATTAGGGGACCAGTCTAGCAAAATCTCTGGGAAAGTTGTAAGATTTTGCACCTTCACAAGTGCTATTAGAAGGTGTTTGGTCTGATCTATGCATAGAAAAAGATAAGTGTTGACATACATGCTGGTTTATGAAAGCTGGCTGTTTCTTATGATTCTTCTCTTTGTTAAATTGCTTGTTTTGCTTTCTGTGTTAACTTTTGGTCTATGAATATACAGCAAAGAACAAATAAGTAAAAATCTAGCTAGCCTGAGAAATACTAAAACAGTGTCATTTGGGGGTGGGCAGGGATATGTCATAAAAGCCAAGGTGCCAGTTGAAGCAGCAGTCAAAGCTGACCCTTTTATATATGCATCAATATCATATGCCATATAAAGGGCAAAGGTTTTATCACAATACTGCAACCACCATGTTGACTGTGAACTTCCTTGTAGCAGAAGTTGATAAGTAAGGAGTGCAAAGCCGTAGATACAGATAATGAAGAATGGGAATACATTTAGTTAAGCTGATTAGAAAGTATGAATTATTAGGCAGAATTTGTGTGTAAAATGCACATAAAGAAGTGGAAGCACAAGTGATTCTTATCCCATTCAAACCATCGTCCCTACTGATTCTGTGAGAATCACTCTAAATGCCCTTGTGTTTTTTGTAGCGTTGCCTAAATGCCATCCCATCTACCAGAGAAAGATAAATAATACTGATGACATTGACTCAAAAGAGACATTTTAACATTCTAATCCTTTTGATTTTGCATTCTCATTCATGGTAGCCAAATGTATTGGATTTTCCCTGACCACAGAATGATGTTATTAGTGACCATGGTGCAGTCAGTGGCAAAGCATCCAGTAATTCTCAGCTGATGAAAGTTTTATTGTAGGCCAGTTGAATGTATTTTAGATATTAAGCACTGCCTTTAAAAGGTGTTTTTTTTTTTCAGATGATACTGAAGAGCAAGAAGCATATTATGAATCAATTAGATGTCCACACAGGATTAAGAATTCACCATGGATAGCATATCGAAACAGTTGTTACTCATTTGTGATACCAAAAACTAGATGGAAAGGATTGAGATCGGTTGAAGCTAACCATTTATGCAGGAAAATGAGTAAGTTATTCCTCTTTAAAGTCTGTTCTTATTTTTTGTGTGTGTGTTCATACGCTTTTTGAAGAACATTTTGGGATCTGAGAGCACCATAATTTTGTCTATTACTGTATTTGTTACTTGCTGCATGCAAAACTGTATCAACTGATCAATACATGGAGAAAACTACCTATTATTTTTTAATGTAACTGTATTTAGAGAATGTTGTATTTAGATAACATAAGCAATTGTCATAGTTGGAAGACTGAATTAAGTTTTGTATATTACTTGAAGCTACATTATATGTCTTCTCTGGCTTCATCTGTATTTTGTTGGCTGCAAAATTATAAAACATAATAAAAGCAGTCGTTGGTCAACTTGTACGCTTTGTTAACATGAACTTCAGTCAAGACCTTTCCTTGCTAGGTAACCATTAAAAGAGCTGGCCTCCTAAACACCCACTTCTCCTCTCATTAGGGTAAGAAGGCTTCCTAGAGAAAAAGCTTCCAGGTTGCAATCTCTAATGAAATGCAGTATTTGTATAATAAAAACGAAGCCACAATATTAGAATCTTGCTGAATTGTAAGAATAACCCATTTAGTTCAACATCCTGTTTCCAAGACTAGCAAGAAAATGCCTACAGCCAAATTATAGACAGATCAACAGCACCTCTGCTACTGATTCACTTCTTTAAAGTGGAGACTGTATTCACCAATAATGAATAAAGTTGACAGCTATTTTCTGTGAATTTGCCCTAATGGCCTCTTAAAGTCGTATAAACTATTGCTACAACTTCTGGCAGGGAATTCCACCTATTACTTACCTACAGAATTTATTCCCATTATTTTCTTACTGAATTTTATTAAATTGTGGAGGTTGGGAGTAGAACGTCTTCTTTCTCATGCTTTGGCACTGTAATCCTCTTTAATTATTGCTTGTAGCTGTATCATTTTTCTTAGGAAAGTCCCCAGTCAACTCTTCCTTGTAAGACACATCAGCTGTCTACATATTTTCCAGCTGTACATATCTGTGCTTAGCTGCATGATACGTACATTGAAGGTGTTATGGTCCTGGGTATTATTTCCTGACATTGTCTAACATGGTACTTGCCACTGTCATTACGCAATATAGTGACTTTACGATTTCTTTCACGGACAGTGGTACTCAGATTTGATCCTGGGCTTACATCTTAAAAATGATAGTGTTATAAAGTCCTCCAAATTCATTCCATGATTTAATTTTTTAAATTGTTTCAACAGATTCAAATGCATCTCTTTTGAATGTCAAGGATGAAGATGAAAATGATTTTGTTATTGAGCAGTTTCATTCTTTCAGTGGCCTTGCTCAGTGGATGTGGTTGGGTCTGCTTTATGACACGAAGGGTAGGTTGGAACTCTTTTCTTGGCTCTTTGCTTTTTGCATTTACAGAGGGACTCCAATAATTTTACATTAATTGAAGAAAACTGGGGTGGAAAAAGAGTTCAGTGTATCTTTTATTATATTATAATAAACAATGTTATATTTGTTTCAGTTACAGTTGTCAGCTGGAAGCAAATGGGGCGCTTCTCCAAATTCACTTATTTTTAAATAAGTTACCCTTATTTAAGATTATTTTAATTGTTGCAAACTACAACAGTGGCCTAAAAGGGCACTAGGTGGATAAATAATAGAGTCATTAATTTGAATTGCTAAAAATAATTAATATTCCTATGAGTGTTCTAAGTGCAGTTTAAGAATGACTGAAGTGAAGCAATGCTCTGTTTCCAAATCCTTCAGTAAGTATGCACTCTTGAAATGGGCAGGGCTCCTGATTTTCATTGCCCTTTGTCCTTTCAAGTTGTGTTGATATTGCCAAGGGGTGCAGTATTTTCAGCCCTTTCATATTTTCAAATGCAGCTGATAGCACTTGGTATCATGTATTTCCCCTCCCTATATATCGTATATTTTCCTCTGCAGATAACCTTCTGAGGTGGTACGATGATACATATTTGTCGTATAATAACTGGAGAACAGGACGACCTAATGTCAGGAATAACTCCTTTCTTGCCGGTATTAACCTGGATGGTTTCTGGGACATTTACAATTATACACATAATAACTGGTTACATTTGCAATTCAATCTGCATAGCGTCCTTGTCTGCAAGCTAGACCTGGGTAAGAAATATCTCCTGTTTGGATTGAATTTCCACTGACTTTTCATTAAGCAGATACAGGAAAGCAACATATATTTATTCATTGTCTTTACTATAAAAACAGACACCAAAGTGAACCAACCTCCACTTCCTAAAAAGCTGCCCTACAAAAATAATACCTACTGGGTTCTTCAAAAACAGCTCAATTGGTATGAAGCATGGAGAGAATGCAAACAGAAAGGAAGTGATTTAGCTGGCATTCACAGTGTTTCTGAACAACTGTTTCTGGAAGACATTGTAAGGCGTGATGGATTTCCACTCTGGATTGGTTTATCTAATCATAATGTAAGTCGAATCACATATGGCAGATTCTTAGATCCGTTTACTATATACGCATAAATGTAATATTCTACATTCTCCAGTTTCTTTGTACTCAGACTTTTTATGCTTCCTTCTTCTGTCTTTGGTGCTCTTGTCATAGAATCAACCCCCCAAATAATTTTGATTTTCTGATTTCAAGGTTCAGGTTATATCCAACTGTACCCACCCCTTTTCAGTGTTAATACCTAAACTTCTTTCATAAACTTTGGTTTTTCTCGCAACTAATGTTCTGTGCTCAAGTTTCAATCTGTATTCAGAGCCTAGAGTATTCTTCCATACACCAATTAAAGTTACCAAACCTGCCCCCTTCCACTGAGATCAGTGGAGAGCTTTTAAAAGTTTAATTGCCATATGGTGAGCAATATCTGATGGGGAGGGGAGGAAGTCACAGCTAGGGAGGGATGAGTTAATTCTTTGGTCCCTGCCAATACTGGCCCCTGAACACACACGCACACGCACACACACACCCCATGTGAGATTGGAGTGCTTTACTTGGGGGAGGACAGAAATGAGCAGAAGAGAACTTGTTACTGGTTTTCAAAAAATTAAAAATCACGACATGGGACTTGTATATTTGGTCAGAAGAAAATAATATATGACTGCTTAGTTCTGCATCTACTGTATGAGTCTGACTGATGGAGGCTCTGCTGAGAAACTATCTCTTCCATACAGGGTTGCCTTTTTGGCATGTTCTCCAGAGGAGGTCTTGCTTACATGTCTGGATGATGGTGGAAAGAAGTGTATTCACTATGGCTTAAACTGTTTGAAAATACTATTGTTTTATTTATTTACTTTCTTATTTTACAATATTTGTGTGCTCCTCACTTTGCAAGTCTTTTGGCAAGTCACAGTAGTAATCCATCCTCAAAGGACATCATAGCATTAAAATCATTAAAGTGTCATTAAACTTAAAATCTTAAAAACAGAATAATCACCAATAGATATTATTAAAAGATAGGGAATAGACACTTAATCTTTCATTAACGTTACATGGGCTCATGGACTTTTTCCGCCCAAAAAACCGATGGCATTCTGCTTGAGTACTCTTTGACAGCTATCCTAAAATGTTTGTATTCTTTTATGATTAAAATGAATACGTTTTGCCGCCATGTGTTTATGTTTAGGACCACAGTATCCATGATGTAGAAGCTAAGGAGTTCATATGGCTTTGCCCATGCAAGTAAGCCATTTTGCATAGATATAGTAGGAGGAAAAACATATCTGACCCAGGACTTAATCAGTGGAGTAATGAAGCGTTAACCCTTTGTCCTATTCCACAAGCCATATCTCAGTTAAGCATCTCCTACTTGCTGTTTGCCTTGGAAGGAGAGCAGTGAGGTGGCTTTTCAGCGCAGGCATGCAGCAGGGCTGTTCTGGATTGGGACCTTGTATCTCCACTGTAATCATTAACACAATGGCTAATTGCACTAGTATTGCCAAATAAAATAAGTCCTGAGGGCTTGGTTCTCAGAATACAGCCAAGCACCAGCTGAGTTCATGTGCTATGGTGTATATCAGAAAAGAATGTTAAGAAAGAGTCTGAATTTGTCATCAGTTCAGGTAATAACTATTTACTCTAGTGTTTGCTAAAAGCAAGTGCACCATCAGCATTGATCAACAGAGTTGCATCTTCTCTAGGGAAATGATTCCGATTTTGAGTGGTCCGACGGAAGCACGTTCGACTACCAGCCTTGGGAATATCAGCATTCTCATTCTTCTGGAAATTGTTTTGCTATGGACACTAAAGGAATTTGGAATCGCATGAAATGCACCTATCGAGGTGATGGTGCTATCTGCTACTATCCTTCCAATAGTAAGTATGCATTCCTGTATCATTTGATTTTTTTCTACCTAAGAAGCCATAAAACAAAAGAATGCGAGTTTTCTCCTGTTCCATGCTGAATACATTTCCTTAGAGGCAAGCAGATCTTCCTGATAACATGGCAAGATAATAGTTTTCAGCCTGCAAAGTGGCCTTGAGCATAATAAAAATAAGACAGCCCTTGTTTTCAAGCTGCCTAAAAAGGACATGGCACAGAATAAAAAAAGACGAAAGCAAGAAAAGTTGTCCTTAATGCTTAAGGTTTTGTTGGTATGTAATGGAAATGGATTGCTCAAGCGGCAGATTGCTTCATCTTCCTCCTCCTTAGAGTAGGTATTCCTGCTGCTCTTCCTCAGAGATGGTGTTGCAATGCCCTGGGATGAACTCTTACAAGAGCAGCGTGAAGACAGTTCTGTGCTGGCTGCTTCTCTCCTCTTCCTCATTGGGCACTTTGGTCCATTTATCAGAGACTTTTCCTTGTATGGAACTAGATCTATATTGTGTCCACTGTGTTACAATCAGCTGAAAATAAATTTAAAAGATTCCCATTAAGGAATTAAAGTCAGAGACTGTCAACAGCAGAAAATTACATAAATTGCTTACTTGAAGTCAAATATGACATGAAATCTTTGGACAGCTACTTGAAATAAATAGTAGAAAATGTTTCATAAAGAACACAGAGGTATAAATTAGTATAAATTGTTTACATTTTTTCCACTGGATATTTAAGACATAGAGGTAGTCCTCAACTTATAACCATTCGTTCAGCAACCATTCAAAGTTACAATGGCACTGAATGAATGGTGGCTATAACCAGTCCTCAGAGTTCCAGCTGTCCCAGTACCCCCGTGATTTGAGCGCTTTGCAACTGGCTCGCACTTACAACCAGTTGCAGCGCCCTGTGATCATGTGATTGCCATTTGCAACCTTCCCTGCTGGCTTCCCCAGAAAATCAATGGGGAAGCCAGCAGGGAAGATTGCAAGTGGTAAGTCTCCCCCACCTGCACACCCTTTCCCAGCCCCTTTGTGCTTGCACCAAGCCAACCACTCTCACACCACCATGCATCCTGCTCAACGCTTGTGCCACCCTCACGCACACCCTTGCACCTCTGGGCGCCCTCCCTCACCCACATTGTGCCTCTCGTGCACTCTCCCCAACCTGCACTGTGCCTCTCACGCACCCTTCCCACATTGCACCTCTTGGCACCCTCATAAACCCGACCTGTACACACCCTTCCTGACCTGCACTGCACCTCTCGTGTACCCATGCACAGCCTCTCAGAATCACGCCACACCCTCTCCCACCCGGCAGCAGCCACTTACCTGCCTGCCAGCCTGGGATTTGCAACTTCCTGCTGGCTTCCCACTGACTTTGGTTGTGGGAAGTCGGCATGAAGTTGCCTCGCCTAACAACCATGGGATTTGGTTAATGCCAGCAACCGGGACTTCAGGGATTGCCATCACTAAGCGATGCAGTCACGCTTTACAACCAACTTGCTTATAGCAACAGAAATTCCTGTCCCAGTTGCTGTCGTAAGTCGAGGACTACCTGTATATACTTACCCATCATGCTATTCCCTTTTGAGATAAGCAATGTTATGCAGAGCACAGAAAAGAAGAAATAGTAAGCCAAATAAATTAAAGGCATAAGATATGAAAAAGAAACATAGCTAAATCTACTTTACATCAACACCATTCACTATATCTCCATAACTTTCTGTCCTTGCTTCTGCTACATCCACACACCACTTTACACATTGCTGCCTTACACCTCTGTTTTTGAGAATCTCATCAATTCCATACCCTTGGTTACATCATATAATCCATTTAACACTCACTGCGGACAATTCAGGTTCTCATCCAGCAATATCAATTGCATACAAATATGGACGCACCTTCACATCTCCAACCAGCACACCTCAAGCATTCCATATACATTTACCCATAAATACTTCCAGCAACCAAGGGAACATCACACATCTTTGTCTTGCTTTCTAAGTGGTGAACCCCTAGAAGGGCCCCTAAACATTGACCTCCACCACCTATTGTGGTTTTGATCATTTGAGGCTTTCACGCAACACTTTTTCATAAGGGAGACAATATGACTCTTACTTGCCATATTGATACTTGCGCCACAGGCAGGATTCCCGGCTGGTGGTGGTAAGGACAGCACTGAATAGTTTTGGCCCATTTTGGCAAGTAGGCCACCAGCACAACCAAAGCCCAGTTTTACCTCGTGCTAGATTTCTAATCTAGAGACAGTTTTACTAACCAACATATTGGTCCCACATACAGCTGAGCACAAAGTATATGACCGTTTATCTGATTTCATGGAACTGCTTGTTGTGCTGTTGCTGAAATGTTTAGGATTTTAGCATGCTGGCATTTTGTGGGCATGCAGAAGATTCAAGCTAGCATTATACTGCTGCCCCTTATCTGGGGGCTTTTGTTGATATTGCAAGTTAATCTAATTGTATGTTGTCTGAGGCAAGATATACTTGCTTGCATGACTTCGTGGGGGCATCCCATAGTTACCACGTGGTGTTAATGTACATATCCCCGGTGTTAGTAATACAGATTTCTCCAGGGTGTCTACATATGATGGCCTGACAAGTGGTGGTAAAATTGCCTGGAAGCTGTAGTAGAATTTCCTGGTGGTGGCGTGTGTTCTGCTCTGCTGCTGAGAGTGGAATGCATAAGGGTGCAGTTGCCTGCATCGTAACTCTCTTACCAGGATCCTGCTCCCTTGTATGCAAAAGTGGGCAGAAGTATCATTAAGGGAGCCCTCCCTTCTGCAGGGAGGGGCGGCAGATATAAAGGAATCCCTGTAGCACTCAGGCAATGCCTTTGTGCCTTTGATGAGCCCGAAACCCTAGATGTTTTTCTAAGTTCTGTGCAGAATGGCACTCTCCATTCGCCCTCTAACAGAAAGACTGCCAGGCTGCCCAGATCAATGTTACGTAGAAATTTTCATAAATAACACATGTCCTGAAATCCCCTTTTTAATTGCTGTTTTCTGTCTTAGCTATAAGTCTATGTCACATCTAGTTTTGTTACTAGAATACACCATGTATTAAACTGTTATAATGTTAATATATTTTTGGATTGTACTTGGATTGTTCTAACTTACATTGTACTGGTCACGGACCATAATGAAGGAAGATGAAGATAAAGATTCTTCAGAGAGAATTATAAGAAAATGCCCCTAATTCATTCCCAGTGCAGCAGAATTCTGGGTTGTAGCCCAACATTTAAACGCTCAGCTTAACTTCTGTTTGCCAGATAGATAACAGCGTATCAATTGACAGAGCCCTCTGTTTTTGTTTCCAAGGAAAAGAAGCTCTCTGAGTCGAGCCTGGTACCCATTTTCTCCTTTCCCAGCACAGAATGTTCACTGTTGCTCTCACAGCATTAGAGCAATTTATATAGCTGGAATCTCTATTCCCTTTTCCTGCAGAAACCTTTATGTAAATCCACTTCATGGACTCAGGACAAACATTTATTAAGTCAAAGCGGTTGTATAGACCTAACTGCCAGCTAGATTGTTCCCTAAATTGCTGTTTTCAAGTCACTCAGAAAAAAGCACTCTAAGCTACTTAAGAGAAGATTTTCTGGTTTATTGGCATGGTTCCCCCCCTCTTTTTGGGAGGGCACTACAATACATTCATTTGGGTGAAAGCCCAAAGTTTTAAGAGCCAATGCCGGACAGTACCATCTGCCTTGTAAAAGGGGGGAGGAAAATCAGTGTTAATGCAGATATTTTCATTCCTCCCTATAGCTATTGTTTCCTAAGAATTAGAACACTTTTTCATGAAGATGTACTATTACTTATTAGCAACCATATTTAGACTATCAGAGCTTCGTTTTATTTATATTTTGAATAGCTATAGCAATACTAAAACTCAGTTCACTGAGCACAGAATGTTAATATTTGAATAAGGTTGATTATGGCATTTGTGTTTTCACAGAAATGCAATCAAAGCAAACTGAAACATCACCAAATTGTCCAAAACCTCCTAATGGATCATCACAATGGCTACACTACAAAGATCATTGCTATGCATTTGATATGGCATTTTATAATTATTCCACATATACTGGCGACACGGCTAAGAAAGTTTGCAAGAAACTTGGTATGCCCAAATTATAATTTTCTTTCTTCTTCTTCTTTTTTTTTGGTTAATGAGTTATTTTTTTCCATATTATTTTAGATAATGTCTTAAGTAATTTCTATTGTGCGTTTAAATAAATTAGATTTTCCTCATTTAAGATAAACGTTTTCTCATTAGATCCTTCTGCAGATCTTCTGACTATCGAGGATGCAGAGGAAAATAAGTTTGTGAGCACGCATTTAAAAGAATATTATTTTATTACTGGAAAAGCATGGCTTGGAATACAATCTAATGGTAAGAATTTGATAACTATTAAATACATAACAATAAAAACCATTCTGATGTTTGAATGGGACTGGGGGAAATCACGCTGAGTCTTTATTCAACCAAGGCACTCCCTAGTTTACTTTAAACAGTTGCTCTTTCAGCCCAGCAATTGTTCTGAAAGTAGATTCTAGAGGAAAAGCTGGATGTAATATTAAATAAGATTTGGAAATGACAAAAGCTATATAGTACAAGAACAAAGTCTAGGTAGAAAAAAAGTCTAGGGTATATTTGTTTTTCATGGAAACCAAGGGGTGTGTACATGGAATGTACTGTGCATAGCAAATAATAAAAGACATTTTAATTAACAGACTTCGGAGAGAGAATAGCTTTTGTTACTTGACACATTTCCAGTAATTTGAATTTAAGCACAGGCAGTAAGAAATGAAGTTAGATGAAATGAAAAGCCAAAAGATTTGGCCAGTTAGATCAGTATTTTAATTTCAGCCTTATCTTTTCACCTCCTGGACATCTTCATCTCCCCAGTTTTTTTCCCTCCATTCTCCTCTTCCTCTTATCTACATTCCACAGTTCCAAATTCAGTTCTCCCTTCTGGGGCCTTCCTGTTCTCCTGGCCAGACCCCTCTGCCTCAGGGTAGCTTTTCTGTGCCGGCACTGCCGGCCGCAAGCCAGCAAGGTTGCAGGCTGGATGCCTGCCACAGCCCAGTGATATGCAAACTCAGGGAGAACTTTCCGAAGCAAAGAGCCCCTTTTAGCTATAGCTGAAGAAAGCAACTGTAATGGGTCGAGACCAGGAATCTGATAAACAAACGACAAAGGCACGAGATGCGGTGAGGTGGACTCCAGAGTTCAAAGCACGGGCCAGCAAGGCAAACATGGCAGAGCTGAGGCTGGAAAAGTGGTCCTCAGCTTTTCTCTCAGGGAGGGGGGCCAGTCAAGAAGCCAAGCTGAGCCGCCACCCAGATGCCCAGCTGAGGCCCCTCACTCAGTAGAGCCTGCTCTCCTTCTGGCCTGCTTCTTGGCCAGTCTCTCTGACCTGCGGAGCTCAGCCCTGGGGGTTTGCTGGATACACCTCAGCCAGAGCAGATTCATAGGCTTCAACACTGCCGGAATTGCCCCCTCCAGAACTCCAGATGCCCCTGGCTCTACTTCCTCCTCCTCCTCCTCATCAGAAGACAAGTCCAGCAGGGCTATAACAGTAATTTTCTAGGACCTGAAGTGTCCACCCATCTGTAGCCAGCAGTGTACTGTCTTAATAGGGTTGGGCAATATGTGGCCCTCCATGAATTCCAACTCACATTTACCACCGCGGACATGGCCAGTGGTGAGGGATAAGGAGAATTGCAGTTCCAGTAGCATTTAAATACATATGCCACTTCAATAAAGAGTAGCTTACTTCTACTGGAAACTGACAGCCAGCTCTATTCTGTGGCAGTGTACCCCAAACAAGAGTTGGGGGCTTGGGGTAATGACTACAGTTGGCAAACGGCTTTACCATAATGTTCTCCTGGTAGTGCGGGCTTCCCTCGGGCCTTGCACTACAGCAGCGTTAGAGCCCTTGGTTGGAGAAGGAGGTTTCTAAGGGAAGTTTTTGTTGCTTTTGTTGTCTGGCATCAGCTGCTAATCAGGAAACCTTCCCCTAAGATTTCCTGCCACCAATTATGCCAGCTACTCAGGGAATATGCACTTGGCTCCCCACAAGCTGATGTTCTGAAGCTTCCTGGAATGACCAGAGTGTGCTTTTACAAGATTGGTGTGATTCTTTCCTACTTTCCTGACCTACTGCTTAACTTAATCAGGCACTATCAGTAAAGGTCTGTAATTTAGGGAAATAACTCTGCTTTGATTTTTGAATGTAGCAAATGGTTAATCGGCTAAGTTTTAGGACAGTTTTTGGGTACTGAACCAGAATAGAGCTCTCTTCTGGTTCAGTATACCAGAAGTACACATCAAATTCTTGAACTGATTTTGATATCCAAGTGTACAATAAATTGTATGTATAGTGAGTAATAAGTGAAAGACATTGTTGCTGATAAATTAAAAAAGAAATGTTTTGGGCTTTTATTTACAGTCAAGTCCTTGAGCTGGCTTGATGGCTCTGAGGTTAAATATACAAATTGGATCAATGGAAGCGAGATGGCGGATGGTCAGTGCAGTGTTATCTTTTCCACAAATGGGGCGTGGTCCAAAACAGACTGCAATAATGAACCAAGCAGAGTTGTTTGCAAAGCTCCTCAAGGTATGTAATGATTATTTAGTTTAGTCAGCTGTGGATAAGCTATCTGGTCCTTTCTAGATATTTTAGACTATGGCTTGTAAAAAATGGTGGGATAAAAATCTAATAATAATAATCTTTTGCTGTGGCCAGTGATGATGGGAATTGCTTATTCCACAAGAGTAATCTTTTTTAAAGAATACAATGGCATAATTGTGGTGGCATGATGGGCAATCTGCACACGAGTGGAGCAGCACACACTGATTCTGTTCACATGACTCATTTAACTGGATCATGGAGTGGTGGGTAAGTACTAATCCCCCACTTGGTATTGTGTGAACTATTTAATTTTGTTAGTTGTTTCTCTTGACATCTGTATTGAGGCAGAGCCCTAGAGAGACCCTACAAAAATCTTCACGTCTAGCCATTTTCACTTTCCTATGTCCATAGGGCTGTGTGAAAAGGGGCAGAAATGGATGGAGTGGATAGCCCCATCCTGCCATAATTACAGTGCCACCATGATTATACCATCACAAGTTTCTTTTTCACCCTCTGTGGTGGATAGGAGGATTGAAAACATGGCCGCTGTCCAGTCACCCTGGCACTCCTAAGGTGAAATAATTGATGCAGCGATCACTGGGCCAGCAGTGCCATGTGAACAGGGCCAGTATGAATCACAGTGTAGGTTTAATGAGGTTCCTTTCCTCTCCCTTCTTGGCTGACTTTTTGCCAGTAGACCTACAGTTATACATCCCATGTACTACACCAGGCATTAGATGTAATAAGGTAAATCCCTGAGGAAGAGCATAATGCTTCTATGAAGATAAAGGGGACAAGTGTACGTCTTCCTTTGTCAGTAACAAGAAGACCCCTGCAGTGTACTCGCCAAGTGCCATCTGCAGGGAAAAAGGACTGAAGGGAAATTTACTTGAATCTTTTCTGCACATTCAGTGTTGTTTACAGAGAAGGTGGATTCCCTTTTAATTCTCTAAGGTGAGGAGTTTCATGGATTTTAGGGAAATTAGGCAGTAGATCAGCTGTTAAGGAGGCCAGCTGCTGCAACAAAGCCATGTGGAGCCTCACAATCCGTTGAGATCCACTGTGACTGAGCAAGGAGGAGGAAGAGAAGCAGATATAGGGTGTACCAGAAGTCAGATCCCATACAATAAACAGTCTAAAGCAGTGTTTTTCAAACTTGGCAAGTTTAAGATAGGTGGACTTCAATTCTCAGAATTCTGGGAGTTGAGGTCCACCCATCTTAAAGTTGCCAAGTTTGAAAAACACTGATCTAAAGGAAACCTTCATGTTAGATTTTGCAAACATCAGAGAAAAAATTACTGTACTGAGGAATGTTTGAAGGTCATGCATCAAATGAGTAACGAAGCATTTAGAAGAATATGTCAACCCATTCAAACATTTAATGTAATTTATATAGCAAATTGTCTATGGGGCCTGACTTTTGATATACCCTGCATATTGTATAGACCACCTAACCCTATCCTGTAAAGAAACATACTTTATATATGCGCAATAGCCCACCCACCATTTTGCACAATGATATAGTAACAAAAACCAAGGACACACTGTGCCTACATGAAAACCTTTTCCTATTTAGCAAAATCTGTCAACTCCCAATTCACAAAACTGCAGATAATGAGAGTCACCTGTAGTTATTAATTCAATTATTTTTTTTCTTGCCCTTGCCCATGTGTACCTCTGTGTGGCAGATATACATAGACAGGCACGTATGTGCACATAGACAGGTATGTATATCGGTTTGAGGCAGTGCTGGCCAACCCAGCGTGTGGAAGTGGGCAGCACACAGAATTTTTCCAGTGCTTATACACCATTTCTGTCTAAATTCTCAGGGAGCAGGGGGTGTACTTTTCATTTAAATTCAGTATCTCCGGAAATCCTCATTTTCTGCCAATATTGAGACCTATAAAACAGAACCCATTTTTTCTCCAAACTCTTTCCTTTTCTTTAAGGGGACAGTGTGATGCTTAAAGTAATTCCTATTCAGAATTCACCAGAGGATATTTGAGATATGGGTTTTGCCCCTCTACTTGCTTACCTTGAGACGACCAGGACACTGGCATTTCTTCAACCGTGCATTTAAATGTTAGGGTAATCTTAATACTTAGTTTGATTGAAAATATGGCTGAATATTTTGATGTTTGCTTTGTTTATTCAATATTTTGATGTTTGACTGACTTTGATCACCCTCTGGATAGAAAGACAGGATATTAATAATAATAATAATAATAATAATAATAATTATTATTATTATTATTATTATTATTATTATTATTATAAGAATTATAACAATAATAAAACAACAGCATCATTTGGTTTGCAGTTCCACTCAATCATTAGCTTTTCTTGTCTTGCTTTTTTCTTACAGTCCCTAGTCATGCAGGAGGGGCAATAGCAGTTTCTGTTTTAATTATTGTGGCCCTTCTTGCTGGATTAATATACTTCCTGTATAAAAAGAAGCAACTACACTGGTCTGGATTCTCTTCTGTTCGCTATGAGCGGGGAATGCATGACGACGAAACTGATGCCATGTTTACCAGAAGTGATGACTGAAGACCATTTTCTGCTTGGCATACTGAAACCAATTTCCGAATGGGTTCCTTAAGCACCTTCCAGAGATGCTACTGACTTTCAATCTCAAGGGTTTATTGATACATACCTTTTTTTCAAATTTAGGAGAAAAGGGGTCTAACACCAATCAAACTTTGCACTTTTCGTGATCTGAGATTTGCACATGCCTTGAAGTATGGTGCATGGGACAAACCTGACGTTAGGATATCCTGTACCATTTACCCAGATGAAGTAAGATAGAAGAGAGCCAGAGAATCACTCGAAATATAACTTATTGAAAATAAACTATGTGATAGTTTATGGTATTAAACATATTATATTTTAAAGTTAAAGATTATTTTGAGTCAAGCTCAACTCCTGATCTCTGCATGTATAGTTTACTTGGCAGCAGAATGGAAAGACCTGGGATTTGCCAGCCAAGCACCGAGCAGGTCTAAACTTACTTACCATTTCTGAGGTCAGCCGAGGTCAGTGAGGCATTGCCATCTGCTGTGATCCTTTTTATTATTCTTCAGATTTCTTGGGGGCATTCTGTTTTTCATTAAAAGCTCCCAAGGATTTCTTCCATTTTGATCAAAGTTACAATTTAGATTTTGATTCAGTTACTGTATTAACTTTTAAAGCTTGACTCTTATTTTTAGATACAACAAAAGAAGAGCAACAAGTTATTGTCAGACTACATTTTTCTTAGATCTTTTCCTAAATTTGCCATATACACTGGAACAAGTTAACCTCAGTGCAAGGCCTAAATGAAAGTTTCAGAACCCCAGCGTCCATTCACTGTCCCAGATTCATGAATGGAAGTGTGCTGCGCAATGTGAAAGTTTGAGATTGGTATTTGTTATTATTATTTATGTTAGACTTCACATTTTTCAAAAGAGGTACTATTAAGCTTTTTTCTTGTTAGCATTGGAAATGACTAACCTAAAGTCTTAGTCATGGTCAGAATGCTTTACTCATGTTTAAACTGGAGCATCCATAATGTTTTGTTCTTCTCTGTACACAGCACCATATTAGTGATTTCCCTTGTCCATTCATACTATCAGTTTCCTGCTCCTGATTCTTTGCTGTGCACGGAGGAAATCCCAGGTGATGGCTTTCTCTGATGGTACTTGTAACATGGAACAACTCCACACAGAGTAACCACCACATTTAATCCAGCCCTTAATAAATTTTACAAAAGTTATGTTACAAAAATCTTCTGATTTGAATAGTGAGGGTTTCCAAAGAGGTAGCTCGGCTGTCTTTTAATAAGAAGCCAAAGAATTTTGTGGCATTTGAAAGACTAATACAGTTGGTTAGTCTTTAAGGTGCCAAAACACTTCTACTTTTATGATTTGATTTGTAGCATTTCAGACTCATCGCTTATTTGAAGGGAATAGGACAGTTTTTATTAAAATGGTTCCTTTACTTTAATGAATAAAGTCAGCTCTTCTAAAAGATAGTGAACATCTGCCTTTGGAATTAATGATATGCAGACCTCTTTTTTTTTTTTTAAATCAGGCAGGTGTTTCCTATTCCATATAGGAGAGGAAATGCCCTCCACAGCAGTTATTAAATGAAAGCTACCATGTGCATATAGATGTTCGTCCCCTTTATGAAGTAAGGAACCTTTGCATGCCTGGAGTTCTATATTCTGTGGTTCCAATATAATAGATACACAGTACTGTGCACAGAAATAGGGCCGTGTGGTTGTTCTTATCTTGCCTTGTGGCAAAACAAAAACCCAAGCCTGCAACTGATCTCTTCCCAAGTCCCTTTTTCAAGACATTTGCATGGTGTTTATAAACATGTGCATAAGTACATGCTTTTGTCTAGATCAGTGTTGTCCAAACTTGGCCACTTTAAGATGAGTGGACTTCAACTCCCAGAATTCCCCAGCCAGCATGCAGTCCACTCATCTTAAAGTGGCCAAGTTTGGACAACACTGGTCTAGATGAACAGGACATTTGGACAGAAACTCATCTTCCCTGCTATTAATTGCTCTACTTTCTCTCTGTTCATTTCTGCGCTTTTAGCCTTTGAGGGCTCTTTTACCATGAACTTTCCAGGGATATCACCACAATGTGTGTGAAGACCTGATAGGGAAAAGAGGTAGTTTGTACTCAAGGAGTGACGACTATTCAGTTTTTTCACACCACTTGTAAAAGAAATACTGAATGCTTGTATATGCTCTGTGTCAGGAGTCAAAGGAATAAGAGCCCTAACCTAAAACTAGAGATGGGAGAAGTGCGTAGAGGGGAGATATGCCAATGACCCTGCTCTTGTTGCAGTATCTGATAGATACGCATCATCCTGGTGCAAGAGCACCCCAGAAAGTTTTTCCAGTTGCCGCTCGCTGGGGTCAGAATGACCAGCCTTCCAAATACTGGCTCTTTGGTCACATGGGGAGTGATGTAGCTTTGCAACAAGAGCCACTTTAAGGAAATATATGGAAGAAAACCCCAAAACATTTTCCAAAATTGCTGAAAGGCCTTTGATGGAGTAAACAAGAATGATATATGGGTACAGTCGCAGAGGTGAGAAGATGCCCTTTGCCTGTGTGAGGAAGCATTGTTCACAAAACCAAAATGCCTTTATCCAAGTTTTTAATTGGTAATTATATTTGTTTACTGTTTAATAAACTTTGCATTTGATAACAGCTTTTCTCTACCCTGAGGTGGTTGTTAATGTTACCTTGGACAGGCCTGGTCAGCCGCTAGATGGCCAGGACTGAAAGCGAGGGAAAGCTGCATTCAGTCCCCGTACACACCCCTGCGGACCAAAAAAAAAGCAGACCGCTTACCGTATCTTAAAGGCATACAAAGACTTCATTACCAAGTACACAGGTGCCAGTCTGAGATAATGCTAGGGTTTAAAAGCAATAGCGTTTTATGTGTGCGATGTTCTGTTGAATAAGTTTGTGCAACCATACTGACATAAGATTATTTTGCACTCATGGGCTTCTTTTAATGTGAATCTATACATAGAATAGGGATATTCAGTCTAGAAATAAATATGAACAAAATATTCCAGTGTTTCTATGAAGGGTTTACAATCTAAAGTTTATTTTATAAATTGTTTTTGTAAATTATTTTAGTTGTGTGGAATTTTATTTTTTTCCCCACAAAAACATACTTGGACGCGTGGAGAAATGTTGCGTGAACTAATAGAAATGCCTTAATATACCTAATTAGCTCTCTTCGACAAAGTTTGCAGTGAAGCTTACCTGTGGTGGTGATAAGAGAAACAGAAGATTTATAAAAAGCTTCAATAATTGCTAGATTTGTATGTACAAGAAAATTATGTTAACTCAGTTCTTTTCTCCTTATTAAAATGTTTTGTATGCTTCAATATTTTTTTAAAAAATAAAATGTCAATGTTAATAAAATTGTAAAAAGAGTCCTATTATTGATGAGTTTTTATTTATGGGGGAAGAGGACATTAAAGCTAAGGTTCCATCTGAACTACACAATCTATATCCTCCCTAGATGGCAGGAAAGTGTGAGTTTTCCCTATCTTTTTGCTGCCATCTAATGGTGGTACAGATTTGTGCAGCCCAAATTTGGTAGCTGTCATTAAGCAGATCACAAAAGACAATTTTTTAAAAACCTTTATTCAGAAGATAATTTGCCTACCCAAATGCTGCCTTTTCCCCTATATATAATATTTATATTCTCATTCATATCAGAAGGTAAGGGATATTTGATAGACCTGGGCTCCTTTTTTTCCTAATGTATCTGTTGTTGTTTAGTCGTTAAGTCGTGTCCGACTCTTCGTGACCCCATGAACCATATTGCGCCAGGCCTTCCTATCTTTCACTGCCTCCCTGAGTTTGCTCAATTTCATGCTCATTGCTTCAGTGATACTATCTAGCCATCTCATCCTCTGCCGTCCTCTTCTCCTTTTGCCTTCCATCTTTCCCAGCATCAGGGTCTTTTCCAAAGAGTCCTCTCTTCGCATTAGGTGACCAAAGTATCTGAGCTTGAGCTTCGTTATCCTTCCAATGAGCAATCAGAGTTGATTTCCTTTAAGATTGACTGGTTTGACCTCCTAGCAGTCCAGGGGACTCTTAAGAGTCTTCTCCAGCACCACAGTTCAAAGGCATCAATTCTTCGGCGTTCAGCCTTCTTTATGGTCCAGCACTCACAGCCATACATTACTACTGGAAAAACCATAGCTTTGACTATGCGGATCTTTGTCGGCAAGGTGACGTCTCTGCTTTTTAATATGCTATCTAGGTTTGCCATAGCTTTCCTCCCAAGGAGCAAGCGTCTTTTAATTTCATGGCTGCAGTCTCCGTCTGCGGTGATCTTGGAGCCCAAATAAATGAAGTCTGTTACTGCTTCCATTTCTACCCCTTCTATTTGCCAGGAATTGATGGGTCCAGATGCCATGATCTTAGTTTTTTTAATGTTGAGTTTCAAGCCAGCTTTCGCACTCTCCTCTTTCACCCTCATCAAGAGGCTCTTTAGTTCTTCTTCACTTTCTGCCATTAGGGTAGTATCGTCTGCATATCTGAGGTTATTGATGTTTCTCCCTGCAATCTTAATTCCGGCTTGTGATTCTTCCAGCCTGGCATTTCTCATGATGTACTCTGCATATAGGTTAAATAAGCAGGGTGACAGTATACAGCCTTGTCGTACTCCTTTCCCTACTTTGAACCAATCGGTTGTTCCATGACCGGTTCTAACTGTTGCTTCTTGGCCCGCATACAGATTTCTCAAGAGACAGGTAAGGTGGTCTGGTATCCCCATCTCTTTAAGAATTTGCCACAGTTTGTTGTGATCCACACAATCAAAGGCTTTTGCATAGTCAATGAAGCAGAAGTAGATGCTTTTCTGGAACTCTCGTGCTTTCTCCATGATCCAGCGAATGTTGGCAATTTGATCTCTAGTTCCTCTGCCTCTTCGAAACCCATGTATCTGAGGCAAGCATAAATGATGGCTGGAGCACCATCGGAGGAAAACTCTGACTGGGCATGGGTAAAATCCAATATAAGGGATTATCTTGTGGCAATAAGGGCAGCGAAACACCAATAGTTCTTCTCCCTTATTGGATTCACTGATAGCCATCCAGTGACCCTGTTTAGGGTGACCCAGTCCCTATTGGATAGGGTGGGTCCCTCAGAACATCTGTTGGGTTACTGTGAGGATTATTCAAGCTGTTTGACAGATAAAGTCACTCAGATCCACTCCACCTTGGACTCTAACTGGCCAGGCCAAGCCAGGTTGAGGTACCCAGGGCACAGTCTGGTTCTGTGATCTGTGTCCCTCCTGGGTCATCAATATAGCTAGGGAGGTGACCCACAGTTGGGTCCATGCTGTAGGGTCAGCCTCTTTGATGGGGGGAGCGATGCCTCCTGCCTTGAAGGAGGTGGTGGTATGCCCCCTCCTCAAGAGTCCGTCCTTGGACCCCACAGTTTTGATGACTATTGACAAGTCTCCAACCTTCCCTTTCTGGAGGAATCTAGATTCATTTCAGTAAGCTTTCAGGCTGGGATTTAGTATTGAGGCAGCTTTGGTCATGCCTGTAAATGACCTGTGGTGGAACCAGGATGGTGGTGGTGCATGATGAAAGATTTGGAGGAGAAAGTTGAAAAAGCTCGCTTTGAACAATGTGTAAAGTAATGCCATCCATTCAGTGAATATCAGGCCATTTTACAAATTAAATCTATTTAGTTGTACTTCATGCATTAGACAACTAGAAATATTAGTTCTAAATTTAATTCAGTTTGAGCAGATTTTATAATTATACTTCCCAGAGCTGACAGCATAAGCTGTCTCTTCCAATCCCATTGTACATACATGCAGTATCTCCCTGAAAGCAGCTTGGGGGAAAGTGTGTGTGTATGTGTGTAATTTGTTCAATCGTGTCCGATTCTCGGAGACTGCCCGGACAAGTCCCTGCAGTTTTCCTGGCAAGGTTTTTCAGAAGTGGTTTGCCATTGCCTCCTTCCTAGGGCTGGGAGAAAGTGGCCCAGGGTCCACTGGTTTATAATTTTATAATTTTAGAAGCTGTCTCTTCCAATCCCATTGTACACCGACAAAGTGTCTCCCTGAAAGCAGCTTGGAGGAAAGTGAATTACTTTCAGTCTAAAGCAAAAAGCCCTCCAGCTAATCCACATTAAGAATTCATTAGCAAGGCCACTTCAATCATGGCAGAGCAAAAGGGGAATTCCTAACTGGGAAACGTGTTGATGAAGAGCAGCAAGTGATTAGAAGGGCATGGATCCATAAAACAAAGACATCTGTTTCATTATTCTCCCTTCACAAGAACATTCAGGGTCAGCTCACCCAAGCAGAAGACCTGCAGTTGGCCACTGGGTAGCCCCTAAGCTTGTGCGAGCCTGGCAGTGTTAGAAAGCTACAACCACACAGCTTTCTGCATATCACCCTATCCCAGGCTGAACTCAAGCAGTGTGTCTGTAGAATACATCCTGTGAAACCTGCTCCCAAAGTAATCACCAAATTGTAGTGATATTGAGTGGTAGCATTTTAAAAGGCTGATCCCCTTCATGCACACAACTGGCAACCACACGCAGAGCTAACAAGTACTATATACCCAGCATCCATAGGAGTCCATTAGAGACAGATGTGCATTGTCAGTTGCAGCATCTTCTTTTCATCTCCCACTTATGAATGAAGCTCCCATCTAGGCACCAACTGGAACTAGCCCTGCTTAGCTTCTGGCAACTTTTGCACTACCTTCCAGCCATCTCTTGGAAGGAGCCAATACATTGTGCACTACAGAGCATCAAAGAAAGCTCTGTTTGAAATTCATATTTACATTACAATGCCATAACATGGCAGTTCAGAGACTTGCTACCTCTATTATGAATGGTCAGCTATTTACTTTAAATATGACTTGGAGCAAGTATAAAACAGAATGTGATCCTGCCATTGCTAAGCATTCTCTTCTATTGATAGCTAAGCATTGTACTTCTTAACCTTCCTGTTCTTGTCTATTTACTTGTAAATAAAATTATCTTGTATTCACTGCCATATCCTCCAAAACCAAGGCAGCATAATATATGAGAGTGGCAGAAGAATGTCTTCATCAAATCCAATCGTGGGAGAAACTAGTGACTTCAAGTGGAAGAAACAATGGGCAGATGAGGGGAATGAACATTCAGCTGCCCATCATAGTTCTCTTAGCGCTTCTTGAGGGTTTTTTCACCCACCTTTTTTTTTTTCTTTTCCAGAAATCAACTTAACTTTTTGAATAACTTTCAGAATAGAATCCAGCAATATGTATTTTTTTCTATGTAATAGTTACATTTGTGCTTAATCAGGAGACCAGTGATGGAAGAGTCATCAAGAGGAGAGAGTGTTCTTTTCCCTCTCTGGCCATGCTCTCACTTGCAAAAGTCTGCATGCTTTATATATAGAAAATAAGGATCTCCCCCACCGCCTGCTGCAATTATATTCGAGACTGCACAGAAGTATAACTTAAAGACCTCCCATGGACATTATACATCATGTCTACGGCAGATGGTGCTGAGGTCTTCATGCAAATCTTTTTGCTATTCTCAGAGAAAATCTAGATTTGAAGTGTAATTCTTTATAAATGTGGCCCAGATGCAAAACTAGTGAGGAACAATTTCATTGCAATATGATTAGATCTGGATCAGGGCCAGTATGAAGTATTCAAGCACTTTCCAGTTCTGTTTATTTCAGCAGAACAGTTACTACCCCTGTAAAGAATGACAATAGAAAGTAGCTAACTTATTTATTAACTGAATGCTGGCGTATTCAGGAAAACGCTCGATGCCCTCTGCTGGTCACACTGTAAACACCTGCGCATTGAAGGAGCACCATTTAAAACAGAATCTCTCCACATCAAGTCTATCTAAGAGAAAAATACTTAATGCTCAGTTGTATTTTCAGGTTTGAAAAATGCCAACAGTGTGAGATGATGATAGATAGAGAGAAAGGTAACAAATGATAGAGATAGAGATAATAGAGATAGAAGTGGAGATAGAGACAGAGACAGGCAGGCAGGCAGACAGACGGAGAGAGAGAGAGAGTGAGAGAGAGAGAAAGATGGAAATTGAGGTGATGGAGATGGAGATGGAGACAGAGGCAGATAGACAGAGAGAAAGATATAGATAGAAAAAGAAAGAAAGAAAGAAAAAGAAAGAAGGAAGGAAGGAAGGAAGGAAGGAAGGAAAAGAAAGAAAGAAAGAAAGAAAAAGAAAGAAAGAAAGAAAGAAAGATGATAGAAATACAGTTACAGAAAGATATAGATAGATAGTGATCATAACACTGCATTATTATTGTTCTATATTATGTACCAGTGTGATAAGGCAGTCATATTTCACTAGAGGATCACAGTTTCTAATGGTTCACAAAGTACATTGCTCAGATTCTTGCAAAGAAAGTAGAGTAGGTAAGACTTGATCCTATCCAGCAAAAGACATATTCTTAAATCATTAAAAAGTATTTAGAATTATTAAACCCAGATCATTAAACCTGAGCATGTAGACATTACTTATGTCAGAACTGTTATAGGATACATTCCAACTTTCAAAATGCATTTGCAGAGCACATGATTTCTAAGAAGGAAACCACATTAAGACAGGGTTGTTTGTTTGTGCCTTTGAGTCAGTCTTGACTCCTGGCAACTGCCTGGACAAGTCCCTGCAGTTTTCTTGGCAAGGTTTTTCAGAAGTGGTTTGCCATTGCCTCCTTTCTAGGGCTGAGTGAGAGTGACTGGCCCAAGGTCACCCAGCTGGCATTGTGCCAAAGGCAGGACTAGAACTCAAGGTCTCCCGTTTTCTAACCTGATGCCTTAACCACCACATCAAACTAGTTATTCAATTCAGTTTAGCCCTGCATTAAAAGATGTTAATTATATCCAGTCTGCTTTCCTACTGTGTAATTTTGAGCAGCAGAATTGTACTGGGCAGGCAGAAACAACTAGAGACAAGCAGTCCTTTGGATAACCAGATATTATGCCATGAAGGGCTTAATAGGTGATGACCAGCACTTTAAATTGCACCCAGAAGCCGACTGGCAGCCACTGCAGCTCTTATACCAGTGATGACACATGGGGCAAAAGAAGACATGCCTCGTACTGCTTGTGCTGCTGCATTTTAAACCAGGTGGTCTTAAAGGGCAGCCCTATGTAGAGCGGTTGCAATACTGCAATCATGAGATGACCAGGCTGTGCTCATGGATCACTTTTGCCAGACTGAAACAGTGAGTAAATCCTCCCACTCTAGGAGGAGTCACAATTGGAGCACTAGATGAAACTATGCAGATGCTCTCTTGGCCACAACTATGACCTGCTTTTCAAGCAGCAGCAGCTGTGAATCCAAGAGGACTCTCAAACTGTGAGCGAGTTCTACTTGGGAAAGTGACCCCCTTTAATACAAGGCACAGCCCTTGGCTGACCATGAGAAAATTAAGCAGTGTTGGATGATGGGAGTCTCCATTATCAAGAAAAAAACATGGATGTGCCAATGTGTTATCAGGAGTTAAGGCAGAATACAATGTACCCAAGCTAGTCTTTGTCAATTTATTCTTTACTTATATAGCTTATTATTATTTATAATTATATAATTAGCTCTTTTAATATATCTTATTATTACTTATTATTATTATGTTTGCAGTAAGATAAAATGTAAGTAACCAAGCCTGGACTGATGTTAGAGCAAACACAGTGCATCTAGGTTCATTCCCTTTCAAGTCAGTTCATCTCAACATCTTAGCTTAGATCATCCTGGCAAAAAGTGGATTTGAGGTCCCAGGTACTCCAAAGAACCTCTCCGTCCCTGACTTCAGTGATCCAGACCTAACAGGCCTTGGGAGTAGAGCTTGACTTCAGGGAGACTCTAGCTTTTGCTTTGAAATAGCAAAGACGATCTGACAAGGGAACACCATCAGCCAACACTTTGGATTAAAAAAAAAAAAAGATTATTAAAAGAATATTTGAATGATTTCTCCCTAAAGCCTATTGACGGTTGTTTGAACTTCGCCCAGAGGATTCCTGTGCCACTGAAAGTGCAGGACGATGCGCAGAAATTCAACGAGTGTATCTTGCATTGGGAAGCGCTGTACCAGTTGACCGTCTGCCTCACTGCTGCCTCAGGTGACTGGCCTAAGAGAAAGCGCTAGAAGCGCTGAGGACATTTCTTCCCCAACTTCGCAAGCGCGCGACAGGGACAGCTTCCCGCCCTTCCCCGGCCTTTCTCGCCTTGGCAAGGAAGGGCCCAAAGGGCGCTCATTCCGGCGGCGGGTAGCGCCTGCGCGGCCCCAATCCCGAGTGACGCGAGCAGTCTGGACGGAGCTCTTCGCCCGGCCATGCGCGCCCGCTCGCCCGCGTCCTACCCTGCCTGCCTTCTGAGCGGCTTTCTCTTGGCAGCCGCGTTGCCTTCCCAAGGAGCTGACGGTAAGACGGGGCGGGCGGCGCGGGGCCAGGGCGCTGCTTTGGGAGTCCCCCCGAGGCCCGTCTCCAGCTGCCGCCTTTGGAAATACGCGCCTTCCCCCGCCCCGTCATCTGCTGGGGGTGCGCTATCTTTGCCCACCGCGCGCACGAGACAGAAAGTTGTGCAGGGGCGGGATTTTGAACGCGCTTCGTGCGCTGCCTTTCCGCCTAATCTATCAGAGGGTAGGCTTGGGGTGTGGGGGGGCATTCCTCTGTGCCATGCTGGGCTTTTGTTTTTGCTTAGCGCCGCCCATCATAGGGCAGTCTGAAAACGCCCCGGCTGTGAGCAGGCTCGGATGTCCGTTCGCCAACTGGGTGGGCTGCTGCGAGGCGTTTTTCCATTTTTTTGAGAAACCTACTTAAATGCCCAACAACGCCTGTCTGTGGGGTAGGAGAAAGACAGTGGGGAAAACGTATCTGATTGATCTGTCCAGGCTAGAGTGAAAGTAAGTATTTGCGGAGATGAACCAATACATGCTTCCTCGTGTTTTTCATGCATCACCACCACCAGAATCTAATTCAGTAAAATGACAGGCAAACCAATTTCCTGTTCCATCCATAAGATGAGAAAATTGCATTTCGCTGGGAGGTGGTTTTGTTTGAAATCCATTTGGCTGATGTACAGTAATTGAGCAACATAAGCACGCAAGCAAAGCTTTCAAACAGAGGCCCTAAAATAAGAACTGTTTTATACAGCCAAATCTGCAATCAATCAATCAATCAAATAAATAAATAAACAAAACATTAAGGTAAAGCCTCTCTCAAGTTGAGCTTGTCTCCTGGTGAGTTCATGGGCCCATCCCTGGGTAACAATATAGAATATTGCCTTCTTCTGGGAAGTTTTTTCAACTTCCTGGACTAGCCTGCAGCCCTGTGATTTCCTAGTGGTCTCCCATCTAAGTACTACTAAACCCAGCCATACTAAGCTTTCTTCCAGGTCAGCCAAGGTTGGCAAGATGCTGCCACCTGTTGTGACTGGAGTAAAACCTGCTAATTGATTAGCCAGCTTCAAAATTAGAAGATGACATGGATTATGCAGAAGTGAATGATTTAGGAAAATTGGTCAACATTTGAAAGAAAAAAAATAATAAAAGGGGAGATTTATTAGGGAAGGAGGTTTTTTGGGTTTTTTTTTTTTTTGGCCATAGGTGAAGACATAGGCACTATCTTGGGGGGAGATGGGCGGAGATAAGTTTAATAAGTAAGTAAGAAAGTAAGTAAGTAAGTAAGTAAGTAAATAAATAAATAAATAAATAAAATCAATCTTCATTGAACATCCACTGGAGCCATGTTACCCCCAAGACAACTTCAGCAGCACTAAGAGGGGGAGACGTTGCTTTTATCCAGGAACAATGTACTATACTGAAGTTCAGCAACTGGTTTAGGCCAATCCAATATGGCAACTGTTTCAGATTTGAACAGCCAGGTGAATCTGAACCTTCAGAGAGCTGAACATAGGGTAAAATGGCTTCCTGTGCACACTCCCTAGGGGTGGCTTTTGTCTGATCCCATTGGGCTCAGCTAGAAATTAAAAATATGGTTGGCAAACAGAGAAAACCCCTTTAAAAGAAATGGGTTCACACGCTGAGGTAAGCAAAAGCCAAACCAACCACATATTATGGCTTAGAGAGGTGTTTCCCAACCTCAGCAACTTTAAGCAGGCTGGCTGAGGAATTCTGGGAGTTCTGAGAGTCCACACATCTTAAGGTTCCTGAGGATGAGAAACACTAGCTTTAGAAGAGATGTTGGCTGGCTTGAATAGCATCCAGAGGTGATGCTACTAAATCCTCAGATGCAGTCAGTGGTCACAGCATCTCTTGCCCTTCCATCCATGGAATTGGGCAGGATTCCAGATGTGTGGGAGGGCATCCAGGACAGAAGGCAGACCAGTGCTTGAGGAACACAGATGGGAAAAGCCATGGCTGCCGGCCTCCACTTTCCACAGGGAATTTAAAGGTGTCACATTAATATCTGGGGAGTAACAGCAGACTAGCAACCCCCTCTGTAAATAGAATATTGCTTATTTACTGGTATAACCTTTCTATCTATATGTATGTATATAACTTTATTACTAAGGAAATAATAGAACTGTGGATTGATTTTTTTTACATCCTTTCCCACTTATAGAGACCACTGAAAAAAAAATAAATCTGTGCCAATCCAAAAACCTGTGGAAAAACTGCTAGGTTGTGGCAAGAGAAAGAGAGAGACGACACTGCAAGTCAAAATTTCATTCTATAAATTTTCCTCTCCTGGATAGATAAATATTTTTTTTCCCTCCACCTCCAGGATTATTATCTGATATAATTATTAGAAATTACTCTTGCTGAGTAGTGTTTTCAGATTTGCTTTAATCTCTATAAAATACATCAGATGAGTCTGTTGTAAGTCAGATGCTGTTAGAACATTTTGAATATATTTCAAGGTTGATCTGAGGTATGGCCCTTGGCTATATATTAGACCAATGGCTAATTGGCATATATAAGTGTCTGCCACCATTATTGTCTTCACTCCACCCACGGAATTGACCTCAGGAAAGAATTGTGGGTTTTTGGGGGGGGTAAGCCATCCCCAAAATATATTATATTTCTCTTTGAGATCTATTATATATCTCATGGTTTCCTGCTTCATAATAGACTTTGTGGATGTGGATGTGTGCCTTCAAGTCACTTTTTGACTCCTGGTGACTGCCCAGACTAGTCGGTGCAATTTTCTTGGCAAGTTCTCCGGAAGTGATTTGCCATTGCCTCCTTCTTAGGGAGAGTGACTGGCCCAAGGTCACCCAGCTGGCTTCGTACCCAAGGCAGGACTAGAACTCATGGTCTCCCAGTTTCTAGCTTGGTGCCTTAACTACTACACCAAACTAGCTCTTAGGCATTTAAAAAAAAATTCCAAGGCTAATACCATTATCCTATTCCAGGGTTTTTCAAACTGTTCTTTGGAACCCCTGGTTCCACAAGAACTTGATGTGGCTCCATGAGGGACTCAAGGCTAAATCAAAGTTCACTCAAATGCAGCCAGGGGCCTCCACAGCAGAAAGGGAAAAAATGATGGCTGTGATTTTGACATAGGAGATCCCCTTGGCTGCATGGCATTCTCCTACAAAAAATCCACCACAACCATTTTGCGCGTGCCTGTCCTGCCTTCTGCAAAATCATCCTGCCCCAGCCCTGCCTCCCTCCCCAGTCCCTGAGTAAGGTCAACCAGAAGATTCTGGGTGAACAAGACAGGAGCTTCCTGATGGGCAGTGGTTCCTAAGTGGCCCTTTTGGTATGGATAAGTAGCAATCAGTTGACCCAGGTTTCCTTTTACTACCAATTTTCTATCACTAGAACTTTGCCTCTTGAACAGGGGTTCCGGGATTTTTTTTTTAACTAACCGGTCTCATGACCTTCTTAAGCAAATGATGATCAGAGCCACCTTTTACATTACATCTGAGTCTTCTGGCCTAGCAGAACGTGCAGCAAAATTCCCATCCATTTAGATACCCTGGACTGTCAGAGTTCCCATTCACATGGAACATCTCTGTAATGCAGTTATATGCACACCGATGCAAATTTCACACTGAAGGAAAGATCACTGGGAGAATGGCCAAGCCCGTGAAGAGGTTCTGTTAGGGTGTAGTCTGCATATGAATGTATATTACACATGCAACTTAACTATGTGTGAGGAACCTTACAGATTTTAACTGGCTTCTGACATCACATTAAACCAAAACTAGGCCTAATGATATTGCCAAGTGCTCCTGGAAATACAAAACGCTGTGAGTTGGGCTTGATTCTCGGGGACATGTAATTTCTGACCATAAGGAAGTGGTGTGCCACTGCCTGCTTTTGGAGTGCTTTTACAACTTCCCAGGCCAACTGGGACCTGGGTTTCTTAACAGTTTCCCATCCAAGTGCTAATCAGGTCTGGCCCTGCTTAACTCTTCAAGATCAGCTAAGGTCCACTAGGTGCTCCTAGAGATAGATACATCTTAATGCTAGATATATAAACAAGCTCAAGATAAAGTTTTTCCAATGGAATAACAAGATTAATTTGCATGAAAACACAGAATAGCAATCATAGGTAAAATTGATTTGGAAACCATAATCAAAATAAACATGAAAAGTATGATTTATCTGTGAGTGCAGGTACAGTATGGTATGGAAAAGATTAAGTGGAGGGAAGAGAGGCAGCAATGTGAAACTTAATTTGAGGAGAGAAACCAAAGGGCATATTTCAGAATGCAAAGAGATGCATATGGAGGGAATGCTGAAGAATTCTCAGGGAAATAGTATCGTATCAAGAAGAGAAATAGAGGGAAGGAAACTTCTGTTAGCAGTTCAGCCAAGAATTTCAGATCTAATGAGCTTCTTAGGTCAGGGATGAAGAACCTCGACTTTTCAGACTCCAATCCCTGTGGTCAATGGCCAGGGATGATGGAGATTGTAGTCTTTCAATCATACAGAGAGAAGAGGATTGCTTCTTAGGCCATCAGTGCTGTCTTTGCTAGGGAACAAGAAATGCAGTTAAACGTGGGACAAAACAGTATACATGCACACACATACATCAAAATGGCTGCAGTGAATGTTAAAAACTACAATGTGTACCTTGTCCAAAGGGAAGAGTCTCATGAAATAGACAGTTATAGTTAGATTGTTCTTTAGATGTGAAGCTAAAAAGTAAAGGCTGCTTTGGGTTTGGGCTGCTGGGCCTGGGAAAGGAAGCTTCACCCTTTTTGGCAATCAAACTCTTCCCTTTCTCTAGCTGCTATTTGTTCCACTAAAGAAACAAGTGCCTGAAGGTCACACTTAACCCTTCATCTCAAAAAATGGGCAGCAGCCTAATTTTTAATACTGTAGTTAATCTCACTTATTTCAAACCTGATTGGGTTGTGCCCAACTTGTATTGAATGCTATATAAATATTTGGAGCAACTCATTTCATTTGTATGTTGTGAAGCTGGGGCTGACAACAGAAACAGATGCTCTTACATTTTCTTCCTTGTGTAGCCTGCCCTTCCATTGCTTGGATTTCATTCCAAAAGAGCTGCTATGCTTTACTTCAGGGATCCTCTGAGGTCCACAGTATGGATGATGCCAGGGAGCTCTGCCAAGGCAATGGTAAGACAACTCTGCTCTTTCCAACCTCATCCCAACCTTGTGTGATGCGCTGACATCAATCCGCTGAGGCTGCACGAGCAGGAACAGGGGGCCCTTTCAACACCTGAATGTTTGTTTGCCATTTTGAAGACTGTTAATACTCATAGTAGTTAATAAATCATGCACATTACTTGCTCAGGATAGATGCACTGAACAGGTGGGAAAGTTCTTGGGCTTCCATGGTTGGTCCCATTCATTCCATTGCTGGGCCTTTGCAGGGTTTTCCAAGTACACTGATTCTGGCATGCTCTTTCTTGTACTCTCAAACATTTCTAATGTTGAAGACAGAGAGACCTGCTATGTTATTGATTCCTACCCTGGTATTTTCCAGACTGTTTACTTTAAGAAAAAAGCTTTCTGCCATGCAGCACAAGTGTGTATGCACATGCACCCTTAAGTATTACAGAGAGTGCTTAGGTGTATTTGGAAGCCAGGAATTGGCTTTGAACAGGTCAGTAACTGTATAATAAAAGAACTGAACTTGCCTACTCAGTTTATGTGCACCTTTTCATTTGGCCAGGATGATCAAGGCTAACAACATACCTAATGAACTGGAGTATCTACTCCCATTCACATGAACTGACACCCAACTGTAGATTGCAGGGAAAAATAGGCATATTTAAGGACCATCAAGAGACCAGAACGTGGAATGAAAGCTACTTAGTCCAATTTTACCAAAATCAATGACAGAATTTATTATTTATTTACAAAACATTTCCAAGTTTAATTCATACAATATCCAGAAGTGTGTGTTAATTCTTGTGGAATATATTTGTAATTGAATTAGGTTAGAGTCAGCTCTAGATTACTGTGCATGCATTTCCCACTGTGATTAGTAGATCCAAATTTTTTATAATTGGCTGTTGTGTTATACTTCTGTTATCCACCTATCGGTTGGTTGGCTGCCTGTTGGTTCATTGATTTATTGTATTTCTATTCTGCCCCTTTTCAAGGCAGCAGCATATCTGAGAATCTCTCCTGATTTAATCCCTACACCAACAGTATAGGATAGATTGGGCTAAGAGAAGGACTGGCACGAATGAGTTGAAAGCATGAGTTATACTTGCATTGGGGTTGTTTTAATCACAGGTTGGGTACTGAAAATGTTGTTGTTTTTATTTCCCAAATATAGCCTCTGGAGCTGATATTATTAGTATAAATAGCAAAGATGAAAATACCTTCATTCAGAGTAGTTTTTGCTCAAATTGGCATGGTCCGGAATATGTATCTCTTGGCATGTTTTTTGACACTGATGGTAAGTGAACAAATCCTGTTAGAAATCTGCTCCGCCTTCTCTTGATTTTTGTACTACTTCTTCATTAAGAACTATCCTTCCTCTCCTAAGATAACATTACATACAACCTCTTCAAGAACTCACTCTTGCTCTGGGTTTTGAAACGGGCCCTATGGAATCCAGAGAGAGTTGTGAATGCAAAGCCTACAGAAACAACACTAGGTGTGCAGAATGAATACAGGGGCTGAGGGATAGCCTCTTCCATTGGATGGACTGCAAGGAAAGTGAAATAGGATGACAGGCTTGTACCAGGGGGAATCAAACTTTTATCTGCTATTGCCCAAGGTACAAGTCACTATTCATAAAGGGTTGTCCCTGGCTATCATTGTACCAAGGGTAATGTAGCTGAGGCTGTGGGCTCTAATTTGCAAAAATGTTTGATGCAATCAATCTGTTACAATATAATTTTAAGCATATTCACCACTAGGAAAACTTTTCTTAGCTCCCTGAGGCTTTCTGCTGTTTCTCTTTAAGCAACAACTTAAAACTAAATTGAATAAATAAAACTAAAATTAAAACTATTTGTTCACAAGTCACCACGTCAATGTGGGTTTTTACTCTGACTCACATTTATGAAACAAAATAATTTTACATCTATTGTATTGCAGATGATATTTTCAAATGGTATGATGATTCCAAAGTAAATTTTACAAACTGGATAGAGGAAGAAAGTCACAATGAACTCCTAAACACTTGTGCTACTATGCATACAGTTTCAGGTGGATGGGAAAAAGTCTCCTGTGAACACCTTCCATTGACTAAGATCCTGTGTGAAACTACTGGTATGTAAGAGCCATACTATAACATTGCCTTAAAAAAAATGGAAGATTTCTATTGCAGTCCAGGAATGGCTAGATTTTACAGGCTGTGGAAGGGCTTTCAGGTAGATAAACTTCTGCTGCTACTTAGGTCCTCTTCCAAACACCCTGGAGCCCTTCATTCATCAATCCCGTCACCACAGTCATTAAACTTAATTCTGGTGTCATTTTATTCCCATACTAGTCATATATGCAGTATAATTATGATAACATAACTAATTAGAAGATACAAATGTATTCTTCAAGGGAAATTGGAAACCGTATCTTGCAATTTGGCTTTTCATATAGCAGAATGCACAAAGTAGATGCAAAAAAAAAACCCTATATCCTTTCCTGTCAAGGAGCTCGGTCACTGTTCTGGTAGGGTTATCAACAAATGATTTCCACATTACCAGCTTTAGGAAACATTCTTTTGATTATTCCTACAGCAAGCATATCAGAACTAGCACTGCTTTTAAGAAAGCAGTTTCAGAAGATTAATTCAGCAGGACATTGGTTTGGGTATTTCCTGATTCCAGCACTGAAATCAAATAAACTTCAAGCCTAATTCATGCTCTTAAGTTTTCCAAAGTTTTCACTGGGTCAATAATTGCCCCATAATGAAAATGGACTGTAACTTTCCTACCTGAATCAAAATTCTTATTGGTGCTGGTATGCATCCAGGTCGTATCCCACTTATCAGTGTAATCCTGTATGTGTTTTACTTTGTCTAGGCTGAATCATTCTCCAGGAAAGTGAGTGTGGAAGGGTTTTTGCTTGGGAGGTCTTTAGAGCATACTCTTCATTATTACGGTGTTCAGTCTATTATCAATATAAAATTCATTACAATGAAAGCAAGAGGTTATCTGTTCTTATAGAAACTATGCAACAAACCATGTTTCATTCATTTCCTATTCACAAACACACTCGTCACATGGTGTAATATGTGGTTTACTATGCCACATATGAATGAAGATTGGAATCAAACTGCAATCAGTAGACCCATGTGGATGGACAACATCTGCATTTGAATACCCATCTGATTTACACCCACAATTTCCATTCCCAAGGAAATCCATGCACAGAAAATGCTTTCCCAAATGGATTCCCTTTTTTATATCAGCATATTTCTCAGTTTTAATATTCATTACTGTTGTTGTTTGGTCACTAAATTGTTTGTTGCTGACTATTGGATAGTAAAGGCAATTAATTATTTTCACTACTTCTCTGTGAGGTAAGAATGAATTGTAGATTCTTTAAAAATACAGAAATCAAATTAATATGTTCTCATTTTTTTCTGCATATTGCTAAAGTTCTTTATGAAAAGACACATTTATTTGGTGAGTAATCCACTTTGTTTTCTTTATATTCTCTAGTAATGAAACACTGACAAGACAGTGTTTTCCTACTTCAGAGCGGTTTTCTTTTTCAGTGAACAACATTCACAATTATCATGGATTGGTTCCACATGTGGATGTAATTACAGCAGGTCCATCAAAAGCAATGTACTTTAGTCATGACTAATTTAACTCATCCCATTGATTTTAATAGATCTTTTCTGACTAAATATGGAACTACCATTGTGTATTCTATTTGGATATGCAAGAAGCTGCATTAAAGATCTCCATTCACTGTTAAATGTCACAGATTCCCCACATTTTTCATTGCCAATTAGCCTGGTACATAATGGAGAAAATTATTTGTATCATGGGAACAGGTCCACTGGAAGCTATATTGGCCAGGAGGACACGCAAAATCAAAGTTCTACAAAGGCAATAACTTTGTTAAGTCAAACATTTTTCACGCTTATTAAAATTCTTATTAGACTAATTTGTGAAACATTAGGGGAAAAAAGGGGAAAGTTATATTTGTTGTATTCTAAAATAGCATAAAAGTGAGCCCAAGGAAGGAAGTTTGGGTGCCTCTGGAACAGCATGATGAAACATGCTTGCAGCAGCAGATGTTGCTTGCCAGCAGTTTTGGGGCTAGGATATGTAGGACAAAGTAATATAGAAATTAAAAAGTGATGAGGTAGCATCAACGTGTTAAGGAAACCTTTCTAGATCTCACTGTTTATGATCTCAGATAACTCCCCACATCCTAGAGAACTAGGAGTGTGGTCCATTGAGCTGTACCTTAAAAGATTTAATGGATAAATCAAAGGCTGCAAGTAAGCCAGTTCAGGGAAATAGTCCAATAATATGTTAAATAGCTGAAAAACATTTGCAATTGCAGAATAACATACATAATATGATTATGTTTTTCTGTTGGAATCTCTGTATTGTTTCAGAAACTGCTTGGATAACCATCATAGTCATAATGTCAACAATAATTGTGTCAATGTCTGCAGCATTTCTCTGGTTTCTTTATCAAAGGAGGATATCATCTAGACCAAGATGTACCATACATAATTCCATCACTCAAGTTCCATGTGACAGTGAAACATTTCTTATAGATGAAGATGAATATTCTGCTTAAATTGCTTTCATTTAGATACTATTACAGAAAGGGGCAATGGCACAAAGACAACCTTCAACACCACTAGCACAAATATAATCCAGATGAAGATGTTTACTTGTTAATTGTTTTATTCATATAAAATCATTTTCTGTCTGAATGTGCATTTTTCAGGATGCTTAACTTCCCTTTGATAATACCCATAGTTTAGAAATCATTCTTATCCGGAAAGGCACATATGCCCAAAAGTCCTTTGGAAGGAAGAAGCTTCTGCCTTCAGGGACATTGCTAAATTTATTCTGATGAGACAGTTCACATCAGATGAACTAGGACCAACAAGTATTCACAGCACTCATTTGATTATGAAGTTCAGAATTCCAGTTGGGAACTATAAGTCTCTACAAAAACTTAATTTAAAATGCAAGATTGTAAAATACTACCTTTAAAAAACATGGAACAACTGAGATCATGAACAATGGAGATAATTTATTAAAACCTGTAGATTGTACCTTTATGATGAAGTCTGCATATTCTCCTAATGAATGTCAGTTATTTTTTATATTAACAAAATATGGAACAACAGTGAGGACCTTCAACACAATTCCAATCATTTTATATATGACTATTTTAATATACTGTTCTGTAAAATGAAATCGAGTATAAATATTTGCATTTTGTTTAGCTCAAATAAGAGCAGTAACTAAAAATGGCCTTTCTAGAATTGCATACATAAAGCAATCTGATGTTTACAATTAGGCTTTCAATTACTGATAGGCATGTGATGTTTGGGAATTACTGTTTATGTCTCAAAGTGGCTGAGTCAAGTAATTGCTTAAACAACAACAAAGTTTGCCACATGTTATATTGCAGGCAGTAATCTGACTAGCATTGCTCACAATTAGGCTACAATCCTAAATACGTGTATTTCTATGTAAATGAGTATTACACCATAAAAAATTATCATTTGGATGCTTGAACATGGGCATCTCATCTTTACTATTCTAGCTGACCTTATAATTTAGATAATTACATGCCTCTCAGTGCCAGAAAAAAAACCCATAATATTGGTTAAGCAGACCCAAAGACTCTCCCCAATCTCTCCTAAATTAATTTTAGTCGAATTCTTCAGACAGAAGGGAAAAGTTTTATGTAGCTCAGAGCATTATAGCTCCTATCTTTTACCCTAATCGCATATTTTTTTTTCAAAATGAGGTACTAGCCTCCATATGCAAGCAGCAAAGAGAAAGATTTTCTCTAAAATAAAATATGAAGACTCAGAATAAGATGGAAAAAAATTCTCAAAATTACCCACTTTCCCTTTTAACATTTTCTTAATCTTAGCCTTCATATCTCTATTCCAGTATTTCAAAAGACAGCAGCTAATTGTAGAAGATGCTCAAACTCTGGACTGCAATTCTTAGAGCATTCAATATGTACCGAATACCTGTATGGACTGGGGAAGGTTGGTATTGTTTTGCCGAGTTACTTTTCTCCTTTCTTGCAGGAAAAAAAATTGCTTTCCTATGAAAATTGCACTGCAGAGATCCACAGGGCTAAGTCTGTCTTCTACATTTATAGTAGAATACAGTACATATACAGGTAGTCCTCATTTAGTGACTGCCTCAGACAGCAACTGTTCAGAGTTATAACCGTGATGAAGTAACTTTTTGACCAATCCTTGCATTTACAACCTCTGCAGGTCTGTAAAGCAAAGGAAAACTGAAGATTATAAATAGAGTCAGTTTCACTTAGCAACCACTTTGCTTAATGACCGAGTCACCAGTCCCAATCATGGTCACTAAACAAGGACCACCTGTACCATACTCTATTTATAGTTGGGCCAAGTTCCCCACCAATGGATACCCAGCTGTATTCTGTCACCTAAGATCACAAGCAATACTTTGTTAAAAAGAAGTATAACTCTCCACGAGTAGCACAGAACAACATCCCTGTCACACAATTTGAGCGCAACCAGGATCTTTTAGATGCAAAGGGTTCTGTGTAAGCTGAAACTCTAGTGGGAATTCTTAACTCTAAATGGGACTATTATGTGGAAGGAATAAGGTAGCACAATGTCCTTTGGATGAAGGCTTTATGACTTTAGTCAGAACAGAAACCTGGATTGCACAGGAAATTACTGTCTCTCCAATAATATGGGTTAATAGAAATAATGGAAGTTATGCTGTAAATTTAGAGAAAGAGTTTGATGTATATTGTTACTTATATCTGTTGCAAGGAGGGTTGGATGTCAATTCTTTTCTTTCTTTTGTTGTTTCTCCTTTTGATCTTTACTATTTTTTCCCAATTTTCTTTTTCTTCTTAAATTTTTCTCAATATTAGTTTTTGTTTGTTTTTTCTGTTCTTTTTAAAAAAAATTAATAAAAGTATTATTAAAAAAAAAAAGGAAATTGCTCTCTCTCCCACTCCCTCTTTGGCTCTCAACCAACTCATTTTGAAGCGTTCAAAAGATAAGTTATGCAGTTGTATTTGATATGGATGCATCTGCCAAGACAGTATTCTGAAGTTAGAAATGGATGCTATTGATTTGGAGTAAATGAACTGTGTTCTATTCATATAATGGGAAAAAGGTGCTCTCTGTAAAGGGATCATTTTCAGATATTGCATTCCTGGAAAAAAGTAATGACAAGCCATTTCTGAATGGTTGCCAAGAAACTTGTATGGATATATCCATGAAATCACCAGGAGTAGAGCTCACCTGGAAGGAGTCATTACCTTTATGAGCCTTAATATCAGTAGCAACACAGGAAACCTATCCCCATTACTGCTCCACTTCAACAAATCCAATTAGCATTGGCATACTTAAACCAGACAAAACTCCTATGGGGATATAACTTAGGCTCTAAATGTTAGCTTATTTTAAAGAGGCAGACAAATCATACGGATTGCAATTTTTATTTAACAAACAAGTGACAACACTAGAAAACACATTGATAACCAGTGCTTTAGCAGTGAATGTGGGTTCTAAAAAATGTTCATTCAGATAAATAGCTTGGTTAAGATTCTAAACTGTAAGTTTTATTCCTTCCAGGAATGCTGAAATGCTTGTGTTTACTGCTGTAATTCCTTACTGGAACTTCTACATAATATTATCAAATATAATCCGCAATTTTGAAATCAATACTTATAAAAGCCATAATTAACACTTATTAGTAGCCCCTTGCAAGTTTATTGCTTTGAGTTAAACATTCCTCAAGAAGAACTTAGAGAAACTTAACACTAATCACAGAACCCATTCATTCCCTCATTCAATCTAGGTTGTTAACACTGGAAGCAAAACAATGAGACTTCCCAGTAGATATTTTTAAATGGTAAGTTAAGAAAGAATTATCCCCTCCCCATGACTTGGGCTTTCAAACTCACTTAATAGTTCCACTTAGTACCAGCAGAAGAGCAAAACTTGAAAAACATTTCCCAGAATTTGTAACTGATTTCTGTAAGAAGTTTATACAAAAAGAAATCTTCCTTACACATAAAAATCATGTCTTTTAGAAGAAGGCATACATGTCACAATCTGAAAGAAGAAAGATACTCTTGCAGACTGAATGAGCAATATCCAATATCTATGGATACTGGTGTGCAACAGCAGATTTTCTGTTGATTCAGCAATTCTTCAGAAATCTAATAGGATTCAGCATGTTTTTACTAAATAAATGTGCGCTGATGATACTTGTGTCAGCTGAGCGTTTAGCCCTTCCATTTCCATCTATGCAGCATCAAGGGTTCTATCAAGATCACCATCTTCAGAATCATCATCATCTGAAGCTGCTGGAAGTACAGAATATAATCAGAAATTTTTCTAGTAGTCTAAGGTCAAGGACATTATTTTTAATTTGACACAGCATCTCATTTTATAAAGCATTTATGTACCTTTGAAATCAGTGCTTCAGAATGGAGTGCTTCCCTAAACTAATATCTACATAAAATTTTAACTTAACATCTCTGAAACTAAAAAGCAAAATATACCTACTTACTTTTATGCTATAGTATACTGCTTTTAGTAAGCACATGAATGTAAAAGGAAATCAAAACTCTTTCTTTAAAAAGCAAATTGAGGAAGGAAAAGGATAAAATGAAAAAATATCTTTTTATATTTTAGAAAATTAAGTAAAAACATCTAAAGCAATTATCTTTAGGTACCATTTTAATAATTCTCAATGTGGAGTCCTTGGTGTTCTCTAAGCTTGGTTGTTTGATTGCAGACATTTCATTACCTGACTAGGTAACATCATCAGTGCTCATTGCTAATTCTCAGTGTGAACCCACTAATGAAATTCTTTTATGCCTTCTAACAACTATAACCCTATAAAAATATTTAGACACTTGCCAACTGTCACAATAATGTTCTGCCCATCATTTCAATTTAACATATGCTAGGAAGTGCAGACATACAGGTAAAACTCGAAAAATTAGAATATCATGCAAATGTTCATTTATGTCAGTATGGCAACTCAAAAGATGAAACCAATATATGAGATAGATGCATTACATGCAAAGCGAGATATGTCAAGCCTTACTTTGGTATAATTGTGATGATTATGGCGTACAGCTTATGAAAACCCCAAATTCACAATCCCAGAAAATTAGAATAGTGTGAAAAGGTTCAATATTCTAGGCTCAAAGTGTCCCACTCTAATCAGCTAATGAATCCATAACACCAAAGGGTTCCTGACCCTTTAAATGGTCTCTCAGGCTGGTTCAGTAGGAATCACAAGCATGGGAAAGACTGCTGGCCTGACAGTTGTGCAGAAAACCATCATTGACACCCTCCATAAGGAAGGAAAGCCCCAAAAGGTCATTGCAAAAGAAGTTGGATGTTCCCAAAGTGCTGTATCAAAGCACATCAATAGAAGGTTATGTGGAAGGGAAAAGTGTGGTAGAAAAAGGTGCACAAGCAACAGGGATGACCGCAGCCTGGAGAGGATTGTCAGGAAAAGGCCATTCAAAAGCATTGGGGACTTTCACAAGGAGTGGACTGAGGCTGGAGTTAGTGCATCCAGAGCCACCACACACAGACGGATCCTGGACATGGGCTTCAAATGTCGTATTCCTCTTGTCAAGCCGCTCCTGAACAACAAACGACGTCAGAAGCGTCTTACCTGGGCTACAGAAAAAAAGAACTGGTCTGTTGCCCAGTGGTCCAAAGTCCTCTTTTCTGATGAGAGCAACTTTTGCATCTCATTTGGGAACCAAGGACCCAGAGTCTGGAGGAAGAATGGAGAGGTACACAATGCACGATGCTTGAAGTCCAGTGTGAAGTTTCCACAGTCTGTGTTGATTTGGGGAGCCATGTCATCTGCTGGTGTTGGTCCACTGTGCTTCATTAAGTCCAGGGTCAACGCAGCCGTCTACCAGGAGATTTTGGAGCACTTCACGCTTCCTTCCGCAGACGAGCTTTATGGGGATGCTGACTTCATTTTCCAGCAGGACGTGGCACCTGCCCACACTGCCAAAAGTACCAAAACCTGCTTCAATGACCATGGGATTACTGTGCTTGATTGGCCAGCAAGCTCACCTGACCTGAACCCCATAGAGAATCTATGGGGCATTGCCAAGAGAAAGATGAGGGACATGAGACTGAACAATGCAGCGGAGCTGAAGGCCGCTATTGAAGCATCCTGGTCCTCCATAACACCTCAGCAGTGCCACAGGCTGATAGCATCCATGCCATGCCGCATTGCGGCAGTCATTGCTGCAAAAGGGGCCCAAACCAAGTACTGAGTACATATGCATGCTTATTCTTTGCAGAGGTCCGATATTGTTCTATTTCCAATCCTTGTGTTATTGATGTCATGTAATATTCTAATTTTCTGAGATTGTGAATTTGGGGTTTTCATAAGCTGTACGCCATAATCATCACAATTATACCAAAGTAAGGCTTGACATATCTCGCTTTGCATGTAATGCGTCTATCTCATATATTGGTTTCACCTTTTGAGTTGCCATACTGACATAAATGAACATTTGCACAATATTCTAATTATCGAGTTTCACCTGTATAGGAATGGCTTCAGTTTTTCCTTGTTTTACAGCTACCCAGGTTAACAATGATAAATGGCCAGATTTTTACCAGTGCAATAAAGTGTTTCACATTGTGCATGATTCTGCTTTGATTTTAAATTACAAGTACATATATAGGAATGTCAATATATAAACATTAATAGGCATCTTCAATACCAGAAAGGCTAACAATGGGTTATTTTTCCCAGAAGAGTATTACAGTATTAAACTACATAGTTAAGATTATTATGGAATAACTGCGTTAAAGAGTAAAGGCCCTTTTAAAACAAAAATCCAGATGCACATAGTGCAAATGAATGGCCAGGTATTCTCAAATGTCCTTAAAAGGAAGCCAAAATTTGTAAATAGAGTAAATAATACCAAATAGATAAACAAGGTTTGTATTATTCAATACCTACGTCTGTAAGAACAGGACAAGAAAATGATATTTCACCAAGGAAACCTCTTATGATTTGGCAACTACTAGACACAGATTACAAGAGAATAGACAGTGTTCATTCACAGAAGACGATGAAACAATCATGAAATAAATGTTCTCTTCAAAACCTAGCAAACCCTTCTTTAAAAAACAGATACTGATACAAGTGCTTCCCCACAATTACTGGAGAAGAAATTTTGCTCACAAATCCCAGGCTCTTGCTGTACCAGGTTTCACCCAGGTTCCACAGAAGAAAAATAGAGCGGGCAGTGTGGATTAATTCAACACTGATTGGTATCAAGAAGTGCTGGGACTCCTACTCACTGGAGAGAAAAAAGGGGGCACTGACGTAGGTGGTCTGTCTGTCTATCTGCGTATCTCCGGCTCAAGGGGGCAGAAGTTAGCAATGACTGTAGTTTAACTCTGTACATTCTGTGTTATTTTAATTCTTTTTATCATCCCCCTAACAAAAGCTACCTTTGTAATGGACAGTAGAAATCTGTATATGGGGCCCTTAGGCATAGAGATGTACAAGAAAGAGGCATCAAATGTGCACATGACCTAAAGAGGCAGGAGAAAAATGGGTTGGCAAGTAATGATACCTGAGTTATTAAACATCACAACTGCTATATCAGTAACCACCTCTTAAATGGAACTACCTCTAACAGATACCTCTCCATAAGTAAGATGTTTTGTTAAAAATACACATTCCCCAAAAGATAATTAGATTCTGCTTAGAGACTATTCTTAAAAGAGATTCTCAGCTAAACAAAATTCCAATGTCTACCTGAAAAGCAAGTCTAAATTCACATGCTTGAGACAGCAAGACCAGTCTTCCTTAAGGGTATACACTGATCAAAATTAACCAGGTTCTAGTGATTTCAGTGGATAAACTTCATTTCTTTCAATGAGAAATGTTAAGCATATGCATATTAGGATGGATTTTGTTTAGTTTTGCCCTTCAAACGTCTCTCACAAAATGAAGTGCAATCTGTATGTGTCAGGGCAATTTGAAGTAAGTATTTTGACTGAAAGAGTTTCCTCAGGGACCAGATTTGAGTCCTTCAGGTGCACCTTATAATTTAATCCAATTCTACTTGAAAACTGCAGATCAGCTCATACATTTAAATACTCAATATTACATGTAAAAACAGATTTCACTTTATCCCTTTGTTCTTTAACTTAGAAGTAAAATCACCTACTTTCAATATCATCCATGTGTGCCTGAAGAGTTCTTGCAAGATTAATAAACTAGAAGCAATGCAAAAAGGCAGTTTTAAAAGATGCAAATCACCACAGGACTTTACACCATTAAAAATCCAATACCACAATTAAAACGTTCAAGAATTCCTAATTTCTCACCTGTATGTGAAAAGCCCCTACTGTCTCCAGGAACACAGTCCTATGTAAAAACATGTGAACTAGTGGATCATAAGTGCACTTAGCACCTCTTAAAAATTAGAGAGAGAAGACTGTATACAATAATGGAAATGGCTGTGATCCAGCAGTTCACTTATTACATTTTTTCTGTTAAGAAGTGTGAGTCTGCTGGTAACTGAATTACAGTCAGTGCTGCTGGAAGGTAGGAGAAAAATAGGGCATGAACTGAGCATGTTTTGAATATAAACTCCCTTGGAAGTTTTAGCCTGAGCTGACAAATGGGCAAGATCAGCATCATTGCTATTCACTGAAATATATACCAATATTTAAACCTCTACCTTACAAAACAGAACTACTGAATAATTGAATCTAATTTGATTAAATATTAAGGGCACTCTCTAAATTATCAAGAGTTCAAGAAAGCTGTTAAACTGCTGCTGTTCTAAAAGACTGAAACATATTACAAAGAAGATGAAATTCCATTAAGTATATACAGGAAAAACATCCACCTTTGCATATTTCATCATTTCAGATACAACTAAGTGCTTAACAATTTAGTTGCAGATTGGGATATACATTATTATAAAAAAGAATAATATAAGTAAAAGAATATCCCCACATACATTTTTTCTTAAGGATTCTTAAAATATATTTAAGATTTGCTCAAAACAGATATGTAGGAGCTAGAAAATGTGAAAGGCAACAAAAATAATTACAATTGGGGGATTTTCCCTACAAACAAAAACTCTTAGGATGTTCTCGTTTTAGAAGAGGGATTTAGAAAAGAAAAACTAAAACAAATTAATGGAAGGCAACCTTTCTTTTATTTTCAGCAGGCCAATAAATCAGCCAGTAAAATAGTTGATTCAGATTACAGTAAGATACCCAAAGCATATTTAGCATTGTTGCCTATTCCAGTATGTTTTTTAAGCAGGTACCAGGTGTTACCTTAGCTATGTAAAGACTCAAAGAACCGCAAAGCAGAAAGACTTTTTGGTGTCAACACAGCATATATCTATCTGTTCTCTGGCTGCATTCCCTTCACTGCTTTGCAATGGTTAAAAATAACTCCCTGACCTTCTTGAATGTCTTTAGGGAGCCATGCAGAACTTCAGGAGGAAGGGCAGAAAACTCTCATTTGAAACAAGGCTCTTTTGGTACTGGCCGTGTCATATTTGAAAGAGACGAAATGTGCTTTAATCATAGTAACAAACTGATTCTATTACAGAAACAACTTATACCCCTTACCCGGACACGTGTGTTGGCCTCACTTGTAGTTCCCAGCATATCTGAAAAGCGCTGTTCACACAAATGCAACAATACTACAAGGTAAAGCCCAGAACTGATAAATTCATAGTCTGCCTGGAGAGAGAATGCATTATCGAATCAAATATTCAAGCTTTCCAAAATACACAAATATTATATTACACTGATTATTTTCCCCTGGGATGCAGGGGTGCAATTACTTCAGACTTAGATCTTAACGTTCTTGAACTTTTAAAGAAACAATTCTGTCAAGACACACACTTCCAGATGATTCTTCATCTCAATGTACTGGCTAGCTCTCCATTCCAGTAACCATTGTGAGAAATAATTTTGAATAAAGGGAAGGCTGAGATCCACAAAATTTATAACAACTGTTTTAAACTCCTTGTCGCTAAACAAAGAATGCCTTTAATACCCAAAGCGCACACTTTAATATTCAAGTTTAAATGGTTACAGAAACTGAGCACCAAGTATTTGAGAAGATACATTTCAACAATTCATACTGGAAAATTAATACTGTTCAGCATTTATTTAGCACTAGGCATATGAGAAAAAACAAATACCTATCCTTTGGTAATTAAGATGTAGAAAGTTCAGAACAAAGACTTCTAATACTGAAGAAAAGCACAGGATATTACGAATGCTTCCTGCTAACAAATGAGGCCACTAGCTACTTCTATGCATTTTGTGCCTTTCAGCACCTTTTCTTTTCTAAAGATCTCAGGTTTTGCCCAGCTTTCAGCTACTGGTTTCCTCTTAGGTTATTTTTGACAAACTCTGCCAGGGTCACTGTAAGACCCCGAGGGAAAAGAAATGATCTGGAGAACTAGCAAAAAAGGACCCTTGGATAGCTACTGATGCTCCCTCTCATAAAGTCTTTTTCCCAGTGATCAACTGTGCAGAGCATTAGTTCAGACTCAAATTCAGTAAAGTGTGCATTACACTGTAGTCCCTTTTGGAAGGGAAAACCAACTGTCATTGCCAAAAAACCAGAGTCTCTAAAGATTTATGCATGTTCCTTAATCCCAAGGATCCTTATTTCAACAGCATCAGCAAATGGGATAGGTTACTAAGGTTCATTCTAGCCTCCTATTTATATCATTTTCAATTCCAACTCTTCCAAAACCCTAGGCAAATGAATTTCAGAACACAGAACGAAGCACAACCAAGTAATAAGATTCTGTCTTTCGTTCTCTCTCCCTCTCACACACACAAGAAAAAGGCACAGAAAGTTTCAGGTTTGGCATCAGCCATTGCTTTGGGTAGTCATCTGCAAGACTCTGTTGGCATCAAGAGGTGCTACTCCACAGAAAACCAAAAGTGAGGCCTTGTTTGTGCATGTGGACCAGAGGGGCCAGTTGGGTAGGCTGCTTGTGTGCTGCTCCCCCTGCTGTTCAGCAGCATCCCTGCCAGGGCTGCTGATCAACCTGATTGCTAAGGTGCTGGTGGAGTTTCCCCAGGAGGCAATTACCTTCCCTGGCAGGGTGTTTGTATGTGTGCATGAGTGTGTGTAAGTGGCCCAGGAGTTCATATCTGCCATGACAGCCATGGACCTGACCTACCTTACTGAGGGTGCAACATACACAAGATCCCAGGCTAAATCTGTTTTTTGTCTCAGGATAGGAACGACAAGATTTGAAAGTGGGGGGCACTGTACTTCACCCTTGGCATGGGCAGATCACTCTTTGATTGCCATGAAACTCTGCAATGCTGAAGGATGGATCAGACTGTCCACCCGAGGTGCCTAATGGATCCTTTTAATTACCAGAGGGATGAAAATCCAAGGATCTGGCAGGCAGCTCGGCTGAGACTCTACTTACTCAACAGAATAGAGGCACCTGGAGCTAGACTGGGTTCCTCTGGAGCAGCCTCTCCACAGATCTACCACAGCCCCTTGGTTTACTGATGCTCAGAGGGATGAAGTAACAAAGGAGACACCTGGAGGGCCCTTGAAGGAAGGCCTGTCTTGAATCTGACTGGACTCTGATACGAGCTCAAACTTGAGCCTACAGTGGCGATTCTAGTGACTAAAGAGAAATATTTTGCCACCCTTGTTTCATCTGCCAAGTGCCCCCTGGCAGATGAAATAAATTCTCATTTAGGGAAGTATGTTCACTAAGACCATCTGAAAGGCTGCAGTGAAGAAATTTCCACAGCAGTTGGCAGACAAAATTGCTCAGATCCAAGATGAACTGGTCACTGTCAGTGGAGTTGACTGGATCTTGTCTTGTGAAGTGATCTGGGATCATTCTGAGTTTTTGAGTCCCAAGTAAGTGAATAGGACCACTTGGCATTTAGTTCCACTACTTCCCCGTTGATTGGTTCTCTGTCCTCATAGTTAAGGCCTCCTGTGAGGTGGCAGAAGGTTGAATCTGAGCAGTAATCAATACTTGATCAATTCAGATTACACAGTAATCTGAGTGAGGGGATGTTTCTGTCACCTCTGAAGGAGGCAGTGTGCACCCCTGCTCAAGAAATCTTCACTTGATCCAACTACCTTAGACAATTATAGACCTGTTTCCAACCTTCCTTGTCTTAAAAAGATTGTGGAGAAAGTGGTGACCTACAACTGCAAAATACCCTAGAAGAAGCAGATTATTTGGACCCTTGGCAGTTGGGATTCAGGCTGTGCTATATCATGGAAGCAGCACTGGTTGTCCTTGTGGATAATCTTTAGAGAGACTGGGATTGGGAGAGTGCAACCCTCCTGTCTTCCTTGATCTGTCAGCAGCTTTTGATACCACTGACCACAGTATTCAGCTGCACCATCTTCAAGGGACTGAAGTAGAAGGCACTGTTTTGGGATGGTTCTCCTCTTTCCTGAAGGCCCAATTCCAGCTGGTGGTGGTGGTGGGAGCAATCTACCCATAGACCTCTACTTTGAGGAGTGCCTCAGGAATTTCCCCTCTCTCCATTCCTTTTTACCATCTACATGAAGCCACTGGGGGTGGTCATCTGGGGGTTTGGTATCAATATCCTGATGATACCCAACTATACATCTCATTCCAGGTACTAACAGGTGATACAGTAGAAGTGCTGACCCAGTGCCTGGAGATTATCAGGGTCTGGATGGGGATGAACAGATTTCAACTGAACTCCTCCAAGATGGAATGACTTGGGGTTTGTGGCCTGAGTGATACCAAGGAAATTCCATCTTTGATTCTAAACAAGTTTATACTCCTTTGCAATTTGGGAGTCTTCCTAGACTCACAGCTCTTGCTTCAGGAACAAGTAGCAGCTGTGGCCAGGAAGACTTCTGCAGTTACATCTTGTGCACCAATCCTGGACTGGGACAGCCTGCTCATAGCCACTCATGCCCTAGTCACCTCGCATTTGAACTACTATAATGCACTGTACATGGGTCTGACTTTGAAGAATCCTGGAAGTTACATCTGATGCAGAATACAGTGGCCCAGGCAGTGATAGGCATATATTGCACCATATTCTTAGGTGACCACACTGCTTTGGAAGCTCTGGTTACCAGACAGCTTCCAGATGCAATTCAAAGTGCTAGTTGAATGAGTCATACATGACTCCAGACCTGATTATCCGAGGGACCACCTTTCCCATATTTACTTGCCTGTCCAATCAGATCTTATAGGCTCAATTTCTTACAGTGTGTCCCTATGGGATTGTCACCTGACAGGACAAACGATACAGGCATTCTCAGTGGCCACCTCCACTCTTTGAAACTCCCTCCCAATGGGAATTCTATCAGCCTCATCCCTCCTAGCTTTGAACTTCAGTATCAATCCTGTTCTGTCTTGCAGAGGAGGAGAGTGCTCTTTAACCAGGAGGTATGATTGTTGGCATGTGGTACTTGTATTTGTTGGTGCTTATTTTTTATTTTTATGTTATATGTATATGGGGTTTCTTGAGGTATTTTACATGTTTATATTGTTAACCATCTAGAACTGCATGAATGAGTGACATACAAGCAACATAAACAATCTGTTCTGAAGATTATTTCTTCCAGGGAGGAAAAAAAAACTATCCTGAGTCACAAGCACTAAACTGACACTTACCAAATTAGCCAAAATATACTAACTTGTTCATTTGCATGTGCTCTATGGAGTTCATGGATATCAAAATTGTCAAGATTGAGATGCAACTTCTCTTTGCACAATTCACAGGTAGTTACAGCTTCCAATGAAGAACCTAAGAGGAAAAAAGTTGTACTTTTTGTTTTATTTGGCCTTGAAAACATTGAGAAACAAAGTCAGCAACACTTATGTTGAGAAAAGCAGATCACTAAACAGAATACTAAATTCACTATTGCATATACAGTAGGCTGAGCTCGACTAGACACATTAGAGCTGCTATTAAGGCTTACCTTGTGGCAGTAAGGGCAGTGAAGTGACAGTACTTCTCTGCCCTTATTGCATCCACAGATTGCTGCCCTGCAGCCCTGTTTTGGGTGACATGAGCCCTCTTGGGTAAAGGGGGCCCGAAACACTTTTTCCAGGGGCATGCAGAGGAATTTGTTCACCCTCTGTCAGATAAAACTGCTCGGATTTGTTTGCAGTTGGACACTGGTTCTGTTGCAGGCCCAGAGGAGATGCCTGGGGTGGAGTCCTGCCTGGTTATCTGGGAATGATTTGAACCCTGGTCCTGAGGAACTGGACAGGGTCACTCGAGCTGTGAGCTCAGCCACCGGCTCCCTAGATCCATGCCCCTCCTGGCTTGTGAAAGCGGCACAGGGGGTGTCATATGAGTGGGCTCTAGTGGTGATTAATTCTTCTTCGAGGGAGCGGGTTGTTCCATTGCCTCTTAAAGAAGTTCTGGTGTGCCCCTTCCTCAAGAAGCCATCACTAGATCCCACCATCCTGGACAACTTTCATCCAGTGTCTAACCTCCCTTTTTTGGGTAAGGTGGTTGAGAAACTGGTTGTGCAACAGCTTCAGAGGGCCTTGGATGAAGCTGATTATCTGGATCCTTTTCAGTCTGGATTCAGATCTGGATATTGGACAGAAACAGGTCACACTTCTTGATGATGTCTGGAGTGGGCGGGATGGAGGTGGTGCATCCATCCTTGCCCTACTTGACCTCTCTGTGGCTTTCAATACCATCAACCATGGTATCCTTCTGGATTGGCTCAGGGGACTGGGGGTGGGCGGCACGGTGCTGTGCTTGTTTGCCTCCTTTCTCCAGGTCAATTCCAGTCAGTGATGATTGGAGAAGAGAGGTCTCGCCTTCAGCCCCTACTATGTAGGGTGCTGTACGGTTCGGTGCTCTCCCCTCTCCTATTTAATATCTACATGAAACCGCTGGATGAGCTCATCTGTCTCCACAGGATGAGGTATCACCAATATGCTGATGATACCCAACTATACATCTCTGCCCCTGGCAAAGTAAATGATGCCATGGACACCTTAGCCCGGTGTCTGGAGGCTGTGAGGGTCTGGAGGGGGAACAACAGGCTTCAACTGAACCCTGGCAAGACTTGAGTAGCTTTGGGTTTGGGGTCCTGCCGGTTCTGCGAGTATACCATCTTTGGTGCTGGTTGGGGTGGCACTTCCCCAGACAGACCCGGTGTGCAATTTGGGGGTTCCTCCTAGACTTGCGACTCCTGCTCGAAGAGGAGATGGCAGTTGTGGCTAGGAGGGCCTTCGCACAACTCCATGTTGTGCGCCATTGTTCCCCTTCCTGGATCAGGAGGCTTTGCTCACAGTCATTCATGTCCTAGTCACCTCCACATTGGACTACTGTAATGTGCGCTACATGGGGCTGCCCTTGAAGAGTATCTGGAAGCTTCAACTGGTTCAGAATGTGGCAATGCAGGCAGTTACATGTGCTCCTAGAAGAGCACATATTACACTTCTGCTTAGCAGGTTGCACTGGCTGTCAGTTCGCTTCCGGATCCAGTTCAAGGTGCTGTTTTTGATTTTTAAAGCCCTTCATGGCATGGGGCCAGGTAATTTGAGGGTTTGCCTCTCCCCAATTACATCAGCCCATCACATTAGATCCGGCAGAGAAGGTATGCTATGGTACATGCATTTGGTGGGTAACAGGTGGCGGGCCTTCTCTGCTGTGACTCCCTCCTTGTGGAACATTCTCCTTCCTGAAGTTAGACTTACCTCTTCCCTGCTTTTGTTTAGGAAGTCCCTCAAGACCTGGTTGTGTCATCAGGCCTGGGGGTCTTTAGGAACCGGAGATATTCTTAGATGGGTCACTGTAATTGATATTTTGCTCTCTTTATGGGTTTGTATATTTTAAAATCTAATTTAAAAAAAATTATGATAATGTTTTTATTTTAATAATTTTTATCTTTTTATAATGCTTGTTTTTATGCACTTGTTATTTTATTTAATTGTTGCACGCCACCCAGAGTTGCTTTGCGTGAGATGGGCAGCTATATAAATGTGACATATAAATAAATAAATGTGAGAAAGCCTTCTTAGCCACAACTGCTACCAACTCTTCAAGCAGAAGCTATAAGTTCAAAAATACCTCCAAATTGCACACCACTCCCAGAGGGGAAGTGCAATCCCATTCAGGACTATAAATGAAACATTCCCAGCCTGGGGGAGGAGGGAGGGTGTCCAAAAACCTATCACCATTCAATCTTGTCAAGGTTCTTTAAGCTTGTTTTTCCCCATCCAGTCCCTCACAGCCTCCAGACACTCAGATAAGACTTTGAAAGCATCACTTGATCAGTTTGGGGTCCAGATGTATAACTGGGAATTATCCACATATTGATAATACCAAACCAATGGATGACCTCACTCAGCAGCCTCATGTAGATGTTTAATAGAAAGGATGAGAATGTAGAGCCCTGAAGTACCTCACACATGAGGGGGCTCGGGCTTGATCACTTACTTCTGTCAAAGAGGGAGAAAGGAAGAGAACCACCCAAAACTGTACATACCACTCCTAATCACTACATCACCGATGGTATCAAAAACTGCTGAGAGTTCAGAACCAGGATGCTTGCGCTACTTTTGTTCCAGCTCCACCAGAGGTCATCAACAAGTGCAGTCAATGCTATCTCAGTACTATGTCTGAGCTTGAAACCTAACTCTCTGAAGTCATAGCCCTACCACCTTCTCAACAATCTTCCCTAAAAAGAGAAGATTGGAGACTGGACAAAAATTGTCCAGTATAGTTGGGTCCAGTGACATTCTTCCAAATTAGTATATTTTTCCTGAACTGCCATCTTAAAAATTAATTCTTACCTGAGTTAATCTTGGATTGTAGCCACTTTTTCATACATTCCTGGTGAACATACTGCAGACTTCCAGTGCATTTACATGGCTCAATTAAGAGATTAGTGGCAGATGTAGAGGACATTTGACAAATCCTACATAAGTCTCCCTCTTCTTCTTCTGAGTCTTCTGAAAGAAGACTGAACAGAGATGACAAAATTTACTATTTTGAATTAAACTGTTTACATATTATGATATTAACCAGACACATCAACATTCCCAAGATAACAACATTACATGTTGCAGTAAGTGTAGGAATTGCCCAACAAAACTTATATTTAAAACTTCATTAAAATGATAGAAATAGCAGTTTACCTCTCTTTAATTTTCTGAAGCCTTTCTGGATCTCTTGAAGGTGGTATTTTAGATTTGTCATTATCTTGTCCATTAGGCTGATTCCAGCTTGATGGAATAATATCAACAGTTATCATAACATTGTCGGACAAGCTGTTTCCCAAAGTCGGTGGCACTGCAAACCGGAAAAGAGAGCCAGGAAACATTCCTGATATTCCTGAATTTCTTCTAGGAGGCACTGAATCTGACTCCGAGGCAACAGATGTAGTACCACTAGGTACTGCAGGTGCTGATGGCCTAGGCCTGAGGGATTCCCTTTGTGCTTCAAGAGGTGCATCCCCAACAGATTCTCGTCTCCTAAAAAAATGCAGTGACCTAGCAGATGTTTCAGAGGTAGAGGTTCTTGCAGTTTCATCTCTTCCTTCCCTTCTCCTTCTGGAAAACAAAGGTGTACATCTGTTCCTCAAAGAAGATGACAGCCAGGAACCTGCATTTCTACTTTCAGAATTATGTCTGTAACTTCCAGGTTCTGAATCAGCACTAGGATTTGGCGAAATACCTGCCAAACCCCAGCGTCTTCTAAGGAAGCTAAATCCCTGAGAACCATCAGGTGTTTGAGCTTCTGTACTTTCAGAAATTGTAGGTGTGTTAGAAGAAGTAGCCTGGGCAGAAGCTTGAGCTCTTATAATACTTACATCTTCAGAACCTAATGGTCTTGAAGAATTCAAAGAGTCTTGGCCAGATCTTCTTGAGAAAAAAGTGGAGGACATACTAGATGCTAAACGAGACAGTAATTGCCTTGTTGTACGTCTTCCTTCAGTATCAGCAGGAAGTTCACTTAATGACCTTTGGGATGGCAAAACTCCTTCAGAATTGCTTGAGGTTCTGGTCCCACTTCTCATGGTACCATGGGCAAACTCTGGCTGTATATTCCTTTCAGAAGTCTCTACTTCTCTTGGGACATAGTTAGATCTTGAATTCCAGCTATGATCTCTAGAGAGTAATGATGATTCACGTTCAGAAGGCAACTGGCGGTTCATGGATGTGTTCAGCCTCAAAGAACTCAATGAGTTTTCCTTTGGTCTTGCTCCCTGTGCATATGAAGAAGCAGGTCTTTCCTGCAAATCTAAGAAGAATAAAAGAAAGAAATCATTAAGATTATACATCAGTTACAGATCTAACCAAATTAAGGAAATATACTTCTTAAGGCACAGTTCTGCCTACAAAGAAAAAAGTTATATTAAATTTAGTGGGATTTACTATGTAGTAAACAGCTACATAATTGCAGTCTTTGATCTGCATAAAACTATGATTACATTTGTTGCTTCCAAGAAATTCAGGATTACATAAACCATATATTCTTCCCACTTTTCACTTTATTTTTACAATCTTGTAAAGTTGTAAGCAAGTTAGGCTCAGAGACAATAATTGGGCCAAGGTCAATTGACTTTTATGACAAAATGGGGATTTAAATCTAGATCTTCCAAGCGCTAGTCCAAGACTAGATAACAAAACACTTTACCATTTAGGCAGTGCAAACATATATATAATTTGTATTTAGTTACAATTCACCATTCCACAATCAAGCTGTCAAACTTACTGTAGTATCAGCCCAGTTGGCAGCTATAAATGCCAAGTATATCCAATTATATCAGTATTTATGTAAAGGTAACTTAATTATTCTTCCAGCAAATATTTAGTAATCATTCTTGAAGACAGATGACATGCATTAATTTTCAAGAGGCATCAGTTGCGTACACTTTTAGTTCCCCCCCTCCCTAAGAATCTGATAATCCTATTTGGATAATAGTGACCTAGATATGACATTTATTCCCAGAATCTCCCTCATGTAATAGGGATTCCTGCCTGCCTATAAACTGCTCCCAAGGATGAAAGACTGGGTACAGTAAGGCAGGGAAATCCAAAGAATCTGGCAAAGCCTTTCTGGATTCACCCCAATGCAAAACAGAAATGCAAATCTAACGAAAAGGAAATACGATAGTAACCAACGAAGCATTTCAAAATATCCAAATTTAGCTGTTGCAAGTTACAGAGATCAGACATTGCCTGTACTGAAAGATCTGTACTGACTGTCACTTGCCAAATTACATTTACATTTTATGTCTTCAAGTCAGTCTTGACTCCTGACAACTGCCTGGACAAGTCCTGCAGTTTTCTTGGCAATATTTTTCAGAAGTGGTTTGCCATTGCCTTCTTCCTAGGCCTGACAAAGAATGACTGGCCCAAGATCACCCAGCCAGCATTCATGCCTAAGGCAGGGCTAGAACAACTTAGCCTTTCCCACCCCTAGTCCAGCACCTTAACTGCTAGACAAAAGTGGTTCTCAATTGCCAAATAGGCACAATTATTGGTACTGACTTTTAAAGCTCTAAATGATTTAGGACCTGTCTATCTGAGAGATCACTTCCTATGAACCTGCCCAGTTCCTTAGATCAGCAGGAGATACCATTCTGAAAATGCTCCTGCTGCCAAAATCTCAGCTTTCTGCTATATGGGAGAGGCCCCTCTCCGTAGCTCCCAGGCAATATAATATACTCCACAGGGAGATGGATTTGGTCTCCATTCTCCCAGTATTTAGGAAAATGTCAAGAACACATGTCCTTTGCAAACGTGTCACCTGTTACTTTATTTTAACTTCTAAAGTCATGTTTTACAATTTCACATTCAACTACTAAGCTTTCCTAAGAGTTTACAGAAGCAGAAGAGCAATGTATATTCATCAAAATTTTTATTCAGATTTTATTCTATTTGGTCTTTAAATAAAAATGAAAAAAAAACTGTAAATGCTTTATGAATCATATAAGTACATTGTTAGTGTTTCAATCTTACACTAAAGCTAGCTAAAAGCAGTGTAACATCTTTGAAGAACAATTAAAATGTCACGTTTCATGGAATGAAACATTTTTGGCTATTTGAACTGGCTCAAAGATCAAGTTTCTTCTGGAAGTTACGCTGTTTTTTATTAGCTGAAAGTAGTTTTAAGATTAGTGGATGCTATTTAAAATACTGGCTCGGTATTTTTTTTCTAATTGCTTTAATGTGCAAAAAAAAAGAGGAGGAAAAATGGGGAAACCCCCGAGACAAAACAAGCAAGGAAAAAAGAACAACAAAAAAAATCAATAAAACATGCTACATTACATACAGGAAATCATGTATATTTTTAAAACATTCCTTACACTACTGAGCAAGATCAGCCTATAACAAATTTCATGGTAATATCAGATTTTATCTCTGCAGCCAGAGTATAAATTTGAAATTGAATCCGCTTAGTGTGTGGGCTTTCATTTCTATTTGACCCAAAATCCAAGTCTCGTTGTGAGATTCTTGAGATCTACAATATGGGACCATATTCTATATTTGTTATACCAAGTAAAAATCCTGAATGAAAAGAAGGAATGATAAATCCAGATCTTTTTCCACAGATGGTTCAGAAGTTAAAACTGTTCTGTATACAAAAAGAGATTCTTTTTTTCCCCCAATTTTTAAAAAATCCCTCGATGCCCCAGGTACTGCTGAGGAATAATCTTAAAGAACTTTTTAAAAATGTTCTACTATTTAGAATGGACCCTGGTTCACAGGTAGAGTTCCTGTATTATAATTACTGTACATCCCATCTAGGAATCCTTGTAGGTTTTTTTTTTTTAATTCTTTTAGTTTTTGTTCTATTGTTTATTTCTGACTTTTTACTATTTTGTTTTGGTTTTTTACTTTTCCTGCATGTGCATTTATTATTTGTTGTGGGATTTTTTTTTTTTTAGTTTTTTAAAATGTATCACAGCCATTTTTTTCCTTTTTCTCCTTCCTGACCTACCTCAATTATTTTAAAAGGTTGCCCCATTTTTTCCAGTCTATTTAAATATTTTAAGTTGGAGGGACATCTAATCTCTTTTATGTTCCAAAAAATAAGATATACTGGACCATTTTTTAAAAATCAAATTTATAGACATATACAGTCATAAAATATTATTTTTCTGTAGGTCAAGAGCAAGACCCGCATAACTTTTAAAATCTAACAGAAAATTTTTAAAAAAATTAAAATCATGAGGTTTTTACTGTTTAGTTTTCTTTTAACATATAGCTTGCTTTGAACAGCTGCAATTAAAGTTTATGATCACTGTATGCCATCATTATAATCTATACTGTTTAAACAAATCTCAAAAACTAAACTTTCTGCACAAGGTGATTTTATACAACTATGTCAAGCATCTGATAATACTAGACTATTAGTTGGCATTCTCAATATATAGTCATAAAAACTGAATCAGCAATGGTGACTTCTCTGGATGTGGAAAAGGCTTTGACATGATACAACGGAAAGTTCTTAAACATGTTTGCCTAAATATAGATTTCCTCCTTTTATTATTAATTGGATCGATATATGATGGTCTACTTCATTTGTGAGAGTTACTACAAATGGAATTATCTTTCTGTCTATTAAGATATCTTGTGGAACTCATCCTGCTTTATTAGATGTAAATATTTCAAATGTTTTAACTCAGACAAAATCAATATAAACAGTTTAAAATCCCATTAAGCATACAGGGAAAAAGAAATGCAAAGATGAATATCACTTCAAGATTGATATATTTAGAGGTATTTCTGTGCTAATACAATGAGTGTTTTCCCATAAAAATATTGTAGTATTTCTAAACTGCTAGATTTTCTTTATCTAAATTATAGCTATCATATGATAATGAGGGGGGTTAACTTTCCTGACTCTCTGCTTTATCACTAAGCACATATTTTGAGTTCAGGTTCTCTATGGAAGATAAGTGATAAAGTAAAAAAACACTGTTGGCACAATTAGAAAGAATGTGATCCCTCTGGCATAACAGCAAGACAACAGCATTGTTCCATCTTCAGCCAAACTCTATTATAGGTCCTGCATTAAAGGCACAATTGGAATAAGCTAAGATGGGGTAACTTTTACCCTTATTCACATGACAAACTTACACTTTGGAATAATCCCAGCTTGTAAATTACAAGTAAATATCTTGGGGTGGGGGTAAGGGGACAAATCATGGGAAAGTGGAGCATTAATGCCTTAAATCTACTTATTGCCAAGCAATTTTAAAACATTTAAGTTACTGCAAGAGGAGTTTAGAATGCCTAAGATTTGAAAATGGCAGTATATTCAATTAAAATATATCCTGATTTCACTATTTGGTCCAGATGCATTAAAAGAATGTATGACTCCCACATTATCATCAATACTGGAATGTGTTTTAGATGTTCTAGATCTAGAGTATTTCTATAAACAATTAAAAAGTATTGCTAAGGTAGATATTAATTATTTGCAATTAACAAACCAATAGCTAAGGATCTTACAGAATATTAGGTATGTTTTTTATTATCTTAACATGAGACAGTTTAATATAAATCATATAAGGTTCTTTCTCATATTTATTGGATATTCCGAAAGATGTTTTAAAATATTTAGTTGTCAACTTCACTATGCTGGAAATGTAAAATGGGTGAGGGTGCACTTATTCATATGATATGGACTTGCCCCATTATTGTTTCATTTTGGTTTAAAATTCCTAAGTTGATATGGCGTTGTCTATATACAGTATAAGGATATAAATGTACTTCTGAATTACATACTAAAACTTGGAACTTCTCACTATCTAAAAAATTGTCAATTTATTGAGCACAGGAAGTAGCAAACACATTACTCTTTGGTGTTGGAAAGATATTGCAAGCCCAGATTTACAATCTTGAATTGCCAATGCGTTCGTAATCAGCTTCTGAACTGACTCTTTATTGATATAATGGAAAGACCAATCAATATTACTTTATGTGGTTAAGGTTTAATTATGTATTTAAAAATTAGGCCAAAACTTCTAGGCCCAGTATTTTAAATAGTGATATCACATTTCAAAATAAGTTTTATTCAAAAAGCAAAGTCATTTCAGCCCGCCCCACTCGGTCCAGCAGAAGGGGCAGGTTGCAGACCCCACCGGTCAAGGAATTTCGATTGGTGGGGTCTAGGCAGAGAGCCTTTTCTGCTATGGCTCCCGCCCTATGGAACATCTTGCCTCCTGAGGTCCAGTGTGCCCCCTCCCTCATGGCCTTCAGGAAAGGGATTAAATCCTGGCTCTGCCAGAAGGCCTGGGGGCCGGATGGGGGCCCACACCTGTGGAGATGGCTGGTGGGGTGATGGGTTTGTTCCCCCCCCCAGCATCTTGCAGGTTTTTAGGGCTAAAAATTAGGAGGTTCTTAGGACATTTTTAATATATGTTTCTTTTTAATTATTTATAGATTTTACCCATTGTTGGAGGGACTCGTGTTTTTTCCTTTTTTATTATTGTGAGCTGCTCAGAGTCACCTGTTGGGGGAGATGGGCGGCATACAAGTTTGATAATAAATAAAAATAAATAAAAGAAAGTGCAGACCTACAGCTTTTTCAAAAAGAAAAAAAACGTAACTACATGTTTGCTGGCAGGACTCAACCATCACAGTTAATGGCATTATCAACCAACTAGTTGTTATGTATGAAGCAGCTAATCAACAGTCAGACAGCATTACAAATAGAGCATTATAAACCAAAACATTCCATACAAATTTATGGAATAACATGTAACTGAACATTCTCAGCTTTCCAATACATACATGATGAAGAAGGGAAATCGCCATTCCTTTGACTATAATCCACAAAACTAACAGATGGCTCTGTCCTTTCTAGCTCTCTTCTCTCTCTCACAAGTTCAGTTGTTAATGATCCAAGTACCATAGATGAAGATCTGGGCACATCACTGTACCTCCATGGGGAATCTAAAAGACAAGTTAAAACCATGATCTCTTCCAGCTTCCTTGTTATTTGTTTTAGAAACTCTACATTTAGTACCATATTCTTGAAACCTGACTATCCTATTTGGACAAGTTTCTCTTCTGATTATGATTATAATCAAGTGTAGTATGAGGAGGTCATTCACCAACAGAGGGTTGAGTATCATCACTATACTGATGATACCCAATTTTACATCTGGATCCTGAGCCATCCAAGTGATGCTGTTAAAATGCTGTCTAGGCTCCTAAGGCTGCTAGCATATGGATTGTGAGGAAGAGGTTGAAGTTTAGTCCTAGAAAGATATAGTAGTTCTTGGTTCATAAGCCATCAAATTCTGGAGAAATACCACATTTAGTTCTGGATTGTCACACTCCTTCCCCCCCACCAAAACTGGCTTGTAACTTAGGTATCTTCTTGGACTTAATGAGCAGGGGGCAGCTGTGGCCAAGAGGGCACCTGCACATCTCAACGTGCACCAGATATCTGTGGGACTGCCTTCTCCCAGTATTATCTGTCCTCCCAATAAGATCAGGTAAGGCAAGCTCACTTCAGGGCCCTTCTATCAGAGACTGCCATTTGCAGAAATTTCAAAAGATGTCTTTTCAGTTGCTGTCCCCCTCCTCCGGAATAGCTTGATCCTAGACATCAGAGAGGGCCTTTCCCTCTTCGCTTTCAGAAAATCAATTAAAACATGGCTGTTCTATCAGGCCATAGAGAACAAAATGCCATTATCACTCCTTCTGGTGAGGAATGGTGTTTTAATTTTTGGCTCACTGAGTCTGGTATTCTTGTTTTTTATACCTTCTACTTATTTTCCCTTTGGAGGAAAGGAGTGGCTATTTGGAGTGGCTAATAAGCCTTATAAATAAATAAATATGCAGTGGTGTCCCTTCATGGAAGGAAGGGGTTTTTTTTAACCCCATCAGTGGAACACAGCAGGAAGTGATTTTTCTAATTCCCTGCAGTACCTCCTCCCAAGTCGGCCCAGAAGCTTAGAAAATCTTTTAGCAATACACGGAAAGCAGCAGAGGGAAAATCAGCAAAAATTGCTACCTCTCCTGTTTCGGGCCTCTGAAGGGTCCAAGAGCCTTGCATGATTAGCCAATTGCCACAGGACAAATCTTCATTTTTAAAGTGCAACAAGACTCTTTTCTGCTACTGTTACTGCTGTTTTTAATAATAGTATTACTTCTTGATCAGCAAGAAGCAGACTTTGGTATCTAGTAAGATCAATACACATTTTATACTGTTTAATACAGACCTGGGCAAAGTGCGGCCCACGGGCCACATACGGCCCGCGAGCCACTCCTGTCCAGCCCGCCCGTCGTCGCTCCTGTCCGGCCCACCTGTCACCGCTGAGTGAGCCGGAGCTCCGGCTCCGGTCACCCAGCACGGCAGTAAGCAAAACTCGCGAGATCCGACGCTGGGATCTCACGAGTTTTGACTGTTACACTTGAGCCACAGTTACTATTGTGCTTGTGTTTGTTTGCATAGCCAGCTGCTCCTGGCCCCCCAAAAATGTGTGCTCACATTAAAAAAAGAAAAGTTGATTCCGAATGCCGCGTTTTCAACAAGACATGGACTGCTAAATATTTATTTACAGAAGTCAAAGGTAAAGCTGTGTGCTTAGTTTGTGGTACAGTGGTTGCTGTGTTGAAGGATTACAATCTGAACCACCACTATGTGACCAAACACGAGGATAAATATAAGAACTTATCTGACCAAGAGCGCGCAAAGGAGTCTGAGGCTTTGCTAGCCAAGCTGCAAAGTCAACGAACGCTTTTTACAAAACTTAGCACATCCAGAGATACAACTGCCAAGACAAGTTATGTCATATCTCATAAAATAGCTAGAAAAAGCAAACTGTTTTCTGAGGGAGAGTTTATTAAGGAGTGTTTGGTGGACTCTGCTGCGCTAATATGCCCAGAGAAAAAGGGCGCATTTGAGAACATCCCCCTCTCCCGGCGCACTGTAATGAGAAGGGTTGAGGACATTGAGGAAAATCTGGAGTTTCAGCTGAAGAACAGAGCAGTTAAATTTTACTGTTTTACACTGGCTCTGGATGAGAGCTGCAATGTATGTGACACTGCCCAGCTACTCATCTTCTTACGTGGGATCATTGCAGACTTCAAAATAACGGAGGAGCTGGCAGCCATGCAGTCAATGAAAGGGACAACAACAGGGAGTGATTTCCTAACTGAGGTAGATGCATGTTTGGACAAGTTGGGACTGAAATGGGACAAACTTGTAGGTGTGACAACAGATGGTTGTCCAAATCTGACGGGGAAAAATGTTGGACTTTTGAAGAGAATGCAGGATAAAGTGACAGAAATCAACCCTGAGCAGAAATTAACATTTTTGCATTGTATTATACGTCAGGAAGTGTTGTGTAGGTCAGTATTAAAAATGAACCATGTTGTTGATGTTGTAACTAAAACAGTTAACTTCATCAGAGCAAGAGCACTGAATCACAGACAGTTTGTTGCACTTTTGGAGGAAAATGAGTCTGAACATCGTGACATCAGCTACCACTCAACTGTCAGGTGGCTCAGCCTGGGAAAAGTGCTGAAAATTTTCTGGGACTTGAGAGAGCAGATCTGGGAGTTCAGTGTGAAGAAGGGAAATGACATCCCTCACCTTTCAGATGCAGACTGGCTGGTAGACCTTAGTTTTGCTGTAGATGTGACTGCTCAGATGAATGAACTGAATGTCAAACTGCAATGCAAGGGCCTTTTTGTGCATCAAATGTACAGCGCAGTGAAGGCTTTCGTGAGAAAGTTGCAGCTTCTCGCAAGCCAAATGGGGAACAATATTCTCACTCACATGCCAACACTAAAGGAAGCCACACCATCAGCTGATCACCTCCACAGGTACTCATCCATGTTAAAAGCACTGCATGGTGAGTTTTCAAGGCGATTTCAAGACTTCAAAACACTTGAGAGTGAAATGAACATGGTTTCTTCTACCTTCACTTGCAGTGTTGATAATGCACCTAGTGATGTTCATATGGAACTCATTGACTTGCAGTCTGACACACTTCTGGCAGAGCACTTTAGGTCAGTCCCACTGCTTGAATTTTACTCTTCACTCAAAGAGGAGAACTTTCCACACATGAGGAGACATGCTCTGAGGATTCTAGTCCTCTTTGGATCTACCTACATATGTGAACAGACATTCTCAGTGATTAAGTTCAACAAATCCAGATACAGATCCTCTATCACTGATGAACACCTCTCAGCTGTCCTTCGCATAGCCACCTCAGACATTCAGCCAGATTTCAGTGCACTTATTCAAGCCCAGGACAGACTGGATTTCTCTCACTGAACAAGTTGAACATCAAAACCATTTATAGCTTTTTGCCTAAAGTTGATCAGTTGCTTATCTTTAACATACTGCAAAAAACCTCTTTAGTATTTGTGAAGATTAACAAGTTTAAAATAAAAACAATCATAACATCACTGTTTCATTTTATTTTTAAGTAAAGTTGGTTCGGCCCCCGAACACAGTTCAGATTTTTCATGTGGCCCCCTATAGAAATTAATTGCCCACCCCTGGTTTAATATGTAACTTACCTGAAACTGTATTTAAACCACTACTTCTCATACCAGAGGTAGATGTATAAGAAAGTTTAGGTCTTTTTGAATCAATATCTTGTTGCTGGTTATGCAGTCTTGAAGAATATGCTCCCTGAGTTCTTTCAGATTCACCAAACCAAGATGATGCAGGAAGTGATGATGATGATGCAAGCTACAAATCAGGGTTTGAGAAGGTTATTAATTTTCTGCTAAATAGCCTGTTCTGTAATAGTAAACAAGCAGAAGATTAAATCAAAAATATTATGCTGAAAAAGCCTAAGTAAAACAAACAAGGGAACTGGTATATAAACCAGAGTAATTTTAAAAGAATAGGCTAATCTTTAGATACTAGACACTACAATAAAGCATTATTCCGTTTTAAAGAGAACAAATTGCATTACAGAACTGGAGATAAAATACAAATGTATCTTAGCCCTGGAAACAAGGTAAAATTTGTTCTTTCTGGGACTAGTCTGTCAACAGCATTATTAACACAATGGCTGAATTCCAATTATGGCATTTTCTTATCATTTAGAACACCTATCTGAAATGTAAGTCAACATTTAAGCTATTTCATATGAATATTCGCATGCCTTTTTTTTACTCAAAAAGATGGTCAAACAGCTTTAATGCAAACCCCATTTAAACAAGTACTTTTCTTTATAGCTATTAGCAATCTTCCACTATTTTCATGTTAACACAAGTATTTATCTTCCACACTCAAGCAGCCTCTCAATTTAACTGAGTTGCACATTAGGCCAGCCTTGAAAACAGCTGAGAAAGTTCAATTAGTATGGATTGTATAGCACATTTCTCACTTGGAACTGCATACAAAACATGTTAATACCTGGGTTTTTTAAAATCTGAACTGGCTGCCAATTTTATTCCAGGCCAAATCTATCTTAACTTTCAAAATTTTAACAGTGCAATACTAGTCATGTCTACATCTAATTCAGAAATAATTCCCACTATTTTAAAGAAGTTTATTCCAACACAAGAATGTAGCCTAGATAAGCCTGTACCAAGTTCTTTGCCCATATACTGCCCCACATTAAAGTAATCTATGGGATTAAATCAAGGTACCAATACTAGTGATAGCAATTTAATCCAATAAAGCAGAGGATTTTTAGTGGTACATTTACTTTTCTGGGCTTAAAAATTATTGATTTAGGATATTTTGTCATTAATGTTTTCCATCTATGATTTTTTTATTTTTATAAGCAGTAGTAAAGCTAATTACATAGTTTAGCACTGTTTATTTTTCATAATAAATTCTATACCACAGAGTAGGAATGCAAGTCTTAAATAACATTAGTACTATTTTAAACTTCAAACTTTCTTTTGAAAAAGTTGCTAGGTATTTCCCAACCATACTTACTATTATTTATATGCAGTTAAATAGAGATTCAGATTCAAAATAAGAAAACAATGAATATGATACTGTATAAGGGTGTCCTTCCAGTTGATTCAGTGCTTTTTTTTTTTTTTTTTTACTGTACAGTAAATGTATTAATAAGGCCCAAAAAGGTAATGTTAAGTCTATTACACTATTAGCCAAGTAAAGAAAATTCTACAGGTCAAAAAATCTTTTGAACCTTCTAACCTCCCAAACTATTATTATTCTTCTGTCTACTTTTAAAAACAATGGGCTCCTATCAGCAGCTGTTATTTACTTTTTTTTTTTTTTATTTACAAAATTCAGAGACCACCTGACTCCAAAGCAATTCTGGGTAGCCTACAGTGAAAATAAGAAACAGTAAGAGTGAACCAATACAACAGAAAATATAACCAACAAGGCTCCATAAACACATTAAGGCCTGAGAGAACAGTCAGGTTTTTAAAGACTTCCAGAACATCATTAGGGTGGGAGCCACACAGATCTCGGGGGAGATAGCGTTCCAGAGTAGACACCGCAACAGAGAATGCATGCTTCCTAAGTCCTGATAGATTGCATTGTTCAATTGAAGGGACCAGAAACACACCGAGTCTGCCCTCTTCCCAGCAACAAAAAGCTATAAAAAAACCCTCTAAATTGCTACTAGATATTAGAATAGATATTCAACTATTATAAAGATGGCGACCGCCAGCAAACGCCGGGCGCGGACGCTGCATTAGGGGGAAGATTGTGAGATTACTCCCCCCCCCGGAATTCTTTCCATCTCCTAGGGCTGAATTGGGTGCGGGGGGAGACCTGGGAGGGGTTTTCCCCCTCGGATGGGTCCCCCAGGCGCAAGCCCTGGGACGGGTAGTGGAGCAGCGAAGTGTGGCGGAGAGCAAGCGCAGCGGAGAGCGGCAACACCGGGCAAGCGAGGGGCAACAGACCTGGCTATCTCCGGTGTGGTGTCGGTGCGGGGCAACTGGCCCCATCGATCCCTAGAGCAGAGTGGGGTCGATGTGGCGGGCCCTGGGACGCGCCGGTGGGGCGTGGCAGGCCCATCGAGTTCTGGAGCGGCACGGAGAGTTTGGCCGGGCATTGACCAGTGGCAAGCCTTTAGACTATCTGCCCCCTGTGGGGTGCAGCGAGTGGCAGGGAGCCTAGATGAACCGCAGCACAGAATAACCAACAGCAGAATACCAACAGCAGAATACGACAAACTCTGGCGGGGCCCGATAAGGCATTCCCAATCCCAGGCCTAGCGGGCCCAACGACCCAGTGGACTCCAGGCCGAGTAAAATCAGTAGCCCCCAATGAGCCTCGGATGGTGTGGCGAATTCCAGCAAACCCCGTTGCAAGGCGGCTGCCCAACTGTGGAGGAAGATCCCTCGGTTGGAGGAACAGTGGGGCAGCAGGGGGGGTGCCAGAGGGCATCCCAATTGTCCTTGTTTTAAGAGAGGCGAATTGGGGCTCCAGGATCTAGCCACCCCTACTCAACCCCACCCAGTGCCAGTGCAGAGCCGTGGGGTCCCTCCAGTGGGTATTTGGGACTCCCTCCTGGTAGTGAGAGTCTGGGGGGGGCTCTAGGAGCGTATGGGGATGTGAGGCTCCACTTGCTGGGTGAGAGCCAGGAGGTGTGAGTGTGTGTATGGGATGCCTGCCCTGCTGACTAGTGAGAGAGGTCGTGCAGGGGGGCAGAGTGTGATTGTGATGTGAGGTTGGTGGGGGGTGGGTCTCAGCCTGCGCCGAGAGCGTGAGCTGGTGCGTGGGCGAGATCTCCCCTCACCTGGGAGTGACTGGTTCTGAATGGAGATGTGTGATTGGATGGAGGGATCTCTGCCCCAGATTGGGAACTCCAAGGGCCTGGGATTGGAGGTACTTGGGCCTGGTACCCCCGGGGATGATGGGGGGGGGCTACAGTATCGAGGTGGTGAGGGGTGGGGGATGTTATGGCGGGAGCAGGGGGGCGGGCCATCTTCGGGGAAGACGCCCCCGGTGTGTGGTGCCAGTGGCGTGTTCAAGCCCTCCTTGCTTACCCCCAGGTCCTGGCCAGCAGGTTCATAGGGGCCCTGGCCTCTGGCTGCTGCTGCTTAATGCCAGGTCAGTTAAAAACAAGGCCCCTATCATAGGTGACTTGATCACTGAGGAGGGGGCAGACCTGGCATGTATTACCGAGACCTGGCTGGGGCCTGGGGGGGGGGGTGCCCCTCTCGGAAATGTGTCCAGCTGGGTTTACGGTGTGGCACCACCCGAGATACCAGGGCAGGGGAGGAGGGGTGGCTGTCGTCATCCGAGACTCTCTAGTGGCCTTCAGGGGCATTGCTCCACAAGTGTCTGGCTGTGAGACACTGTTTCTTAGGTTGGGTGCCCGCGAACAGTTGGGAGTCCTGCTACTGTACCAGCCTCCCTGCCTGAGCTGCTGGAGGCCGTCTCGGGGCTGGCGGTGGAGTTCCCCAGGCTTATGGTTCTGGGGGACTTCAACCTGCCATCCCTGGGACGGTCCTCAGAGGCAGCTCAGGAGTTCATGGCTACCATGGCAGCCATGGGCCTGTCTCAAATTGTGCGGGACCCAACCCGAGATAGTGGCCACATGCTGGATTTAGTTTTCTTGTCTGAGCAATGGCAAAGTGATCTGAGGGGAGATGTACAGCTTTCCCCGGTGTCATGGTCAGATCACGTCCTGGTGACCCTGAGTTTCTCCTATGCCACCCCCCTCCACAGGGAGGCTGGACCCATGCGATTGGTCCACCCCCGGTGCCTGATGGACCCGTCAGGGTTTCAGAGGGAGCTGGGGGATATTCCTGTGGACCTGCTGCACAGTCCAGCGGAGGCCCTGGCTGCTGCCTGGAATAGAGAAGCGGCTGGGGCCTTGGATAGGATCGTGCCTTTGCGGCCTCTCTTGCCACGTCGGCCCCGACACTCCCCGTGGTTTATGGAGGAGTTGAGGGTGCTGAAGAGGGTTAAGAGACGCCTAGAGCGCCACTGGAGGAAGACACAGACTGAATCCGACCGAACACGTGTTAGAGCCGCTATTAAGGCCTACACTGTGGCGATAAGGGCGGCGAAGCGGCAATACTTCTTCGCCCTTATTGCATCTGCAGGGTGCCGCCCAGCGGCCCTGTTTGGGATCACCAGGTCCCTCCTTGGTAAGGGGGATCTGGTGGTTCATTTGCAGGGCCGCACGGAGGAATTTGCAGAGCACCTGCAGGATAAAATCGCTCGGATTCATTCCAAGTTGGACTCCGAGCGTGGTGCAGGGTCTGGGGAGATACCAGGGGATCGTTCTTGCCTAGTTATCTGGGAACGGTTTGATCCTGTGGTTCCTGAGGAAGTGGACAGGATCCTCCGGACTGTGAGGGCCACCACTTGTCATCTGGACCCATGCCCCTCCTGGCTCGTGAAAGCAGCTCGGGAGGTGACATGTGGCTGGATCCAGGCGATGGTTAATGCATCCTTGCAGGAGGGAGTGTTTCCGGCGCCCTTTAAAGAGGCGTTGGTGCACCCCCTCCTCAAGAAGCCCTCCCTGGATCCTACTGTACTGGACAACTTTCATCCAGTCTCCCACCTCCCCTTTTTGGGGAAGGTGGTTGAGAAAGTGGTGGCTTCGCAGCTCCAAAGGGTCCTGGAGGAAACGGATTATCTGGACCCCTATCAGTCAGGTTTCAGGCCCGGCTATGGAACGGAAACGGCATTGGTCGCACTTATGGATGATCTCTGGCGGGAGCGGGATGGTGGAAGTGCGACCATCCTTGCTCTCCTTGATCTCTCGGCAGCGTTCGATACCGTCAACCACGGTATCCTATTGGGACGGCTCAGGGATATGGGGGTGGGCGGCACAGTTTTGTGCTGGTTCACCTCCTTTCTCCGGGGCCGATCCCAATCGGTGGTGATAGGGAGCGAGAGGTCCCATCCTCGGCCCCTCCATTGTGGGGTGCCACAGGGTTCGGTTCTCTCTCCGCTCCTTTTCAACATCTATATGAAACCGCTGGGCGAGATCATCCGCCATCATGGGATGAGGTATCATCAGTATGCTGATGATACTCAACTATATATCTCCATCCCTGGTGAGGTAAGTGATGCCGTGACCGCCCTTTCGCGGTGCCTGGAGGCTGTGAGGGTCTGGATGGGGAACAACAGGCTCTGGCTGAACCCTGGAAAGATGGAGTGGCTGTGGATTAATGGCTCCTCTGTATCCGGGACGTTGTCATCGTTGGTTCTGGATGGGGTGGCACTGACCCAGATAGACCCAGTGCGTAATTTGGGGGTCCTCCTGGACTCACGGCTCCTGCTCGAAGAGCAGGTGGCAGCCATGGCCAGGAGGGCTTTTGCACAGCTTTGGGTTGTGCACCAGTTACGCCCTTTCCTGGATCGGGATGCCCTGCGTACAGTCACTCATGCCCTTGTTATCTCCCAGATAGACTACTGCAATGCACTCTACACGGGGCTACCCTTGAAGAGTATCCAGAAGCTTCAGCTGGTCCAGAATGCGGCCGTGTGAGCGATTTTTGGGGCCTGAAGAAGGACCCATATAACACCTTTGCTCCGTGAGCTGCATTGGGTACCGGTTTGCTTCCGGGTCCAATTCAAGGTGTTGGTTATCACCTTTAAAGCCCTACATGGCATGGGGCCAGGTTACCTGAAGGACCGCCTCGCCCCCACGATTTCAACCCGTCCCACCTGATCTCACAGAGAGGGCATGCTCCGGATCCCCGCGGTAAAAGAACTTTGACTAGCGGGGTCCAGAAGGCGGGCCTTCTCTGCTGTAGCCCCCGCCCTTTGGAACATCTTGCCCCCAGGGATGAGACAGGCCCCCTCACTCCAGGCCTTTCGGAGGGATTTGAAGACCTGGCTCTGCCATCTGGCCTGGGGCGGGGAGGGAGGATACCAGAAATGGGGTTGGCTGGCCCCTTAGCGGCCTGGTGTGGCCTCTATTGGCCTCTTGGAGTTTTTAGCTTTTTATCTCTATCTTATTTTTGTAAATTTTTAGTTTTTATAACTTTTATAACTTTTAAACCTTTTATAATTTAATTATGGATTTTGATTTTAGTGGTTGTAAGCCACCCAGAGTCCCCCGTTGTAGGGGAGATGGGCGGGGACAAATCAAATCAAATAAATAAATAAATAAATAAATAAAATAAACACTAATAAGAAATAGAAGTTACATGGAACTATTGGAAGTCAAGGCAAGATCTGGAGGACCAAGAAAAGTATCTGCTAGAACTGTCCCCAAGCTTGGCAGATCTGCCAAACAGAACTCACAGATCACTGCAAATGACCTGCTGAAAAGATTCGCGGACAGTGGAGTAATTGTCCACAGGTCTGCACTATAGCATTACTTATACAGCAATGATTCTGGGACAATTGTCAGAAGAAAACCCTTTCTCTGACTTCATCACAAGTTACTGCCTGACATTGTAAAGAAAACCTTGATAAGCCTGGTTATTTTGAAACAAAATATTTGAACTGATGAACATTTTGAAACAAAATATTCGGACTGATGAAACAAAAACTGAAGTATTCAGCCCCAACCACACACAATAAGTTTGGGGGGAAAGTATGAAACATTTGAAGAAAAGAATACCATTCCAACAATCAAGTGGCATGTTTATGTGCGTGCAACAATGGCACAACAAATATTGGAACAGATTCAACTAAATATCAACATATCCTAGAAGCTAATTTCCCACCGTCAAGGAGAAACTGATGTTGAAAAGATGTCGGGTATTTCAGCAAGACTTACCTCTAAATCAATCATAAAATACTTACATAAAAGAAAGATAAGAGTTTTAGAATGGCCTTCACAATCCTGAGATGTTAGTATTATTGAAAATCTGTGGGGGAAATCTCAAAAATGCAAGGATACTGAAGAATATTTCTGAGCTAAAAAAGTTCCATAAGGTACACTGGGGAAAAATTTCAAAAGCAAGAAAAAACTCTTAGCTGGTTACATGAAACATTTGGAAACTGTTATTTTACCAAATAAGGTGTTACAAAGTACTAACTAAAGGGATGTTCAAATTTCTGCACCTGTCTTATCCACAGTTTTCTTATTTTGAATCTGTAAACAACTGCACATAAATAGTTAAGTATGAATTCCAATTTGCAGAAAGATATTGTGTTTAGCTTTTAAACAAGACAAAAGCAATAAGACAGAAATTAAACATTTAGGGGAAAAGTTAATGACACTGGATTTTGGAAAGTTCACAAAGGCCAAGCATAGATCCTCAGAGATGCTTACTTTTTTCAAACACAATTTCTCCCTCTCTCTCTTTAGGATTAAGCGTTTTTTCTGAAATCTCACTGTAGCTTCTGATATTAAAATAGACAACAAATTTAATTGAAACTTACAAAAATTAGGTTCGTAATTAAGTTTAACTTGGAAAACATTTTAAAGGAACATATGCAAAATGTTCTATTCCAACAAATTCCAAAATTTTCTGTTTTTCCTCCAGAAAAGAATGTATATATCTAATTTAAAATGAATCTTCAGCAGACTAACTATGCAACTCTTACCAATCTGTTTCTGCTTCCCAAAAGTCTTCCAGACCATGGACAATCAAGTGTTCCTGAGTAATGAGTTGGAGAAGAAGCAGGAAGCTTCCATGAATTTTCATATGTTTCTCTTTCTTCAGTTGCCCAGTCTCTACTGGAACTATGCAACCTGCTAGATTCCTACAAAGCAATATTACTATTACTTAATCACCTGTTCAGGCCATCATTCCTAGCAAGAAAACAAAATCTATAACATCTGCACCTTTTAATTAACCACATTTAAAGTTTCTAGAAGAGTCAACAGTTTCTAAAATGCATTGACCTCATCCTAAGTGGACTGTAACTAAATTTTACTTTGTTAAAAATTCAGCTTCCATTAAGCTATTTTCTAAGGAGGATCAGATCTAAACAGTACTATTCTCTTCTCTCTGAAGAGGAATGTTGAGATTCTGCTGAGGAAGTATTCACACTATATTGGCAGCACTTAAACCAACGCAAGTAACTTTAAAACAATAGTTGCAAACCTTTATTTTATACAATTATTTATACCAAAAAAAGGTGAAAAGGGCAGTAAGTGCTTGCCAACTCCTTGTTTTAAAAGTTATTTACAGAGAAATACTAAAGGTGAAAATAGTTACATGAAGTTTTTCTATTTTTAGACACTGAATTTTGCTAAACCTCCAAAAATGCAAGTTAACATTTATCACACAAGTAATTATTCATATGCTTCTTTTAGCCAGAACCAAACCATGCCTACTTATTCTTTATGAGAGAGCATTTAACACCAAAAACCACAACTAGTTCTGAGAAGAGAAAGTACTAACTAAACGGAAAGATAGTGGAAAAGAAAAAACAAACTGTACAGATATTCCTAACACAGAAACAATTTCTTATTATTAGTTTATAATTACTTAGTAATGTCCCAGCAAATCATTTGTCCAGGGATAAAACAACATACAATGTTAGTGTATACTGTGGTAACAGCCACAGATAAGCAGTAGAATACATGCAGAATTCCCAGGCTCAGCACCTATCATTTTCAGTCATATTAGAAAAATTTTGCCTGAAAAGCCACTGTTGGTGTCAACAATACTAGTCTAAGTGGTCTTACTTAGGATATAGCAGTAACTATCTGCAATAAAATCTGTAACTAAATGCCAAATAGATACTATAGTTGTACTTTCCCATTAATTTTTTTTTTCCAAGAGCAATAGAGTTATCATTACAATGAGCAGAGATAGGAAGAGAAGAGAGAAAAATTGTGAGGGAATGTATCTTCATTTTATTATAGGAAATAAGGCTGGTATGCACCTCCATGAACTCAACTGAAAATGATGCAATACACCTTTCTGGGTAGAGACTGAATCATTCAGTACCAGGGTTCTAGAAGGTAATATTTCAAATCAGATTTATAAGTAATCATGTTCATAATGAAGAAAAGAAAAAGTGTATCTTGGGACAGTATTCTGAAGAGGGCTAATGTAGCTCTGCTCCAAGGCACAAGCCTCACTTAGATTTTGAGCTGGGGAAAAAGTTTTGCTCCTCCCCCAAAAGCAGACTGGATTGAAATTCAGTATATTTTATTTCACATTGTTCACTGAAAATTGAAGCTATTTCTAACTGCAGAACCGCCAGAGCAAGAAGACTAAGATATTTGTGGCCAATTTAAGATTAATTTAATTAGTTATTAAAATCAGCTAAGTTGCATCATGTACATTTTTGAACATGTCTAAACACGACCTACTTTTTATATCTGTATTATTATATTATATATCCCTCCTTTCCTCTAGGCATTCAGGGCAACATAAAGGTCTTATTTTCTTGTATTCCTGCCACCTTCTGAGGTAGGTTGGGCTGAGATAAGAGACCAATCCCAAGTCATCTAAGGAGTTCTGTAATTGTATGGGAATTTGACATGGTCTCCTCATACACACAATCTTATTATATATATTAATTTCAACTCTATTTTTTATTTTCCCATACATTTTATAACTTTAGATTTTTTTTCAAGCCATTATGGCATTGTAGCTATTGTGTTTTATTATTTCTGTTGTTTAAATCTATTGTTCACTGATTTTACACATTGACTTTATACTGCTTTCTATTTCAATCTGCCTGGGAACATTCAATAATTTACATATGGATCTATATTTCTGCTTGTTCTTTTCAGAAGACTTCCAGGAAAACCTCAAGAATTCTGGTAAGACAGTCAGTGCTAACAAGAACTAAAACTTTGCACTAAAACAAATTCCACTTTTCCAACACCTATATCCCAATTGCCCAATACTTGTGATCAGTTTTTTTAAAATGCAATTTTATGAGGTAGTTGTACTTTTAGCAGAATCTTTACTCACTAGTTCACTACTGTTTTAGCTATACTACTCATGTAACAACCAAAGTTCTAACATATAAAAAGGGTGCAATTAATGACTTTATTCTCCCAGTTTTTTAAAGAATATCATGAAAAAGAAGTCCAAATCAGTGACACATTGGAAAAGATGGAAGGTACATCCTAAGAAAATATAGGTAGTCCTCAGGTTACAATGGCAATTGGGACTGGAATTTCCATCGCTAAGCGATACAGTTGTAAAGCAGGGAAGTCAGTCATAACATTGCTTAGTGATGGCAATCCTGGCAGCCCCGGTTGCCATCATAACCTCAGGACCCTGTGGGTCATTAAGCAAGAACCACACGATTGCAACTTGGGAAGAGAAAGGAGTCCCAAGCAAGCAGGTCAGCAGGCAAGAGCTGCAGGCAGGCACTACAGAGCACAGGTGGGTGAGTGTTGCAGGCAGGCACCATGGGCAAGTGCTACAGAGCACGGGCAGGTGGATGGCAAAAAATTGGTGGAAGCAGGAGTGACTTGCAGGAGCGACTTGTGACCTCCTGACGACTCCCCCATTGACTTTGCTCATGAGAAGCTGGCAGGGAAGGTTGCAAATGGCGATGGATGCTGGACACTGCAACTGTCATAGCAAGCTGGTTGCCAGCACCCAAATCATGATCACGTGACTGCAGGGACACTGTGACAGCTGCAACTTTGAGGACCGGTCATTAAGTCCCCCTCATTCAGTGCCGTCATAACTCTGAACAGTCGCTGAATGAGTGTTTGTAACCCAAGGACTACTTGTAGATCCAAAGTTCAAAGTATACCCTGGCTAATTTTTCATGAGGCCTTAAACATGTTTGGAAGATTTGTTCTTGATTCTAGCAAACTGCTTTTTTCATGTAAATAAGTCCGCTGGGTTCATTCAGCATTCTTAAAACTTCAAACCTCTATGTAATATGTTAAAACAAAAAAGAAGCTGAAAGCAGTAGGTTCGTCAAGAGGGAAAAGGAATGAAGTACCATAAAGTAGTTTCAACTATTACACCTTGATTTTTTTATCCTCATGCATAACGTCTGCCCTTAAAAAAAAAGTTAAGCAAAGCTAAACTAAGAACGTTAGCTCTATTAAGATACTGTAAAATCTCCAACAAGTTGAGCTCAGTGCCTGATAACCTCATGGACATATTCATGTACTTTTTAAAAAAACAATACAGAAGTGGTTTCCCATTATCTTCTTCTCAGATTTCCTGGTGGTCTACAATACAAATGCTAACCAGATCAGACACTGTTTATCTTTTTCAGATCAGCCAAAGTAAGTGTTGCTACAATCCTTCTATATCAAACTGCTAAAGGTTAAGCAAATGCTAAAATTTAAATTCTTATAAAAGCTGGTAGAATACTAATAAACATATTAGTGTAAACCAAGAAAATTCTGTGTTAGTCAATGAGCCCAATTAGTATTGGGTAGAATATATTCAGCAGATGAAATATATGCCAATTTTAAATTAACAGAGAGAAAATAAGTAAACAAAATATCTAAATTATTCAGCATCTTTTATATAACCAAGTTGTCAATAAACCTTCAGACAATTTGAACTCAGCAACTAGAGACAGATGGAGCACAGACCATCATAAAAGTTACCTGGCATCCAGAATCAAGTCTTAATGAAGATTCTCTTGTATGGTATGAATCAGTTAAACTTGTTCCACCACTTCCAATTCCTATCCTAGCACTTCGAGAACCAGATGGCTGAGAAGATAGCCTCCGTGGAATTCTTGATGGCTTTGATTCCATTTTCTGTGCACTGTAAAAACAAATATTCAACTTTTCTAGTTAGATAATGAACTGGGCAAAATATAGAAAAGGAAAGTTACAGCTTTGTAATTCAGATAGCATCCAATTGTTAATTTTGCCCCAATGTTTGTACACTAAACCTCTGATCAATATTTTAAATGTCACAAATGAGATGTAAGCATCAAAAAGATAAATTGTATAAACTGGTACTTCATTAAATATGATAAGGATGCAGATAATGATGAAGGGACTAGCACATATCAATCAAGATACATCTACATGAAGCTGCTGGGTAATGTCATCCTATGGTTTGGGGTGAAGTATCATCAGTATGCTGATGATCCTTAGCTTTACATCTCTACCCCAGGCCACTTGAGTGATGCTGTGGAGGTTCTGTCTCAGTGCCTGAAGGCTGTGGGGTCCTGGATGGGGTGCAACAGGCTTCAACTCAACCCAACAAGACCAAGTGGCTTTGGGTTTTTGGACCTCCTGCTTCTGGGTACCTTCCATCTTTGGTTCTCGATGGGCTGGTCCTGTCCCAGACAGACCCAGTGCACAGTCTGGGGCCCTCCTGGACTCACAGCTCTTGTTTGAGGAGCAGGTAGCAGCCATGGCTAAGAGGGCCTTTGCACAGCTTCGGGCTGTCATCAGTTGCATCCATTCCTGGACCAGGGGGGCCTGCTCACAGTCACTCATACCCACATGACCTCCACATTGGACTACTGCAATGTGCTCTAAATGGAGCTGCCCTTGAGCAGCATTCAGAAACCTCAAGCTGATGCAGAATGTGACGGTACAGGCAGTTAATGGCATCAGTTTCTCAGTGCATGTGACACCACTGCTCTGTGAGCTGCATTGACTTCCAGTGTGCTTCCAGGTGCAATTCAAGGTGCCGATAGTTACCTTTAAAGCCCTTCACAGCTTGAGACCAGGCTACTTAAGGGACCAGCTCTTCCCATTTGTTTCTACCCATCCCTCCTGGTCTGGCAGCAGGGGTATGCTAGGGGTGCCGTCAGCTAAGGAGTGATTGCAGGGCTCAGGAGGAGGGCCTTTTCTGCTGTGGCACCCTGTAGAACATCATTTTACCTGAGATTAGCATAGCCCCAATCCTGGGGCCTAGGGCACTGGAAGTGTGTTAGAGCCCATCTTATGGTTTGTTTATGGTTATTTTATGAAGCTCAGCTGCCATATATTTTTATTTTATTTGTTTTTATCTATTTTACTGTAAGCCACGCAGAGCCACATGTGAGATGGGTGGCTATATAAATCAAACAAATAAATAAATAAATACATAGCTCAGGATTCAGCTCCAAATAGAAGCAGGGACTACAACAGTAGTTTTAGTCTAAAAAATATAAAGTCAGTTCCAGTTTCCTGCATGGCCTTACAGGTAGTCCTCACTTAATGACCACTCGTTCAGTGACCATTCAAATTTACAATGGTGCTGAACGAAGGGACTTATGACCTGTGCCCAAAGTTATGGCCATTGCAGTGCCCCTGTGGTCACGATCTGGATCCTTGGCAGACTGCACTTACGACCGGTTGCCAAGTGCCCTGTGATCATATGATCACCATCTGCAATCTTCCTTGCTAGTTTCCCCAGAAAGTCAATCGGGAAGCCAGCAGGGAAGGTCACAAGCTGCTGCCGCCTGCTGAGAGGACTCCCTCTTGTCTCTGGGGGCTGGCTAAAAGAGCTCCATGCCAAAATCCAAGCAGGATTTCAGCACAGAGCTTTTTCAGCCAGCCCCCAGAGAAATCCAAGCAAGGCTTTCAGCCATGGACGATTTTCAGCTCCAGACTGAAGAGGTTTCAGAAGCTTCTCGACTGTGGGGCTGAAAATCCAAGCAGTTACGATGCCTTTGTGCACCCGACCTGCACCACACTCCTGTGCATCCTCCACAACCCTCCCACGCACCCCCTCACTCCCTCCCCCACTTGGCAGTGCCTGGGGCTTGTAACTTCCTGCTGGCTTCCCCATTGACTGTGGGAAGCCAGCAGGAACTTGCCTAACGATCTGTGATTCTCACTTAACAATGGCAGCTGGGAGTGCCAGGATTGCAGTTGCTAAGCGAAGCAGTCATGTGATGATTCACTTAATGACCACATCACTTAGCAACCTAAATTCTGGTCCCAATTGTGATTGTTAAGTGAGGACTGCCTGTATCTGTTGATCAGAAAAATAAGATCCATGCATGGTTGTTGATATTCTTCCTAGAAACAGAATAATTCCATGTTAAAATCAATTTGTAGGGACTACTAATCTGTAAAATCTGCAAAACCAAAATCCACAAAATCTAAAGAGAGGACATCACTGGGCTAAACATTTCTGAAATGACTAAAATACACACATCGACAAAAACACAGAAAAGCCATACACACACATGATTTAGGTTTTATAATCAAGTTGGAGAAAGGTCATCATTAAACATTACCTTTTAATAAATTTAATATTTGGATCTTTACACAGTCAAGTTATCTAACAGATTTGTAGTACAGCATTAAAGCACTTCTGAAAATTCAGTTTAGTAGATATTGTTATACCTTATTTTTACAATTCAGACTACTATCTCCCCAGAGCAGCACTGTGGAATATAAAGAACATGCAATTTATTAAACACTGGTTTACAAACAACTATTCTATTTAGACACATGGCCTAGAAGTAATCATAAGTCTTGCAGACAAATGGAAGCCTAGCTTATTTCAATGAAAATAATTTATCTCAGTATTTAATCAAGTATTCATCATTTTTTTGTGTGAGAACCTGTTCTGTCAATCTGTGATTTTCTACTATTATTATACCTAATAATATATATATTATTAGACTGAGCTGAAAGGAGACACAAAGTAGCTAGGAAGAATATCCTATCTTGTTAAACTTAACTCACAGTAAAAAAATGTTCTATCAGGCAAGACTTCGCTTGGGACCCATACATAAACTGGGCTATTATGTGCATATACGATCAAGGCAACTTCATTTAAATGAGATGTGAATATGTAAAGTGCTCCATGAATACATTCTTCTTGCTTACTCTGCATGTTTACTTACCACTAAAATATCTTTATAACTTCCTCTTTTTTTTATTTAATTGTTTTCTGCCTATCTTTGTTCCTGTTGTCTCATCCTTCTCAAAAGTCAAAGTTAATGAGTCTTCATGTGCATATACCTATGGCAAATGTCATCATACATGCTCTTCTGGTTTGTACACATTCAGTTTTTCCTTCTTCTAGTTTTCGTATATCTTTTGGTGAGGTTAAGTTTATTATCAACACCTAAATAACTTTCTACTATAAATTACAGCATATGCATATATATGATATACAGTGGAACCTCGAGTTACGAACGCCCCTCCTTACGAAAATTTTGCAATACGACCAGCTCCGGCTGCAAAAATTTGCCTCGCCGTGCCACCTCCGCCTCGTGATACGAACTGGATCCGCGGCCATTTGCCCTGCTGCCACGTGGTCGCAGCTTCCTGTGGGCGAGATCACGGTAGCAAGGAACCTTGCTCCACGAGGCAAATTTCCCCATGGCTAGGAAATTCCGCAGGCGTGCTTTAGTCAATTTCACCGCTCGAGCCCTAGCGCAGAAAGAGGAAGTGCTAATGAAATCTGAGCGCACGGGGGGGGGGAGCTTCCCCCCCCCACTGATTCCTCCAGCTCTTTCCTTTCTCCATAGCGACAAAAGCACAGCGGAGCAGGAGCTTCCACCCCCCCACTGATTTCTCTTAATTCCGCGCTCTTTCCTTTGTGCATAGCCCTTGGCACACGCGACAAAAGCACAGTGAAAGCAATGGGGGGGAAGGCTTATGTAGCACGCACAGCGGAGCGGGAGCTTCCGCCCCCCCCCACTGATTCCTCCGGCTCTTTCCTTTCTCCATAGCGACAAAAGCACAGTGAAAGCAATCAGCGCGCTGGGGGGAAAGGCTTATGTCGTGCGCACGCACAGCCGGGAGCGGGAGCTTCCCCACCCCTCTTCCTCAAATCTTTCCTTTGTTCATAGCCCTTGGCGCGGTGCGCGCGGCAAAAGCGCAGTGAAATCAATCAGCACGCGGGGGGAAAGGCTTTTGTAGCGTGCACAGCCGGGAGCAGGAACTTCCCCCCCCCACTGATTCCTCTTAATTCCGCTCTTTCCTTTGACAAAAGCGCAGTGAAAGCAATCAAATCAGCCCTAGCGCAGAAAGAGGAAGTGCTAATGAAATCTGAGCGCGAGGACAAAAGCCCAAGGAAAGCAATGACTACACCAAGGGCTATGGACAAAGGAAAGAGCAGAATTAAGAGGAATCAGTGGGGGGGGGAAGCTCCCGCTCCCGGCTGTGTGCACGCGACAAAGGCCTTCCCCCCCCCCCGCTGATTTGATTGCTTTCACTGCGCTTTTGTCAAAGGAAAGAGTGGAATTAAGAGGAATCAGTGGGGGGGCGCGCGCTGATTGATTTCACTGTGCTTTTGCTGCGCGCACCGCGCCAAGGGCTACAGACAAAGGAAAGATTTGAGGAAGGGGGGGAAGCTCCTGCTCCCGGCTGTGCGTGCGCGCGACATAAGCCTTTCCCCCCAGCGCGCTGATTGCTTTCACTGTGCTTTTGTCGCTATGGAGAAAGGAAAGAGCGCGGAGGAATCAGTGGGGGGGGGAAGCTCCCGACAAAAGCTCAGATTTCATTAGCACTTCCTCTTTCTGTGCTAGGGCTGACTAAAGCACGCCTGGGGAATTTCCTAGCCGTGCAACGCCGGCTGACACATTGAACTTTATGGGGAAATGTGCCTTGCGGAGCTAGCCATATTTACATTGAACCTTATGGGGAAATGTGCCTCGCGGCGTGACCAAATTCGGAGGGCGGAACGGATTAACCATATTTACATTGAACCCTATGGGAAAACGTGCTTCACGTTGCGACCAATTCGAGTTGCGATCAGAGTCATGGAACAGATTAAATTCGTAACTCGAGGTTCCACTGTAATGATAAATGTCTCTGTGTGTTTCAGGCTCTCTTATTAAAAATTCAAGCCAGTGCCAAAATAGCCTATGTCCGCATAGAATATATTTGATTGGATGCTTCATTCTCATACTACCTCAGAATTGCTTTGCTTTACCACAAAAGATAAGAATGTCAGAATGGGCTAGATGGCAATGGTCTAGCTGCTGCTGCTGCTGCACACACACAAATATTTTTTTCCACTTTTTAAATTCAAAATCATTAAGTCATCATCTTATGATTTTAAAGATTAACTGAATAAAATAATTCTTAAAATATGTATTACTTTCGAGATCTGCATCTAAGAGTACTATATTTTGAACTTTTTTCTTATTTCACCTCTGAGCTTGCTTTATCTCCTTAAATGTGGTCTTCTGTTATTTATCTGAAGTATTTTGATCTGATGTTTTTGTCACAAAGACGTCCAAACTGACTAACAAAATGACATTTTTTAAAAAAAAAGACATTTCAGAAATCAATTAAACCTATCATCAAAAGGACTGGGAAAAGCCAATCTTTACCGTATGCTTAAAAGCAATATGCACTGGAACCAGATGAAATTTGGGCAGTAAGAAATTGAACATTAGATAGGAATACTTTAGTTGAATAATTAGCCAAGTTTGAAGGGAGTGGACATCTGGACAGAAACTGCTTGGCTCCTGTTATTGGGCAGGCAGGTTTATGTGGAAGTGGGCAGACCTTTAACTAGTTTGGTCCCAAGCCATTCTCATGTCCTACCTATAATTTTTTATACACTGTCAAACTATATATCCAAGAATACTGTACTTAGAACCCCATTTCAGTGAGGTTAACATCAGAATATTCTGGAGACTGAATAGCTTGTTAGTTTTGCTATTTATATCAACATCTGTACTGATTAAACAAAGATCAATTTTTAAAGGGTGTTTGGATGAAACTGTTTATCTTTTAAAAGAGAAAGAATACTAAAATTTCCCTCAACAAGAGAGCCTTGCTTTATTACTGTAAACGAATGCTGATCCTACTATCATATAAGAGCATTCTAAAAAGAGTTTAATAATCTAAGGAAAGGCAGAGAATATCAAAATAATTATCAGTCTTCAATTGTGCCTGACCATAACAATGTAACAGAATAAAAGTCATTTTTGTTATGACAGGAAGGTTATTTTTGGAGTATTAAAAAAACTGAAAAAGATAAATTGGATTATGGGTGGTTAGCTAAAGACACATTCTCACCAATATTGGAAGCATACTTATCCATTAGAGAATACATCTTAAACCCTTAGGATCTTAGCAGATTTCATTATCAAAAACATGTTGCAAAGATTTTAAAAATCTTTCCAACATTAACCAATTATTTTGATAGAGAGGAGAAACAACAGCAGACTAAGTTGCTGTTGCTTCATTTCTGCACAGGTGTAAATGAACTAGCAGATCCAATACCACACTAGACCTAAAACAGCCAAGATAAATCATTTTGAAGGTTTATTAATGTTCCTCCTCTTCTTGCAGCCTGTATTCATATATAATCCAAGTTGTGCCATATTGCCCTAGCTTCTGACTATCTTGGCCACAGCAAAAAAACAAAGGAGAAGAGAAATGAAACTCTTTTATCAGTGAACAAGATAACATATCTAGCTGAGCAATCCAACCTTCCAATCTAAAGGAGATGGTATGCAACAGAAGGGAGAAGCTTATTTATAAAGTTTCTTGTATTGGTGCAGCTTAAAACAGTCCTAATTTCTTTCCTTACAATGCCGATTTCAAAAAACTGTAACAACACTAAATAACAGCAAGAATTGTAGGCTTATTTGCAACATGGTCCATGGTCCATCCTGAGAGCATCTGAGCAATGTTCCTCCTTCAGGACCCATTTATTTCTACACTATTAATGTATACCCTAATGCAAAGGGAGCAGTCCTGAAAAAGCCTCTGTAAAAGAACTAGCAGTCCTGTACCAAAGTTTTCCCATGAGCTGAACAAAACAATTTGACTGCACAGTTGGGGACAAATTTAACTGATTTAATATAACAGAGAACACTTTAGTTAAGCCACTGTAACCATATTGGGGTAACAATGATTTTCATCACAATTTATCTTTGTAATTTATATCCAGCCTTTTCTCTAAGGAAAAAAGCAGAGTCACTCAATGGGTTTAAATGCAGACTACAGAACCTTGGTCTTTTTGGTTCCAGCCCAACACTCTAATCGCGATGTCAGCAACTAAAATATCAATTTGTCACAAATAATCATTAGTCCAGCTCATTTAATTAGAAGTATCCTTGAAAACACAATTAAATTCCCATAAATTGGAACTAATCATTTACCAGCCTTCATATTTCAGAAAAAATAAAACTATTCCAGAAAATTTCAAATATGATTCAGGATCAGCTACAGAATTTTAAATATTATATCTCCAGGCCATTTTAAAATGCATCAGAGAAGTCTTACTCCATTGCTCTAAGTACTAGTTTTAAATGGCAAACCCGCACTAAACAAAAGTAGATAGTTTCAACATGTTTATTTCAGCAATAGGAGGGCTCCTGAGTGGTGCTGTACTTACAACATGCCAATTAGAGGAAGGAAGAAAGGAGCAATTAAGCACCATTTCCTTACTGTTGCAGGAAATCAGAGAAGTTTGGTAGCATTCTTTAGACTAAAATTTTTATTAAAACACATAAGCTTTCATGAATTGTAGCTCACTTCATCAGACGCATGGAATGGTTAACTGATGTAAGATTTAAATTGGGATGGGGCAAGGGTGGGTACATATGAGAATGATTGCAAATATCTCAAGAATTAGCTATTGTAATGTGTTAAAAATCACTGTGCTTGTTGAGACCTTCTGAGATAGCCTAAAGGGTGTCTCTTAAATCTTTGGAGCAGATGAAGAGGAAGAATGCAGGCAAATGCAAGGACAGAAGGAACAGGCAAACATGGCACCTTTGTCTTATTCAGCCCACAGAAAAACTTAGCTGTATCAATAACCTCCTGCTGATGGAAAGAGCAACATATTAAGCAAAAGTTTTAAACAGATCCAATCTAGGGCAAGTTAACACATTTATTATTCAACGAATAATTACAGCATCCATGTTCTCCACATAATGTACGGCCTTTTCGTTGTACAAACTGTACAGCCTTTTCACTGTAAAAACCACGGCTAGAGAACACTTATTTACAGAAACTACACATGTATGTCTTTCTTTCTCTATACTGTATGCTCTCACATTAGAGAGTTTTGTGATTTTTATTGGTCTGGGCCTCATGCTAGAGGCCTCAACATTGCTTCCTCTTACAGAGGGGGCTTATATAGCTTTAGATATTATATTAGCTAGTGAGCAGTAGGAGGCACTACCCAACTGGTTTTGTCCTTATTGGGACTCTTCAGATGTAGGCATCCTCCATACTAGATGTTAAAGAGTTAAACACAGAACATCTAGTATGGAGGATACTTATTCCTGAAGAATGCCAGTAAAGACAAACCTGGCCATGTAGTGCCTCCTACTGATCAGTAGTGAAGACAAATGAACTAGTCCTCTAGTGAGGCAGATACATCCAAAATTGCAATCCTGCATAGATGCTGGGGACTTTTTTACCGCCTGTTTCTAAAAACTTATTAAAAACCAATACAATTATGTGGATACTAAATTCAAATTAGGCCAGCAACAGCACAACAAAAAAAGGAGAAGCAGCAAACAGAGCTGTTATTAGCATCTATTTTTATCAGTTTATGATAAAAAAAAAAACAAGACAGTCCTAAACAGTGTGTCAGAAGAACAGTTGAGAAAGAAGACTGTAAAGGATTAGTCAAAACTTGAACATGAAGCTGACTGCATTTCCTCTCACACCCCTCTGCGCCCGCCTACAGTAAAAACAACTGGGGGTTTCGGTTTCCCGGACTTGATTGCACAACGGAGCCCATCGAGGCGCGTGTCCTCGTCTACGTGGACGCGCCCATGGCAGGCGTTCAGGTCTGGGGCGCCCGCCCGGGCGTCGTTTGCCGAGTCAGAGCTCTCCTTCCGAGCCGTACAAGGCAAATGGGAGGGGGAGGAAACTGGGCCAACAGCTTCGCCTCCGAAGCCCACAAAATGGAGACTCCACGGCTCCAAATCATGACACTTCCCTTCCACGCTCCCCGCGAAGCAGGGCCTCACCCGCCTCCTGGCCTCGCTTTCTTTCCCCCACAAGACACCACCTGCTTGCCTTTGGGCCGCCGCCTCCACCTCCGCCGTGTTCACGGGCTCCTCCAGCCGCTCGCCGAACCGACAATGGCGGCCGCCCACTACCGAGGAGGAAGCCTCCGCAGCACCGCCTGCCAATCACCGCGGTGCCAACGGACCCGAGTCCCTTCAGCTCTCGCGAGAACAGCGACCACCCTGCCCGAAGCTTACCTCAGGTTACGGCTCTCGGGTTCTCCCAAGACGTCTTAGGGCCAGCAGCTCACCCGCAGGCTGCCGGGAAAGCGGAAGCAGCGACAGTTTCGTTGCTGCTTCGGGCTGACTTCGCGCTCGTCTTCCGTGGCTTCCGACGAGCATCATACGTCACTAGCGGCATTACGTCTTGTGTGGTGGATGGCAGCCTCCGGGCTCTCAGAGAGGGAGAGGAGTAGGTGCCGGTGGAGGAGGGAAAGCAATCCCTTTGCAAAATCTAGGGATCATATCCACGCACACTCACGCCGGATCGAGACAAGAAACCGTATTGCACCGAAGAAGCTGCAATCCGAGGAGAAATTACAAAAGGTGTTCATGGGGCAGCTAGCTTTGTTCATTTTGTTTATTCTGTGCCACAATCCAAGTGTTGATGTGCAACCCAGCAATCCAGAAAGCATGCTGCTGGTGTAAATTGGCTGCCCTGATGGCCCAGCCGTATTCTTTCTCATTAAGGAGGCTAACTAATGGGTGCTACTGTTTCAGTTTTACGGCGATAAACTTTAATGAAAGTGGATTCCCTTGGCATCGTTTCTCCTCTCGTGAAGTATCACCTGCCACTGGGAAAAACAGTCATCAATTGCTTTTCTTAATTTGCGGTAGGGTGAAGCAAGGTGAGCATAGTTGGGGATTTGGAATGGCAGGTAAAGCTGCCTATCAAATTGTCTGCCTAACAGGTTGCAGGCATGAAGGTACCCTGTGCTTGTGACTAAGTCAGTTGAACTATTTTTGAAATGGGTCAAGTACTCTTTCAAAAGAATGCTAAACCAGTGTCCAGAACAGCCTGGATGACAGGTTGCAGGTATGGAAGAGAAGCAGGGAATAAAGCAGGAGGAAGCTCTCCTGGTAAGCCAAACATGAACCCTGAACTAGCCACACAATCCCTAAAAAATAAATGTTTGAAGAAAGGGGGCATCAGTAGGGTGCAACAAGGTGCTTCAAAGCACTTTTGGCGCCTTCTTAATTCAAATGCATATTTTCCTGGAATTACACTTACCATGCAATGCTGACAGATGTGAAGCACATGCCACACCTGCTCCAAAGCACCTTTCCAGCTTTAAATCTGAAGTGCTGCATACCCCTTGATAAGGCTATTAAGCCTGGCAGGCAGATACATATATGTGTGTGTGTATGTATGTTACTACATACACACAATGCTACAGATACCTGGAGATTTTATTTATATATACACACACACACAATATCTCCGGGTATCTGTAGCATTGCATTAAGCTGGAGATATAAACAGGATTACTTATGCCTTTGCCCTGATCCAGCAAGAATCTTCTGGGGTTCTCATTTTCTGTTCAAGAACAGGAAACACTTCCCAACTATGGGTGCTCTAACATCTGTTTTTGAAATTCCTCAAACCTTAATAATTGTTCCTCAATAAGATCAATCATGGGGAATGAGGTTATCTATACATGGAGTTTGGCCATAGCTAACTTCTATAAATAAAAAATAAGTCACATTTTCCTTTCTCCTGAATTGAACTGTTGAAATGAAGACAGCTTAAAGAAAAGCAATAATGGATGCTACTCTTGAAAGTTTCTGAGCTTATTATAGTACTGAAAGTGTATTTGTGGCCTACACATGTGCACAGGAGTATCTGTTACTTAATTCTAAATCTATGTTCACTCCCTCAGGCTTCTATTTTGCACCTGCCTTTAGCTGGTGTATCTTCATACCTTTTAACCTCAGCAAACAATCTAGTATGGAAGGTTGACAGTCAAAGGTCCTGGAACTTCACTTCCCCTTCTGATAAGTGGAAAGGCCTCCCATTCTAACAACTCACAGACAGGTCCAATTTCCAATTTGCTTCCAGGTCCAATTCAAAGTGTTGGTTATCACCTTTAAAGCCCTACATGGCTTGGGGCCAGGTTATTTGAAGGACCACCTTTTCCCAGTTACATCTACCAAACCCACCAGATCGAGGAGGCAGGGTATGTTATGGGCTTCCCCATTAAGGAGGTTCATCTGGTGATACCAAGAAAAAAAGCCTCTGTGATGGATCCCTCCCTATGGAGCATCATACCCCCAGAGTTAAGACTGGCCCCCACCTTGATACTCTTCTGAAAGGCCCTGAAGACATGGTTTTGCCAGCGGGCCTGGGGATTCCAGGCTGATGCAGAGCCCATCAAATGGTTAGTCTGAATGTGTTGTTGCAGGGGGATGGGGGATTGGGAGTGTAGTCGGTTCTATATTGGGGTCTGATTTCTGTAAGCTGCTCGGAGTCACTGTGAGTTGGGCACCCATATAAATTTATAACAACAACAACAACTCCAGAAACTCATCAAAGATAAGACTTCCCTCTCTTCTTGTCCTCTAGTGTGATGTAGAGAGTAAAGAGGATGACCTTGACAGAGGTATTCAAGATCCTTTACTAAAGCAACTAGACGGAAACATGGCTTAAGCCGAAGTCATGCAGCAGGTATGCGAAAATGTCTCAGACGTGCACAATTCACAGGAATATAAGAGGGAGAGGAGGTAAAGCAGAGTCAGACTTGCAAGATTCTCTTATTATAGCCAATCTTGATACAAGTAGTTTTAGTCTTAATGTGGAGTTGATTTATTGGTCTGATCTACATTCTGGGACTGACATCTGATCACCAAGATGAAATCAGATGTTTTTACTACTGCTTTTAAATTAATCACAATATGCACTGTTGGTTGAAGCCCAAGGAAACTGTTGTTTCTTTAAACAAAATTGTGTGATAATTTATGGTTGTAACTTGTTCACTAATTATAATTATATTGATTTGGATCCAAACAGCTATTCTGAAAGAAGTTGGTTAAGTTCTGTGATCCTTTGACTGCCAAGTTCCCTGATCCCACTCCTATGCAAATGATCCCTTGAGGGCTGAGGTGAAATGGGCTATGACGTGGACTAAGATAAAAGAAGGAAGTCACAGGACCATGTATGGAATCACATTCAGCTTTATTCATGGAAATACTTCTGTCTCAATCAATCAATCAGTTTATTACAGTCATAGACCAGTACAACTAAAAATGCATATAACGTATCTAATTAAAAATCTTAGATATAATAATATCAAGTAAAATCTATATCATAATTCTAATTTGGCCGCCTAAATGTCATTTATACATGAAGTCAAGCGGCCTATACTGTAGTGTAATTATTACTCCTTAAATTATGATATCCTACAATTATTGATCATTAACTATAATAAAGGTGATGATAAAATGATAATAGCTAAAATTGAAGTGTGTTGGTGATACTTCTGTCTGTTTTTTCATGGTCACCTACTTAGTCCACCCCTACCAAAATCGATTCCACTCAGCAAGGCCCCCAGACTCTCGAAATTGCATTTTCAGGTCTCTTTGGGAACTCTTTTGGAGAAAAAGTGGTGAGATCATTTATTTATTATATTTTTAGTTCACCCAATAATAAAATCTCCCTAAGTAGCTTTTAAATTTAAAGAATTTAAAGACAATAAAAAGTCAGTAAAATAAATAAAAAGTTTAAATAAATAAAAAGTGAAATTAGGAGAAAAAACAGAGTATATAAAAACTGCCATCTCACCACAGTGCAGATAATTAAAAATTATCTAAACTAAACTGTTGAAATTAAACATGTCTGGGAAAAGAGAAAGAGAAACATCTCTGCCTGTGTCTTAAATATATGAAAGTGCATGCATTGGTATTCCATAAAATAGCACAGCCATTAAGAAATTCCTCAAGGAACCATCTGGAAAAGGCCCCTTAGAAATTACTTCAGTTTTCAGCTTTCACCTATACCCTCCTGAAACAAGATACATGGAACCAACCCAATTGTATAAGACATCCGAATCAGAGTGTATAAAATTGGTTATTTTCTCATTCCAGAATTCTCACTTCTGAAAACCTATTCTGTATACCGTATTTTTACGACAATAAGACGCCCCCATATACAAGATGACCCCCATTTTTCCAACCCCAAATTAAGAAATCAATATTTTAAAGATAGTGCAGAACACATTTTTATTTAGTAATTAGTTAACATTGACCTGATACACTCGGTGGGAGGAGGTCCAAACCGTCTCTCTGCAGCTCTATTCCATGCTCTTTTGCATAACTGATTCCATTCAAGCACGAGTGAAACTAGCTTCTCTCTGCAAAAGCCTTCCTCTAATTGGTTTGTTCAGCATCAGCTGACGCCAGTTACATAAGGCTCATGATTGGAGGAAGTCTGTTTGGGAGACAAGCTATTTCACTCGTGATTGGAGGCTCGTGATTGGAGGAAGCCCCAGAGACAAAGTATAGGCAGTTTTGCCACCATGCGGTTCTCTCCTCGCTGACTTCCTTAAATAAGACACCCTTCAATTTTTAGGGTAAGGATTTTAGAAAAAAGTATCGTCTTATAGTCGGAAAAATACGGTATAACAGTAATCAGCCATATTTTCTCTAGTCCACCTTCTACCAAACTAGTTTTTCTAGAATTGAGTTCCATGGCAACTGATTCTACAGAAAGTCTGAGTCAATACAAATTCATTTCAAGCCTCTTAATCAAGGTAACAAGGTGCTCTATTAAGTATATTATATTGCAACACTGTTTGTTTGAAGCTGAGCTCACATCTTTGAGATACTGGTTTGGTAACATTTTCCAGTGATTCAAAGTCTATCCCAAGAGATCCCTGATCACGTGCTGCTTTTCAGCATGCCAATACTGTACTTTAATATTAAATACCAGGATTATAAAGAATGGCATCTTATCCTGAGGTAATTTTATAATTGGCAACATTGGCTGGGATTTAAAATTGAAGTAGGTAAGCAATCTTGAAGTACATTGTGAATAATAGTATGATTATCCTGAAATGACAATCAAAGTGGTAAGTTGTTAGGTGCCAGTTCAAAGTAATTTCCTTGTTATCCCCTTTCTTGGAGATTTTTGTCATTTATTTCTAGGATGCACAACTTTCTCAGGCTGGGGCCATATTTGTCCTTTGAAAGGCATGCTGGGGGAGCCATACTCCACAAGTTGTAGATGGGGCCAGGACAAAAATTTGATTTTGTTTACAGTCAAGTTTAATTAAAATGATAGTTAATATTATAATTTTCTGGTCATTAGCTTAATAAAAAACAGAATTTAGCTTCTTTTTGAGGTCTTTGGAAGCCACATCCAAGATTTGCAGGAACCAAATATATGTCCTGGAAGCCTTTGATACAACTATAATGACCTATGGGCCTCAATGACTGATCTATTACTGATTACTGATCTCCTGGGCTCTTAACATGACTAATTTAATTTTGTGCACATCAATTTAGCAGATATTTCTTTAAATCAGGAAATAGTTGAACTGCTAAATGTCATTGGTTAAAGCTAGAATTAATCATATTTAGAGTAGTTCAGTTGAAATCAATGGGACTAATTGATCCTTGATTTTAATGGGTCTTCTAGTCAAAATATGGTTAATAATGGAATCTGTGGCCCCTAGGACATTTGTAAAATAGATTGCTCATCTTCCTGCCTGGGATTAAAAGTCGGGGACAGAACTACTGCCAAACTATCTCCTCAATCATCTTCCAATGCTCCCCCCATCCCCCAGCACTCCCAATATTAGAAAGACTCAAAGACCTGGTAAGAGTTTAACAGAGAATGGAAGAACTGAAGTTTCAAAGAATCCTCAGCACTCCCCGGTGAGCTTTCTACCCTCACCGCCATGTTTACTACAGCTTAGACCAGCTCTTCCTGTGTAGCTGGTGAATAGCCTACATGACTCTGGAATCATCGGAATGCTCCTTACTTCACTTTAAGATTGTTCTGCCAGTTCAAATTCTGTCTTCTTAAATTGGGTTGTTGATCAATGTACAGGAGCAGGAGTAGTAAACATGATGATATAACGAAGGCTATTAAGAGAGTTGTCACAACAGATAGAAAGCTGAAACTTAGAGGAGTATTAAAAAATACAGTAGATCAAGTTTTTTATTCTTAGGCAAGGTGTTCATCTGTATTTTGGCAGAGGTTTTTTGGACGTAACTGATTATTTAAATCTACTCTATTCCAGCTTAATACCGATACTGCTTCGCTCACCTTAGAGCAAACCTGTGAGTTGCCTACAGCTTCAGCAACCCTGATATTGTGCTGCTGAAAATTCAGTGGCAAAATGGCAGATTTTCATAGTCCTTTTTTAAAAAAAGTAAGACTGAAATTAGAAGGGAGAGAGTTTCGCTTTCCTCATTAACTCATCTCCCAGAACCCCCCCCCCCCGCCACACCAAAAGCCTGCAGTTGAAATTCAGCTATTTTGATGCTAAAAGGTTACATGATTTGGAATTATTGTCACATGGGAGGGGGTTAAAAGTGAAAATGAAAGCCTTTTGGCTTCCCACTTCTACCATTGGCCCTCTTCCAAAAAAACAAAAATTGCTTCTGCCCCTTCCAGTGATACTGTAATAACCTTCTATGGCCCTTGAGCAAGTTGAGAGACAAGATTATAGCCCTGTCCCCCCAAATGTTGTCCCTTCTTGCAGTGGCTGCCAATTTGATTCAGATCTTAATTCAAAGGGCTGGTTCTCCAACCTTTAAAACCCTGGAACCAAAATGTCCCATAAATTGATTTCATCCATACAAACACGGCCAAGCCTTGGCCTTCCTATATGACTTAGTAAGTGCCTTGAGTCTTATGTTTGACACCTCTACTCTAAAGATAATTCGTACTGAATGGAAGAAAAAATGAAATACTCATATACAGAGATCAGTACACATCATTCTTCCCCAACCTTTTTGTTCTCCAGTAAAAGATATAATATGAATTTTCCTTATGAATGATTAAAATGTTCAGTCACAGCAAATCAAATTTTAACTCATTGTAAACAGACAAATTAAAGTTGGGTATATATTTTGGTTCTACATAAATGGTTTGAGTGCTATATATTACAGAAATCTCTTAGCAACAATTATCTTCTATTAAAAACATTAATGGGCAAGGCAACCCTATATTCCAATTACACTATTGCTGTCAATATGGTAGACAATTCCTGGGTCTTCAATCCTAGGAATTAAGGAATACCACTTGTAAAATTCTAAAATAGCAGTTGTGTTCCCAAACATACAAACTGGAGGCTGTGCCAGCAATGACACCTAATTGTAGCCTATACATAGAGGTAGCCAATGAAATCTGGTCAAGAATATGCTCACAGCACAACTTCCTGGGTTATGCACTGCAGCAGGGAGTAATTTTACAAGTTTCCCTTCTGGTCAAAGAAGGTTCTATGATTAGTCAAATCTGCCATGACATTGAGTTCCCTGGAAGCCACTTTTGTAACAGCAACCATGATGTGCTCTCAAAACACCAAATGCACTTATTTATTTAATTGCCCCCTGCCCCTTTGGTGAGCACTCAAGGTAGCTAACTTGAGAATATAAAAAATTAACAGAAAGTAACATGTGCATTAAGATAAACCCTTAAATCATTTAACAGTTAAAAGCCTGACAAAAGAGATGTGTTGTAACATGGAGAGAGTATGCCAAGCACCATTCCCAAGGGAATGGATTTAATAACCTGAGAGCAACACAGGAGAAGGCCCTCCTCCATGTCCAAGAAAGATGGGGCCCTGAAGGGGAGCATCTTCAAAAAGGCCTCTTCATGTTTTAACAGCTGGACAAGCTCATAACAGGAGAGACTGTCAGGCCCTAAGCTATTTAATGCAAAAAAGTTTGGGGGCACCATCCTGCTTACTGCTGCTGTTGTCTTCTAAATGGAAATATCCACAGGGATAATGATGAGCCATTGCCAATTGCTTAAACACATCTTGCCTGAAACTGATTTCCCAGCATGCTAATGACAGTAGGAAAAGGTGACATGAGTGGAGAAGCTGATATTTTTCAGGATAAAATGGGGAAATTAGGGTATGTGTTCATGCTAGAACTTGGAATGGTTTGCTAGATTGGTTCCACAAAATTGGTGGGGCCCTACAGGATCCATAGGTAGACAATACTACACGTGCTAATCTTTATGCATCGCTCACTTTTTGAAAGAAGCTCGAGAAAAAATGGATGTAACTGAACTGAAAGCAAAAGAAAGGCTTCCTGGAAGAAGAAAATATGAAAAAAAGCAAGTCAGTGATGATGATTATGCACCTGAAGCTGATCAAAGGGTTTTTCCAAATCACAACTTAATTCTTATGATGGAATTATAGGAATTAAACTAATTTGAAGAAAAGAGTGTATACACACACACAAACATGTTACACAATTTTTGGGGGTGGGGTTGATTTAGATGCCACAGAAAGCAATTGTCTGAAGGAGTAAAACTTAAGATAAAAGAATATCCTGATGATATGAATGCATGAAGCATTTCCAAGGTTATTTATTTATTTGTCAAATTTGTATGGCTGCCCATATCACACGAAGTAACTGGGTGGCATACAATAAAACTTACTATTAAAACATGCTACAAAACCAATTAAAAACAATTAAAACAATAAACATATAAAAACAAGACAACTGGGAGAATATTACACATAATTAAGCCAACACATGGGCTCCCTATTACCAGGGGATCCCCAGGCTTGCTGAAAAACCCACGTTTTTTATATCAAGCAAAATTATCCAAATACAAGGATATTTGGGCCATCTGTATCTTATCATCAGAAATAAAATTTAGTTGGCTTTCCCAAATAAAATGCAATTTTGCAGCACTCATTGAGTCTAATTGTAACAAATTGCTCAGAAGAAAGATCATTTTCACAGATGAAATAGTGCAAGAATTAACTGTAAACGCCAGGGCTGCAAAAATGGCTTTCCACAGTGTTACATGCATAACAAATAATGACCTTAACCTCTCATTTGATGATACTATTAAGGATTTTACTTGCTAGAAATCAAGGAAGTAAGTCTTTTAAATTTTATGTGAAATACAAAGCCGGCCTAGTGCAGGCTGTATTCCTTTTTCAGATTGACACCACTGAACTATGTAACCACGCTTGTGTTTTTTAATATTAGCATCTGTGAAAATTTTTAATTTAGAAATTGTATGGTATTCTCAGTTAAAGGTATTTATAACACAATAAGATCTGTGCAAAATAACCAGTTTGGTTAGATTATTAGTTTTTAATTGGGGAAATGCCGTTCCATGCCCAGGCAGGGCAGGCCAAAGGTGCTGTACTCCTAGCCCCACTTTGGAGGTGCCATCACAGTAAGGCCAGGGCAGAGAGCTGCACTTTTCACTTTAAACCTGTAGCAGGGAGGAGCTGCAGCAGTGACAGAAGGTGCAGGTCCTGGTCCTGGTCCTGGTCCTGGTCCTGGTCCTGGTCTCACTCCCTCACTCTCCCAGAGCACTCTGGCAGACGAGGTCTTCTAGAAAAGAGGCATTGTGGTGGTGTGGCTGCCCTGCAGCCTCCCTTGCCCAGAGAATGCATTTGAGACTCCTAGCATGCTTTCTTGTTAGCTTAAGGAGGAATCAGCAAGGTGCTGGCTGGCTTCCAGCTACTGCCATTTTCCTGTTTGTAACTAAGGACTGCATTTTAAGGGCCACACATGACTTCAGGCCACCAGTTTGGGAGCCCTGGCTCAGGGCCTCATCACGTCTTAATTCAGCCCAACCACGTTGCAGACTAACTACTATTTCTCAGCCAATACACATTCTGCTTTCTTGCTGGCAAATACCCATTTCTTCTTTCTTCCTCAACTTTCTTATAAAAAAAGGAACTGAGTTTCTATCGCTTGGCAGCAGGACCAGTTTTTTTTTTCTCTACATTCCTGCACAAATATGTGACTTCTTGCTGGGTCATATTAAATATAAAGATAGGCCTTTTATTCAAGAATATTCTATCAAGAATATTCTATCAAGAGAACTTGGTGTCGCCTTGTGCTGGTTCGTGCTACAACCCTTTGTGGGGGTTGGGGGATAGCAAAGATTAACTTTTTTAGGCAATGAGCTGGAGGGTAACTGACATAGGTTGAAGAACCTTGCTGATTTAAAGAAACATAGCAATTATATGGGAGAGAAGATATATAAATATCAGGGCAGAATTTTCAAGACATGAGATGGAAATAAGTATAACCTCTGTACTTTCATTAAAGATCAGTTGTATTTGACATTTACATATGAATGGCATATTCTTCAAGATCTTTTAAAATGTTAGGAATTGCCATTGGATTTCTGAAACTTACTTGCCAGCTGAAAAATTAAATTATCGTCCTTTCTTGCCTCTTTATTTGGAGAACTTACTACTTTCAGATACCAGTAATCTCTAGAGTAAATCATCCAAAGTGCTATTCTCACTGCCTTCTCCAGAATCTGCTTAAGATATATTACACATGATCTCAGTTTACTTTTTAAAAAAAAACTATAATTCATAGCAGATTATGGGGACAAAAGCTATAGATATGCAGCGGATACACACATGCGTGCGCGTGTACCCACTTAAAAAAAGTGTTCTCATTGCTACAAATGAAGCATAAAGTGTTGCCATTTAAACTATTGACTATCTTTACTGGGGGGGAGGTAGCAGAGAAAAAAAGAATACAACAGGCTTCTAGCATTTGTACTCCCCCCATTAAGTGATCTGAAAGAGAAAAAAAGAATTTCAATAGAATAAAGCTGGAGATGCTGTAACACTTTATTCCTACAACAACCAAATGTGGGAGAAAAAGCTTACAATGGGAGCAGTGCTCAGGGTCTGAATAGCAGCCTCTAGGGGCCTATTTAGCAACTTTTGTGTGATTGCTTTGCTGAGAAAATGTGGAATTTAAGCTGTTGTTAAATGCAGATAAAGGTCAGAGAGCAGGATCTCCAGAAACCATTGGTTGCAATATATTATTTTTCACTTTCTTTATGCACAGAAGGAATCCACACTGCCAAAGCTAGGCAGGACTCATACAAAATAAGGTATTCCTGGCAACCGTGAGGTATTTACTGCTGTTAACAAAGACTGGCATATCAATGCATTTGAATCTCAAACACAGTCAACTGCTGAAAAAGAAGAACAGAAGGTATTCACTTTTTATCCACTGGCAGTTGGTTGGGAATAATATAATCAATTTTTATTTAGAAATGTCCTGAATCTTTGCTGTTGCAAAGCTTTTTTAAAATAAGCAAACAAAATATTGTTAACTTACTGCAAAAGTTGCCACTATTGGTGTAAATGCTATGATGCAGCCGTAAGGTAATCAAATGTTTGTAGAATCAATTTGTAGATATTTATATATATATCCCAGTCCCTGTACAAATATGTCAACTTATATATTTTCTGTGAAATTTATTCAGACTTAGGAAAAGCTTAGGAGGTGCCATGAGCCGGCTTCTTTTGATTCTTTTTCACCAGATATAGTGAGTTAGATCCCAGCCATACACTAGTCTTCTGTAGAAAACCTGCTCTCAGTGTGTCTGTCTCTGTTTGCTAAGACAGTTGTGCGGCCCTCGAAAGAGTTACTGAAATTAGCAAACCACACCTAATGGATTAGTGCATTAGGTTGCTATGGTCAGAATACAACCCATACGTTGCGTATCTCTGCTTAATTTTGAATGTATGTAAATTGACAACTGCTCCTTCCCACAGTTAACTACCCATCAAATCTAGAAATTATATGGAAGTTGGTGATAAAGCTGTAATCCAAAACTATATCCTCTTTTCCTTAAGCGATTTGATTCCAACTCCATTGGATGAATGCTGGCATAGCCTATTGCAATATGAATATCAGTATTACACTCCTGACCTTTGATGTGCACCACAGATTGTGGATTATATCATTTGAATGTAATGTTCAAAGTCACATTACAGTGCAGCAAAAGCTACAGGTATCATTCAGATCAATGATGTTTAAGTAGGTATGTGTTCTTCTGTGGCCAATGCATGGCTGTCTTTCGTCAATATTACTACTTTTGTGAGCTTACACAAACATTTACCCAAGATTAGAGTCCTCCTCCTCCCTTTAGAAGCATTCTCTAAATTTGCTGCACAGATACAAAACCATCACTGGGGTTACCCAGCATAAGATGCTGGTTAGAAGCAGAGATATGGTTCAGAATGCTGGTTCAGATCCCAGCCACTGAACTCTGGGAGCTAGTTTTCAGGGCTTTTCTTCTGTAATGTGGGGGTGGTGGAGATTGGTCCCACTGAATTTAAGGAGGGGGGAGGAGATTGAATGATCTTATCTGCAAATCCCGCCATAGTCATTCCACATTGCACAGGGCCAAACAATGGAAATACATTTGTCACCACCATCAGTGCTGTAGGCATGGCCAGTTATGAAGACCAACAATACCCAGAAAGCCACAGATTGCCCATCCCTGTTTTTTTCCCCCCCAAAAGTACATTTGTATTGTTTTAACAGACTTTTCAAATATTTAATCATGTGTCTCATAAATATATCGAAGACACTTAAAACAGACTTGAGATTATTGAATGCTAATGCGCTAAATGTATTTTTTTTTTATAGCCATTTTATTTCCACATTAAGTATGAGGGTATTTGGGGAAGCTCAACATTTTTTAAATGCATGAATTAAAACAAAACTGACAGTTGAATTATTACTTTCCATAATTAACTGATGTATCTTTCTGTGTGGAAAATATTACATTCTAAATAGCTTGTGTGTTGTCCTTTTATCAATAGTGAACTGGGAAACAGTCTTTTCAAAGTTCATGCATAAAACTTTCAAAGCTTCTTAAATCTCATTAGCATAAATTATAACCTGTGTACAATACTAAAAAATGTAGCTAATAAGTCTATGCTTTCTCACAGTTTTTTCCTGCTGGCATTTACTCATAGAAAGGCACATCGCGTAGGAGTAAAACATGCAATTGTGATGCTAATTTGAATCAATTATTTAAAGCTAAAGATACATGGAAAAAAACTCACGTTCTATGAACAGATGCACAAAAACACACACAAATATGCTCCTAGTGCTCCATCACAAATGTGTTTGCAATTTTCTAAGTCATCTTAGAATATTGTAATGCTTTCTTAGAGCTTGGCGCAACAGAAATGTAAGTGAAGATTACTACAGTATATCTTTACCCAGCAGTGTTTTGCAGTCATACGCCTTTTCTACTTAGAATTCTGATCTGCTACCTTGGGTCCAGTTGCAGTACAATTACAACAAATGACACTTTGTAAAAGTTAATAAAGGACTCTTCAGAAAAATTCAATTCTACAGAAACAGGGCTGGAGGAGTTATGTATCAGTTATGTCTGTGGAACTGAAGTTATCAAATAAGGCACATTCCCTTACCAAAAGGAGATCAGGCAGTTCATTCCCACCAAATATCAAATATTTGCATAAGTTAGCATGCTTAGAATTTCATGGTAGCATTCCCAAACTTAATCTACAGACACAGTAGAACAACCCCCTTGTACATTTCAATTCTGACCCGAGATTAAAGTGTTTTGTGTAATTTTCATATAAAATACATATGTTTTTATGCTGCAACTGTTATATCGTTTAAGCTTTTATACTGCAGTTACAGCATTTCAAGGCAAATTTGCGTTTACTAAAGCAGCTGACTAACAATTTCAAACCAGGAGGGAATAGGAATAAATAATTTCTCTGCAATGTTATTTTATGAATACTACATAGAAAAGGCTAGACATTTGTATGAGGTTCTTTCATCTCCCTGTTTACATACATTTTTGTATTATAGTGGGACTATTAGAGCAGGCTGAAAGCTTTGAGTCATGTCAGAAGCCAAAGTGCAAAAAAGCGGATTAATGGAACAAAGACAGCAGTTGGTCCAAGACAAAACCTACATTTGACCCAAATCAATTTTCATTCAATTAATAATCATTATTAATAAACTATTAAATCTGACTCAATGACTCTGGGCAGCTCACAACAATCAAAGAAATTACAATAAAATCAATACAACATAGAAAATAAAGATAAAAGACGGCAAGCTCAATGAAGCAAGGGGTTTCTCTCTCCCTCACCAAAGGCCTGGGTGAAGATTACATATTACATATTAATTACATCCTATTAATATGATTGTTCCATATGTATTCCATCATTTCCCCCTCACTTGAAAATTATGATTTGGGAGCCATTTTTGGACAGATACATAAAGTTGGTGGGGATTGCATGTGCTCTGGAGACTCAGATTGCAAATTCCCTGGGTGGGAATAGAATTGGAACAAATGGTGATGCTTCCTGACAAGGTGTTCACGCTGGCAATCTCCTTACTTCGTTCACAGAAGTTAACTACTTATTTCCTGGAATTTATCTTGAAGGCAAAACAACTCCCCACCCTCACACCCAGAAATGATGAAATTGCTAAATCTTCCTCGTCCCTTCCTTGCCCAAGATAACCCCACAAACACCTTCAAACATTGACAGATCACGGAAATCGGCAATCCAGTGCTGCAATTCAGGGCTAAATTTGTCCTTCCAATACAATGTTGTATCATATTTCTTTTGACCAGCTTCCATGCATGAAAGAGTCAAACGTTTTTGATGTCTTAAATTCCACCTGCTGGAGATATAGCTAAGCTGAACATATGTGTCTTTAACTACAACCCAGCAGCATGCCTGTCTAAGTTAAAGAGTTAGAAGACATGATAGATGAACAGATGTGAGTTACAAATTGGGGATGATAATGTCTGGAACCCCATAAGATGCCCAATTTATAATGAAGTCCTCATCTGAAAACACACAGAAGGGGCCATTAGGGCTCCAGAAAGGGAGATGATAAAACTACCCACAAATATGGATAGAAGCTAATGAGATGTAAACATCCAGAACTAGACATCCTTCCCAAGCATGGACAATCCAAAGGAACTTAACTTTTAGCTCACCGCAAAACAGCAACAATTGGCTTTTGGAGCCCTGTATCCAGAAGCACCCCCAAGTTCAAATCAGAGTCATATGCTCACTACTTCACTGCATGATAGAATAATAATGGAAAGGGTAGGAATTCTTGGCTTTAGCACCAATAAACATGTTTGCTGGAAAAGATCTAATGTATGTTCTCATACATTTTTAGCCATATAAATAAGGACTGACCAATATTATTTTATTTATTTTAATGTTAACGGTCATTGGGCACCCAACAGCAGCAGCTCTTACAGCAACATACCCATAAAAACGGAGCAATCAAAAGCAACAGAAACTAAAAATAACAGAAATGACATAATTTGGAACAGCTCACATCGTAGCAGATGTGCAGAAAATCAAAAGGCTTCAAACAATAATAATAAGTGACTGTGCGACCAACCATTATCATAATAATAGTTGCTGCAAGAAGATTGCACAGACTAACCACAAACAACAGCATGACAAAGTAGCAACAATGGTGCATTGGAATATCTGTGAGAAATGCCATTTGCCTGCAAGCCAGAACTGGTGGGACCACAAAACAGACAAAGTCATAGAAAATGAAGAAGCTGAAATGCTCTGGGACTTTAGAATTCAAACAGACAAGCACCTGCCACATATCAACAATTGTTAAGTCTGGGGTGTTAAGAAAGCAAAAAAAATCTGGATAGCGGACACTGCAATACCTGGAGACAGCAGAAGAGAAGAGAAAAAACTGGAGAAAAATCACAAAATACAGAGACCTGCAAATAGAAATAGAACGACTGTGACAAAAAAGAGCAAAGATAGTACCAATAGTTATTGGTGCCTTGGGTGCAATCCCAAAACATGTGGAGCACCACTTGAACGCCATCGGCATTGACAAAATCACCATCAGTCAATTGCAAAAGGCAGCTTTACTTGGAACAGCTTAAATCCTACGATGATACCTTTGACACCATCAAACGACATCTGCTTATCCCAGGTCCTTGGGAAGGACTCAATAGGTGGATAAAAATGCCTAATCCAGTCTAAACAACTGACTGACTATGCAACCAATAATAATTTATTAAACTTGCATGCTGCCCAAGTCTCAACAATTCTGGGCAGGTCATGACAAAGAAATTACAATAAAATCAATAAAAAATAAAGATAAAAGATGGCAAGTGCAATGAACTCAGGGGTCTCGCTCTCTCTTGCCAAAGGTCTGGATGAAGAGCCAAGTCTTCACAGCTCTTCTAAACAACAGCAGAGTGGAGGCCATCTAGATCTTGGGGGGAACCTCATTCCAGAAGGCAGGCGCTGCTACAGAGAAGGGATGCTTCCAGGGTCCTGTGAGATGACATTGGGTTATGGTCCTGCTAGACTTGCATTCGGAGGAGGAGGAGGAGGAGGAGGAAGAGCCAGGGGCTTCTAGGGATAATAGTACTGGAGGGGGTTATTCCAGCAATGTTGAAGCCAGTAACTCCATTCTGGCTGAGGCAGATAGAGCAAGCCCCCAGGACTCTCTGCCTGAACTCACTGATAGCCTCTCAGACTCTGAGGTTCACCCACCCAGCCCCAAGCAGAGGCAGGCTTTGAAGATCTAACAACAGCTGAGCTCCGCAGGTCAGAGAGGCTGGCCGAGAAGCAGGCCAGAAGGAGAGCAGGCTCTAACGAGTGAGGGGCCTCAGCTGGGCATCTCGGTGGCGGCTCAGCTTGGCTTCTTGATTGGCCCCCCTCCCTGAGAGAAAAGCTGAGGACAACTTTTCCAGCCTCAGCTCTGCCACATTTGCCTTGCTGGCCCATGCTTTGAACTCTGGAGTCCACCTCACCGCGTCTCGTGCCTTTTCCCTTGGATTTGTCATTTGTTTATCAGATTCCTGGTCTCAACCTGTTACAGTTGCCTTCTTTAGATATAGGTGAAAGGGGCTCTTTGCTTCGAAATGTTCTGCATGAGTTTGCATATTTCTGGACTGTGGCAGGCATCCAGCTTGCTATCTTGCTGGCTGGCAGCCAGCAGTGCCAGCACAGAAAACATTGTTTAATTGGAAGAACCCAGAGTGCGTCAACCCTGCAGGATCAAATCAGCCAGGCAGATGTTACAGGAGACAGGCAGTCCCTCAAGTACTGTATCCATGCCCTATACTATGTAGGGCTTATTAGGTAACTACCAGCACCCTGAATTGCACCCAGAAGCAAACTGGCACCCAGTGTAGCTTGCGAAGCAGAGGCATTACATGGGCATACAGAGGCTTGCCCATTACTGCTCACTCCGCTGCATTCTGGACCAGCTGAAGCTTCCAGGTGGTCTTCAAGCATAGCCCCATGTAGAGAGCATTGACTAGTCAAGCTGAGAGGTGACTAGGGCATGAGTGACATCTGAATGGACCTCTCATAAAGGGCACAACTGGTGCATCAGATGGAGTTGTGCAAAGTCCTCCTGGCCACAGGTATCACCTGCTCTTCAAGCAGGAGCTGCGAGTCTAGGAAGACCCCCAGATTGCATACAAACCTTGAATGGGGAAATGCTACCCCATCCAAGGTCAAAGATGGAATATCCCCAGATCTGGGTGACCCAAACACCCGCCACAAAAGATAAAGAGTTGACACCAGTCATACATCTCTAGGAGAACATTCTAAACCTGGAGGCTATTTCATTTCATTTCATTTCATTTCATTTCATTTCATTTCACTATTTCACAGATATTTAAAAGTACAACCAAGAAAAAGAGAAATAAGCAAATAAAGGGATAAAAAGTAGAAAAGAGATTTACAGGCTGTATAAAAATGAATGAGAATTTTCAAAGTTACATTAAATTAGTACTGCATATAAAGGTGATTTTATGTCAATTTAGCACTTTAAACGCATTTTCAAAATTGAATCAATACTCGGTAATTAGCAAAGGCAGCCCATATAAAAACAAACATCAGTCCAAATAAGCAATTACTAGGTGTTTCTGTCTAATCTGAGGAATAACCAATCAGGCAAAACTGAATATTTTAAGCCCTTATATTAAGAGAAATTGAAATTTCAGATGTACAAATCCATGTGCAGAATTATAGTCCATAAACTGTTTCCAGGTTAAATTAAACTGAGTATCAGACTTATTTTTTATATTGATGCATATTCTCATAGCTGAGTCTGCTTTTCTTCTAAAGAAAGAATTGTGTGTAATTTCCAGTAAGAAGCAGAGTATCTTAGTAGCTGTTGTCATGTATAGAACCAACTCCATATACTTTGTAGAAATATAAAGCTTTGTAATACATTACAGAAAAGTAGCTGGGGAGAAGAAAAACTTAATATTTAAAATTTGTTTTATTCTATGTGAATTATCTTCCAGAATTGTTGAGCTTTATGACATTGCCATCAAATATGAAAAAATGATCCAACCTGATTTCCAGCAGATTTTTTAAAATATGAATCAACTATTCTAGCAATCAGCATTAGGGGTAGCAATGAAAAAAACAAATTTTACTAATTTTTTCTGAAGGCAACATTCACAGTAGATTTGATATTTATCTTCCATTTTGTATTTCCACTGTTGAATATAACTTGTTCTGTTTAAATTCTGCATCAGTTTAATCATTGCAACCTTTGACTTGTTCAGTTTCTGGATCATACCTCAGTAACAACTTATAAATAAACCCCAACAGATATTCTGAATTTTAGAAGCTTTAGAAGCTTTTCAGATTCAGTCAGATCTCCGGTGTTCTGCCTTGTTTTTTGTATTTCCTTTTGAACTACAGTGGTACCTCGGGTTACGAATGCCCCTCCTTACGAATTTTTCGAGATACGACCAGCTCCGGCCCCCAAAATTTACCTTGCCGTGCGACCTCCGCCCCGCGCTACGAACGGGGTCTGCGGCCATTTGCCCTGCTGCTACGTGGTCGTGGCTTCCTGTGGGCGAGATCGCGGTAGCAAGGAGACGTTTGGTGAGGCTTGTGGTGTGTTTTGTGGCATTTGGAAAGTTTTTGGTGTGCTTGTCAGCATGGCTCCAAAGAAAATGCAGAGCCGTATGTATTTACATTGAACCTTACGGGGAAATTTGCCTCGCGGCGCGACCAAATTCGGAGGGCGGATTAGCCGTATTTACATTGAACCTTATGGGGAAATTTGCCTCGCGGCGCGACCAAATTCAGAGGGCGGATTAGCTGTATTTACATTGAACCTTGTGGGGAAATTTGCCTCGCGGCGCGACCAAATTCGGAGGGCAGATTAACCGTATTTACATTGAACCTTATGGGAAAATTTGCCTCGTGGTGCGACCAAATCGAGTTACGATCAGAGTCACGGAACGGATTAAGTTTGTAACGCGTGGTACCACTGTACTGTATACTGCTTATTTGAAGACATTGAAACTACATATTGAGGTCTTTCTGACCATTTCAGAAATGAAGTTAGGGTTGACTTTGGTATGAGAGAATAATTAAGAGAGGAAGGAAGGAATGAGCTGTTGAGGGGAAACTTGGAGAAGAGATTACTTAGTTCTGAAATAGAAGGAAACATGAGAAAGAAAATCAAAACAATCCTGTTAGATTTTGTTTAATATAGGATGGATCAGAGAGAAACTTGGTCAACCTTTTAAGTGTCTATTATTCTTCCTTCCTACAATAAAGAGCACTCCTAGAATTCCTGACATGCCTGTTTCTTGAACTGGTTTACCTCAAAGGGCTGATACAACATGTGAGAGCACTCAGAGAAGGGCCTCTGAAGATTACTTTAAAACTTGGGTAGGAGTGGTTCCAGATAATCACCCTGTTTTAAAAACCTGCATAAACATGGGCATACTGCACAAATGAAGAACCTAATTTATACTCTAATCTCTTCCTCTATTGAATAGCTCTATCGCAAATAATCTATAATTGAATGATAAATAATTGGCAGTGATTTAAAGCTTCTTGACTTCTGAATCACAGTGTTATATTAGAAAGCTGAAGGTTCCATCATGATCCAGCAGATCATGAACAGCAACTTAATAGAAATGTCTATACAGGACAAGAAAAGGTTCTGTGTACTGTACATCACAAGATGATAGATCTGCTATTAATACAGAAACAACTCTGATGCAAAGAAGTGCCAAGATGCTTAAAAAGATGCCACAAAATTTACTGAGTGTTCAGAGAACATAAATACCTCAAACAATAAAGCAGTAGACTCAGAAATTAAACTTAATGTAGCTCTTATGTTTTTATAGTCTTTTTATTAAAAATTACAATTAAAAAGATAAAAACTAATATAAAAAATAAAAGAATAAAAATAAAAAAATAGAAAGTGTGGAAAAGAAAAAAAATAGAAAGAAAAATAGAAAAGAAAGAAAAAAGAATACAGGAAAGAAAACAAAAAGAAATACTGTATATAAAGAAATGACTTCCCCCTTCATCACAACAGTTATAAACAATTGTAGTAACTTATCTCCTTTGCTTAAAATACAACAAATGATCTCTTCTTCCCATAGCCCATCTTTTATCTATAAACAAATCCTTAAAGTCCCATTGTTTCAGTCCTAATCAGCAAAAGTCCATTAAGGATTACCAGAGATAACAACATATCTATTTTAACCTTGATCAAATAAACCAACTTTAATGCAGCTCTTATCTTCCATATTATTGTAAAGAATAGACAACCAGTGGAATACAAGCTATCTCTGTGCCAATTTTATTACCTGGAAAATCCTGCTTCCCATTAATTCTAGCTTTAATTTGAGGCTGAAGAAAGATGAGAAATATCACTCATCCAGCAACTCTTCCTGCTTGATTTTAAATGGATAATTTTTCTAAGTAGCAGAAAGGAGAAGATTGAGGGGAATCTGTTGCTCTATGCCAAAACCCATGTGATTCTGCTTGAGGCTGAGAAAGTGTTGATTGCTAGCTGCCCCCCAAAACCCACCATAATGCCAGGCAGGGGATCCAACAAATCCTGCACATGGGCAGTCTGCCCTACTGGCCAGTCATTCAAATCCTCTCATTCCACAGGGGATCTTGGGGGACAGAGTATATATCCTTGCCTCCAAGATCCCCTGTAAATCTAAGATTCCCTGCCCAGTATGTAGGAATGCTTCATGGGGTAGGGGTTCAGGGAACCTCCTAAATGTCTGCTTCAGGAGCATGGGGTGAGGAAGGGTAAAGCCTCTTGTCACCTAACCTTGGTGGATCAAGTGCTGCAAGTGAACCAGGAGAAAGCCTGGGGCTTCTCAGGAAAGCAGGAGGAGAGAACCTCTCCCAGTTTACTGGAAATGCCCTCCAGAACAGATTGTGACAGATGGCTAAACCTAGAGCTGTAGCCTTCTGTCTATAGAAAGTTGGCTAGCAGCTGTTTTTCCCACTGGCAGGAATATTCCCCAATGGGTGCACTTTAATTTACTCCTTAGTAAAGATAGCACCACTCATCGGCCTTGTTACCAATTCAGACTATAGCTTGGCTCTTTGGGCAGAGCAAATGCATGCAGCCATAGTTTGTGTCACCTCATGGACTTAAGGAAATCCCATTAATTAACTATCTGGATGTGCCCCAAATGATGCCTAGTGACTGAATCTCTGGGAGCACATAGAGTTGCACCATCAACTAAAAAGGATGAAAGAGACAGATTTCTTTTTACTGGGGGAGGATCTGATGCTTGTTATCTTGGTAGGATGTAAGCATTAAAATTTTCGAATCTTATTTATGTTATCAAGTTAAATGCTTATTAGCAAAGATTGGGAAGAGCAGAAATATAGATAGATATCTACACTTTGTTGAGATACACTTGAGATATAAATGTATAGAAGTGGCATGCTTAAACCAAGAGGTCTACCAACTAAAGCTCATGCTGCATACAGTACAGTGTCATGAAAAGCCTATGCTTGCTATGGCTTCAAAAAAGCCTATATGGTTTTTTCATTTACGAATTTCAACAGGCAGATAGAGTTCACAATGAGTTTATTGCATTTAGTTAGCTCAGATTTACCTTTCACATTTAATAATAGCATGATTCCAGTTTAGACTTGCTTCCTCTACCTTTAATTGAAAGTATAGCTGTGAGTGTAGAACTAGGGTTAGGGTAAGTAAGTAGAGTTGGTATAAGTAAGGCAATCAGAAGCAGATAAAAAGAATAGAGAAATCTGCACTAACAAAAACAGCTCAGGAAACACAACAAAATAAACACTAAGCAACGTCTGAGTAACTATTATTGAAGGCAGTGGCAAAAGTGTATGAAAGAACAGGCAGCTGAACTTTGCGTGTAAAACCGAATGAAATGAAAGTTTGACACTCTTGCAAGATATATCATAAATGGTTAATCATCTCTATATATCCAGCAGAAAAGGGCAAAACTGCAGGTAGCACTATTTTTATTTGTTTGCTCATCTAACCTGGAAATCGGAGCATTAAATTTATTGAAAGACATTTATTTATATATATAAATAAATAAAAATATAAATAAATAAATCATGCAAATAATCGTTTTGCATGAAAAGGCAAAAATAGTGAAATAGTGTTATCCAGAATATTATTCCTGGTTAAATCAATGTTGGGATTTTAATAGTGCATCCAATGCTTTGATGCTGGCATTCCAAAAGTCCCTGAAGTTGTAGAAGTATGCTTACATACATAATGCATAGTTATTGTGAAAATTGGAAACATGAGACCACTAGGTGGAGTTGTAAACAAAATAGAATTTGTTGCATTTTTTTGCTTTGGCAAAGCTGCCTCATTTTGCCAAAAATGTAAGGCAAACAATGGAGAATCAGTAGTACACAGCATGGCTTTCATATATTAAAAATTACCTTCTTCTCTTGTAAATAATAATAATAGTTGTTATAATAAAATTGTGGGTTTTTTTAGAAAGAAAGTAACCCCTACAAATTGAATTAATTATGATATCATCAATGGCTTTTTCTCCTTTTTTTTTTTTTTTGGTCTCTCCCATCTCTCTTTTTCTTCTTGTCATGGCGTATTTCCCCTTTTCCTGAATGGCCTATCAGCCCCCACTTGACACAGAAAACAGCGAGGGAAATCAAGAATTTCAGGCAACTATGAATGAAAATCACTTTATACTTTATGTTAGATCTTATTATTCTATCTATCAGGAAGCTTAATTCCGAGGTTTCCTGTTCCACATACACCTAGATGCACAACAATGTATATTTTCATTCTGTGTCACATTAACTAAAAAAGAGCTGACAAAGCCACAAAGCATACCAAGCTATTCCTAGTCATCTGAATCTGACTTTAAATACCTTTCTAAGAAATTGCTTTGTTGCAAAAACATCACACTGCTGTGTTGTGTAATTTATGCATTCTTTCCCAGAGTAATGTAAGGAGGACAAGGTCACTTTTTACATTGCTTGAATGATTGAGTGCATATTCTGGGGTTAAGGGACTCTCTTTCTTTCTTGAATGTCCAAGCTTTTGTCTTTCAATAAATCTAGATGGTCTCTTCTCTCAATACCCCATTCCGCCCCCCGCCCCCCAATTGCCTTGCATATATAAAATATGGACACCGGTTTCATTATTCCGTATGCCATCATCAATGCTGAAGATTGTCTTTGCAGCTCAAAAAAGACTTGGTATTGAGCAAGAATCCAAATGGATGACATTTTCCCCCCATCTTCTCGGTCCCAATTAATTAGGCCCTGGCTAGTTTTGAAATCCGTCAAGGCTTTTCACTTGTCCACAGATTCTTACTCAAGATCATCACTCTTCCTCAGTTAAGGTTGTAATAGAAGATTTAGCATAATGCTGAACAAGGAATATTTGTCCTGAATTTAAATAATGTATTATACAGTAAGGGGGAAAATCTTTGTATGTTTAAGTGCAGCTGTATCAAATTGTGGATTATTGCTTATCTGTGAAGTTTAAGACCTTGGGTCAAATATATTTTAGCATAAGCAAAATAATTGCTGAAGCATAGATAGATGTAGTGTACAACGTATGTGTTCCTGACTATTTATTTAAATCAACATTTTAACTCCCAAGCCTATAAAGGTAGTAAGCCTTAAGCTAGTAATAATATATTTCAATCAATCATTCAAGTCAATTCATACAGCTTATTGGGCAAAATCCCCCCAAAGCACGGAATACCTGATCACCAAATAACAACCAAAAACCACCTTAAGCATAATTATTTGATACACCTTTATGCAATGTCATAAGGTGTGAGAGTGGGTGTGTTTTGGTTTTCCTTGTGTGTGTTGTATGAACTCAGCTCTTGTTTATTGAACACCATGGTTTATGGCTTAGCATCTTGTGTGACCCTGGCCAATTATGGTATATTGAGTTCTCCTAGTTAAGAAGTAAGTGTGAATTATAACTTCAGTCACTACGTGTAGCTGTAATCATCACAATACAAGCTTAAAAGGAGGAAATAGAGAAATGTAAAAGAAGGAATCAGAGGAATAATGAGTGAATAGTCAAAGTGCAGATGCTATAACTGGTACTTTTGTCCCACAGTATTGTAGAATTCAGCCTTGTGAATACAGTAGAGTCTCGTTTAACTGACCTTCGCTTATCTGACATTCCATCTTATCCGACGCCCCTAAAAAAAACACAACAACACGCATAAATCGGCGATGAGAAAAGTGTGCTACTTGTTTGCAAGTGTAAGTGTACTCTTTCTTGTTGCTCCTGACAGTGCGGCGCCACAACGCAAAAAGCATGTCTAGCCTATGACTCATGTGTCGGTCATGTCTCGCCTTTCCTAATGGTTGCTCAGTGCAGTTTGTTATTGTATGCGGATCGGGTTTTTTTTTTTTTTTTTACCGCACTCAATCATTACTGTGTGTTATCCGACATTTTCGCTTATCCGACGTTCTGCTGGCCTGTTTATGTCGGATAAGCGAGACTCTACTGTAAATGAATACGATGGCTTCTCATCCAGTTGAAGTCAATTGGGATAGTCACCTAAAAGAGCCACTGAACTCTGAGTTTGTGAAAAGCTCAAGGATTGGGAAATCTATTGACAATCAACCTCAACTAATTTATGATATTCACATTGTGGTTTTTGTTTTTAAAAACACATTGTAGAAATTGATCTAGTTTGTGAATCATTTTCATGCATTTCCTATTTCTTGTCATCCTCAAAAGAAGTTTCAGGTGCCTGGTATATAGTTGTTTACTCAAAAATCTGTTTTGCGAAAAAATCCTATAATCCATTTTAGAGCAATACCTTTAGCAGGCTAATTCAAGGCCACAAAGTGTTCAAAATGTCAACACTAATAATAAAGATATTAATAGAACATATTGTTGCTGAAAGTAGATGACATTTCCATTTTCAAATGTGATTTGATTTTGCTTTTTAATGACAAATGTATTCATTTGCTGTATAGCTTTCCAGCATTTCTATTGTGGACACATCATGATTCTCCAGCACTGAAACTATGATGGGGGGGTGGGGGGGAATAAATTTTTCCACACTATCAATGGCACAATCATTTATCTGATCTGATTGCTCTCTAGAAGGAAGTTGTGGGAATGCCCTGATGAACATTTACTTGATAATAGGAGAAACAGAAAGAAACAGTGAATGAAGAAACAGCTTGTTTGCATTCAGGTCTAGCCTGTTGCTCCTCCTTACCAGAATAAGATGTGCAACTGTAGTCTAAATGAAAGGTAGATATGCACCTGCTCATTCAAGCCACATGTTTTTATAACGTTTGTTAGGTAAATGATTTACTGGAAGAACTCCAGTCTACCCATTCTTCAGTGCATGAGATGATGCTTGCATGTGCTATAAATCCCATAATTTCCCACGAAGTTCCCCGATATCGCAGAGTAGAAAATATACCAAAGTCGTACTGGTCTCCAACATGCTTTATTTATATACTTAAATTGGTATAAATTCATACTTGCTTTAGTATTTTTTTTTCTCCTGGTTTCTCTGCTTATTTCATATTAACCACACTGGGACGGAGTCTATGATCCTTAGCTAATAATTGGCATAAAAGATACTGAATGTTTTGACCACTGTCAAATTCATCATCCCAATAATGTGAACAATGGATGTATATTTGGCACTCCTCCCCAAATCCTGTACACCTAGTAGATCTTCCTTCAGTTAAACCAAAATAGGATCAGATTGTCATAAGGGTGGCTGCATCTGCCTTTTTTTTTTTTTTTTCTGTTAAGGATCACAGTCCCACAAAGTTAAACTGTTGGTGGCCCCATTAACACTCTGTCATTCAATGAACAATCTCTGTTTTCAGACTGATTTGACCCCACAGGTCTCAAGGTTGATTTGTTATGCCTAATGTTGGGATCTCCATGCTTTTTCCCCATCCCTTGCTTTTTGTAAAATATTGCCAGGTTAATAAGTCTGAAGAACTCAAAGACTTTAACAGTCTTTTATGCCTTTTGGATTGGTCCTAATAAAAGTATAAAGGTAATAGCTGATCATGGATTTCCTCTCCCACCTCTTCCTAAAATGCAAATTACATTCACAAAATTAATCTCACATCTATTTTTGGTCCCAAATTCTACATAGATTACATACCAAAAGTGTTAGCAATGTGAATATTTGACTGACCCACATACTATATATACATACATACTCATTACTTCCTTTTTTGGAAATAAGGAACTATTTATTTATAGTGCCTGTAACCCACCCCAGTCCCAAAGGACTCTGGACAGTGTATAACATCAACAACAAGAAAACAAACAATAATAAATAGCTACTAAAAGCAAAAAATAATCACAGACAGCAAAGATAAGCCCTTTGAAATAAAACAGTTTCAACTTGTTTATGAAAGTGCAGCAAAGTGGAGTTGCACGTGCTTTGGGGGGGAAGAGTGTTCCATCAGGTGGGGGCTATTACTAAGAAGGTCTACCATCTAAGCCATGCCTCACAAATCTCATGCCCCAGAGCCTGTCTTGATGAGAGGACCAGATGGGCAGATTCAATTTTGGCAAAGCATTGCCTAATGTATCCTAGTGCTGCGCCATTTAGGGATACAAAGATAATGACCAGCACTTTGAACTGGGCCTAGAAAGCTATTGGTAGCCAATGCTGTAACTTTTGATATAGGTGCAATTCTGTATTGGTGGGCCTATAGTGCCAATCATCTTGCTGCTCTGTTTTCACCAACTACAACTTCTGGGTTGTCTCCAAAGGCAGCCCCACATAGAGCTCCAGCCATGCATGATTGAGCTCAGGGCATCCTAGTCCAGGTAGGATCGTAAGTGGTGCAGCAGCCAAAGCTATGGCTTGAACAAGATTTGTGAGTCCAGGAAAACTCCAAGTCATGAACCACCTTCTCTTGGTGGAAGCAGGGCTCCATCCACAGTAGCTACCAGGAGCAATATTATTGGAGTGCCTGTTTTCTGCTGGCAGAAAGCAACTCTGTATTGGTAAGATTTTATCTCAGTTCGTATCACCCCATCCAGATCCTCACAGCTTCCCAACACCAATTCAAGATTTCAATGGCATCAAGGAGCAACATGCAGAGTACTGAAGAGGAATAAGAAATGGTAAGCTGAAGAAATAAAAGCCAAGAAATAAAAGCAAAGAAAAGGAAATTTAAATCAAGTTTGCACCAATTATTTGCTATAATTCTCCATCCGTTTTTATCTTTGCAAACTACCCTTGCTTCCACCATACCCATGCACTACTTCATATATTGCTTTTTTTGTTACTTAACTTAAATGTCCTGGTATGGATTTATTTAAGAATACCCGTCTACAGGTGCCACCTTGGAGAGTTCTGATTCAGTGGAATCATCCTTGATTTATAAATCAGATGATAACAGAAAGTCAATCACATTCCATTACTTACTGGCAAAGTTCCCAGATTGACTTACTGAACAATTTATAGCCAGGGGAGTTGTCATGAATTCCTGTGCCCCCTCCCAAATACTTACCAATATTTAGATCTGAAAAATGGACATACAGTTCACATAGTAAAACACTGTACTTCCAACATAGCATATGATGCTATGTAGAAAGGGCTTCCACCAGATCTAAGACTCTCACCACAATGGAGAAGGCAACCCAGTTAAAGTTCAACATCGCTTCCTTTCTCAATTAATTAATTAATTAATTAATTAAAGGTTTTACACCTCTGGCTCCCAACCACTCTGGGACCAGACAAGAGGTCCATGGACTTTTTAGATTTTTTTTTTAAATCCTACCTTTATTATTTTTGTAAAGTAACTCAAGGCAGGGAACATACTTAACCCTCCTTCCTCCTCCTATTTTCCCCACAACAACCCTGTGAGGTGAGTTGGGCTGAGAGAGAGGGACTGGCCCAAAGTCACCCAGGTGGCTTTCACGCCTAAGGCAGGACTAGAACTCACCATCTCCTGGGTTCTAGCCTGGAGCCTTCACCACTAGACCAAACTGGCTCTCTGTCTTTATCTCTTTCCATAATAATTTTCAAGACAGAAAAGGAGCAACAGAGAGATAAGAGAAATATCAGCATATCGTTTTTGAGAAATGAGAAAATTAATACTTTTAAAAGAAAGGAGGTCCTGTACCCCCAAAAGAAAAACTGGCATTTTTCTCTCTTTGGGTAGCAGCCAAAGACAACCAAGAGCAGGTTTAAATACAAACAAAAGGTTAAGAAACATTCAATAGCCTAAGGAGAGACAGATTTCCCTCCTTTATTCCCAGATTTTATTTTGTTTTGTTTTCTTGTTCTGTTCTGCAGCTGGGCAGAATTTCCCAGCAATCAGGTGTAGAAACGCAAGAAATTAAGTTTGCAATCGCTATTGCAGTGTTATGATTTCTATAACACCAACATGCATCAGTTTGGAAGGCAACATTTTCAGTTTATAGGGAAACATTCTACATGCTCTTACAATAGCAACTAGAGGTCAAGTAAGCTTTTAACAAACATAATTACATCTAACTTAGGAATAATATTACATCTGATGCTAAGCAATATTCATAGAGTTCCCAACCAGCTGCTTTTCCCTTTGCTCAGGTCAATTTTTCCTCTTCATGGCCAAGTGCCCAGAACATAAGTCTGTAAGCTAGAAGAATAAATTGTCATATTTTTGTGATTATATTTTTGTTCTTTTATTGTAGGGTTTTCCAGAGACTGGAACAGTGGACCTGAATACATGCATTAATGTAGTGCAGGAGGTTGACATTTTTTATGTTATATCACAGAGGTGTTATGTGTGTTATATACTCAAGTTGCCAGAATTTTATATCAAAAGTGGGTAACTCTAATTTTTCCTTACATTTGACAAGAACTGACAATTCTGGCTTCCATTAACAGTCATATTTATTTAGCTATTATTGCTATTATCTTCGTCTTTTACATTTTCACTAAAAAACAAAACAAGAAACAAAACGGAACAGAATGAATCTACATTCCAAAGGGGATTGGATTTTTTTTTCATTCAATATTCAACTCCAGCGAGTTCCCAGAGATGCAGACTGTATTTCTACAGTCCTATATTTTAATGGTTTATTTAAAATATAAGCAGTATTTTAAAATGGTGCATAGCTCCATCAAATTCAGTAACAAACACCATTCTGCTCTTTTAAAAAGTAAATAAAGGAAAAAATGAGAAAGAATAAAGAGCAATTTAAAATCTAATTTACATCAGCATAAGCCCCAGATGACCTTACTATAGTCCAAAGGCAAAAAAAAGATTTAAAAAAATCTGGTCTGCTCCATGAGCTATTAATAAAAGGAACTATAAGATCTTTGGAGCTGATCCCTTCAGGCAAGCCATTCAGCCCTCAAGGACCCTTGTGAGGTTCTCATGGTTGAGATCACGGTTATTTGGCACCTCTGCTTTCCACACTCAAATATCGATGGACTCCTACAAAATTCACAACCAGGGGGTGACGTCAAAAATGTGCAACAGATATGCCACTACCAAAATCCATGATTACTTCTGGCTTTTTCCTGTATCATTTGTCAAGTTTTGTGTGAAGAATAGGCAGCCTGTGTAGCATATAATTCTGGGGCCCATCAAAACCAAAGGCATTAAATTAGCAGTTCCTACTTGCTAGTTATCTATTCTTGCTAGGCAATAACAGCTCAATTCTCCTGGCTGTAGAGTTTTAGCATGTTTAGTGTTCCCCAGCTAGTTACAGAAAATTTGGAGGAGTCCTATGACTTGTCAGTTTCTAGCTTTACAACTCATTAGACCAAATAGATCTTGGGTAAATGGGGGTTTAGAATACAAAAATCCTTTTAGCCACTAGGACATAGCCATCAGAAAGGAATGTTTAGTATTGAGGAGTTTTAATCATTCATTTGGAACCAATTGCCTTCTCCTTTTTTAAATACCATAACTGCTGATTGATTACATCCCCTCTCCCTTCACCCTGATTTCAGTAGGATGCAAAAGGTAGGACAATATGATTTAGATAACTCCAGTAGAGTTCTCAGCTGTAAAATAAACTGTAGACTTTTGATCAAACTGTAAAAAAAAATTTTTCTCTAACTACTTCACCACTGTGGAAATCAAGGAGCATTTCAAGTTCTTGGTTCTGAAAATTCCCCACATCCACCCTTTCCCAACACCTAAAGTTAGCCTGGAAAGCTAACTCTCAGCCACAAGAATGTGAATGCGGTTCTCTTAAGCAATGCACTTTCCAAAAGTGGTGTGAAAAAAGAACTTGAAGGGGTTGACTCAAAGGTCTTGTTGACTGACAAGACTGCACAAAGGTAAGACAGAAACTCCATAGTAGTTTCTTTTCATTCTGCTAATTCGAGTCTCCTAACAGTGCCCTACAGGTACTTAGCAACTGTTAGCTTCTTTTCTCCTGTCTAAGGTTTTCCTTATTCTTCCAGTTCTTGGCTCCAGATTACTAATGTCTTCCTTGCTGAACAAAAGACATATCTGCTGAATCTAGGTCTTTGAACATAGTTCTAATGGTGTGAAAATGGCAAACTGCTGACAGTTAGCCCTTGTCTACACTGTTATTTCAACAGAACCCAACATTCTTTCAACTGTTGCTGACATCTTTTGCTGACACCAGATAAATGTCTGGGTTTAGGCACTATCTTAACATATGAAGGTTCAGTGATAAAAGTGTAAAATAATTTCTGAAGGAGGAAAAGGGATGGCAGAGTAACTGAATGAACTATCTGTGTGACTCTTTCCTGGGAAGATACCAGGAGAGATACAAGTGCCTAAACTATACTGACAGACAGAATAAAGCAAGAATATTTTCTAGAACAAATGGTTGAATTAAAATTAAAAAGTTACAGCTATTATGGGGTATACCAATGACTGCAGGAATAGAGCTATTCAAATATGTTATTCAGCTTTTTGCTAAAATCAGCCTTCTTACAACAAAGCTGAAATGTGGTCAGTATAAAATAATCTGATTACATAAAGGAACCCAGGAAGAACCCAGAAAATTACAATACACAGTTCATGGAGATCCAAAATCTTCCCACATAAACCTATGATTACTTTAAACCATCCACAGAGGTCTGGTTCTATTGCAGTTATGGAATATTGTAACTATGGAGTATTGTAACAAACAACAGGATCTTTTCAATACCAGCACCAGGGCTGCAAAATTCATTTCACAGGAAAAATGACTTTTCAGATAATGGAAAAAGTCAATTTAATTTTAAAGAACATTTGGAACATGATCCCTTTCTCTTTTTCTCTTTGCATGTATACATGTACACATATGTGTATGTGTATATGCACATATGTACACACACACACACACAAAGCTGCTGCTTCTGTTGGACTATGTTGTTTTATTGTTCAGCATGTTTACTGATTTGTTCTTGATTATATAGTTGCATGATTTTATAAGATACTTTGTGCATACATTAGGTTAAAAAACAGGACAAATATATCATCTGGTAGATATTGTATGAAAATCTATATCAACTTGATGGCACATAATGAATCAATCAGATATTGTATATAGGACGTTTAAAAAATGGGGAAAATCCCTTACTGATGGTTTCTGAGTAAATTTAGCAGCTATTGGTTATTACATTATGCTTTCTAATGGATCACAAATTATTTAAAAGGAATAGTACATACTAAATTATCAATTATTATAATAATATAATAATACATTATATTATTATTCTAATTAAGAATAATTAGTTTCAGCACAATAGCTTGTTATTTTGTTATTGTACACTCTGCATAATTAATGTATTATATTTGTTCACCTGATATGTATTCCTTATTCCCCTCTTTTGTATGCAACAAGCTTCAGATTTAATCCAGACAACTCCATCCAGGTTTGGGTCTCACTCCCTTTCTGAAATATTGGTCAGAATACTGAATATTAAACCATAATCATAATGAATGAGATGGAACAATGTTTTTGTTTAGCATACACAGCTTGCTATAAATTGTACAAGCAGACTTCTTCTGAATATGTCCTTCTGTTCCCCTCTTTCTGCAATCTGCCTCAATGGTTCCCCTGATCTCGCCCTAGAGCAAACCTGGGGTTGCAGGAGAATTCAGGGAGGATGAGTTCATTCCAGTGTTTCTCTGGAAGACAGATGGATTTACATAAAATCCTATGCTTCAAAGTTCCTTCTTGGCATATGGAGTTTTCAAGTCCTGCTTAGGGCTTGCATTTCCTTTTAGATGAGTTTTCCAAAAGTTTCCTCTTAGTTAGTTTAATCCCAATCTGATAGGTTAATCTAATCTTTTCCCAGCTTGATGCTGGATAATGTGACATTTCCTCCTTATATGCTTTTCTCCTTTTCTTCACACTTTCACTGTTTACATTGCATGGGTTCACACATCACTACTGTAACAGGTTGTTTTGCATAAGCCAAAATGGCTAGATTCACACTTAATACTAAGGCATAAACCAGGCATGGAAAATCTTCCAGTGTTGTGATGATATTAAAAGAGATACATAAACCAGATCCAATCATGTATTTGATTCAAACTGTTGATTCAGTCCAATTTAACTTTCTGAATCCATTCAGAAAACCCAAATCAATTTGAAGGCATCATATTCAATTAGACAATCCAATCCAAATTGTCAATTCAATTCAGAAGGTCAGTTTGTTTCAGAGATTCATTCAACTTCTTTACAGCCAATTTCCAGATCACATCCTTACATAACTAACCCTAGTGCTTAACATTTACTGGGGAGGACACAGTGTTCAAAGCTATATGCATAATGGATAGGACTTTAATGCCCACAGATGGTTCAGGATTTTTGGTATTTTTCTGGGTTTGGGGGTGGGAGTGGGGGACTTCAGATTTTGTAGCTTGATTCTGTGGGGGCCTGGAAAACTACAAAAACAGAGCCATGGCCTTTTAGAGTCTACATATTGCCCTATTCTGCATTAATAGAAGGAAAATAACATGTAGCCATCTTCCGTTAAAGGGAACACATCCATAAAGGGTTTAACACATATCGGTGAACTCATGCAGGGCATATTTGCAAATTCTTGTTTAAGCAGAAAAATACCTTAGCTTTAGTTTCACTTTTCCTTCCCAAGGCAAATAAAGTCTCCAAAATTTTCTCTCCCTGCCCCACCAACCCTGCAGAGTTGGGTTTGGGTCAACCATGAGTTCCTTCACCAAGTTAATGTATGACACTGGTAATCATCACCCCAGACTAGAGGAAACAAACTACTTGCATTAAACATTTTTAGATATGCAATGGGAAAATCCAGGTTCATGTTGCTGTAAAACAAGAATTCTAAAAAGATGTTAATATCTTGCATTGCACTTGAATTATTCTAGCAGCCTGCTGGCCAGGTTACCTAAGCACTTATTCTGCCCTTTGATTGATGTCCGGAATGCTGGTTTGTACTGTTCTGGACCTTCCTTATTGACTCCTACCTCTTGTTACCAATCACTACATTGGCTGGGCACTTGTGAGAGATATCAGTATTATGGGAACCAATATACTAAGTTAATTATATGAAGTGCACAGAAATTCCTCTTTTGTTTGTCCTGAATCTCAGTAAGAAAGTCTATTGTGGTGAAACTAATTATTTTTTTATTAGGAATAGTATTCATTTACTCTTATGTACTATTCCTTTTAATCACTTTGTGACCCATATGCATATGACCACGCCCAACTATTTGAAAGACCTGCTGTGGTTTCATGAATTGGGAATAGGGCACAGGACCAGATTATTTGAGGGACTGCCTCTTCCAGGTTACATCTACCCATCCCATCAGGTCAAGCAGGAGAGGTATGCTGCAGGTCCCATCTACTAAGAATCTGGTGAGACCCAGGCAGCGTGATTTTCTGCTGTGCCCCCCACTCTATGGAACGTCATTCCCCCTGAGGTGAGATTGGCCCCATCCCTACTTGCCTTCCAGAAAGCCCTCAAGAGGTGGCTTTTCCATCAATCTTGGGGGGTCCCATGGTGATCCAGCAAGATGGTTGTGGGATGTTATGTGATGGTTGTCTCTACTGCTATCCTGAGTTTTTGTCAGGTTCAGCCCAAAGAACTCCACGAGACAATGCAAATACAGTTCTGTTGTGTTTATTAGCTTCCACCTCAAGACAGAATCTCACCAGACTGAACCCAAGTTCCCAAGCCAGCCAGCCACAACACCGTGAATTCCTTAGGGAGGTGCCAGCCTCATCTTCTTGAACTTCCCACACTCCTGCTGGGGGCTAAGTACACGCTTATCTCCCTGAGCACAGCCTTCATAAGTCCATTCCATCACAGTGTTTATCTTTTTTGTTTTTCTGTTTTTACTTAGTGTTTTATATTGTTTATTGTTTTTATATATTGTACACCACCCAGAGTCATGTTTTGTGAGATGGGCAGTTACATAAATTTGTTGAATAAATAAATTGGTATATTTGATCTGCTTATCAGACCAGGGTTGACTGGTTCTCCTAAGTTCTAGAATAGTCATGTCATTGCTGAGCCCTTTGTCTCACCTGGCTCTGGTCCTGTGTAAATGATTCCCAGACTTGGGCTTTGATTCGAGTGTTTTTTTTTAAAGCATTAAAAATGCTGCTTTCCCCCGAATCTCTTAACTTTTAGGTGTTAATATTGTATGTTATATGTTTTAGTCTAAAGGCTCCTTATTTCCCACTTTGATTTTATCACTGACTGCAGTTTGTAGTAGTATTGCTGTGTTTATTTCCCATTTGTACTGTGCTTATTTATAGCTATAGGATAAATAAATGTACTACCACCACTCAGATCATCTGGGACCCCAGGAATCATCACCCAAACTAGAACTGAGAAATTGAGCTGGGGAAGGGATGAATAGCTTACCAATAAAATTGGAGCATTTAAACCGCAAACCAAGATGGCCTGAGGGGACATAAGAACCCATCCTAGAAGGAGGGAGGAGGCAAATCAGCTGGGAAAAAGTATAATACAGAAAGCCAATGGGGGTCTCATGGTTAAAATGCTGGACTAGGATAACCAGGCTCAAATCCCACCCTAAGCCATGGAAACTCACTGGGAGACTTTGGGCCAGTCAGTCTCTCTTAGCCAGCCTATCTCACAGTAGGTAGCCTATGGCTGTGAGGATAATATTGGAGGCTGCAATATTAGGTATGCCATTGTGATCTAAGATAGGATATTATTAATAATAATAATAATAATACAGACAATTTCCTACATTGAGAGTTTCAGGGAGAGGACATCGTTTCAGTGCCTAGGAAGAAGGTCAAAAGAAGGGAGTCAAGTAGTATCAGGCCCAAAACCAAAAAGCAGAAAAGGCAAGCAGCCCCACCTGAGGACACAGATTGTGCTGGGAGGCAAAGCACAGAACAGGTAGCAGCTGCTTTCCATTAGTTTAATAACATTAATCTCAACCCAGCATTTGCAATCAAGATATGTGCTTAGCCCAACAGGGAAACATGGCCAGCTGTCACCATGTTTCTTGTTCTTTCTTCTTGGCAGAGATGGAATCCAGGATGAGGACTGGGAAGTAAAGTGAGACCTAGGAAATGAAAGGAGGGCTGCAAAATGTGTGCTTCTTAAAAGACTGTAGGAAAACAATGAGGAATTTCCATAGACGTTTCTAACAGACCACTCAGCTTGATCGAGCCTCAATCTTATTTTAGTAACATAATTGAGAGGAGCCAAGGAAGGACTTTACCTGGTAGGACTGTTAATCCTTGTCTGTTATTTAGGGATCATGTGCAGAAAAAGCTGAGTTTGATGGGAAGCCGTTACCCAGAAAAGTAAGTCCAACATAATTAAAATGGTGGACTTATGCAGTTTAGAAAAAGTTCAAAAGTTCTACTGGTTAGGTCTGAGAATGGTTGGGAATTTTCAAGAAGTTCACCCAGAGGTTTCACTGGTGGTAAACAGCAATTCTCCACAATGACCTGGCAAATCTGATGGCAGTCTTATACTGTATCATCTGTACTGTACTACATGATGGCAAGCGCTTTTGTAATCATGGCTACCAAAGACACTCCCTAGACCAGTGTTGTCCAAACTTGGCCACTTTAAGATGAGTTAAGCGTGGCTGGCTGGGGAATTCTGGGAGTTGAAGTCCACTCATCTTAAAGTGGCCAAGTTTGGACAACACTGCCCTAGACTGAAGCACCAAATCATCTGCTTTGAGACTGGCCTCAGGTCAAGAGCCCCTCTAACTGCTGCCTTAATGTTTAATCATTCAGAAGGAAAAAAAATATTAAATGCATGGAGAGGTCTCGTATTAACTGCCTTTAATTTCAATTTATGTTGAATTAAATTAAACATAGCTTTTGTCCTGGCCTCCATTCCTTATTGGAATGTGGTCTCCAGCATCTTATTCAAAAGTTAAATGTGGCCTTTGGCCAAAATCTGCTTAAACCTTGTGTGACAGTTTTAAGTGTCTCAGTCCTTCTGTGAGTCCTGTGCTTTGGGCTTAAATCCCATACTCGTGCGAAACTAATTCTTTGCCCGTTAGTCAACTAGTGACAATGAAATGGCAATTGAATAAATTGCCCACTTGATATGTTCTTCCTTTTATATAAATGATAATGTACATTGTGTGAATCCAGCCTTTATAACTCTTCCAGCTGCCTCTTTGCGTTGCCCAGAGGAACACCTGAGCTCTGCTTCTAAGCAAATAGTTTCAGCATTATAAAGAAAGCTTTTTAACATCTTGTAGAGTTCTGTCTTGTTTGCTCAGGTTTATTATTTATATTGTTGCCGTTGCTTCTGACAGAACTGGTTTTTCCTACTCTTTCCTTCTTCCTCTACTATTATAAGAACTATGACAGGAACATGATACCACTTACTTTTTTATACAGTATCCTCAAAAGTACAGCTTTGTGTAAGCCTCAGTCCTTTGGCCCTTGGAAAGATGTTCCAGTGGCTATTGAGTAGATTGGATCAAAGCCCCAAGCTCAGAGAAAGAGAGAGGCACAGCCAGATAGCCGTATTAAAGTGATATCCACCAGTCTTTGAGTCAGCAAAAGAGTATGCTGGTGTAAAGTATGCAGCCACAGTGGCTCAGCCCTATTCTGTCTTAGTAATGAGGCCAGCATCAGATGCTGTGTGTACTGTTTTCATGCAGGACAAGTTATGGAAAGTGATGAATAGATTCCTCTGGCTTTGCTTCTCTTCTTACCCAGTGTTGCTTACTGGTGGGAAAACAATAGCTTTCCATAATGTTTGGTGGGACAGGAATGGACAGCTGTGCATAGATGTGTTTACCAACCTGTCAGGTTACCCAACTGGTAGGTTGCAAATGCAGAGATGCACCTGAATGAAACCTGTCCATTGGGCTATTTCTCCTCATGAGCCTAGCACTCTTATGAAAGAAAACTAAGCATGTATTCAAACATAGTCCAGCTCACAGGTTGCAGATGTGGAGAGAGGTGAATGGGAGTGATACCATAATAATGCCAAGTAAGTTCTGTCCTGGCTGCAAAGAAATGGCAATGTTAGCAACGAGTCCAATTTTCTCCTTGTGGCTGGAAGTAGCGTATGGACAGCTATAAAGCCAGAAGCAGCAATACGAAATGGCAGGGGAGCAACCATTTCATGCAGCTACATGCAGCTGGCAGACCCGTTTTTCCCTAGTTTAAATTGGCTTTTGTGTAGTGCAGGGTAACACACTCACGGGAGAGTGCTAGTCCTGTTCTTTCAAAAGAGCCCTAATCCCACTTTTAAGAAACAAATCCAGCATTCTTTTAAAAAAGCACTAAATCTTTGAGGCCTGCATAAGACCTTACAACACTTTCAAAAATGCTGGGCAGACATTCATGGTCAGATGTCTCTGGGGAACCCAGGTGTCCAGTGAGTCCTGCAGCCTAAGCAAAAATGGCCACGAAGGGCAGTTCCCAGTACCTGGAGGGGAGGGGCTATGCCCACCGCTGTCAGCAGTGACTAGTAGGAGCTGGGCAGATCCTACCCCTGACTTTGTCAGCAACTGTGTTGTGGATGAAACATGTTGAATTATATCTATGGCCCAAATGTTGTTGGAAGAAGGGGAAAACACTACTCTAAAAGTGGAGTAGCTAAAGACAAATTTAAATTGCCTCAGCAGTGGGCTGAGGATGAAAGGAAAGCAATATCATGAAGACATACAGAAAGAGTTTTTGGAGCAGATTTGTGTTGTGGTCAGGGGACACAAGAATGAACCCAGCAAGAGATCTGATCTTGGATCTCCCTTTGAAGCCCTGTCCCAGGAATAATAAAAAGGAATATGTCAGACATAGACTGGAGGGGACCTTTGGATCTTCAGGATCCACGTTGCCATCATTTTGATGCCAGTCTTGACTGCTAATATCCCAACATTTGTCATTTTCTAGGGTGTCATTTTATGGGACCCTTTAGCTGAGGGATCCTGAGCTTTGGCCCTGAGGTCTACTTGAAACTCTACTGTACTACTGATAGGGCAGTCTCTGGTATCTGATGATCTGACCTTTCTACTGAAATTAGTGGAAAGACCTGCACGTGCACGGACGCTAGGTCTTCCCTGTGGTTGCTCCCACATGTCATAGTACTGCTTTAATGTGTAAGTTCCTCCAGTTAGGTGGTATTCCCAATACATGCTTGTACAGCCTGAGAAAGGCATGTTTTAACTGCCCCATTATGGCTTCTGCATAATTGTTCCTTGGCTTGATATACTGGACATATTTGTCAATATGCAAAAACAGATGATAATCCTGATGATGATGGGCATAGCTAAGGTTTCAGCCTTACTAGGACTGTGGGATTGGAAGTAATTAGAAAGTTTTGTGAAACAGAAATAATTTGGCCTGCAATCTTATACCTTGACTGAACTCAAAAGAGGCTTTGTTCTGAGTAAGCATCTGCATTTCAATTATTATCAGAAATCAGGCAGAGAGGGGCATACTCTCAGGAAACAGATACAGAAAATGGCAGTGAAGACAGACCTGTAATCTTCTTGCTGCCCACAAGTTCAGATGAAGGCAAGGTCCTATAGTTGGTGCTGAAGCAAAGACATCCTAAAGAAGCTACAGTGATGCCATGGTGTAGAGAGCCACAGAGATTACTTTGGAGAAAGAATACAGCAGTTATCAAAACATGAGTTAAGGAAGAAGGTGTTAAAAAGTGGTTCTGTCTTGACTCTCTTTGGTATAAGAGGGAGGGAAGGGAAATTTCAAGATTCTGTTACTAGAGCCTAGGTTAATAAAGTGGAGTTTTGTATTTCTTGTGGAGTATGTTTCCTGAACTGGGTTACCTCAAAGGGCTGACATCAGTCTTGAAAGCTGTGCATCATGAATTCATTGCACAAATGACATGCATTATATAATCTGATATATGGTACATACTATACATCATCTTCGCCTTTGCACAATGATGTCATGACACATATGATGTCACTTTCTCTGTGTTGAGCCCTTGTGATCACCCATGTGTTGAAGTAAGATTCAGCTATCAGGTTTAGTATGTGATAATGAGGCTCAGTGACTGTTAGACGTGGCTTCAGGCAGCTGTCAGCCTTTTAAGGTAGACCACACTAGGAAACTAGTGTAACGGAGGTCAATACCACTTTTATTAGACTGTTATAATGATATAAAGGTGCTTCCGCATTTCCTCCCTTTATCTTCATGAGAACTGGGTGGGCCTTGTCTGAGATGCTCATTCAGGTTGACTCAGATTTCTTTTATCTGACTGTTGTCTTAGTAGTGCACTTCCTCTTGTCTTCCAAGGTAATTTCTTCTGCCCATTACAGCAGCCTGTTAGCCCTTCAAGGTGGATCAGATTAGGAATCCAATGTCCCCTGGGCCAGTACTACTTTTATTGCAAAGCTATAGTATCAGAACCTTGCAAGTCTGAATGTGCTCCCCCCTTCCCCCCCTTTATCTGGCCATTGTCTTGGCTAGTGGCTATCCCTCAAGACCATTCCCTCTGCCCTCTACACAGCCAGATGTCTTGGGCCAACCATTACCAAAAACACACCAAGTTAATCAACGTTCATGAGACAGAGCATAAGAACAGATCACAGGACCATTTGCTCCCATGTGTTACCACAGGGTCCAACCAAATGCATTCAGAAAGCCCGTAAGCAGGACCTGAGGACCACAGATAGGACAATCAGCCACTAAGTACAATAAAGCAGCTGCTTCAGATAGCAGGCTGGGATGGGGGACAAATATGGGGCCAGTCTCAAACTGTTGCCCTTCTGAGGTATGGAGCTCTCTGAGACAGTTATTTGCCTTGGCTGGCCATTGTACAGGTAATTGTCGTTTAGTGACCACAACTGGGACCAGCAACTCAGTCGTTAAGTGAAGTGGTCACTAAGTGAAACCGTGACTGTGGTTATGATCTTACTTCAGCTTTCCTTTGCTTTACAGACCTGTGAAGGTTGTAAATGCAAGGATTGGTTGTAAAGTTACTTTTTCATCATCATCGTAACTGCAAATGGTTGCTGTATAAGGCAGTCGCTAAATGATGACTAGAATAAAACTGAGGGGGCTGTGGTATCTTCTTCCTGATCTCATCTAATAGGGTGACTGGCCAGCTGACAGCAGGACAATGAGGGGTAAATATGGTGCTGGAAAAGAGAATATACAGTAGGGAGTCTTTGGACTGTTTCAAACCTTTGGAGGTGCCTCTGGTGCGATTGTATAGGTAGTCTTTGACTCATGACCATTCGTTTAATGACTTAGAAGTTACAACAGCACTGAAAAAAGTGACTTACAACCATTGCAGCATCCCCACAGTCACTTGATCAAAATTCAGGTGCTTGGCAACTGGCATGTATTTATGATGGTTGCAGCATCCCAGGGTCATGTGATCACCATTTGTGACCTTCTCACAGGGCTTCTGAAAAGCAAAGTCAATGGGGGAAGCCGGATTCACTTAACAACTGCATGATTAGCTTAATGACTGCTGTGATTTGTTTAAAGACTGCAGCAAAAAAGGTTGTAAAATCAGGTGCAACTCACTTAACAACTACATCACTTAGTGACAGAAGTTCCAGTCCCAATTGTGGTTGTAAGTCGAGGACTACCTGTTGTGCTTTTCTGTTGTTGCTTCCTAGCAACCAGTATTTATGATGTGCTACTTTGGATTCTAGAGATAGCATATAACTCTCATGTCCACTAAGATGCCTCTGAAAACCTAAACATAAACCTTAAAAGTTCTTTTTCTAAATCTTCTAAAGTGGTTGCTATCATCACATCTGGTGTCAACAACTTATATATATATATATATATATATATATATATATATATATATATATTTACTTTGGGTGGTGCAAATTATATAAACCTTTTCTTTTTACAATTGAATATCTCACATGCCTTACATTTGGACATGATATTTGCCCTTTTACTTCCTTTTGGATACATTTCTCGCTTTGCTTCTATTAATAATTGCATCACAATTATTACACAAGTCCCAGGGGTAGGCCTTTATTTCCTTTCAGTTCAAGTATTCTATGAAAGATTAATTTTTATTTGATTTTCAAGGAGCCAATGTTGGGATTGGAACAAAGTAATTCTCAAGAAGGCAATGCAGATAACGCACGCAATAAAGCTCAGGCATAACATAAATTTTCTCACATGTGAGAATTCCTGTGACTTCACACGGAACCACAAATTAGTTGTTACTTGGTGCCAGAAAGTGCTTTAGGCATTTTTTTTCCTCCCCGAGCCTTGCCAAAAACTCTCTGTAGGGGATAGTAATGAATTTATGTGGTTTAAATACAACTTGAAACAAAGGGGAGTTAATTAAAAGAAGTTGCGGGAATGAGAGGAAGGGGAGAGAAAAGAGGTGTATGCAGACAGGACAAATCATCTCTGTATAGGTTATATGTTGCTTTTGCCAGGGGATTGCTGGAAAGCTTTGCTTTTTGAGATGTTCTCCATACCTAAATCGAACTATAGTTTCTTGGAAGCTTTGGTTATCTTTTAAATCCCTGACAAGGAGGAACTGTGGATATGTGTTGTTATAGCAATGGTAATGCATCTATAAGGCTCCTAAGTCTTGCTTCACATTATCATGTATTTATTTATTTCTAAATTTTTATGCCGTCTAGCACCCCCAGAGAGTGGCTCTGGGCGGCTTACAGTTATGGAGTCCTTGGGGTTCTGAGCTTGGTTCTTTTCTTGCAAGAAAACAGCCAAGCTCAGAGAACCCCAAGGACTCCACAGTTCAACCCTGAGCTACACATATTCGCCTCTATTTGCTTACAATTAAAAACTAAGACAATAAAATAAAAATATAAATACCCCCCGATTAAAACATAAATAACAAATAACAAATCTACAGTATAGGCAAATGAAGATGAATAAACATTATTAGTACTGCCTGTTTGAAAATGACTGGAATCTCAGTTTTGTTCCAAGAATTTTTTCAAGCTTTCGTGCAAGGTTTAAAGAAACCTGAGAGAAATATAACCTATGGTGGAGGATAGCATTGACCTGCTCTAACTCAGCATTCCAAAAGAGCATCACAGAATTGGTTATGCTGAAAATCTGTTTGGGTTAAGAAATTGCAGATTGGCAGGAAATCCTAAAACTCTGGCTATACAACAACATTTGGCATTGAGAAATGTTTTGCAATATGCTGTGAATGTACATGAAGAAAAATGCTTCTGATGGCAGGGCCTTTGGAATATAGATCCCACTGGGACTAAAATGTTATGACCTCTCCCTCTGGTGAGGAAGAACGTTTTCATTTTTGGTACAGTACATCTGATTTTTTAGCTTTTTGTCCACACTTTTTCTCCTTTTCTGTCAATTTGTTTTATGGTTATTATTTATATTGCTACATTTAATTATTGATTTTTCATCTGAACTGACAAAGGTGGGACTCGTACATTGCTCAGAATCAGCTTAAATTAGAGCTACTTATAAGTCTTGCAAATAAACAAACAAAAACCAGTTTGCCTTGGATTTGGTTCTTTTTTGTTTTCCCACTTCTAAGCTGTATTGATTATGCAGCATGTAATTTCCGCTCTGTTTTGTATTTAAAAGTTCACCCACATACCCTGATCTGCATTGGGATCACCATACCCAAAGAAGGTAGGTTGAATCCCACCCTTTCTAGCACCTCCCCCCATACAGTCACCTCCCAAGACTCCATTAGTGCCATTCCTTGTATATGGTGGTACCTACTGAGATCCTGAGAGTCAGTTTGGTGTAGTGGTTAAGTGTGCTGGACTAGGAGTAGAAAGACCTGGGTTCTAGTCTTCTCTTAGGCATGAATGCCAGCTGGGTGACCTTGGGCCAGTCACTGCCTTTCAGCCCTGGACTAAGAAGTTGAAAAACATCCTAGAAGAAGGCAATATCAAACCATTTCCAAAAACGTTGCCAAGAAAATTGCATGGATGTGTCCATGTAGTCACCAAGAGTCAAGCTTGACTTGAAGGACCACTACAACCAACACCATCACCTTGGGATCACATCCTAGGTGCTTCAAGGGCACCACAATCAGAATATGAAGTGCAGGGGAGCTACAGAGCAGAGAGAGGGCTTGGGACCCTTCCCTTGCTTACATGCTCTCCTTTTTTGTAAAAATCAGATTTGTCTCTGCTCTTGCTTTAGCTTCAACAGGGAAAAACCAGGCAGCTCTAAACAAACAGAAGGTGGATCAGCCTATCTGTTTCTACCAAGGTGAGCTAGTAGTAAATATTTCACAGATATACAAGACAATAAATGATAAAAGCCTTAGTGTCTATGGAATCATCCATCCATCCATCCATCCATCCATCCATCCATCCATCCATCCTCTTTCTTCATATACAGTATCTTGGAATGTATACACACACACACACACACACACACACACACACACAAACAGCCATCTGTTACAATTTCACTGCTGCCCCCAATAGTTTCCACCTAGTGGTGGAATTGATTCCTCTTCTCCCATCATTTCTGTGTGACCCCTTGTTCTGTTCTGGAAGTTGGAAACTTTCCGTAATGGTTTTAGAGGAAGGAGGACAAGACAGCAAAGAGAGTCCTCAACGCATGAGTGAAAATCTACTAGTATAGTATTACATGTACTTCAATAACTTTAGAATAGAGGCAATATCTGGTCTACATCTTGAGGTTACAATGATTAAATTCTAGAAGGAAAAAACCCTAAATAGTGAAAGAATAACTTAGAGAACTTGGCCTATCCGGAAAAAGTCAAGCAGAGTCAGACCTGGTTAATACTTGGGTGGAAGGCCATGGAGAAACTAGACTGGAAGGTCTCAAAGGAAAAAAGAAAGACCTGGGAAGAAAGCATTTCTGGGCTGCAAAACTCCAGGTTACCACGTGGTGGCAGCAGAGAGATACAAACTTTCTCTTTGCTGCCATTAGTGGTTGTTTTTATTTTCTGCTATTCAGTTATGGTAGCCCTAACAATGTTGCCAAGAAAACGAAATAGACTTGTATGCCCAAGTAGTCACCAGGAATAATCCTCATACTGAGGGAAACTATATAATTGTTTACAGTTAATAGATAAACCCAACTGGAAGCAATCTGTTTTGTTTGTAATATTATTAAACTTAGAAACTTAGAAAGACCCATTCCCAATATTTTGTTATCTAAACCATGCTGGCTGGGGAATTCTGGGAGGTGAAGTCCACACATCTTAAAGTTGCTGAGGTTGAGAAACCTTGATCTAGACTCTTCAAGAACTGAAACAAAAAATTGAAAGCTTATTTCGGATGCATTCACAAATCAGGATTTATCATATCGCTCATGATCTGCTATAAGCTTAAGTTCCCTTCTCCCCTCTCCATTGCATAGTCAAAAAAAGAGATTAGAGCCATGCTTTGTGGTTTCTTCTGGATGTGGCTCAGTATGATCTACACAAATCATGGTTTGCCTCATTGAGTGGAGTAAAAAAAAAAAGATTTGCTGCAAAGTAGATCTGCAGGCTTGTCTGTCACTCCATGGGAAAGGAAGGGGGTGAGAAGGAGAAGTATATAATACTATGCCTCTCTGCTGCTCATTGGCATAATCCTCATTTGTCACTTTACCTGAAACATGAGCCAAAGCATGATGCCATTTAGAATATTCTTCAAATATAAGCTTTTTTTTTTTCATTTAAACCACTAATGATGTTGCACTCATGAGCATGTGTAAGCTTTCCTCAGCTCCAGAAGCTTTAACAAACCTTAACGAAAGACTGAGTGGAAAGCCACCTTTGGATTAATCTTCTTTCTGCAGTCCTGAAATAATAATACTGATCTATTACCACAGGACTGTTGTAAGAACTGCTGAGACAATGTATGTTGTCTGAAGTAGTAGTGGCCAATTACTGTGGTTAGCATCCTAGAAGTCAAGTCCAAAGTATGACTTAATATCACTCTGAAGTGTACTACAGTACATATGCAGTCTCCTGTATCTCGGCCTGTTGTGTCTCTGGTTTATAAAGTAAGTGCAGCAATGCAGAGAGGTAAGAGGGCATACTTACCCTCTGTCCTGGGCAGTCCTACTACCTGGCAGGGCCACTGCTGACCTGTACGGTGACTTTGTGCAAAAGGTTTTTTACACAGCTTGTATTTGTTAGGCTGAGCTTCCCAGAATGGCAACCATACATGCCCCAGAAGGCGCTAGTGGCGCTGACAGTTTCAGATTGCGTGATACATATGGTTCCTCTGCATTGGTATACAGCACTCATTTCAGAAGAAGTGAAATCTGACATAAGCGAGCATATGTGCTCGATGTTTGGAATGGAGAATTGATTTTAAAACTTAATTTGGTGCCCCTGGTGTAATGGCACCTTTGTGCGGTGCACAGTTTGTACATCTGCTTGCGGCGACCTTGCTACCTGTCCTTTCCCCGTGTTCACTGCTTGTACCATTCATTGCTTCAAACTACTACGTATTTAACAGCTTTGCTAAACAACCCATATCAACGGGCTTGCATTCTGCTCCAAGGAAGTTTGTTCAACTACAAATAAGGCACTTCACCCACAGTTCCTCCTTTTAAAACTCCTCCTGAAAAGGCATTTTAAAAAAGTGCTGCCTCAGTAGCTCTGTCCAAAACTTTGTCTGGGGCAATATATTGAACTCGGAGGTAGTGTTTCTATAACCTGGTGAAAGAGCAAAAGACCCCCATTTACCCATCATGCAGAAGCTTGGGATGGACATAAGAACAACCAGTCCTGTGAAGAAGGCCAACCTGTAGACACTTCTTGGATTATGCAGATGGGGAAGCTCAGGCACGTAGCTTAATTCATTGATTGTCTATGTGGTCACAGGGTGGACCAGTTTCTCCACTACTTCAGCACAATCCTCAGCTGAATATATTAACTACAACTGGACTCCTGCAATTAAAAGTCCTGATCTATATCTTCCACAATATCACTTTTAATGGGAAAAAAAGCTGTTCCCATTCTCCTTTCTGTTTCTCTCCTTGATTTGCTTGTCTACCACAGAGTGTAGGCAAAAGTGCATATTGTCTGGAGTGCGATCTAAGGAAGAAGCAGACAACTGTTACCACAGGTCCAAGCCGAACAAATGGGAGAAAAAAGATCGCTGGCCCTAGTTACACAAACTTTTATATCTGCAATCAAGCCATGAATTGGTCAATCATATTTTCATTAATTTATATTTTTAGTTCTGCCATGTAGCAGTTAAAGAAGGTGGTGGGATTTCTTTCAAACTGTTACTCTGTTCTTGTTTATTTGCCTCATCTAATCCTTTGTTGTAATATGGTTCCACTTCCTCTTTCAACCCTAAGCTAATGTGTATAGCAGCAGCAATCCAAATAGAGAAGTCTACCAAAAGAAAACTGGTATGTGATTGCTTGGTATCATTTTCCCAAGAATTCCCATAAAGCCCATGGGATTTTGTCTCAGAATAGATGAGTTTTCTGGGCACAATAGGATCCAGATATGACCGTGATTCTATCTCAGATAGATGAGCTTTCTGCACATAATTAAGTAAAAATCTGGAGATATGAATACCAAGTTATAATCTATTCCTTTCTTCTTTTTCATTTTAAAGTCCATTACTTATTTCATACGATTCTGATGTGGAGTGGATATACAGGTGAAACTCGAAAAATTAGAATATCGTGCAAATGTTCATTTATGTCAGTATGGCAACTCAAAAGGTGATACCAATATATGAGATAGACGCATTACATGCAAAGCGAGATATGTCAAGCCTTACTTTGGTATAATTGTGAAGATTATGGCATACAGCTTATGAAACCCCCAAATTCACAATCTCAGAAAATTAGAATAGTGTGAAAAGGTTCAATATTCTAGGCTCAAAGTGTCCCACTCTAAGCAGCTAATGAATCCATAACACCTGCAAAGGGTTCCTGAGCCTTTAAATGGTCTCTCAGGCTGGTTCAGTAGGAATCACAAGCATGGGAAAGACTGCTGACCTGACAGTTGTGCAGAAAACCATCACTGACACCCTCCATAAGGAGGGAAAGCCCCAAAAGGTAATTGCAAAAGAAGTTGGATGTTCCCAAAGTGCTGTATCAAAGCACATCAATAGAAGGTTATGTGGAAGGGAAAAGTGTGGTAGAAAAAGGTGCACAAGCAGCAGGGATGACCGCAGGCTGGAGAGGATTGTCAGGAAAAGGCCATTCAAAAGTGTTGGGGACTTTCACAAGGAGTGGACTGAGGCTGGAGTTAGTGCATCAAGAGCCACCACACACAGACGGATCCTGGACATGGGCTTCAAATGTCGTATTCCTCTTGTCAAGCCGCTCCTGAACAACAAACAATGTCAGAAGCGTCTTACCTGGGCTACAGAAAAAAAGAACTGGCCTATTGCCCAGTGGTCCAAAGTCCTCTTTTCTGATGAGAGCAACTTTTGCATCTCATTTGGGAACCAAGGACCCAGAGTCTGGAGGAAGAATGGAGAGGCATACAATGCACGATGCTTGAAGTCCAGTGTGAAGTTTCCACAGTCTGTGTTGATTTGGGGAGCCATGTCATCTGCTGGTGTTGGTCCACTGTGCTTCATTAAGTCCAGGGTCAACGCAGCCGTATACCAGGAGATTTTGGACCACATCATGCTTCCTTCCGCAGACGAGCTTTATGGGGATGCTGACTTCATTTTCCAGCAGGACTTGGCACCTGCCCACACTGCCAAAAGTACCAAAACCTGCTTCAATGACCATGGGATTACTGTGCTTGATTGGCCAGCAAACTCGCCTGACCTGAACCCCATAGAGAATCTGTGGGGCATTGCCAAGAGAAAGATGAGGGACATGAGACCGAACAATGCAGCGGAGCTGAAGGCCGCTATTGAAGCATCCTGGTCTTCCATAACACCGCAGCAGTGCCACAGGCTGATAGCATCCATGCCACGCCGCATTGCGGCAGTCATTGCTGCAAAAGGGGCCCAAACCAAGTACTGAGTACACATGCATGCTTCTACTTTGCAGAGGTCTGATATTGTTCTATTTCCAATCCTTGTGTTATTGATGTCATGTAATATTCTAATTTTCTGAGATTGTGAATTTGGGGTTTTCATAAGCTGTACGCCATAATCATCACAATTATACCAAAGTAAGGCTTGACATATCTCGCTTTGCATGTAATGCGTCTATCTCATATATTGGTTTCACCTTTTGAGTTGCCATACTGACATAAATGAACATTTGCACAATATTCTAATTTTTCGAGTTTCACCTGTAGATGAGTGGATTAAAATGGAATCTGACCCAGATGGGCACAATAAGAATCATTAAAAGGCTTTGGATCATGCATAGTATTATACCGTCTTCAGTGTTTAAAAGGATCCATTATGATGGCTTAGAAATAGATGAGAGAGAAGTTCTTGTGCTGGTGCCTGATCCTCAGATAATGAAGGAGAAATAATGAAACAAGTCTTCCCAGAAATCAGATGTCAGCAGAGACAATGTGAATCACACATTAGTCTGAATATGGTAGAGGCAGACCTACCTCTCTCAAGTGATCTTCAGTGGGAAATGCATACCTTTCTGAACCAAATAACCTGATGATTGCCATCCAGGCTTTTGTGACTTCAGACTACTGCACTATTTCTGGGACTATTTCTGAGGATGTTTCAGAGGCTTTCAGGTAATGCCAAGTCTTATCACTTAGTTTGTAGTGTTGTATAAGGCTGGAATCATATCATACACTGGGCATATCTGCACTTACTTTTATGTTGCTCCTGTCCTGTGCTCATGCTGACTAACTCTAAGCCATCTTAAGAAAATTCTCTTTGGATTGACACACTTCAGCAACAGGTTGCAAGATGTTCAGAAGGATAGCAGGCTGCCATGTCTTCCCATTGGACAATTCCACTCCAGCTATGCCCTCCCGCCTTTCTGTTTTAGGAAAGCGGTAGCCAATCACTTCCCTTCTTGCAGAGGCAGGTCTTCCTGGTCATGTACTTGTGTGCATTTGTGTGTGTGTATCAAAATGTACATACATGCAGGCATAACTGCGTATGAAATGTACATACATGCAAAAGTTAGGCAGCTCAAAGAAAGAAAATAGTTTTAAAAAATTGTGCTGGCTTTCCAACTGGCAAAAATGCGCCATTTCAAATGGCCAGGCATATTCAAGATGCTATAACATGGAAAACTCAGAAAAATGTGCCCTGAGGTTGCTTTGATGGTAAGTAGTAGATTAACAGAGGGCAATTTTGTTGCTTCTACCCTCCAGGAATGGTTGTCTGCCCACTGGGGTGATGGGGCAAGGGAACAGGAGAGTTTCTTTTCCACAATCTGCTTTGTCCACATATATTCAATTTATATTTTTATATTTCCATATCTTGAGATTACAAATAATATAATCTTTTAATTACAATATAATCACATAATTTTATATTATTATACTTATATAATTATATTGTTTAATGGTAATATAATTATATAATTACATTATTAACATTAAAATATTGGTAGTGACAGCAATAATGAAAAAAGTTAGAAATATTAAATTTTCTTTCACTGTTATACAAATACTAACAAATTATATGGTCTGAATTAACAATGAACTGTATAAACACCATGCACAATATAAGATTTAAACTGAAAAAATAGCATCTGGAAATTTGTATTACAGGCCAAATAACTCAAGAAAATTTGACCGCAAGACCTCTTTCTTGTTTTTCTGTTGAAACAAGACTAATTCAAGATTTAACAAACAGCACACGTCAGCAATTCACTGATGCAACTATTTTTCTATATAAATCCAATAATCAGTCAATCAACAAATGCTAGGCAGTGCTGTTAATGACTATTTGGTTCAGGAGTCTCCTCTTGAGAAATGGAAGTTATTAAGCTAAGGGGTCTGTCAAGAAACCTCTTTTTATAGGAGAAATCATGATGGTTTTCAAACTGCAGTGAAAATACAGTCATCTTCCTTTCAAGCGGAATCTCTGTGGTAGAGAAACTGGCACCGTCTGAAACCACATTCCACTGAAGCTCCTTAAAAAGGTGTATTATTTCCCAGTTTCATGCCAGTATGGCTTCTGAGGTTTTGATATGATTGTCTTATTTCTCCAGGCTGGTCACATCAGCAAATCTGTTGAAACTGTAAAATACATCAGTATACTGTAATTTTTTAAAATTTAAAAATCCAGTACAATCTAAAACAAAGTATTGCAGCACAGGACAGTCATGCTGCAAATAACTTTTTGTAGTGTGCTTGTGTGCGTCCGTGTGTGTGTGAATGAAAAGCTTGGGAGAATAAAAAGCTCTTTGGCTGGCACCGAAAAGACCTCAGTTTAGCATCCGACAGCCTTCTCTGGGAAAAGCACTGCAAAAGAAATCACCAGGACCACTTTCTAGAAGCCAGTTGCATTGCTTCCTTCTGTAGAGGCTCCTAAGAAGGCAACTGACATCTGAGTAAATGTCAATGGAGGAGAAACTCCTTCAGGTAATCTGGTCACAAAACAATGGGGACTTCCAAAGTGAAGAACAGCAGCTTGAATTTAAGTGGGGAAAGGACCAGAAGCCAATATGAATCATAGCACATGCAACTGTAATATCATCAAATTGCAGTGAGCATTTGCCATCCCATTTTGGAGTTGTAGAAGTTTCCTGGCCACTTTCAAATGCCACTCCTCATATAACATTGCATGGGCATCCACCTGGGAAGTTTACAGTGTGGCTAAGGGTAATAAAGCTATTTCTGTCTTTATAAGATTGTAGCTGGGAACTAGTAGATCAAGCCTGAATTGATCAAAAGCATTCAATGTCAATCTAAGACCACTCCTAAAATGCAGTCCAGATTCTTTATAGCAGCCTTTCCTGTTCTGATGTCATCCTCTTGCTGGCTATATTGTGACGGATGGGAAGTTATAATCCCTCATATCTGAAAGACCCCTGTTTGGGAAGGTTGCTTTACAAAGGGCTACTCCCTCTTGAGAAGATTGAGCACTATCTTTTTCTGATGGAATTTCAGTATATTGGCTTTTATCTCATTTATCTCCCTGCAAAATTGTTCAGATCATCCATTGCTTTACCTGAACTACATGGAAAGGAACAGATGTCATCTGTATATTGGTGACACTTTGACCTACACCTCCAGGTAGCCTTCCTCCATGGTTCCATGTAAATATTTAAGAGCACAAGCAATAAAATTTGAATCTTGCAGAACCATAATCTCTGAACACTGGCTTTTGGAATCAGTCATTCAAATAACAATATCGTTATTTCCAGAATCAGCTGAGATCATCTGATTGGAAGAGTCCTGTAACCGATAGTGTAGAAACCTCCAAAAGAATTAGTACTAAAACCCAAATAGCCAGTGATTGTATCATCACTGATGCCAATTCTATTTATGCAGGAAATGAACCAATAATACCTTGATTTCATTCTCCTAAAGGTGCGTATGTTCCCTTTTCCCATAATGGCACAATGAAAGATTGCCTCTGTTCACAGTGCAATACTTGAGAACAAAAGCTGTTTTTGTCTCTCAGATGTGGATTCAATTTCTACAACACCACCTCTGAAAAGCCCACCCTTCGTGTTCTGCAAATCACGAAACCCATTTATGGGACTTGACTTTCCTGTAGAATTTCTTTCAGGCTCATTTCTAGCAGCATAATTATTTCAGAACAGGCAAGTCACGGTGATCAACAACAGATCAATCTAGCTGCAAAGCTATTAAAGTTGTGTTTTAAGTATTCACGAGCTTTCTTGTCCTTCTGTACTCTTTGATTATGGGGAAATGAAGTAGCTCCACATTCATTTGACTACTCTAGGGTGACATCATAAACCAGGGAGTGTAACAGCATAAAGGCAGGAGTACTTAGGCATGTTAAACTGTATAAATAGCCCTCAGAGAGCATAAGCTCTTCTGTGCCAACAAGTATCTGAGATAAGAATAAAGCTCTTAAACCCAGAGTAAATTTTCTGAGCACGAAAGTTATGCTTTTAAAGCTTTCCGCTGAGGTCTTACTTATAAGTATAATATTTTAAGGCATAGATTGCACATCATAATTGAATGAAATATTTAGCTTTTTAATAAACCTGCTATAGTGCTTTCTCTTTCCAATTCATAGCATGTCCTTCATGCAAATGCTTCCATCTTTTACTAGAAACATGGTCGATGCACACCTTGCAGAAAACCTTTTTCCTAATGTTATGTTCTAAGAGAGCAATCCTATAGGGGTCTAATAAGGAATAAATCCCACTGAGTTCAGTGGATCTAACCTTCAGGTAAGTGTGCCTAGGTTTGCAGCCCTACTGCACATCTTATACATTCCAATAGCTCCTTCACTGTTATTATGCAACCTGTTCTCACCATGACCATTGTGTGCATTGTACAACACATCAAAAATGTGGCAGACCTCAGCAGCAGGTCGCACAAATTGGAAAGAATCCTACAGGTGCAGGCCTTTCCTGTTGACATGATTACACACATTGGGGTTCTTGCCTCTAAGGCCAGTGAAGTAGAATTCACTGTTGTTTTGAGACTGTGCACCCAGAACGTGTTTGGCTCCTTGGAAGTTTATTAGATCTTGTAGCTATAAAATTAGTAATGGTGGACAAGCTCCTCGAAGACAGCTGTTTGATTCCCTACTTTGTTCCTGCAACATGCAGCAGTGCCAAATAGTGGTGTGGATTTGGGGACTCCCACTTCAAACAGGGCAACGTCCTTTAAGAATTATACAAAGATTAATTAAATATTAATTTGCCAGCACATAAAAATTAAATAATATATTTAATATTGAAAAAAAAACCTTCTTCTGAATGCTTTGCACAGCCCAAATACATATCAATGCACTGAGTTCATTTACATATGCCAATTCTAGGTAACCTTCCAAGAACTGCTTTTTCCATGATTGTAGCAGGTGTCTTCTTCCAGTTATTTCCATATACTCAGTAACTGTTAGGTAGATTGCAGTAAATTGATGGAAGCATGTCAAAACATCCCCAGGAGAAGGAAGGCAAAGACAGCAAAGAAAAGGGGACCAAAATAGGAAGTGGCACGTTAGTGGTGTTTTCACAAAGGGTACTTGCATCGTAATCTTGGAAAGATGGAAATTCTTTTAAAAAATTAATTCATCTAGGCCACAGAGCCATTATTTTGAAAAAAACATAAAAGCACAGATTATGGAAAGGAAGCCATGTTTAGGAAGTACTTATGAATATCGGGGCAGGGGGTACACCTATGTGTAGTCAGAATACCAAAAATAATTATACCTAGGGATTGTGGATATACCATATTTTTCCGACAATAAGACGCCCCCACGTACAAGACGACCCCCATTTTTCCAACCCCAAATTAAGAAATCAATATTTTAAAGATAGTGCAGAACACATTTTTATTTAGTAATTAGTTAACATTGACCTGCTACACTCGGTGGGAGGAGGTCCAAACCGTGTCTCTGCAGCTCTATTTCCATGCTCTTTTGCATAACTGATTACATTCAAGCATGAGTGAAACTGCCCATAGCTTCTCTCTGCAAACAGCCTTCTCTAATTGGTTTGTTCAGCATCAGCTGACATCAGTTACATCAGGCTTGTGATTGGAGGAAGTCTGTTTGGGAGACAAGCTATTTCACTCGTGATTGGAGGCTAGCAATAGGAGGAAGCCTGCCTGCAGAGACAAGGTATGGGCAGTTTTGCCACTGCGCGGTTCTCTCCTCGCTGACTTCCTTGAATAAGACGCCCTTCAATTTTTAGGGTAAGGATTTTAGAAAAAAGTATCGTCTTATAGTCGGAAAAATACGGTAATATAATAATGAGCATTTTGATATGTATGAATATTTTTTCTGTGGGGACAGTTGGTTGTTAGACCCCAGTAGCTGAGGCCCAAAGACAGCTATAACTTTTTGTATGGGAATTCCACTTGATTCTGACTACAAACACCGTCAGTGGATCTTACTATATTTGAAAATGCCAGTTGAAGCCTCCCCCCCCCCGACTCCAAAAGATTGTTTTCCAGTGAATTGAAGCAGATATTGTTTAAATGCCTTGTAAATAAATTATTTGGAAAAGCAAAGCATGGGAGAGAAGGAGGCTTGCCTATAATGTAGTTTTTCCCAATGAGATGGCACTTTAAGACATTGTCAGGTGTATGATAGTTATTAACCACCACTTGATTCCTATGTATCTAGATGACTAAGTGTTTTGTTCCAGGTGACAATCCAACAATGCCATAAATTTTGATGCTTGCTACACAAGGGTAGCAGTTATTGTTCCTTAATCTATATAGTTAGATTTGCCAGCAAGGCAATTTTTAGGATTGCAGCACTATAAACATTTTGTACTATCCAATACAATGTAATGACTTTTCTTTACCTTTGACTGCAAGATGTTGTCCGTAACTCTTCTATTACATACTGGCTGCTGGTTAGTTTTTCATTGGCATTATTAGCAGAAAGATTTTTCTTCCAATGGCGGATTTTTTTCAGGATCTGTATAACACTCTTACCATTTACCCTGTGAATTATCAAAATACCTTGTTTACTTTTGTGTATTTTAAAATCTGGTTGCCTTTAAAAAGAGAGGCAAAAACTGATCTTCTAAGAAAGGTATTAGCTTTTGATGTACAGCTTTCTGAGAGATCTGATTGTCTATATCCATAACTATATTCTTATGCCATATTTTAACTCCGAGAATATTATTAGTAAATTTTGAGGTTATAGAACTAGTGACCCAATCAAACATGTACAGACTTTGGCCTCTGAGTTAATTAAATGTGGGTTAATAATATATTATAAGGAAATCATTGTCCTTATTACAGTTATTAGGTAGTTACTCAAATTATAGCTTCAAAGGAATGCAGAGCATGGAGAAACTCAGGATTAAATTATGCATTTGAACTACAGGCCAGCTTTTACTGTTCAGACAGTTCGCTGCTAAGAGAAATTGTGTGTCATTGAAATTAAATGCTTTTCTGGGGATGGAAGGCTCCAGTTTTTTAATGAAATTACTGAGTGTGGGATAGTGAAATGATTAAAATCTGTATTCCGGGAATGTGGCGGCGCAAAAAAAAATCAATAAATGCTAGCACAATTTTGCTGCTGAAAGTGAATACTAGGAACGAAACAAACTACCACCAATTGCACAATTAAAATTGTAGGTCATTAACTGAGATTTTGTCATCAACTTGCCAAGACACTATTTCTACATTTTTTTTTCCTTTTGGAATATATTTTCCTGCGTAATGAGGAGCTTTTCAGATAGCCTTGTTTGATGGGCAGGACATTTAGCCCTACCCCCAGTGGTTCTTGCATTGCAATCATTGTGCTTGCACTTATTATGTTACAAATGACCGAGGTAAGGCTGACATTCTCATTGCATGCAAAAAGACCTAGCCTGCCAAGAGTTTTTTTTTTCCTAATGAAGCAGCTTTGTGAAATCTCTCCATGCGCTAATACTAATGAAGATCCTCCAGCACAATTAAAATCACAGCCAGGGCCTGAAGAGGAAATCCAGGACAATGGTATCTACATATGCATATAATTTTGATGTTGCAACCAGCTTTTGTTCAGAACTGATGTTAAAAAACCTGCAGATTTCAGATGGTCCTAGTCAGCGCAAAGGATTGTTAGCAATTTGCATGCTCCAATTTCAGAGTGCCAAAACTAAAAAAATCATCTTGCACTTTGCTGTTTCTAGTCAAAATCTCTTCTTGATTGTATGTTTAAGGCTCTATGTTTTATAGTTTACAGGAAGCAATGATTTGCTTGCAGTGTACTTTAACCCTGACTTAGCTTGACTTTAACACGAGGGCCAGGAGAGGTCTTACGTGTAGTAACTACAGTGCTGAATCAGAAAACTGATTTTTAAAATTTTTTAAAAGTGTTTTGCCTTTCTCTCTCTTCTGGAAAACGGCAGAGAAAGATTTAACTATTTGTGTCTATCATAAGTACCACATCCCCATGTATTAGAATGGCTGAAACATGTGTTTATACACAGTAAAAAGGCAAAGAACTGATGGCCTGGATACTGAAGACACATTTGCTGCGTGGTCTTGGGATCAGAGTTGCAGGGCTTCTTCGTCTTTCAGCAGCAGTAATAACGAGAATGCAAATGCTACTTTAAAAATTATTGGGACATCTTTTTATATCATTCCGTTTAAAGGAGATGATTATTGGTGAGGGAACATAGCGTTCATCGGCTGGGGGGCTTACCTATGATCTTGACGGCCACCTCACCCGCTCTCCCTTTCCTCCTGCTCGGAGTGTGCCTGCGTCACTGGGTAGCCTGCACACTCCTACTCCGGAGGGAGTTGGATCCGCTCCCTTCCGCGCCGATCGTTTACATCCACACCCCCCCCCCCATTTACCTCCCTAAAAATGTAAGTGTCCATTTCCCCGCGTGCTGCCCACAATACATTCGCCTCGCGACCCTGCCTGAGGGAGCCGCGCCTGGACAACCCCTTCCTTTTGGGGCGAGCGAGCGATCCCCCCTGCCCAAAACAAAGCGGCTCAACTTTCTTACAACTTGAGAGGACGCTCCTTTAGGTGCCTGAAATGCGAGTAAAGCAAGAGGGTGAACTTTGAGAAGCGGCGGCGCCCCCGGTCCCCTGCCTGCTGCTGCTTCTCTGGTCTGATAGGTCATGTATTACCGAGGCTGAAATGAGATAAACAATTCTCTTTCTCTCTCTCTCCCCCCCCACCCCGTCTCTTTAACAGCAACTTTCATTGTTAGAAAGAGAGGAGCGAGTTGGTTGACGTCACTTTGGGTCGGTGAAGCCTTCGCCTGGAAGTGAAGCTGAATAAACCTTGAGGAGAGGAGAATCTGCTTCAATCTGCCGCCGCTGGAACGAACTAAGCAGAGACGGAGCGGGAGCGAGGCGGGTTATCTATCATGAATCCTTCTAGTTAGATTCACCCCCCTCTTTTCTTCCTCCCCCCGGCCCGGTCTTTCTTCACTCCCTTCTCCAGCCTGTTCGGAGGAAGGCAGCGTTCCCAGCATCCAAATCACACAAGCGGAGTGGATTGCGTGTGGAAGGGGGTGAGGAGAGACCTCGCTCGCGTCCAAATTGCGAAGGTGAGTGCGAATCGATTCCGGAGGCGGAGGGAAAGGTGGCTTAAGGGGGAAGCGCAAGTTGTGCTGCTGGCCGAGGTGCCCCGTGCCTGGGCTTCCAAGCCGGGGATAGTGGCAGTGGCGGCGGCGGCGGCGGCGGCGGGGGGGGTGGGAGAGAAAAAGAGACAGAAAGAAGCCGGGGGTGGCGGCGGGGGAAGCTCCTGGCAGCCTCGGAGTATCTGGCGGTCCTCTGTGTCAGCTCTTTGTTGCCGGGGCGCTGGTGGGTTGTGCATCCGAGGGGCGTTCGCGGTGTGTCCGTGTCTCTCTCGGTCTCTCCGCGTTCACTCGCTCGCTCGCTCACTCACAGACACACGCAGACGAGGACCGCCGGTCGCCGGCTTGGTGCGTCTGCAGTGGCGGTGGCCCAACTAGTAGAGCAAAGTGAAACTGACCTTGTGCCCGCGAGACAGGAGGGGCGGGTAGATTGGCACAGGCTTGGGGGCTGGAGTCGCAGCTCTGCGCTGTGGGTGGGGGAGACTTTGGTGCCAGGCGGTTTTCTAACACCCTTCCAGCCCCCCCACCCCACCCCACCCCCCACCCCACGGCTGGCAATAAAAGTCTCGGACTCTGGGCGATCCCGAGAGTCTTTTTCGGTGCCCGCCCGCCAGCGACCTTCCTCGCCTGGGGTCTGCTGCTGCGCTTTTGTGCCCTCTCGCCCTGCCTCGCTCCTGAATCGCTTCTTTCTTCTTCGTTTGCTGAAGCGACTTTGGGCATGACAGCCAGCCCCAGATACTGGGGTGGTTGCCCTCTCCCCTCTTTGGCTGCCCCCCAGGTGTGGGAGAGGGCACCCCTCGGGAGGAGGGCACAGGGACTCCGCGGCTCTGTCGCCTTCCTCGAGGTCCCCGGCCGTGCCCGTCTCTTTCCCCTCCCCTCCGCTTTCACAGTCAACTCCCCCTCCGTCCCTCCCGCCTCCCGCTTTATGCTTTTTCTTTTTAAGACGCGACACGGCCAGCGCTGAATCCAATGCCGCGGCCGCTTTGCAAAAAGCGGGGTGGGTAGGACTAAGGAGGATGGGGGGCGGGCGGGGGTCGTCGATGCTTCTCGGGGCATTTGCTTTCTTTTCTCCAACCGCCCCCCCCTTCACCGTCTTTTGTGTGTGTTGCTTCCTTATAAAGCCGGAGACGCAGCTGCTGCCTTTAGCCCAGTTGTTGAAATTTATCCCTTTGTGTATATTACAATATCCTCCATTTTTCTGCCCTCTAAACAACAAGCCTTTCGCCATCTTGGGCTTTTTAAAAAAATTTTCAAGTCCGGGTGTGCGTGCGTGTGTCTTTTAAAGGGTAAGAGGATGAAATGGTTCAAGTCCTGCTGAATAACCCACAAAGTTTAGGCAATCTTACAAGGACGGATAGTGACGTCATGTAAAGTTTAAAAGGGATTTTTTTCCTCCCCTCTCCTTTCCCTACAACGTTGCGTTCTTGGATGTTTGTTTTCTTTCAAGGGGTTTCTGGTCGAGCAAGTTTTAAGCTGCAATGAAGGTTATAATTTACATTTATAAAATGTACAGAAGGGGGTTGTATAAACTGCATTTTTTGGACAGGTGGAGAAAGAATTGGTTTTCTATAGGGTAGACTATAATTTTCTTTATGGTGTTTCAGTAGTTCACCCATAGATTTTTGTTAGTTACCAGGTTTTAATCCTAATCTCATACAATGGATAAGACTTAAGCAAAATATAAGAATTATTTTCATTTGCAAACAGCTCTGCTTGTGCCATGTATAGGAGAGTGCCTCAAAATCTTGCTGGCATAATTGAGGGCACAGAAAGTATCACATGCTGCAACTGCATTTTTTAAAGTTTGTGGAATGTTTTTCTTATGTTTACCAACACTGTATTCAGGGAATATCCTGCCCACATTCTGGAAAGGACCTGTGGATTGTGTCCCAGATGCTATGGCTTTCAAAATGCTATTAGTATGCTAAGTTCCCAGTTGCTCCCTAATAAGATTAAAAAAACAAAACATCTTAGTTGCATCATCTCTTACACCTTGATGTCTTTGCTTGTGAAAAGGGAGGCCAGAAAAAGTACTATACTAATTTATTTCTCAGCAGACACCCTTTTTCATTTTATGAAGTTATCTTGATCATACAGCAAAACTTAATGGAACATTGAGCACTTCATAAATAATAGAATCATTAAACAGAATTCTACTTTTCTGCTTCTTGCATTTATTTTGTATTTACATTTGCAGTAACAGTTCATGAAATTCCTTGTGTTTAATTTGCATTTCCTTTGTTTTTGTGAGTAGAAGAAAAGAAAAGAAACAGCATTTACTATAGTTACATGGAAGCTAAAAGGAACCTTTTTAGTATGTCAAGAAGTTCTTTTCTTCAATACAGTTAAAACTAAATGACAGATTTAGTGTATTTTTATGCTTGGGTTGGAAATATGCTTTCATGTTTACAAAATTAAGCTATTTACTTTAGAATGTCTTTTCCTTTCTTGCCTGCCCTTTTTTTCCCCTTCATTTCTTTTAAAAGCCACTTCAGAAAGCTTGGTTGAATTGAATGGCTGCCAGTTATATGGATCTTAGGTAGATGAAAACGTTGAAATAGTTAAAAGCACATAGAACAGATGGCTTTAAATTATACATGCAAAAATGCCTGGAAGATTTGACAGATTATAAATGGTGAGCCACAGAAGATAAGCAGTTTAAGAAAATGGCAGTTAATACATTTGATATCTCACACCTATTGTAAACCGTGCGCACATTTTATGATGCATAATCAATAAAGCATGAAATCCCAAGAAAATTAGAGCTGAAATAATTTTCTATATTGGATATACATGGGAGAGTTGGAAATCTTGAATATTTAAGTTTCATTTCAAGTGTTCAAATAATTTCAGACAGTTTAGGTCTGCCCTGACAAGGAAACATTTTATTTTTAATTCTTGGGGTAGTGTTGATTTTGAAATACTGTAATAACATAACCTGTTAATGCATGCCTCTGTAGTTTTGTGCCTGAAAGTGGTGATAGATAGTGAATATAAGGGTTGGAGCTCTTAATTTTTTTTTAAATGGATGATTAACTGTACTGTTGTTATTCTTTGAAACTAATAGATAAATATATTCTGGGCAATATGTTCCTTGGACTTTTTAACTGCACAATATCTATTTTACTTGAGTTCTGTATTTCCAACTAAGTGAGACCCAGTTTTAAAGTTAGCTGTAGTACTGTATATATTATGAAATGGTTAACATTTCTGTTTGTGTTTACTGTATGTATGTGTGTGTGAGAGAGGACAAGCTATAGGTTATAACTGGGTGTCCGTTTCATCTTTTATATAAGATACCAGCACTTTTAAAGTATGTTTGTACATCACTTAAATAATCTACCTTCTGGTTGGTGATGGTGGAAAGTAAATCATTTACACTTTGGTGTAATGGTAAGAGAAGAGCTGCCACACAGATGGCTGGTTTTGATTTTGTTTTGATTTGTTTCTTCAAAAGACACCTATTTCAAATTTAGATGAAGGGGCAGTGGATACATGAGCTTTCTGGGTGCCTTTCTCCTTTTTCCTCATTTCTTTGTTTGCATGTTTATTATAAAACCGCAGTGCAAAGGAGCAGATGTTTTGCCAAACATCCTGATGTGTTGCTTTTTCTTAGGGGAGCAGAACTGTTCCTTCTGATGCATCAGCCTGACAGCTGGTTGATTTCATGGAGCTGCTAAGAAGCCATTAGTGGTGTCACTGAATTGAAACAGAACAGTCACTCCCAGCTTGAACTGCAATTGTTAATGTCTTTGTTGTACTTTTATGTTCCTACCCAAGATGAGGAACATCACAGTTGCAAGAAAGTCCTGTCTTTCTTTTGGACCTCGGTAAATCAGTGGAAGGATATGCTGCTGTTTGGTTGTGTCTAGATGCTCAATAATCTTTTTTTTCCCCCCCTAGAATATAAATAGTTTGTTTCTAAAGATTTAGCACAAAGGACTAAAACTTATATAAAGAACACAGTAGGATAAAAATATTCTCAGTACTGACACCATTCTCCTCCTAGCCTTAATAGTTAGAGGAGTACAGTAGTGGTTAAGATTGGCTACATGCTGTTATTTATTTTCAAGAGTGCATTTCAGCTTTAAAAGTAATTATCACAATCCAGCACAGTTCGGCACGCTTAAGTCCAATCGAAAACAATAGGACTTGCATGTAATAGATTAAGGCCCAAAGTGCAATATAACTCACAGATTTTCTCTGTTACAGGATTAGAAGTATATTTGTCTTTATTGTAGTGAGCTGAATATTGGGAAGACACTAATCTGCTTTCAAGGAGGAGAAGCATTAGCAGAAATGTTTGTATTTGGAAAATGTAGTTGAGGCTTTCCAATGTTATTACCTTGAGGGATTTTCTAGTTGGTCGTTTATATTGAACACTTTTTGACAACAAACCTCTGATCTTTTCTTTTTAAAATAAATGTATTTATAAAATGCTGGAATAGGCAGGAAAAATGCTGACAAAGTTAATAAGACGGACAATTATGTATTCGCATTGGAAGGCTGCTTGAAAATTGATCTGCAAATGAATCAGTGCTTTAATGAAATCAAGCAATGGAGAAGGTGCATATTTCTGTAAGACAGATTGTTAAGAAACCATTTCATACGCACTGTTTATAGTCAAGGGAGAAAAAAAGTTGAGAGAATTATTAAAATAAGAATAGCATTTGTATAGCACATTTCAAGTGTTCAAAGCACTCCACACTTATTATCTGACTGGTAAGCATTATTATCAGCATATTATAGTTGGAGGCCTGAAGCTAAGAGAAAAATGGGTTTCCCAATGTCATATAGTGACTTTGTGGCTGCTGAACTGGGAATTGAAGGAGGATCTTCCAGCTCAGGGTGCAGTCCTATTCACAGTCACTGGGGCCTAGCTGACAGTAAAGGCAGAGAGACTTACTTCCAGTGATCCATAGTTCAGTGAGAGAGTCTATGTTTTGCATGCAGAAGTCCTAGCATCTTCAGTTAAAAAGATGAACTAGGGGTTGCTGTTAAGACTCAGAAGATCCAGAGCCAACCAGAATAGAAAGCAGCCTTCCCCAAAGTTATGCCAGTTGCTTAATTCTTGGAATGTTCTTTGATCTGTTTTCAAGATGGTTCATTCATGTTTGTGTTTGTAGGTTCTAGACATAATTAAACTTAGAGTAGGCCTATCAATTCAAGGGACTTGGAGTTGGTCATGTTCACAGTCCAGTGATTTTTGACGGGTCTTTCATGTGACTGATTATCAAGCTATGTTAAGGCTAGCAGCTTGTCTTGGTTTTTCCTGTTGAAGCTAGGAGTCCATTTTTATTTTGAGTAAGAGACCCCAGGCAAATGGAAAGTTTAATCCTTCCGTCCCTAACCATGCTTGTACCAATAGTAGTTCCATTCCTTATGGGGTAATAGGTCTTGGGAAAAAGTCGCTATTTGAACCAAGTGGGACTTTTCTTCCCTAAGTCATGCACCTTATATGTCATATGTCATGCACATATCACCAGGTGTGATGTGAAAGAGTTACCAATAAAATCAAGGAGGCCAGAAAGGTAAAAAATTACCTCTGTGCTTACTAGGTAAGAACTGCTAATTAAAATCTCTCCCACTCCCAGTGGTAAAAAGCAAAAGCATATCTGTTAACTACAGTATATGTGTAATGTAATGTATAATTTGATCCTGTGTCTGGGTAGAAAGAAATTTCTTTTAGCCTAAGAAATTCATTTATTTTAGTTATTAAATGTACCTACTGCCACACCTTGTGACTCTTGATGGTTAATGACAATAAGGTACAGTAATTACAATGTTCACAGTAAAATGTAAATAAATTAATCAAGTTGCTCAGGTCATGTAACAACATTGTATTAACATCCCAAAGCCCTCTAAAATAGGTTTATAACTAGCTTCTGGAAGGCTGTTCCCCATGGAATCAATTTCACCACCAGGGAGAGGCCATTCCAGAGGGCTCAAGACACCCCAGAGAAACAACACCTCCAGGTCCCAACCTCTGCGTACCGAAAGAAATATTGCACTGCCGACAGCTTTTCCCAAAAAAGATGCTTTCTGCAGGTCTAATCTGGCTGGAGAAGGTGGCTGTGAGTTATCCAGTTGCGAAGCCATAAGTATTGTCCTTGTGCATTTTTATCTAATTGGAGCCTCCTCTGGATTAGAATTGGGGCATGCAGTTGGGGGAGGAGAGTGAAGGGAAGTCCCACTGTGTAATTAGAGATGGGCTTCTGTGGTGTGAGTAGAGTTGCTTCTCAGATGCTGAATAACAGATACCATATCGACTAGTTAGCTCATCTAAAAACAAATCTTTTTGCGATCAGCAGTACATTTAATTTCCACTTCAGTTCATGCATTCACACACAATTTTCTCTCTCCCACCCAGATGACCATCCATAGTAGGGCTGTGCAAAGCATTCAAGAGTTGCTTTGCAATCTCTGCTAGTGAATATATTAATTGACAAAAGGGATGTGGCTATGTATGCACACATATGTGGGTAGAGTTCTCAAAGAACCTTACAGAAGACCAGAGGTGCTTCACGCTAAAACATTGTGAAGCCCCTCCTTCTAATGCTTTGTGTACCTCTAATAGGCAGAGAATCTGTGACAGGTATGTATTGTATATACTGTATATTTGGTAGGGCCTGTTTTATGACATTTTCCCACTTGCTTGCAATCAGAGGTATTTAAAGTATTGTTGGAAGTACCTATATTTCATATAGGAATATTTTATTATGTAATATTGTTTATTTTGGGCAGTTTTAATCTTGTTACCAATGTTAGGATTGTAAGCCATTCTGAGTTGGTTGATGATTAGAGCAGTGTGTTAGCCTAGTAAAATAAAAACAAATATTTGCATACAGTATTTTGAAGAGAGTGAAAATGGGCTAGAAGTAAAAAGTATTTACTGAGTTCGGGAAAGAGTAGGCTTGTGTGTGATTTCCAATCTTTTATTTAAATGGACACCTTAAATGGATATCTGGACTCAGGATTTCTTGACTCAGTAAGATCAGCAGCTTGTTTTGGTTCATGTCTATTTAGAAGTAAGTGCCATTGGATTGTACCATGAGTGTATCCTTTCTTGCAACCAGCAAACACACAGAAAGAAGATTTTGTATAAAGTTGTGTGCATGAAGTTGTAGCTCTTGCTAATTTGAGTGAAGAATTTTAAAGAGGTATTTGTGTATAGATGGTACAGTGCAAATTGATGAAATTTGCCATTGACCTGACTGGGCTGTATGCGCTACATCTTTCTGATAGTCTTTGTGTATATGGAGAAAATACGTTGTATAGATCCAGTCTGATTCACTGCAGATTTGCTGACTAAAGGTTTCAGCAAAAGAGTTACCTTGCTTGTCAAGGCTTCTCCATTCATTTTAGCAGAGGGAACGGACCCAAGTTAGAAGGACAAATGCTTTTCCATTTAAAAGGGTGAGGAAAGGGCCAAAGTGAACTCAACTAATGCATTATTTCAAAGAGGATCATATTTGTGGTATATATTGGCTTTAACATGTACAGTACAATCAAATTCCCCACTTCTGCAGTAACATTTCAGACTTGTGAATCGGCTAAGTTCCCTCTGAAACTTTATTGCAAAGGAAAAATAATATTTGCAATTTGTACAAAGTTGATTTGAAATGCTAGATCTGTTAAGCTGCTAAAGGCCACTGTTGGCTTGAAATAAATTTGTTGCTTTTTCTTGTAAGCACATCATTGTCTTAAGTGTCACTGTGTGGGCTTAAAAGAGCACACCAGTAAAATAGCTTCCTGCAAAATTTGCATCTGGATTTGCAGCAAACTTCCAACATACATTTGATTGCTCCTTCCCAGATCTCATATAGCAAAACAGAACCCGGCCACCAGATATACTCCTGAATTTTGTGAAAAAACTAGGATCACTAATGAATTATTGTGGCATAATTTTGAGCACAGTCCTTATTCTTGTTGGGAGTGCAAAAAAAATGCGAAGGGAGAATGAAATTGTGGATACTAGCTCCACCTTCCCTTTGTTGCCTGTTTTATCAATTTGCATACTAGCTCCGCCTCCCTTTCATTGCTCTTCAGGTCAGTTTGCACACGTTGAAGGCGAACTTCTGTTTGAAAGATATTTTTTTTTAATCAATATAGATTTCCCAATGAATTAGTACCTTGATATTTCAGAGATAAAAAAGAAAAAATAGCTTTCTTGTTCTGATTCTCAACCTCAACAAGTAGCATACTTTCAGGTGTTTACAGCTCAGTCTTGTGCGTATTCCTTTATGTGCAATTCCTGATTAGTTCAATAAGGCATATTCCTGGATGACTGTGATCTTATTAACCTTAATTGTTGATATTTTTATAAAACAGTGAAGCTCTTAAATATTCATTTTTAAAGCTAAACATCCCTCTTTTTTTTTTTTGAAACAGAAAGAAGTCCCTGTAACACCATATAAGCACAAGAATGAATGGATTCATTTCTGCTTGTTGCATAGCATTTAATGTTCAAAGAAAGTTCTTTAAGTGCTAGGGTAATCACAAAAGAGAAACTATGTTAATTCCTGAATTTTCTATTGAAAATACTTACTGCTGTATATAATGTATTACAATAAATTACCTAAGGTGAGGCAGTAATAACAGTTATGGTCTTTCAGTTTTGTAGAGATTTGATTAATAATGAACATGAAGCTATAATGGATCTATAGAATAAGCATCTGCTTTATTTTTTACTGTTCATATTTTACTGTTCCCTTTGTGGGATTTGTGATGATATTCTTTTTCAGACCTAAAAACTGAAAAAAAAAGAATATTCACAGATGGCACTAAACTTTAAAAGATTACTATTCCCTGTGGCTTTTATTTCAAGAATATTAATATTGCTGTGTTTCTGTTGCCATTGTGCAATTGTGATTGGGAGGGACCGGGAAATAAATAAACCCACTGGTATTTAGAACACTGATCACTAAGATGGGAATACCTAATAATAGATGGAAAACTTTTATACCTATCTCTTTGATTTGTTCTTTTGAATCAAATATAGATTGCTTTTATTTAATGTATTCAAGATTGGGTAAAAAATAAATGGAGACTTGGAAAACATTTTTCAAGAAAAGAAATCAAAGGCTGTTACATTGGAAGGGCAACAGAAATGCACATACATTTACATTTGTATTTGTAAGAAAATATATAGAAAAGCTGTTTTTGCTTCAGTATTTGGATGAATCTATATTGTAAGCAAAAACTGCTTAATTTGTTTTCCCTGACAGGAAATTCAGCTCGAAGATAATTATTGCACTGGTCCAATGAATGTGCAGAGCCATAATTGTGTGTTTTTAACCCTGTTTTTCTGTTCTTACACTTTTCCACAAGCATGCACTCATTAATCAAAGACGCTGCACTCCTGCTGAGGGCGGAGAGGTTCATCAAATTGGCAGCCGGTTTGGTGCAAAGAACGGTGTACTGAAGCTCTTAACGCACTGGGACATAAATAAATCTAAGGTCTTTGTATGCAAACCCTGGAGGTTAATACTGCATAATTCAATGTCCTGTCTTTGTTTTTATGATTGATGTTTTTAAATGTTTGAAGCTTGATGCAAGTCTTCTGCTAGGTCAGGGCTGACAATCTGATTGGATGGATTAAAAAGCATGAAGCTGGCAAGGAGACTTTGAGTATGCTGCAGAGATTGTGTGTTTTTTTTCCTCCTGGAAGATCATTGTCATATTGCCTGAGCTGTTATAGGAATGTTCCAATGATTGACAATCCCTGCTGTGATAATGGACCTGATGCGTGAAATGCCAATAGTTTGGCTCTATTTGTTCTGAAGCTTACCGCTATTAGTAACCTTAACGGAGCTAACATGTCGGGGAAACTATTGAATTGCTCTGTAGAAATGGTACCGATCCTAAATCGGAACTTGAACTGGTTGTATATTCATCCTTTTAAGGATACTACTTACAAGTTTCAACCAACATACCATCATTTGAAAACCTGTATAAAGTGGTGATTCACTCATAGAGCCTGGTTTTTGAGCTCAGTGTTTACCCCTATTGCTTGTTTATTGATTTATATGTGTTTAAAAACTGGTTGCTGCTTTTCCTTTCAGCTGTGCTTGCAATGTAGGGAAGATGTGGTTTTAAATATTTAATTTTACCAAACCGCTGAAGGAAATGTTAAAACATGGGAAGCTTGGAAGAGACAAACTGCATGAAGCTGATACATCTTAAATGCAACTCAGGTCTTGTGTATTGGCAGCACAGTTCTCCAACCTTCTCAGTCCTTTGATTTCTTTTGTTGATCTGTACTCAGCTAAGGGATCTGCTGAGTACAGCCAAGGTTATATTCTGGATGTGACAGTTCTTAAAAGGTAGCCTAGTGGTTTTGTACTTCGTCCACGCCTCATGCGCTTGTGTGCAGAAAAGAAAGGGAAAGTGAAGGGAGCTATAAGCAATTACTTAGCAAGCTCTTATCAATTTTCCATAGTGTCCAGTGCTTCAGCAAATAAACTGGCTGAACTTCAGAAACAGTCTTAGTTGCTTTGGAGTTACTGAGCCTTTGTTTTATTTTATATACTTTTCTTTTTTTTAAGTTGCTCAAAGCAGTACCTACATTTGTTTGATTTTAACCCTTTTTCTGTGATGCTTCTTGTTCAGATTAATTGTATGTTCTTCACAGCAGGATGGCAGTATTTAAACAGGTTTCTCATTTATCTGGCATTGATTATATAGTGTTGGTGCTCTCTAGGCTTGTGATGAAGTGGCAAGCGTGGGATAGATTGTTAGTGTAAATGTGAAGTCCTGATTTAACCATACGTTTACTCAGAATTTCAGTGGGATTTACTTCAGGAGGGAAAATGTTTAGAATAGCATCCTGTTATCATTTTTCCATGATAAATGAGAAGAACGTGAACTCTAGATTGCTTGTTTAAATTTGAATATTCACTTTCAGATAAAACTGGGGATGGGTGGGTGAGGAGAACTTATGTCCCTCTACTTCTTGAAAGTTCCTTCTGTTAACATAGGCTAATCCTCCCTGAGACCTTTAGGAAAAGTTGTATCCTTTCATCTCACAGACTTGGGTCTAGCGTGAGATAAAGATGAGCACTGGAATGGCAATCTGACATTGTGTATAGAATGAAATCTTGTTCAACAGACGTATAAGAGACAGAAGGCCAGAAAATGGCAATTTGTCAAGAATGTTTGGGGATATAGGAAGCTCTGAAAAAATATTAAGCATTAACAGAAATAAATATTGCCCATTCCTAGATGGAAATTGATTCCCATGTCAGCAAGCATTGCCAACTGCAGCTTGGCACCTGCTTTTCCATTAAAGGGAAGTTGATTTCTTTTTTTCTTCTTTTTGCCAGAATTCTTGGTTCTGTAAATCTAATAGCATAACCCTTTGGAAATCATACTTCAGGAAAGGGGCTGTTTAACTTTTAAGCTGGTTTAATTACAAGCTGTAGTGCCCCAGAACTGTCAGTCCATTCTTGCTTATATGGTTTAGTACATCTGTGTTCTGGAAAACTTAAACCTCTCTACAATCATATGTGGCTTTTTGATTAGTCCAAGTACATGTTTTGCCCAGTTGAGGTTTACAGATTTTTTTCTCCTTAAGAACACATTTATCGTTGTTATTTAGGTTGCCTGTGGAGTGTTTATGCGGATAATAAATCGAATGTATAAATAAATAAAATAAACAAATAAATACCCTCTGTATCCAAGAGTTATTTTTTAAAATAATCCTGCGTACTTTCCTCCTCTGAGTACATTTACTCTTACCCATTGCTACAAGCATTGACAATCTCACATTCTCTTTGCTTTCTCCCCATATCCCACTCACTCTTCATTGGGGCAATGAGAGAAAGGGCCCAACCCTTGTCTTCACAGTTTTTTTGAAACGTTACAGCAGCCATGACCTGGTAAAGAAACTCTGATCAGAGCAGTGGCACTGAGGAAGAGATGCTTTCCTAAATCGAATAAGCCTGCTGAGAGGGAAAAAAACTTGGGCATTGTACAGGTACTGTCTGTGTTCTGAAATGGGGCTAACTGCAGCTGAAAAGGGGGGGTTGAGGGAGTTGGGTGCCAGGGTTGAGCCCCGTCATCCAGAATCATTGGTTTGATTAAATTGGGAAACCGCAGAGCCATATTAATGTTTTTAAGAAGGAGGGTATCTGATTTCCTACTCCCCATCTGTTTTTTGTTGTTCCAACGTGTCTGCCATTCCTGAATTGTAAATTCTAGGGAGTAAGGTAGAACGGTCTTCTTTCTTGCAACCGTCACATAAGAAGTGGTAAAATTCTGAATAAAAAGTTAAATCTTTTCCTCATACTAGGAGTTTATTCACATAGGCTTTGTGAACTATTTTATAATATTTGTAGCGGCAACCATTAGTACTTGTATAGCTCATTCTCCAGATGCTTTCATCTTGGCATTGCCATTTTAATTATTTATTCAGTGCAGGTTATCCCTACTAATACATTCAACTTAGATTTTGCAGAAGTGAAATTGCAAGCAAATCACAGTTACCATGAATCTTTGAAAAAAGTCTTTGGTGCATTAACTTCCCTTCTAAAGCTAAAAATATGTCCCAGATCAGCCTTCTACAACTTACTTACTGCCTTTCTCTTTGTTTTTCCAATAAATGTCTTTAATGCAAGTGAAAAAGCATTTCAGTGCCAAATTGTTTCTGCAATGTACATGTATTCATAATTTTGCTTCCCCTGGGAGTATGTTACCTAGGAGTAAAAGTAAGAATATAGGAGGAACAGTGCATACAGAAGACCTTGTCAGTCTCTCAGATCAGCCCTTTATTGCAATAATATAAAATAGTGTAATACTCTATGAAAGAAGTCAGTGATGCATCAGCACCATTTCTGTGCATCAGCTGTGCTGTACATTTAAATGCTTTCTAAATTCTACAGTATTTTTGTTCCTTAAAGAAAGGTTGAACTATTTTTTTTTTTTATGACAAAGGACAGATATGGAGCAATGAAATACTTTTTTATTACATTTGATGCTGACTACATTGTGTTTTGGAGGCTGTATTCTATTATTTAGCCTAACACTAAATAAATTGGACATTGTTCTGCTTTAATATGTGTAGATTTGATTAAGCATTCTCAGGTTGAGTAGTATTAAATAGGAGAAGAGCCTACGCAGGAACAGATTTTGTTTAATTTCTGTACTATTGGAATTGTTGCAATACTGGTTTGCATAATTTTCTAGGTTGCATTATGCTAAAATTATTAATAGAAACTTTATAGGATAGAGGAAGAAAAGAACAACTCCAAGCTATTAATACTTACTTTCTGTTTTGCTGATCATCTGCTTTACAAGAAAAGAAGTGGGGCCATGTCCTTGTTTCACTTTCCAAACTATGTTATCTAAATTAAGTGCTGGTTCTTACTTGCAAAGTCCAAGGATATCTGAAAGATGCATCTTTTCCCATACAGTATGAACCTGTCTGAAGTTTAAGATCTGCTTCAGAAGTCCTTTTGTTAGGCCACCATCAAGAGAAGTTTGATTGGTGGGAATACAGATGGGGTCTTTTCTGTGACAGCATTCTGATTGAAAATTTGCTTCCTCTAAGGAAGACAGCTGTTCTTTTCATATAATATGAGGCAAGCTATTAAAACATTTTGTACCACGTGGTTTTTGAATAATTTCTTATATATCAACTTAGCGCTCTGTTTTTTAGTTAGCTCTCCTCTTAGCTCTGCTCTTCATTATACTGTTTAATGGTTTCTGGTTTGTAAGTTGTTTTAAAGTTTTAAATTATAAGTTGTCTGAGGAACCTTTTCTGGGCTGATACAAATAAAAAGATGATCTAACAAGAGGCTACAGTGCTGTTGACATGGCTTATTGAATCTACTTCCTTTGGTTTATACGTCATGCTAAGCCATAAGGTTGTTTTGGTTTGGGTTGAATGTGCTATTGACACCAATTATTGTGGTTTGTAATCTATGGTTATGGTTTAATGTGTTGTGGGAATCCAACCAATTGAGAGTTATTCAAAAACTGTTAAGAAACTATGGTGTAATCTGATGGGTGAAGTCAGCTTCTATGTAGCCTGTTTGCAGAGTTAGTCAGAACGGAGAGGATAGAAATAAAATGTGAACTTTGTAATTCAAGTTAAGAAATTTAAAAAATTAAGTTCTCAGGACTTTATCCACTTACATTCAGTCCCAGTTACAGGGAAAAACAGAAGGATGGAACATGGTCCAGCAAACATTCATTGCAGTCAGGGGTAGAAGCAGGAAGTGCTGGGTAATTCTACACTACCTTTTTTTTTTTTTTTTTTGTAAAAAGGAAAGTATATTTTGCACAAGTATATACTCCATTCTTGGAAATAATGTCTGGACTGCTTGTGATTAGCACAAATCTCAAAAATTGGGCTGTTACATAGTTATGAAAAAGAAAAAAATAATGACTTTCAATATTTTTAAGATGACAAATGATAAGGGAGACATAGAAATATGTCAGTAGTAAGGAACATGTATATATTTAGAATTCCTGAGCAAATTAGGATGCAGAAAATTTTTCATATCTAAGAAATTATTTTAAAAAACACTGACAGTTCTATTTTTGTCTCAAGATCCTCTTTAAAAGAAGAATTTAAAAATATTTAAAGCAATTACCTGTTGGTCTTCATAAGTTTCAGAATTTGAGAACTATAGCTGGAAAGCATGCACATTATATGTTCAGAGGGGCTTCTGATACCCATACTGCAGAGAGAACCTACTCATTTGCCAGCTTAACAAGAACTGACTGCTTATACGTATCACAAACCTGGGCTCCAGATGATCTCTCCCCTGCTTGGGGGAGGCTCAGTCTACAGTACTATCAAATTTAAAACACAGACACACAAGCACTTATGCACACCTACACACAATTTATTTGTGTACCCTCTTTCCACCTTTTGAATGTCACTGTTGCCAAATTAAAGCATGTGGCTGCTACTTCTTTCTTTTGCTTCTGGTCTTCTCCTGATGTATTTCATCATCTAAGGAAAAAGAAATACCTTGCCAACTTCAGGAGAAAGGAATGGTAGAGAGGCAAAGGGGCTGATGGAACTAAATTGTGGAAGGAGGCGTACCTCCATCAGCTGCAAACTGCTAAGATACATACATGGTCTCCAGGAGAACCTGGAGGTGGTCCTTACGTCAACCAGACTTAGTTTATGCAAAGATATTTGAAGTTGGGACATTCTGAAAAAGCTAAAGATGGATGGATTTGTTTGCTGTTGCTTTTGGAGAAAGGGTCTTTCCCTTCAAGAGAACATTTGGATCCAATCCATATTCTCTCTTCTGGGTCAAGTTGAGAAATGAGAATCCTTCACTTGAGTTTTATGCATTTACTTCTGATTCTTTAAAGGACACTTACATGTCAAACTTAAATATATGTACTTGAGGGTAAGTACCAATTATTTAAATTCCAAGTAATTGTGCTTGGAATTGGAAAATCCATTGAGGACTTAGGTTAATGTCAGATATTTTTTCTGCAGAAAAAAGTTGTTGGTTTTTTTGAAGGCTAACATTTTTCCCCATGAAAGTGTACTTCATGCAATGTCCCCTGATGCCACCTTGGTTGCCAGGGAAACTGGAAGCTTGAAACAGAAGAAGCGGGCCTGCAACTGAAACCGATAATCTTCTGCTTATTTCCGTCTTCTACTTCATTTTTCATGGAAACTGAATTCTTATCTTGGAAAAAAAGCAGAAGGCTTGGAAACTATTGCCTACTCTTTTCTAGCCATTTCAGTTTCTGAAGGAAATCTGAAAATGCTTTCAATGTTCAAAAAAATTGATTCCAGTGACTAGCAGGAAGTAGAGAACTTCAAAGTGATAGTTGCTCTGAGAACATATTACCCATTCAAGAAATCAAAAAGCTCCTGACATCTACATAGTGATTTTTATAAATAATGGGGAAAGGAGTCCCTTTTTAAATACATCTTTATAGGATTCCACTAGTTTAAGATTTTTTAAAAAGTTGAAGAGATTATATCACATGGCATATTATTTTAACTCAGGACAGTACTTTCCTCAACGGTTGGTCATATAGGTGAATATGCAATGATTCTTTGTGTTGTTAGATTATTAAATGACCAATCAAGCCCATGGTTGTCTAGTTTTACCCAGGGCATTGGACAAGGTTCTTTTGGTGGAAATATAGGAAGTAAACCTAGAATTTTCTACAGCAAAGCATTTCACTGCCTTCCATTTCCTCATTGTGCTACCATTTCACTAGTTCTCCAACCAGAGAAAAATAACTGATCAGGAGATGATCCTGAACTTTTCTCTAAGAGAGAGGAGAGAATGTACAGTTATGTATAACAAGTGGAAGATTAAAAATAGCATTCTTGCCACTGCAGTCTGAGAATTCTTCTCAGAATTCTAATACGTTTTGCTGCAAGGGTAGCTTAGGCCGCACTCTCATTGGAAAGGCACCCCTTGATGCTTTTAGTTGATAGAATCCAAGTCCAGCAATAGAAGTTCTTCTCCTGTCAGTTTACCATTTGAGTATTTGAGGAGCAACTTATTACAACATCAGTCCAAGAAGCTTGTATACCAGCATTGACTGGGAAAGCATTGTCTGCTTGTTTGTTTATTTAACAGGATTTTTAGACTGCCCCGATCATGAGCTTCTAGATGGCGTATATCAGTAAAACAAAAGCCCATAACATATCTCCCATCCCACCCATAAATCCATTGACATAATAAATACAAAAAGGTTGCACCATAGCATTCGTGTTGCATCAGCGTCCCACCAACTGTTAGAGATTAGTTTCACATCATGAAACTTGTTATCCTCTTTTGGCTCTTTGGATATTTCAGCTCTCCCAAGCAGCCTTCTTGAAATTGTTGCCTCTTCTGCTTTGCCTTTGTATGTGTGTCTGCGCAAGGGTGCACTTGCAGTTCCTTAACAGACTGTTAATTGTACCTATTTGAGTTTATTTATTTATTTAAATGATTTATATGGCTGCCCATCTCATAGCGGTGACTATGAATAGCGTACAAAATTAAAACAATCACACGATTCAAACCACAAAGTCTGAGATTAAAACAATACAATTTATAAAAAAAACTTTAACCAACAGAGCTCACCTCATTTTTAACCCCCTGAACGAATGTCTGGGGGAGCAGCTAGGCCTTCAGTGCCTTACAAAAGGCTAACAGGGTCAAGGACGTCTGGATTTCCAGAGGGATGCTGTTCCAGAGGCGGACATTGTCACGGGGAAGACACAACTCCTGGGTCCAACAAAATGGCATTGTTTGATGGAAGGGACCTGGAGCATGCATCATGTTAGATCTAGTGGGGTGGGCAGAAACCGTGGGAAACAGGCTGTCCTGCAGAAAGATACACCCTGCTATATCTTTTGGCTGAGGATGGCTGATAGTGGCTTTTCCAAATGTTGTCTTAAGGGGCTCATAATCTATGTGTAGACGTTCGTTTTTCCCCAATAAACTGAAGCACGCATACCATGCCATACAGCTAGATTGTTCTTTTTATGAGTAACTACCTACTCAGTGGCTATCTGTTGAAGGAGGTTTGAAGAATCAAATGGTGTGGATGGTGACCAGAGCTCAGTCTCTGGCATGCTGGTGATGGTGTTTGTGAGTAGGGCTCTATTCCCTCTACCCAAATGAGGCAGAACAAAATTTTGCTTGGAAAGGGATGTTCCCCTGAAAACAAATAGGTACCAAGCAAATTTTCCAGTTCTGATAGAAAGTTCCATTGTCTGCAGGGAGTCTGACAGTAACTCTCCAACCACAATGCAGTATATGGCTTTTTCATGCAGATACCCACACGCTCACAGAAATGTGCAAGCTGGATGCTGTCCCTCTCAGAAATGGGTGGCCTTTGCTGGTGGAGCTGCTGTTTTTTCAAAGGGAAATGGATGTGTCCATTGAGTGCTTCCTTGAGTTGTTTTAGGCATTGTATTTGCCCCCAGGGATTATACATGTTACTTTGGTAAATTTCTATTCAGAACTAGTCACATTGTTTCTTAGAATTCACAGTAAAGAGCAGTGCCTTTGTATGGTTGGCTTCTACATTTACATCTACCTTGACCATTTTGCTTCTGGGTTTCAGAAAATTTATTTCTTGATTGCCCCATGTTTGGAGTTAATATAGACTAGAGTGAGTATGAGAAAAATATAGCACTGGCAGTGCTGACCCTTGTGGCAAATATTAATCTTGAATCGGTCTTTCCCAATCCAGAATCTTCTAGGTACAGTATATTGAATTAGTAATACTATGCCTACTCTCCTGATTCTCCTGCCATGTGTGGAAAAAGTTGTCCTAGCCTTCCTGCCTCTTCTCTGCAGGGGAGGTTAAAATCCCAGCTAGATCAGAAAATCTAGGCCGTTCTATAGTTCCTATAGCAGCCAACTAGTTTCTAGTGGGAAGCCCACAGGTGAAAAACAAGCATCATAGCACCCTCCTACTTGAGTTCCCTAGTCAACAGTGATTACGGGCTATTGCCTGCAAGACTTTCAACACAGACTTCGGAATATATTGTTGTATGTAGGTTACATTTTAGTTTAAAATGACTTGAAGCAAAAATCTGACCATAACCCACGAAAGGGTTTCCTCTCCAGAGTTGCCATATGCACAGCTGATTACAATTTCACTAATAAAAATAATTTTTTTCCTAATCAGTCATTGTTGATACAGATGAAAACCACAGGTTATGAAACCCACGTTTGAAACTATTCATTGAAATGCATGCAATGATATGTTTTTAAAGCTTCTGGCTCGGTTTCAAGCCTGCAGTGGATTTTTTCTTCATTTCTTATTTTAAACTCTAAACTAGATTAGCAAGATTCAAACCTGTTTGACAGATTTAAGACAACCTTTAGCAATCCTTACTTTAATATCATTTAAATTACATGAATACATGCTTGAGCCAACTAACTTTTGCTGACAGTTGGAAAGATGTCAGTAACTTTTCCCTATTGGAAAATAGTCATGAGCACTAAATCCACCGCAACTTTATTGGACATATCCTACAGCCTTCAGAAAACTGAAACACTTAGTCCAATAAAACATGGACATTTCCATATCATAAAAATTTTAATAGTATTTTGGAATGGTAAATCTGGAGAGCAATAGTAATTTGCCACTGGAAATGCTTCATAACATTTTAAATTAATTTGTAAATGTTCGACATCAGCATTTTTTCAACAATTATAATTTTAATTCCACAATTTGCCAAGTAAAATGAGGTAGTTGAGAAATAATATTTCATATTGGTGTAATCTGCAAAAACATCAAATTGCATAGTAAGGTTTCTGAAGCATCCTATTTCAGAGGGTAGGTGAAAAATTGCATGACTGAGTATTCCTTGATATAAAATACATGGAATGCATGGAGAAAGGACTGTAGCCTAGTCCATCTGCTAGTTTTCTATTGGTATGGATTTATTCTTTCTGGGAAAATACGTAGACATTGATTGCTTCCAGATACATACATATATCTTCATTTCAAATAATGCTTAGGAGCAATCTTGCTACTCTTCATATAGGTAGTCCACTATTTTCTGTATTCCATGTAGGTTATATTTAAGAAGTACCATGAGTGCTAACTGAAAATAAGCCTATCGCTAATGACCATTTCCAATGTTAGAAGATATTAAGGACAATCAAAAACTTCAAAGTAAGTTCACCTACCATCCCCCCTTACAAAAGGACAAGTTGGGAAAGAGGTTCCCAAAATATATGACCCATCAAGTTGACTAGAGATTTGTATAGCAGATCAGCAGGGATCAATGTCTTATATTGCTGCCTGGTTGGAATTAAGAACCCTGGGAATTTATCAAGCTTGTGTAGGCTAAAACCAAAGGTTCAGGTCCTACATTTGGATTGGTGAATCATACATCCTTCATGGTGAGCTGTTTCCTTGGCTGGTGCAGCACTTTAGTATTCTCTCTCAGAGGCTCTTCTATGCCTTCAGTTTGGACTTAACCACTGGGCTAGAGGTCCAGGGACTTGTTATTATTTTCTGGAAGTTCATTTTCTGTGCTAGCTGATTTAAGCAGTCTTCAGCTTAGCCTATACTGACTGAGTCTCTGTGAAGAACAGCAGCTGAATATCTTGATATTCCTGCAGTTTAGTGCAATTTCACTGCACTTTTGGACTTTTTCAGTTCCTTTATATGGATATGTGCCTTGTTTTTCCAGTATTATTTTCACATATGCCACATCCATTTTACAAGAAGATGTTTGCAACTTGAACATTATGTTTTTCAGACTGTTTCCTCCCAGGAGGTATTGTGAACCTCCTCAAATTTAAAGTTTCAGTGTATGGGATTTACTTTGGAACCAATCTCCAGGGGAGCCTTCCTGCCTAGGTTCCATGAAATGAATGAGAAATACACAGAAAAAGATCTCCATCTGATGGACCCTAACTCTTTCAGTCTTTAATTTAAACAACAACAGTACTCTCTTTGTTATGTAATATTACTGAGATGAGAGCTGCAGTTTGCACCACTTTTTGTAAGGTGCGGCCAATTGCTCCTTATTGAAACACACACAAAATAACTTGATGTGATCGTCACCTTGTTTTTGTCCCTGCAAACAGGCTCAGTCTGTGCTTGCATTGGGACTGAGTAGTCACAGATGGAGAAAAGTAAATAGAAGCGCAAGGTGAGCGCTGTAAGAAAACAAATGCAGGGTAAGTAAGTATTCACTAATGACAGCCACAGGCTCAGTGATATGTAATATGAGCTCTTACTCTCAGTTATAATCAATGACATACGCTGGAGCTTTTGCATACTGTTGGGGCCATACGTTCAGAACCTGTAAGCAGCATGAAATAAAATGGCATGGTTGTCATTTAGCTCTTAAGTTTCAGCCCTTTTCTCTTATGCTTTATTTATCTAGCTCTCGCTTTCATCTTTTGCCCACTTGACTAGACAGCCAGTTATAACTCTGGAATCCGTGGCCAAGCCTTACATCATCACCACTCCAAGAACGGGCTCTTGGGGGAAGCAAAAATAAACACAGTCCATTCTGGCAGCTGAGAGCAGAGTGTCTGCCAAATTCTCACCCCCGTTGGCCGGAGGACCTGACTTCCCATACTTATTTCCAAGCTCTGGTTCTGAGATGCTATTTATAATCTGTTCCACATTAGCCCCAGTGCTGGCTGCTATGTCTCTAAAATTACAATCTTGGGGGTTAATTTTACCAGATCGAGGGACTCCTGCATTCCCTGATAATTAAATACAGTATATGTAAAAAGTATGATTCCACACAAAAGGGGAACTCTGAGGTATAAGATTAAATTTTGCTAAAATAAATCAGTTGAAGGAACAATCAAAATGTTTTATATGGATAACTGCAAAGACACACACACACACTATATATATATATAAACATACACTTACAATAGACAGACAGATGGACTGAAAATGTCTACTTGGACAGTTCAAATCTTCTCTTTAGATCCGTCAGAGGACAGCTTATATTTTTAAAAAATACAGCATATACAAAAATGGAAAGCTAAACTGAAAAAGCAGGTACCAAATTGCCAAATACAGTGCCAACTACTGTATGTTGTCCACTTTTATGAAGCTAAATTGCAGATCAACAGCAAAATTACAACTTGGGATTGACCTTACATTTGAGAAGAAGGCATTGTGAATGACTTCTGTAGCTATGTGCCCTTCTTTGATTGAAAATGTGAGTTCTTCATTCTCCATCCCAGAGGCAAAGCCATTCCCTGAATCAAGTTAGATACCAGTGAACCAATGCCTTGGTTGTTTCTTGTTCCTGAAGTCAGTTGTCCATCAAAGAGAACATACCCCTATCAGAATTGTTGCAGCTTCCTACTATGTATGTATTAGAAATTTGTGCATCACAATTGTTGTACAAATGAATTCATTTCAGACCCTGTGAAGAGTAGCCAAAATGGATTTGCCTGATCCAAATACCCACATTCCAGAATTTTGTGACACAGTTTGTAACTCAAAATGGGCATAACAGTGCATACATTGGGAATAGGGGAAGAAGAATGCACACAACTAGAAGTGTGCCCACTAAGGAAATTGCCTACAAAAACATATCTCTGCAGATATTTTGGTGAAAGCAAATATGATAGAATGGGATCCTGTTCCCACTTCTAGGAAGAAATGCCTTTGTAAATGTCATTGCTAATAACTTCCCTATAGGTGAATCCTTGGTCTGATTTTGTAAGGTGGTTCTTATCCCACCACATTCTACATTTTTTTCCAGTTTTTCTTTCAAACCAATAGTATACTTCCCGTTAAATACTTAGTTGCTTATATGATTTTGCCCTTGGCATATCCTACTAACATTACCTTGGACTTCGGATATGATTATGCAGCATATTATCCTGAGCCCTGTACTTAGTATCATCTAATTGAAAATAAAATACCAACTTGTCAGATTCATCCTGCCTCTAAGCTTTATAAGCTAGTTCAGTCAATTGGCAAATAACATTAGCAGTCTGAAAGTTATAATCTGATATCTGAGTTTTGTTGAAAGGGAATGTTTGTCTCTATCAGATAGCGTTTAAAGGGAATTACAATTTCTGTAGACTGAAGGAATTAATAAATAATCTCATCTAATTTTTCTGTGAATAGGAACATCACAAGTTTCTTGTGCAAACAGATGTATCACAAGATTATTTTATAAATAGCCTGCAATTAAGCACATGAGGATTAAAATTGATTTTGGTTTTTATAAATGGAAATTCTCTGAGAGGAAAGGGACAAAATAAATCACTGGCTTATATTGTTCTAAATTTGACATTTTTCCCCAAGTGCAACAATGGCATAAATAATGCAATTTGGCAAAGGTGCAGAGAAAGCTTGGGGATATCCTGCGATATCAAGACCAAAGCATAAGTAAGATGGGGTTTCCTGCTTAGTAAGAAGGGGGGAATAATTTATTTAACTAAATAAAATCCAAAGGATAAATATTCTCAGCTTTTATCAATAACTTTGATAGCTGAACCTGAAACAAAAATACCATGATGACCTCTTTGGCTACGAATGCTAACTGAAGGAAACATTGCATATTACACGAGATTACATAATGCACACACTGTTCAGTAACGTTTGGCAAAATAAATAACAGTGCAGAGCATCTGTAAAGCTCTCCTCTGTCCCACAAACTGCTTTCATTTGAGTGTTGGATGTATTCATGATTTCAATTCTGAACATAAATCCTGTGTTACTTGTAACAGCAGCCACTCCCTGAGAAGACAACTCTAGAGCTTCAGTGGAAAATGGCCACCTTTTAACTCACAAGAACAACAACTGTGGAGTGTGCTAACCCTTCCCCAGACAAAATCCTCTCCTCTCTTTAATTGTCATATTGATTAGTGCTTTGATCCATCTGAAACCTTCCATTATACTGGAAGTCACGTGATGCCGACAGAAGCTTCAAAAACATGACAGCCAGTTTTGAACAACTAGATCTTGCCATGCTAAAATTTATTACCTAGAGAATCTTACTGCCAGCAGCCAGCCCTTCAGTTCCTATTCATTAATTTTGGAGACCTTGTAGACAGCTTATCTTTCTAGAAACTGAGCAGTGAAAGACAAGCCTGAAAAAAGGAGCTGATGTTTTCCTTACATTATACCCCAGTTTTTCATGTTTTTGTTGTTGGTTTTACATTAATGGATGTTTTGATTTTCAGACAGATATGTATAGAAGCTAACGTATATTTTTAGAACAGGCATATTGTCTAATCAACTTTCTTTTATTCCATCCATCCTAAGTACTGTTTGTGAAACAAGTTGTCAGCTTTATCTAAGACTCATGACGGAATGCAGTGTACACTGTAATTTGTGACTAAAATAAGAAGGTTGATACTCATTTTTTAACAATATCTTAATTAAATGTTTTAAATTATATAAGCTATGCCAAATAAACCCAGAAAGCTGCTTAAGGTTCTCTAAATACATTTCAGAATAATTTTGAGAATGGACACTTTGTAGAAAGTAAGACAGATTGGAAAAACATGAATCTGACTCTTTTCCTAGCATTCACCTCATCTCACTTTCTACGCCCCCACCCCCATGTGTTTATTTTATTTCAGTCAGGTCTATAGGATGTCCTGGTAGATAAATTTAGAACTGTGGGTTTATTTTATGTAATCACCTATCTCCTGAGGCAGATCGTCATACAGCCGTTGTCACTTGATGCTAGGTTGGTTCTAAGCAGAGGCAGTGGGTGGCATCTGCTGCATTTGCTTACTTGATTGTAATTATCCCAGCAGGAAGCACAATCATAGTTGCAGAAGAGAGGAACAGGGGCTGAGCCTTGGCTAAAGTATGTTTATGTTAGTCTTTCAAGGTAGGCCAGGTAGGAAACAGGCATCGCAAGAATGACAGGAATTCTACTTTACTGTTGTAGGGTATAATAACAGTAATAACAGAGTCTTGAAAGCGTGCTTCCCCTTATAGCAGAGTTACATAACAAAGCAGGGGTGTTTTGAAGGGTTTTTTTTCCCCCACTCACATCTCCCCCTTTCCCATAACCGAGTTGTCGTTTATGTACCCTTAACAGCTATTTCATCCTTCATCAGGGTTATCTCTGTGTTCCTCTGTAGTTTGAGTCCATTGCAGAGGGTGACATACAACAGAGACTGGAAATGATGCTGGGTCCTTTGTCATTGCCCTATGTCAACATGCCTGGGAGGGCCAGAAAACATTCAGCCCTCCGTGTTTCATTGTCCCTCCCCTTTATTGCAACATTCTGTCCTCATCAATGAGATAAAACAGTTTCCTGTAAAATGTGGCCAAATGGGATTCAGATGGTGGTAGCTGGTCAGTCATCTAGCCAGAAAGTCTGGCTGTATAGGTGCTGTTCTACGGCCAAGAGGTTTGTCCATGGAAGGCTGGAGCCAGACTTCACTCCCATGGACGTGAGCCAGACAGACAGACCAAGACAAATTCTGCCTTCTCCGGATATCTTCTGAAGGGCCCAGCCATTTCTGCAACAAACCATGATGATGTCAAAATGACTTGCATGGTGATGTCATATAAGCATCACCCATACACACTTGTAGCCTGATGTCTTAAGTATGTAAGTTGCAGCATTTAAGTGATCCATCATTGTCCCCCCGCCTCTCCCCACTGATGCCCATGAAAGGGCCAGAATCAGTTTGGGACCTTGTGCTTCTATAATGTTTAGAGACCTCCTTGCAAGCTGGATTGCAGGTTCTGGGGACAACATTCAGGAGGGTGAATGTTACAAGTTAGCAGCTTGCAAGGGTTTAAATCCTGAAATCCTGTTTCCTTGCAGCCATTTATTTCTTATACAGATGTGCTGGTTTGGCTTTGCTTTGTGAATTCTCCATGGCTCTGGACTGTCATTCTTCATTTGCATATAGGCCAGTGTCAAGGTGTAGACCCAAGGCCCATTTAAAAGTAACTACCTTCAGATGTTTACTGCATCCATGAAAATGAAGTGATCTATGTCTGCTAAAGCTACCAAAAATGCTCATATTTCCACCTGTCATATCCTGTGTCCACTGATCAAGGTTCTGGAGAAGAGTTATATGACACAGTTATATGCACTAGGGCCTTTTCTCATGAAAGCTGTGTAATACCTGCATCTGGGACAGCATTTGCCTCATATCAGTTGGGTTCTGCTTGGCAGGCCATTTAATTGTGGACCCACAGCATTGAAGTTCAAAACAATAGAAATAGGCTATCCACCCACCCACCCACCCACCCACCCATTCATTCATTCATTCATTCATTCATTCATTCATTCATTCAATATGCTGCCCAACTCCCCCAGAGGGCGACTCTATATATTGATATACAATATATACAGTGACCCCATTACAGATTCTGTTTTACTTTGGTTGTGTCTTTTTTTCAGCACACTGGATCAGCGTTCTTGCTTTGATAGAGAAATTGTCACTTCATATCCAAGTGGAAGGATTTGTTAAAATGGTACTTTGAGGGTTTCGAGCATTTGGAATCAAGGACTTTTTGATGGATGTAGGGCTGGCTGTCATGATAAACTACTGTACTCACAACTGCAGATCAAAGTGTGGGAAAACAAAGTCTTTTCAACCTGCAACATTATTACCTCTAACTAGGCAGAACATTGGTTTTCTCTGATTTGTTAGGCTATAAATACTTCTGGTTCAGATTTAGGCCTTGCCTGAGCAACAGGCATTGATCTTGAGTGATTGCTGTCTCTTGCTCTTGTTCAGAAATACATAACATATTTCAGCCTCGATGCCAAAAGGTTGGATAATCTTATGTAATCCAATGTAATCATAATTTTAAAAAGAGGACCTCTTAAGATCCAGGAGATTACAGACAATTAGCATTTACTCTGGGCAAATGTTATTTGGTGATTTATTATTTCAATTTTTACCCTATATTTCTAACCATAGGGCTTACTACCTTACTAGCAAAAATAGTAAGGAGGCTTGTGGGACCTTAAGGTGTATGCCACAAGAAAGTAATATTTAATTTGGTATATGACTATTTTGGGGGATGGTGAACATTAAGATAATTATCAAGCATACTGAATTTCAAGGTTTGCTAATGAAGATTTAGCATGGCTTCTGCAAAGATGTACCTGTTTCATTAACTTTTCAGAGTTATTTTGAATCTGGAGTCCAACTGGAAGGTCAGAAATCTCCCATCTCTGTTTTAGAACAGGATTGTACACTTTCTGTCAACTTGATTCCTACACATGGACACTGATATTATATGTCAAGGTTCACACTTTAATGGTTAGAATAAATGAGGGTGGGAGTGGGGATTAAGTGTAAAAATGTCCCTTAACTTTCCCCAATTTTTTTTTTTTAAGAAAGGGCATTGTGAGGTGGGCCTCATGAAACCCTCTCCCCATTTGGGTACCCTTCCTTTAGACAATGTTAGGAAGCACATGACTGGGGGTTGATCTGGTAGGCACTGTTTACTTGTACTTATAAAAGCCTTTTGAGAAAAGCCAAAGACTACTGGTCAAATCTACCATTCACAGGTAAAGACTGGTAACTGGAGGAGACTGATAACTGAACAACAGAAAGCAAAGAGTAGGAATAATTAGGTAGTTCTTGTGTGTATGGATATAAATTAAGATGTTGCCTTTTCAAAATGGCATCATGCTGGCAACTTTCCAAAGGGAAGTCACGTAGAGGAAGCTGATCATCGTAGTAGATTCCTGGATCATTCAATAAAGCTGAATAGTAGGAGATACAGGACAGGAAGCACTTCCTCAGATAAAGTTTAGTTAAATTATGGTACTCACTGTCACAAATTATAGGATGGCCATCAACTTCTATGGTTTGAAGAAAAGATTGGACTAATTCCTGGATGACAAAGTTATTAATGGCCACTAATCTTTGTACATTACCTCCAGTATCTGAATAGCAGGGGCTGGGAAATAGGGCTTCTAAGTTCATGTTTTTGTTCTAGACTTCCCAAAGGAATCTGTGCACTGTTGTGGGAGCAGGAAGGTTGATTAACAATCCCATTGGTCTGTTTCAGTTCTGCTCTTATGTTTTATGAAGCTTCCTCTGTGCCAAGGATAGACAGTGTGGTGCCTATGGGCACCAGTGTGATCCTAGACACCTCCTTTGATAGCCACTAGCCTCATATCTGGCTTTTTAGAAGGAGGGGCTTCATCTTTGCACACAGAAGGTCCAAACATTTTCCTGAAGAGGTCTTGCATTATATGAATGGAAGAGAACTGCTGGCCATCTAGGTAGACTGTACTGCTGGCTGAGATGGACTGATGTTCAAGACTGGGAAGCTGTATCAATTTTTATAAAAGCAAGATTACTACCCCTTAATTGTACATTATTGTTCTCTGTGTATTTTAATGAAACATGTAAACAAGTTTGTTTATGTTTATATTTCAAATTTGGTCACTGCCCATCTCACTAGGGAACAGCTCTGGGCAGTTTACAGTAAAAACAAGAATAAATATTAATTAAAATACAATTAAAATACAACAAAAACCATATTAATACATAAATAATAATATCTTCCAAGGTACTACTGGTAGATAAGGATATTAACCTGCAGGAGCGTCTTCAATGTACAAGCCACCCCCAGGGTTGGTTGCTCCTCTTCTCGCCCCACGCGAGTTGGCAGAACCATGTCTTCACTCCTTTCTGGAAGGTCAAGAGAGTAGCGGCCTGCCTCACCTCTAGGAGAGAGTATTCCATAGGGTGAGGGCAACGGCAGAGAAGGCTGTCCTTCTGGACCCTGCCAGTGGACATTCTTTCATCGACAGGGTCCATAGCATACCTATTCTTCTTGACCGGGTGGGACAGGTGATATAATGGGGGTGAGACAGTCCCTCAGGTAACCTGGTCCCATACCATGTAGGGCCTTAAAGGTGATAACCACTACCTTGATTTGGACCCGGAAGCAAACTGGCACCCAATGCACCTCCCGCAGCAAAGGTGTAACATGTGCCATCCTTGGGGCACCCAAGATTGCCTGTGCAGCTGCATTTTGAACCAGCTTCCAGATACTCTTCAAGGGTAGCTCCATGTAGAGTGGTTTGCAGTAGTCTATACAGGAGATAACTAGGGCATGAGTGACTGACCGGAAGGCCTCCCGATCCAGGAAAGGGCATAACTGGGGCACAGCACATAGTTGAGCAAAGGCCCTCCTGGCCACAGCTGCCACCTGCTCCTTATAGTAATACAATTTCCAGAATGGCTGAATACTTTTCCATCAAAACTTTAATGTTAATCAAGACTTTCATTTTTTTCCAGTCCAAATTTTGCTATTATGGGGTTTTGGTTGTTTTTTATTTTAGTGATTTAAAATAATTTATCTTCATAGTTCTGGATTTCTTATGGCCATCTACATAAAGGCATAAATTGTTAATTATTATTTGGAGATAAAATGAGATGTCTCACCTAGTTTCTTCCCTTAAATACCTCAAGGTATAATGTGGCATATGGTCACATAAGTAGTTACAAAGTAACCCACTTGTGGTTAAAAGCAATTCACTCTGGGTTTCAGAAGCTCCATAGATGTCTTATCTCTTGTCCTGGTATCTTGTAACAACTAAAAACAAACACAGGCTTTCTGATTGATTAGCTTGCCTGTGGACACATCTATTTCCTTACAGAATGTTCGTGTGAGACGAAATATAATGTGGCATAAAACTGTCTACATCTCACTTAAGTTCTATGAAACACTGATGGTGTTTATTCATGAGTCAGCTCCTTCTCCAGCTCCCTTTCACTGGCCAGCTCCTTTTATTTCAGTTTGCCCTGTTGCCTAGGAAGAGAAGTCAAAGCAAGTGAGGATGGCTCATGTTTCTTCTCCTTCTGTCAATGACCTCAGGTAAAAAGGCAGCAGATGCTAGTGACAAAATATTTTGGTGTCAGTACTGGGCAGAACGCCAACCTAAGAACAAACACATCACTGTAAATCCAGACCACATCAGTGCGACATATATTCACACCTTTTTTCCTGTCCTGTCCATGTTTTCAGTGAATTATTTAAAAAACTCTCTCCCTTTATATACGTATGCAAACAGACACATGCATAGATTGATATACACAAAATTATTGTATAGGGGGTATATTTGTGTACATAACTGATACAGCTATCTCTAATTTTCAGTTTTGGGCATGTAAAAATAAAAATTTTCCATCATATAAGTTTTACTTGAAACAGCTAAATCGATCCTATAGGAATCCTATAGGATCCTATGTTTGAAGGACTATGCTTTTCAAAACACTGAGACAGCAACATGTCCTGAATATTCAGTGTGACTGTTTCAAGGACCTTTTGAAGTCATGTATTCTCCAAGTCTCATATATATCACATGGAGGGTTATGAAGAAGCTCTTTGTAACCTCTCCAGTGCTATTAGTTCTTGTATACCCTTATTTGTGCAGTAGCCACCTGACCCTAGGAAAATATACCTTATCTTGGAGGAAAGGAAGAACCAACAGGATGCAACAAAGAATGTTGACGTAGGTGGGAGCATGCTGTTGGTGACTCTTGACCTCAGATACATATTTCCCTGGGATTACATAGCTACTAAGTGACTGCAAGAAAGAAAAGATGGATAGGTATGGTGTGTGCACCCATGCAAAACACCTTTTTGCTGCAAATCCAAAGCGCTACACATCCCTACAGATGATTTTCCTTATTTACGTGGAATGAGTGGGGATTTCTGGATAGGACAATGTTTGTTTTCAGTAAGAGAAGATTATTCTCAGAGTTTCTGTCAGAACATACAGTAAAACTATAAGGGATTGAAGACTGAAAAGGGTGGTGTGGAAGTTCCCTTAGTATTATAACAGGGATCTCTCCTTGGTTCTCCAGACACCAGTGTCCAAAACAACTCCCATTCCTACCTCAAGCACTGAGTAATAAACAAGGGGAAGGAAACACATGCTGAAATGCAAGGATGATCACCTTGGCACCATACAGTGTTTTTCACTCCAGTTTTCTTCTGTTAAGCAGGGTTGGACCTGGTTGCTAGTAAGAGCAGAGGGCATCAGGAAATGTCACGATTATAATATTTTCCTCAGTCTCTGAGTCTTGCACCCTTGATACAGGAGGTCTGTGTGAATTCTCTGCAGGTGCTATGCTATACTGTATGGTTTTCTCTTTTTTGTGTATTCCGTTGTTGTGAGGGCCATTAAAGGATAGGAGCTTCTACCTGCAGGGATGTCCTAGAGCTAGTGTTGGGTGAATCATCGGAATTATGGAATAAGTGGATTAGTGTGGGTGTTATCTAGAATGTAACTGTACATGTTGTATGCAGCCCAGAGTTGTCACAAGTTGATTGGTTCCCTTTATGTGTGGGTAGTATGATGATGGTGTCAATCCTAATTTGTTATCACTACTGTGCTTTCAGAGATGATATCAGCTGTTCTTAGATTTCCCAGTGATGTTTCCCAGTCAACTCCTTGTTGTGTTAACCCAGCCTCCTTCGTATGTGCTTGGTTATCAATTCCATCAAACCTTGGTCATTCTGCTGAGATAAGGGTGGTGGGTCTCTATCCCATTATTCCACTTTCAAATTAGTATGCTGTTCCCAAAAAATGATATTGAGGAAATGTTAAAATTTGAGGCTGATAGTCCCTTAAGATAATTGGAATTGGGGAGAGAGGACTTATTTTCTTCCTAAATGCATGATGATTGTTTTCATCGTATCTGTTGGAATATCCTTTAGAAATTGTGTTTGTATATACATCACAAAATGTAAACCAAAGTGAACAGAAATTTATTATCCAGTAATAAATCTTTTAAGTTAAAAAAATTAATAACGTAGCTTAAAAATAAATATGTATAGCATGCCCATATTCACATGCACTTAAGGGGAATATGACACCTTCCTAAGATGTCAAATTTTAGTTTCCAGTTACTAAGTTTATCTGAATAAAATGAAGGGTGACATTGTTAGTAACTGGTTGCTCTGCCAGAAGATTACCAGAAATTCAGTTCAGTTCTTATTTAAAAGCCAAAAGAAGTTTTCAGCTACCTTTCTATATATGATGAAAATTTAACACCCAGGCCTCAGAACTTAAGTCAACTTCACTGAAAAAAAGTATTTAGGTATTTAGGAATAAAGATTTTATTTAAAGTGAGGGAGTGCTGAATTAACTGTTTATCAAGCTGCTGCTGGATAAAGAGTCATTGTTTTAAAAAGAGCAAGATAAATCACATGACAGCTTACTTGCCATCTAAATGAAGATGGTTTAGAACCAGAAGTGGTAAAACTCTTAAGCAGGGTTGGGCAACTTTTTTTAGGACTGAGGGCTGTACTTCATCTTGGAGTGGAAAACTAGAGGCCACATGCTAAAATATAGTCGGGGCCACTGCAAAGAAGTCTATGTGACCAGAACTAAAGTAATTTTGATTTATGAGCATATACTGTCATACTCTCCAATTTTGGTCTCCCAGACTGATATCACTGGCAGAGTTTCTCTTTTCTAGTGTTGTGCCAAGCTGTCAGCATGTATTTTAGTAAATTGTGATATTTTTTCATTTATATTTGTATTTTCTGGAATTGTACCTAATAGAAATATTGGTGGTTTCTGTTCAAATTTTATTTTTACAATTTTCTGAATATTTTGATCTATTTCTTTCCGGTATGTTTGAGTCTTCTTTACTGTACATGTCGACCACCATGTGTAATAAAATGTTACTTCCTTGTTGTGGCATTTCCAGTATTTATTGTTACATGATTTGTCTATCTTGATAATTGTTGACAGAGTTATATACCATCTGTAAAACATTTTATACCAACTTAAATTGTAACTTAAGAGTAAATTTTATTGGTAATTTCCCATAGCTCTTCCTGTCCTTGTACTGGGATTGTTATTATTCATAATAGAAGTCGAGCCACATTTTAGCAGGAATGGCTCCCTTATATACTACACATCACATATTACAGCAAACTTAGACATTTGGAATACTGTTTCTAGGAAAAAGTTACAAGACCAATAAAAAATAATAGATGAAATTATTTAAACAGATACTAGCAATAACCTTCAATGTAAGGCACAGATATTTAGTCTAGCAGCTGGGAAACAAATGGAAGGGAAGGGGAGAAAGGATCACTTTTTTTTTCTATAATGTTTTTTATAATATAGTTTTTTCTTCTATAGCTGTTTTTGTGCTTTCTATCTTTAACTTTCTAAAAACCTGTTAACAGTTTAAAAAAGTAAATTTGATTTAATATATGTTTAAATTTAATTATAATTAAATTAATTACGAACAATTGATATGATTGCTCCCCAGGTACTTAATCATTTTCGCTTGGAGTCACATTTTAAAAGTACAGTTTGACATCTTTTGGAAGACTTGGGGGTCTGCTGTCATGGACAGCATCCAGGGCCTTTAGGGGCAACATGCAACCCTGATGGTTTGGGTAGGGGTCATGTTAGCTATGCCCTAGGAAACACTTTGATCAAACTATTTTTTGTCCCCAATTCAGATTCTAATAAGTGCATATAAACTGTAGCATGACTCCAATTTTTCATGTTTCCTTTCAAAACATATACCTTATGTGAACTTCTTTTTAACAAATCAGTGTATGGAAGACTAGGGATTGGAATGCTACAGGTAGTCCTCGACTTATGACCATTTGTTTAATAACTGTTCGAAGTTACGACTGCACTGAAAAAAGTGACTTGTGACCAGTCCTTGCACTTACATCCATGGCAGCATCCCCGCAGTCATGTGATCAAAATTTGGGCTCTTGGCAACCAGCATATATTTACGATGGTTGCAGCATCCTGGGGTCACATGATTGCCATTTATGACCTTTCCAGGGGGCTTCCGACAAGCAAAGTCAATGGGGTAAGCCAGATTCACTTCACAACTGTGGTAAAAAAGGTTGTAAAATTGGGTGCAACTTGCTTAACAACTGCATTGCTTAGTACAGAAGTTCTGATCCCAATTGTAGTCATAAGTTGAGGACTACCTGTACCATTTTTCTGCTGAATGTTTGGTCTGTGTAAAAAAAGAAAGCATTTCTCTCTTGTATCTGCTTTAATTTTTTACACATGAAAAAGCATATATTTTGAGTTCTTACTGCTCTGCTTACTTATCAGAAGTAAGTACCATTGAACTGAGTGGGAATACATCCTAATAGGTATACGTAGGAAAAAAATAGTTGAAGAGGATTTACTCTCTATAAGTATGTATAATGTACAATACTATTGGAAGTGTGAATCCAATGGCAGAGATTCTTTAGCATGTCATAATCTGCTGAACACAAGGGGGCAGTGGAGTGTAGACAGAGAGTTAAAGATTTACTCTGTGTCTTCTCTGTTATTCTGCTGCTCTTTGTTTATGAGATTGCTAATCTCAGGTCACCTCCTTCTGCCTCTGTTGCCAGCATGGGTGGGTGGAACACATGCTCTTGGACTCTCCTCTTGGTAGGATGTGGTTAGCTAGGTGCTGGGCTTTGCCTATTCCTCTAATTTATTTCCCGTAAATAAATCCTCTTCCTGTTACAGTTATAAAACCTGCTTCAGTAATCACTGCTCAAGTTGAAGTCCTGCTCTCAGGAAAGCTCACATGCACACATCGAACACCGCAACTCCAAGAAATACTTTGCGACTGTGCAGTGTTTGTGGTTTGGTTTGGGGGGGGGGGGCTTGGGAAGACATGGGAGCATGGCGCACAAAGGCAGCACCTGTCCGCTACTAGTGAAATTAGTATCTGTTTGCAGGATTACATGGCCGTCGCAGAAGTCTCTCTGCGGCAGCCATGCTATTCTGGAAGAAGGTACTCGGGAGTATTGAAGAGCATTTTTCTTCTGTTAACTGTCACGGTTCCCATCAGTATTTGGCTAGTGATGTGGTCATCTGTTTTCAGCAATACTGAACTTAAAGATGTATGCCCGTGAAAGAGAGATTGCATTCATTTTTTTACTCATCTTTGTGGAATGTGTTCATCCAATATCTCTGTGCAGATTTTTCCATTACAAGTTTAAGTTACTAAAACATGAAGAGCATCACAAAACAAACCCACAGCAATATTTTCCAACCAATAGATTTTTCTTCTGGAATTCTGTCAAAATGGGTTTGACTCAAGGACAAAAATGACTTTATTCCATTGACACATTTGCAAATGCCAGGCTTTTCTTCCAGTGGCTGATCGTAGAGCTTTCACAGCATATTGTCATAGGATAGTGCACTAGGGATATCAGTAGCGTCTTTACCAAGGTGGAATTTTGTTTTATTTTGAGGATGCATAGTGTTGCTGAAGGTTGGTCCTGATATTAGCAGTAGCAAATTATTTTTCTCTTTATTGTTTGATAAAATGTTCATAGTGTCAATCATTTATGCTGGGCCCTTGCTCATTAAAATGAGAGCTAGGGAGAAAATTGTTATTTGAATCTCCATCATACCATTTAACACTATTACCTTTGATGCAGAGTCATGGTATAATTTATTGGTCTATAATTCAGAAATTGTGATTCAGTTTCAGAATAGTTTCCATAGCACCATCAAGACTTTAATGTTCATTTAATGCAAAAAGTGAAACTGGCGAAGCAGGAACCCGTGGTTCCCTGGCTAGAGAGAACTGATATGTCAACACAGATCAGATGCCTACCAAGGCCAGCAAGAGTATCCATTGACTTGGAAAAGCAGAAGGAAATAGCTTAGAGCTGAAACCCTGGAATAAAGACCTATATAAAGGCTTTGACTTCTGTGTAGTACATTGTGTATATATTCTGTGTGTCTATGGCTACATTTTCATGTGCAATAAAGAGACTAATCTAGCCAAGTCGCGTTTGAGGCCCTACTTCCAAGGAAGCCATTCGCTGAGTAAGGGGTTAAGTGTCTAGGGAACCAATGTTTACAGCTGAGCTTGGCGTGAAGGCTTGATAGACAGAAGCATAGAAATCTGCCTTATGCCAACCACAGTTGGCCTATCTATCCTTGTTTGTCTGTCCTAACATTCCCAGCTAGAGGTTTTCCAGAAATGCAGACAAACTCACAAAATTCCAATAGTTGTGCCATCTGCAGGAATTCTGGGAGCTGAAGTCCATGAAAGCAGATGCACAATGGCAGCCAGTAACTCTGCAGAGTCTTTGGCAGAATTCTTCCCAATCCTACGCTCTCAGACCCTTTTGGCTGGAAATATCAGGGACTGAACCAGGGATCTTCTGCATACAGAGCATCTATTCTAAGCTACGATCCTGACAGTTCAAGTTAACATGGCCATAGGATACAAAGGACCTTGTAAACGTCTGTAACACTTTTCTGCATTCTTCAGGATCTTGTGAAGATTTGGAACGGGGTGGTAATGTTGTTGGAAGAACTGATGCATCTGCTCCTTTGTATGCCTTCCATCAAATCTGGAAACATTGTTGCACATATAAAATGTGTATAAAATGCATGAGGATTTGTAACCTTTTGATCTTGGACAAGTCCTTGTATTCATTATATTTTTAGGCTTTTCCCATTGCCATCTGATACCTTGGTTGATATTTGAGAGTGAGAGATTATTTTATTAATTGCTAGGCAATCCATGATGCAGTGGGTCATCATTTCAGAGATATTTCCTTACCTAAACAGAGAAAAAGGGCAAAAAAGCAGAGGGAGTGGGAGCGACTATGACTTGCTGCCAGCTTCCCCACTGGTTTTGCTTGTGGGAAGCTGGCAGGAAGCGTCAGAAATCTTCCTCCCTCTCTTCCTTCATTTCCACATATAATACAGGCTTGTACCTTTTGTCTTCCCTTCATGACCCTCAGGAGAGCCCTGGTGAAGCCTCTTCCTCCTCAGCTGACCCGTGGAACTGCCTGCTACTTTGCTGAGGGGAGGTGGAACAAAGGGAGCCACAGACCATGAGGAAAACTGCACCTCCACTCCCAATTCCAGTGTGTCCCCAAGGGCCTCTTCGCTCCCACATTTCCCACTGGCACCCCCCAGCCAGTCCTACCTCACCAGCAGGCACCCAAGTCACTCCCTCATCCTTCCTTCAATGCCCATTGCCGTTAAGAGATTTCAGATTTCTGCCTCATTTCTAAAGCAGCCAATTGCTGCTCACCTGTCAGGCCTTGCCACCAGCCAATTGGGTGCAGGGAACAGTCGGAGGCAGGAAAGAGGTTGGGAATACACCCATGACCATCACATGACCTGGGCTGACTGTGGTGGTGCACCAGTGCTAATGCGGCCACAAATTTTCCAAATTTCAATCCCATGGGAGTAATGGGTCCCAGATTTTGGATGCATTCCATAAGTTAGCCCATTTGAGGTACCTTGGTTCAAAAATTGTTGTCTTACAACACACCGTTTCACTGAGTTGAAGGTTACAGACACAAGAGTTTTAGTAGTATATACATACTATGTAGTGTCCAGATTTCTCAGAGGAAGGAAGGAACTGAACTACTGCATTTGTTTGTAATGCACTTCAGAGCTTGTTGATTTAAAAGTCTGCTGCTTTACGATAGAGGTTTAGGGAACTTCTAGAGGTTGATAAGATTGGAACTGAGTAACGGAATTTAGGTTATACTGTGTAAAATTAAAACTAATATAAAATATTAGATATTTCAGCACTTGATAGCAATACATTATGTTAATCTATGGAAGCCATTGGTAGAATGGAATATTTTATGCAACCCTATATTTATGTTAAAATCATGGGAGTTTGTGTGTGTGTGTGTGTGTTTACACACACACACACACACACACACACACAGACAGACAATCTATTTGGTAAAATACCTCTTGACATTCTGCTAGTTAAGTATTGACTGGATAAGATGACAATTAAGTAGATACATAGATTGCTTGTGCTCATCAGTAGGACCTAGGGCAGTGTATTGAGAGCCTTGGTTCAGTACTGACTCAGATGAAAAAGTGAAAGGTATACTTATCAGATTTGCAGATACCACAAAACTGAGTGGGAGGTCTATTACCCTAGAAGAGAAAAATTAAACTCAAAGTTATCTTGGTAAGTTAAAAAAATTGAATCAAAATAATAGAATAACATTTAAGAAATGCAACATTCTTCTCAGGAAACAAGCATCAGATGCACAGATATAGAGTGAGGGATACCACGCTTGGTAATGGTAACTTGCAAAAACGTGTTTGGAATAGTACTAGATAGCAATTGATTGGAAAATACTGTTAAATATGAGTCAATAATGTGAGACATCTATAAAAAATGGCATCAACAGAAGCATATTTTAATAGTAATTTTATTAAAGATTATAATTACAACAGCAAAAACTAATACAAACTGAAAAAATAAAAAGAAAAGGTGCAAAAAAGAAAGAAAAAAGGGAAAATAGAGAAATAGAAAAGAAAGAAAAAATAATATAGTAAAGAAAAAGTAAAGAAATATATAAAAAAGTGACTTCCCCCTTCATCACAAGTATAAACAATTTCAGTAACTTATCACCTTCTCTTAAAATACAACAAATGATCTCTTCTTCCCATATCCCCTCTCTTATCTATAAACAAACCCTTAAAGCCTTGTCATTTCAGTCAGCAAGAGTCCATTAAGAGTTACCAGAGATAACAACATATCTTTTTTAACCTTGATCAAATAAACCAACTTTAATTCTTTCCTTTTACTTCTAACAGTCTTGATCTTTAGTTCCTTCAAATAATGTCGTACAACTTGATTTCTTGATTTCTTTTCATTTTTTCTTTGTCCCATCTCACACAATTCTTCAAAACTTTAACAAGCCTCTTTTGTAAATCCCATATAGGAAAATTATCCAGGTCGTTCTCTTGGTTTGTTGTTTGTATATCCCTTTTAATCAGCCAGTTTCTTTTGTATGTCCAGTGTAATATCTTTTTCCATGTCATTCTTGTAGCTCTCATTTTTAAATCCACTTTCAGTTCAGTCTCGATCTTGTTAGGTAGAACTTGTTCCTCTTCCATAATGTCTTTTAGACACAATCTATCTATAGAGCCAGACACTCTTAAAATTAACTTCTGGGTCCATTGTTCAAAAATATCCTTTAGTATGTCCAATGTTAAAATATTTTGTTTCATTCTGTATTTGTAAGTTGAATTTAAGCGTTTTTCTCCTTTAATTGTAATCTTTAGTTCCCTCTAGTTCTCTCTAGTGTCCAACTTTTAAAATCTTATCTTACTATTTTTTTTTTTAATTCAAAACAGAAACATCTTCCCACAGGAAGGATTCTTTATAATTAATTCCAAAATTTTATTTCAAATTTATCTGGACCCTTAGTCCATTTGTAACTTTCTAAAATCAAAGTTTTAATCACCATTTTGCTGTTTATTCCAAAAAAAAATTTAAGTTCTTAAACTTGTAGTTAAAAGTTCTTTTTCTAAGGATTGAAGGAAACTCATCCAGTGCTGTAAAGCTTGTCAATCAAAAGGTTCCTAATAGCTGAAAAGCAGTTAACAAGCAATTTCCGAAAGTGTTTAGCAAAGGAAATATGCAAACCCAGTGTCCTTTCAAAGGTGCCAACCGCGGTTTGAGCAAGATTCTCTTCTCTCCCAGAGCACTAAACCCACTGGAGACCGCTGTTTATTGTGTTTCAGTCAGATCCCACTTCTAATACTGTATCCGGTTCTGGACATCACACTTTAAGAAATGAATCAGAGAAATAGGGACAGGATCAGAGTATGGTAAGTAGTATGATCAAGGACTAGAAATTAAAGGGATATGAAAGCATCTTCAGATACTTGGAAGGATGCCACCTAGAAGAAGATCAGGACCTGCTCTCTAATGTTCCAGAGTATAGATAATGGAATAATGGATTTAATTATCTTACCCCAGTGTTGCACTATTCCTTCCTCTTTGTGGAATTTTGTGGGCTGGCAAAAGAAAGCCAATTTTTCTTTCAGTTTAGGTCATATTGAAAGATTATGTAGCTGAAGGCTTCTACTGCTGAAACACACGCCGCCCAGAGTCATGTTCTATGAGATGGGCAGCTATATAAATTGGCTATAAATAAATAAACATCATTTTCTAGCTTTGCTCTCTGCCAATGATAGAGGAATGCATTGGAGTCTGCAAGCCCAGGAAGCATCAGCCAATATGTTACAACTGAACGTCAGAATTTTCATGGCCTTATAAGAGAAATTTTCCAAAGTTGCTGATTTTCTGCAGTGTGCTGCTACATTAACGTCCCATAATGTGTCCATACAAAATCAGTGAAGGCAAAGCAAAATGGTGTTTTTAAGCAAATGGCCGGCATATAAATAAAATAAGTAATAACAGTGCATATCCATGACATCTGGAAGATTTATACATTTGTAATAATCAATGGCTTGATAATGATTTAAAATATAAGACTTTCTCTCCATCTTATGGACTGCTTATAAATGCTAGCCTATTTACTACATTTTGAGTTTGTATGTAATTAGAAGATATGTTGAGTACTTTCTGACAGTTCATCAATACGCCTTCAAGTCCTCCATCGCACAACATTTATTCTGTAATTATCAGGAGAGAGCCAACTACGTGGAAATAGTCACAATGCCATTGTTTCTTTTTTTAATCAGCAGTGAGTTTTGATGCTGACAGAAATGGAGGGGAAGGTCACTTTAATGAGCTGTGTGCCTTCCCAACTCTTTCCCTTTTCTCATTTCTCTCATGCCTCTTAATTCAGCACTTCCTGGTTTGTTAGATCATAGCTTCCTGTGGCGTGCAAACCACAGGATGAAACCAATTGCCTGGTGTGGAGGACATATATGAAATTGTCGTGTAATTGCTGAGGAAGTACACAGTTAAGGTAAAGCCAGGATAGCCAGATGAGACGCGAGCACTTGTAGCCTATTCCCAGGGAGTGCTCATTCCTGTTCAACAACTAATGTTTATTGACTCGGGAATTATGGCTGGATCAGAAGTCTGTGTGTTTGTGGATACCTAGAAGGTATAGCACTAGTTTCTTGAGTTCCTTAGAGAAAAGGTAGGAAACGGATGTAATAAATAAATAGACTGTAGAATCAAGAAATCACCTCCAAGCAACAAAACCTAAACAAAAGGGCAGCTAAAACTGTAATTTCAACAAAAGATTGAGAGATGGAATTTTTAACAAGCTGAAAGGAAACACAAAGGAGATATATTATAGTACAAAAATTAAAATGGATATTGAAACTGAATTACACTGGAAGTTTCAAAAGAGCTACACAAAAACATTCTTGGCATAATCTATGTGAGGATGTTGTGTTTGGAAACTGACCTTTTAAAGGCTTTGTTTTGTGCATTTTAATTGTGCAACTATGCCATGGAATTACATTAACTTTTGTTTTCATTAGGCAGTATATGTGCTCATTCTTACTAATGAGTCCTAAAAATAAATAGCACTAAATCAATCTTTTAATGAAGTTAACACAGCACACACAAATGCGCACACACATCAACTTTCCAAAGATGGCGGGGGGGGGGAGTCTCATAGAATTTAATAAAGACCTGAACATTAGCATATGGCTTTTATTAGCACTGGAAAACGTTCACATTAAAATATTGCATGCGTTGACACAATAGCCTTTGAAAAGAAACTTGGGTTAATTTTAAAAAGTCACTGTGCCTCTGACTGATATTTTTATTGTATAAACATGTTCATATTGTGTAACTTCCTCAACTGTATTCCAGATCATATCCTCATGGTTGAGCTTTTTCCATTTGTTATAAGGTCTGCCTACCAGAAGCATTGTTTCAATCTGATATGGATACAAGAACAATTTAGTATTTCAAACACCATAAACGAAACATTCATGGAAAAGCTATTATGTGTATTTTCCAGTTGCTAAATTTGAAAAGGGAGATCCTTTTAAGTACCATAGAAAAATGATTGGTCTTACAAAACAAGACTCACATTTTAAAAATACTTAGTGCTTAGGTTACCCTGTCATCAGTGGCTCAAGTCTTTGTGAACTGAATGGCCAACATGGGATTGTCCAAATTGGAATGTATCCTTTTCATTCATAAGTTCACATGTTCAGTCTGGTTTTCTGTGTTAGAGAAGATGATGGAGATTTGGGTACAGAAGTAGTTAACATAGTTCTATTGCCATAGATATATTGTAGTGTGAAGAACTGGATCCCATAAAAACAGAACATTTTGAATATCTCTAATATGGAACCTCTTTATAGCAGATTGTGATTCCATGATATCTGAAAGGAGTGGAGCGAGACTTTTTTTTTTTTTAAATTAAAACCCCCCTTCATTAAATCCTATCATTTAAGGGGGGGGGGGGAAATGGCTATTTCATTTTTGGGCAAGGTGCTAGAGCACGTGATGCAATTCAGCACCATATGTTTCTCAGTGAAGTTGATCACTGAAATTTAGCCTTGGGTATAGGACAGATAGTTTTTGTTTCCTTGATGGTAGATTTGTACCAAACGTTGGGCAGTAGTAACCCTAACCCTACTCTTAACCCTGGAACTGTTGAGTAGCTTTAGCTCCATTAATCATGGTTTTCTTCTGAACCGTTTGCCTCAGATGGGATGTGGAGACATTGTTTTACTATGGCTCAGATGCTGCTTGAAGGTATGATTTCAAAAGGAAGCGCTAGGAGAGGCCTGTTCCATGTGTAGCTAGCGATTGGGCTATGCTGTTCCTTACGGCTGCAGTTTGTCCCCCATGTTATATAGTCTGTAGAAGAACCCTGGAAACAGTCGAGCAGAGTTTAGAGCAGTGTTTCTCAACGTTGACAACTTTAAGATGAGTGGATGTCAACTCCCAGAATTCCCCAGCCAGCCATACTGGCTGGGGAATTCTGGGAGTTGACATCCACCCATCTTAAAGTTGTCAACATTGAGAAACACTGGTTTAGAGGTTCTGCGTCATCAGTATGCTGATGATTCCATACAGTATGCTGATTCACTAAATTGTATCTAAAATAAAGAAAAATATTTGAGTTCTAAATTGGTGTTTCGTGTCAATAGTAGATTATATAAAAGGGTAAACAAATTAAAACACATTCTACAAAAAAACAGGTATTCCTGGTCAGTCAAACTGCAGACCTGGAAGGCAGCTTTCAGAAGACTCCTTTACAATGAATATTTCTGCCACTGGAAGTCAGGAGCCATTAAAACAACAGCCCACATGCTTCTTCACTGTCAATCTTATCAAGCTGTGTGATATAAACTTATAACGCCTTTACTAACTTAAATACCCATGCTATATGAGTCTTTTTATCTTAACTACATATTAGCTACAATGACACACTCTCCTATAACATCACCAAACTCTGTTAATAGATGGCAACATTTGGCAGGACCTCACTAGGAACCGTCTGATTTGATTAAACTTGCCCAAGTTTAATAATAATTTTAAAAATCCCTCCTATTTACTTCTTGCTACAGTTTATGGTAGTCTTTTCACTGAAGTCTTAGTGTTAACAGACTCAGTATTTAAAATGGTTTATCTGATATTAAGAAAGTTACATCTGTGCTGGCTATGCTTGTTTATTTTTATTTTATTTTTATTCTCATTTCTATCTTATTTCCATATTATTTTATGTTACATAAAGCTGGTCAACAACCAAAATAAGATCATTTCATTTCATTTTGTGGGTTTTGAATTATTACCTTATTATGTTATCCTCATTCACAGGATTAGTCTAAAAAGATGTTAAATTTAATAAATAAATACAGGTAGTTCTCGTTTAGCGACCACAATTGGGACCAGCAACTCAGTTGTTAAGCGAAGCAGCCATTAAATGAAACCATGACTCTGCTTATGATCTTCCTTCAGCTTTCCTTTAATTACAGACCTGCAAAGTTTGTAAATGTGAGGATTGGTCTCAAAGTTACTTTTTCATCACCATCATAACTGAACAGTCACTAAATGTGGCAGTCACTAAACGAGGACTATCTGTATGTCTCATGTTGATCCCTTTTTTTGCAGATAATCTTAGCTTTCTACCTTTGTATGTGAGGGAGGGTGCATATTTTAACAGAAAAAAGCTGTACTTTTCATAGAATTGGAGGCCACTTGGCATAACATAGTGTTTATATGGATGCATTTGCTTTGTGTAACTGTCCTCCCTGATCTTCTGCCTTTGAATGAGTAACCACCCCTTTTGCTGTGGAGTGGCCCCCTTTCCATGAAGCAATTCCAATGTCAGTCAGACAAATTGTCGTAAGAGCTGCTGTTCCATTTCCACCTCTAGTGGCACCTGTGGTTTGTGTTCTTGATGGCAAATAGGCCTCAAATGCATCTTTCCTATTTTGAAACCTAGCACTCAATAACCCTGGGCCTTCCAGCAACCTTTTCAGAGATTGGGCTGATTCTATTTGTTGAGTGGAGTCCTGATGGCTCCCTGTGATACAAAGATGTGAACAGTGCCTGCAGATGGTGCACTGAATTAATAATACTGAATCAAAAGCACAGTCAACCTTTTCCTTCTTCATCCCTAGGGAAAACTTCAGCTGGCTTTTTAAAGGCATGACTAGTGGCTGGCAGAAAGTAGAGAGGGGAACATGCTGCACTAAATGCTACAGCCTGATGTAAAGCTGGCCATCAAAGGTTCTTAATGTGGAAAGAATAGTTTTAGGATTGATGATTTTGGAGGCTTATCTATGAACAATTGTTAGTCAATGCAAGGATATTGGGAAGAGATGTGGAGTTCAGGTTCGGGCATGATGTAGTATAACTGATCCCTATTTGATGAAGCAGGCTCGTTGACAGATTAAGATAATTAGGCTCTTTGAGTAAGAGAAATCATCTGTGGATTCTCCATTTGGTATAATGTGTGGTTTAAAAGTGAATCTTCGGTGAAGTAAAAAAAAAAAATCAGCTTCCCTTAAGACACATAAGAAAATGTAAAAATGCCATTAAGCTCACTTTCAAAAGCAGATGTATTTCTTGCGTGTTTTCTCTTCAGTTCCATGAATAGAAGGCATTGTTGGAGATTGTACCAGACTGAAATATGCTTAGTTTCAGCAAAGTTATTGTATCATGTTTCCAGACCAGGATATTATATACTTTTTTCTACAGTCTTTATTAATCTTTAGGCAGAAACAGATTTTTAAAAAATTCCCACAGACGCTAATGTTTAAAGGACTTGCAATCTTTTTCAAAATAAAAATACAGTATCATTAAAAGCAAGAACCATATGCACAATTCAGTGATATTTATTTTTATTGAACGTAAAAAATTCTCCATTTATGAACTGATGCTATAAATATAAGTCAAAATTAACAGAGTTGTTTGGTATGAGCAATTCCAAATAATGACATCAATGGGCCTTTCCAGATGTTAAGAGAATTGTGATTTTTTTCTGGAGTGGTATATTTACAGTATATGAGTAAAGTTAGGTCCACTAGGCTGGTGTCTGGTTCTTACATACTGTATGAATTGGGGGCATGCAGGGGAGGGGAACCATCTGCAAATAAATACCCTTGTTGTTATAAGGAAAAAAACATGCTCAGAGTCCTCTTATTTTTAACAAAATTCTAGAGTAATCCTGCTGTTGACTTGGATTGTCCTATTGTTCCTCTTTTGACATCCCCCCAAACAGTGCCAGCAAGAGAGTTTCATTTACTTTTAATAAAGAGAAAGAAAGAAAGAAAGAAAGAAAGAAAGAAAGAAAGAAAGAAAGAAAGAAAGAAAGAAAGAAAGAAAGAAAGAAAGAAACCCTCTCCGAGAGGAGGAGAATACATTTAGATAATGAAAGTGCTGGTTGAAATGTTTGGCAGCTAGGAATGTGATGGAATGATTATTTATTTATTAGTTACATTTATGTCTCACCTTTCCTCAGAAAACTCAGTATGTAGGAGTCTGCCCCCTGGTTTTATCCTTGTAGCACCAATTCTGAGCAATGCTGGGCTGAGAGCATGTGACGGGCACAAAGTCACCGGGTGAGTTCTATGGTCCAATACCTTAACCACTACTCCACACTGCCATTTCCTATCCTACCCTTTGCCACACTTCTCTTTTAGGCCTTCTGAATGCTGCTGGTTCTGATATCTGCAAATCTGATCCCTGAGGGCTAGAGTTGGGCGGGGAATTCTGGAAACCCTACAGTGTTAAGGTCCCTGGGATGCTCCCCCGGAAGCTATGGAATTGTATATTTTGTGGAATTTGTACTGTTTTTAGAAAAGATTGCAACCAAACAAAAGAAAGCAAGAATGACAAAGTTACATACAGGAAAAAGCAAAGTACTACACGGGTGTATGAGAGAGAATTAAGTTCTAGGCATTATTATTTTCTTTGATTTAAGATGGATATATAGGCTTACATTAACATTTATGTATCTTATTTATTAATCTATATAAATACACACATTTTATATGTGCATTTGGTGCATCTAGGAAGTAATCAGGCTGTAAGGAATTGATTTAAATGAAAAAAAATGATATTTTCATTTTTTTAATACGATGGCTTAAAAATTAACACAACAGAGGGCCACTGAAAGAACCCTGAAGTACAGGATAAATTTATCAAATTGGTTTATCATTTATCATTGATATTAGCAATGTTTTCCCTAATAGATTACTTTGATTGTACAAATATAATTCTGGGCAGAAATATTGAACATGGATGTTTAAAATGTTTTTATTTCTCCTTGAAATAATAATAATGATATTAAATTTGTTTGCTGTTGACACTGGGCAGCTTACAACAATCGAATAAAGAAATTACAATAAAATCAATAAAACATGAAAGATAAAGATAAAAAATGGCAATCAGGAAGAAGCGAGGAATCTCATTTTCCCTCGCCAAAGGCCTGGATGAACAGGCAGGTCTTCACAGTTCTTCTAAACAACGGTGCTGCTACAGAGAAGGTGTACTTCTAGGGTCCCGATAGATGACATCATTTAATTGTAGGAACCTAGAGTTCACCAACCCTGCAGGATTGAATTGGCTGGACAGATGTTATGGGAGACAGGCAGTTCCTTAAGTAGCCGGGATCTATGCCATGTAGGGCTTTATAGGTAACAACCAGTGCCTTGAATCATACCTGCAAGCAAACTAGCAACCACTATATTATATATTATATATATGAGGGCCAGTTTGGTGTAAGTTTGGTTAAAGCACCAGGCTAAAAACCAGGAGATTGGTAGTTCTAGTCCTGCCTTAGGCACAAAGGCAGCTGGCTAACTTTGGACCAGTCACTCTCTCAGCCCTTGGAAGGAGCAGGCAAGGGCAAACCACTTCCAAAAAGCCTTGCCAAGAAAATTGCAGGAACTTGTCCAGGCAGTCACCAGGAGTCAACACTGACTTGAAGGCGCGTGTGTGTGTGTGTGTGTGTGTATGTATGTATGTATATATATGTATAGACATATATTTGTATACGTATATATATGTATATATACATATACAAATATACAGTATATATATTTATATATATATATTTAAATATATATATTTATATATATATATATAAAAATTAGTGATGTCACAGAGGCACTCCACAATAAAATACCCGTAAAACTTCAGAAGCTGTAAGAGGCAGTTTCTGTTTGAAATAATGTGGTCTCAAGAAGTAATTGTTTCATTTTTCTGGTGGCCAAAGCACAACCGAAGTATTTGTTTGAAAACTAAGAACACACAGGAGAAGCACTTGTACTGAGAAAAGTCATTTGAATCAACAAGTGAATAACAATTGACCATTTATTGCATGAAATACATATAATCTGGAGATGTCATAAACTATTTGTAAAATGTTGACCTCCATTTCTTATCAAAATAGAGCTTGGATAAGAATCATACATATAATTTTATAGCTTGCATTTTTTAAACACTGCTGAGTCGTGTGCTTGGGACTGTAGCCTTTCTCATGCTAGAAAACTGCTATTGTAATGCTGTTGGTGTGTCTAGTTAGAAATAAAACTAGCTTGTGTTACATGGTGTTTACTGCTATATCAGTCGATATAACCTTGCAATCTGACTTATTTCAGAGTTGCTCGTGACTCAAAATGGATGACTATATTCAAATGGCCTCTATCTTGAAGTCAGCCTGACATAAAATTGTTGGTGTGTCAATCTACTGCAAGGAATGAATGCCTTGTGTGAATCATAAGAAACAAAATGGTATGTTTCAAATGGTTTGATAGATGCTGTGATTCATACTGTGAGCACAAAGCTGGGCCTCATTGTCTTTTGCTCTTTGTGATAGAATAGGCCCTAGCTACTCATGGCTTGCTTTTGTAGTTTATTTTGTCTTTAGTATCCCCTATAAATAGACAGCCCCTGGGATCTTCTACTGCGGTGGTAACTTTTATGAGCTATAGTAGTACTACAAACCCCAGTAAACCATCAAATAACAGCTTAAACTTTTGCAGGAAAGGGGAGAGTCAAGATGAGAGACCTTCAGAAGAGCAATTTCTAGAGTAACCTTCCTCACCCCTGGTTTTTCCCTCCCAGATGCATTGGGACCATAATTTCTGAGATTTGTGATCCCACTACATCTAAAAGGCACTCTGTTAAGGAACGCTGATTTAAAAGAATGACAATAGGTTATAGTCTGTTTTAAGACAGTGATATAATTTCCAGTAATGTGAGCTAGTCCAATAGTTACTGAAAATTTTAAGTTATAGAAAGAGTCAGATGGCGACTGGAAAAATATGTGATGCAATGGCTTACAAGGACCATTTATGGACCCCTTCCTGTATTCTTGATCTGCTTGTCCTTTTATCCTAAGCAGCTCTCTGGCTTGATTTGTACATAGAAAATCTACAGACACAATGCCATAACTATCAGTAAAACCACCCTCATTCATGTCAAGATTCTGAGTGCACAAAGAGAATAGGAGAATGGAATTTCTCCTTTCATGGGAGTGGATAGAGATAGAGAATAAAAAGAGACACCCAGATCTTGGGGCAATCAACAGATGGAGGACCTTTTACTCCCACAAGCTTGCTTACCTATTAAGATCTACTTCAGAAGCCCTCCAGCGGACTTTGGTAGGGGAGGAACAGTACTAGGAGGGCCACTACAAAAGTGAACTAGGAGTGACCTGTTATAAGACTTTATCAGTTGTGACATCTTGCTTTTACAGTCATCTCTCCAGTACTCTGCCCACATAGCTCCTAGTTCCAGCATCTTGCATTTGCCATTTTTGTTTAACAGAACTGGCCCTGTTGCTTTACCTGTTTAGCTACCGCTGTTAAACCTCAAGTGTTGTTTACTATATCATGTTTTCTAGCTATTTCCATGTTATGTTAAATCGCCATAAACTTTGTAAATCAGCTTGACTGATTCCCATAACATGCTGAAACTAAAACCATCTAAATTACTCTTTGGTTTGTTTCATTTATTTATTTAAAATGTTCCTACGCTTCCTCCCATAAAATCATATCTCACAGTGGTTTATGAAGAAAGAAAGATAACATTAAAAAGGGGATGGTGGAAAAAAGCAAAGTAATGTTCACATAGAGAAGGCTAGGCAGGACATTTGCAAGTAGGGATTTCTATTCGAGCATACCTTCTCAATCTGAATAATTCACAGTATATACATCGATACATAAAGCATAGAACCAAGTCATGTTTGCTGCATGTTACTGTTTCTTTCCCTCTTTCTTGCTGCTTCTCTTATTCATGGTCCATTTACATTGACCAGTCTTCCTATTCCACTCCTAATGCTAGTAGCTGTTAAAATATACTCATATGTGCTAGGAAAGAGAGGGTTTTGTTCAAAAACTTGCACAGTCGTTTCTGCTTCCCAATGTAGCACATGTGTCTGATGGTTCCAATCAGACTACAAAAAGCAAGGTACTGCTAAGAGCAAAATTTGGAAAGCAGGAAACAGCTTTTGTTCTTGGTTACTTCAGTGCCACGATTTCCACTTCCCAGTCTGTTCAAAACAGTTTGAAGCTGAGCCATTATCATCTTCAATTCTGCCAACCTTGAAATAAAGAGAATGTGTAGAGAATAACGTGAACCAATTATTGGTCTCTGTGTGGATGTTGGAATACAAAAATCCCTTAGACCCCACTCATCCAAAACAGGGGAAAAAAGTGGTAACAATCCCCTTCCCAGCCCATGTTTTTATTTATCCTCTTTGTGTTTGGTCTCTTGCAAAAAAATGATGAGTAATTTCTAAGAGTAGGAGATACAAATTACCAAGCTACCTTTTCTCCAGTGGATGTAAGGGCCCACAAGCTGTGATAATGAAAAATAGCACATCAGTATTTTTGCAACTAGGCACCTTTGTACTAGTTGTAAGTGTGGTGGCTGGAGAGAGGCAAAGGGATGGGCTCTAAATGAGCAGGACACTGAAGCTCAGTGGTGGGGACTCTAGGAGGTGGGAGGCAGATTGAAGCTGCAGTTCACATCAGTGGGATAATAGACCACCCACAAGCTCTCTGGAACTGCAGCACTGCAAAAAATACACCAACTTTGCTTCTCTTTAAATAAATCAGTGGTGCCAGAAAAAATTGATTCAGCTCTCAGAATTCACCAATATCATGTGACTCTACTGGTCCAGAGTTGATTCCAAACTAGCACACAGCCCTTACGTTTAAGTGCCCACAGTCAGGGGTGGATGGGAGTTTAGTAATGGTTGCCTTAAGGAAGCAAGCTGCTCAGTGATTGACCCAATGAGATCTGACGACACAAGGATATACATGCTACTTTTTGTTCAGCCAGATCATATCACTATATTTTTATTTATTCAAGAATATATAATCTAAGTTTCTGCTCAAAAGCTTCCCAAGTGGCTGCCAGATCAATTTTCCTATGGTGTCCACCAGATACCATGCTGTATCTGATGTTTTAATTTTTTTTTAACAAAATAATTACATGAGAAACATGCATGATGCAAAGCAAAACACCAGCCTTTGTCATCACCCTTATTTCAAAAAAAATGCTAGAGGCATTCTTAGGAAATAAAGAAGATGGTAGTTGTGGCCTAGTTCTTTATCTGGAAGCGTGCCCTTTTGTCCAGAAAAATTATATGGAAGTGAGAATTGGGTATGTCAGGAGAAACATGCGTGTAAGCTGAATGCAGAGGGAATGGGGGACTTCAGAAATATGTGGGGTAAAACAAGACAAAAGAGGGTCAAGAATGAATGGATGCTGAGTGAATATGAGTATGAGCACTACAAAAGAAGTACAAACCAAGTCTGGTTTGGTCATGTAGAGAAAATGAATGAAGATTAAATTGCAACATATAAGATGTATGAATGTGTGTGTGTGTGCACCTTCAAGTCAGTGTTGACTCCTTGTGACCACTTAGACTAGTCCTTGCAGTTTTCTTGGCAAGGTTTTTCAGAAGTGGTTTGCCATTGCCTACTTTCTAAGGCTGAGAGGGAGGGGCTGGCCCAAGGTGGCTTCATGCCTAAGGCAGGAGTAGAACTCACGGTCTCCCGGTTTCTAGCCTGCTGCCTTCACCACTACACCAAACTGGCTCTCTGCCATATATGAAGGAAGTGTGAATTGGTCAAGAGGAAGAAGCCCAAGAAATCTGTGGTTCAGAACATCAAAAAGAGAGGCGAGAAACCCTGCTCAGATCCATATATGGATTTTCCATTTAAAAGTTATTTTTCAATTAAATTAAATGAAAATTCATTTTCAATATTGAATGTTACAATTTTGCCATCTAATAAGTGCACCAAAAGGGAAGGAGAAAGGTGGAAACAGTGGAGAAACAAAATCTTTACAGGGTTTAATTTAGGATCTTTGACATACTAAGGTGAGCATTCCAGAGATAAGAGATGGATGTGTAGATAGGAACATCTAAGCTCCTTGGACATGCATTTTATGTTTCCAGAATGAGCCAGAAGGTAGTGAACCTTGTGCCTATTCCAGAAGTACTTCTAGAAGCAATTTGGGATACAGAGACAATGATCCTTCCCATCATGATCAGATCAAACAAAATTAAACATTTTAGATATGTACCAATGAATGCTAACAATGATAATCAACACCCACTCCTTGTTTTTTGAATCTGGGGGTGTTCATTACATTTGAGACTGTCCAAATTCATGTGAACAGTGAGATACCTCAAATACCGCATTCATTCGCTACAGCTTATGCGGAGTATAGTTGAGTGTGCTTAAAAGTCCATCCCATTGTGCAGTTACTAGCACAGCTATTAATCCCTGTGTCAGAAAACTAGAATCATCTGTTACGCACACGGAGATGTGCAAATCTGCTCTTGCTTTTGACTTACTCTCCTTTTCTGACTAGGATGGGAAAACAGATTTGAGTTTTTTGCCTACACCCAGCTGCCGGTATACTATATCCATGACAGAAATGCTGCACTGGCATATAATTTCCCCCTCATGTCTTCTGACGGAGCAGACTGCCCTTGCTTGGTTACAGATGGCTTTCCTGTCATGTGTGTCCTGCAGCCTTCGTTGCAGCTGTGTGCCCAGACCTGCTGCTCTACAAATGTTCTCCTTTTGGAGCACACGGCCGATGTTTTCAAAGGCATTGAGAGCATTAAAGGGCTCTTCTCTAAGAGTTAAATGGAAGGGTGGAGTAGAATTGTTGAGCAAAGTGTAAGGGAGCATAACCAGAGATAATACGCCTAATATTGAGAGGACTTTTGCACATGGAGATTTATAAAGGCATCAAAGTAACTTTCCAAGAAAGCTGGCAGCGTCCCACTTTGGGACAAGTCGGCTTTAGCCCAGGAATGGCTGCCAATTGCACCGGCAAAGGAAAACATGCCAAGTATTTTGGCAGAGAACAAAACTGAGAGATTTAGAGTCTACTTTCACTTCATTTCACAGTGATATTTAGTCTTCTTAGTGTTTTGTTTCATTTTTTTCCAAATAAACCCTATCCAAACTTTTTTTTTAAAGGTTGCATCATTATTTCCTTGTAGATGACTTGATTCTTACTTCTGGCATCTGCAGTTTTTTTAAAAAAATGTTTCTTATATATCCCTTAGGTTTGGAGCAGATTGCAGATTACATTTTTTTTATAAATGTAAAAATAGTCCCCAGATGACATAATGACCTCAAGTGAAGTCTAGCAAATCTTGCCTCGCTTTTCAGCAGCTAAAAAGCCAACATGGATAAAACTGATGTTAACATTCATTGAACATAGTGCTTCCCTGAAAGTAATATTTTGTGCCAAGGGACATCATATGGAAGTATGTATATATGAAATATATATATTTCAAGAATTAATAATAGACAGCCTGAAAGGTACAGTGAGCTAAATTATATGAGAAGTTCTAATTTCTTGTACATAACGGAGAGCATAATGCAAATCTATCAGGCAGCTGTAATCTTTATAATTTTAAATTTTAACCAGAATCTATCCGGTGTGCTCATTTCTCTTGAAGAGAGTTATTTTAAGAATATAATGAGAGCATGACAATTTTTACTAATTATAGTGAGAGGCTGGAATATATTTAACTTCTGCCTTGGAAGATGCTTGTTAATAGTCATTTGTCAATCATTTTTAACTCGTGACCTTGCAATGTGCAGTATGCTTTGGAAACAATGGTAAAGTGTAAGGAAATGATAAATTTCTAAACATAGCTGAGCAGTTTCTTAAAAATATGAAATATGGACATGTTGTCTTTGAGGTACAGGATTATTTGTAAGATGCCCTTGAGTATGATTAACAGTGTATAGCAAGCAGCTCTTGAGCAGCAAACCAAGATGTGAACAAAAAAACCGTTCTAGCCTATCAGAAGGGAAGAACAATACCAGTAATATAAAACAGGTTAATTGAGACTGCTGGCCTCTGCTAGACAAAAATAAATAACTGGCTTTCAGCAGGAGCTGGCATCATCCAAAATGAATGAAGCGGTCCCTTGGGGTAGGTCCACCCACCAGTCCTGCATATGTACACGCACACGCATCCACACGATTGGTATGGAAAAGGAGTACAATGCAGTTAAATAAAGACCTTCCAAACTGGATGTGAGCAGTAGACCTAGCATCATCCAAAGATCACATCACAAGCCACGCACAAAGTGATATAAAAGAAGAATACATTTCAGGACACAGGCAGAAACAGAATTTACAACCTCACACGGTCATCTGTGCGATGCCACATAGTGCCAGAATCAACAGTTGAACACAATTAGAAAAAAATACAGTGTGAAGGAGAACTTGTCATCGTGACTGTTCCATCCTGCATGAACATCCAAGCCAAAGGCAATGCTGCCTTCATGTTAGCAGCCAGACATTATTGCTGTTTTCTTGTCTTTCTAAAATAACAAGGGTGAAGTCAACATCCATAACATGATCATCCTTTTGCCAGTCGTAGTATGTCAGCAGAGACATTTGAGTTATTTCTGTGCTTAAATATACTTTCCCTATCCAGCTCATCAGTTACTTCTGTAGGATTTTCCGACCCATTATCATTGCATTTATTTTATTTTGAATTCATTCCCTCCAGCTTTTAACCTTTACAAGAGTTCTGCGAGATAAGTTAGGTTGAGAAACCTTAACTTGCATGATTGATACAATAGTCAACTGAAGCAATATTGAGGGTTCCTTTCCTTCTGTTTATTTTTGGAACTCGCAGGTGGAGGGAGGATGCAACTCAGGCTGCGTAACAAAGGATGCTCTACTGATGCTTATTATATAATTTTGGTACCTGGAAAAGTTCTTTTTGAATGGGAAAAGCCAAATATTATTTGTTAAAGGGGAAATGCAAATACCACCTAGGAAGTTCAAAATGCTGAGCTGAGATCAAACCTAGGACTTCATGGTCTAAGTCCAAGAGTCTAACTCTGACAGTTATGGCAATGAACTTGGCTTAAAGTGCATTTATGGTTAACAGATTGTAGTTTAATGTTAGGTCTATGACTGCAAGTTTGCTTCCAGAAGATTTCTAATGCTAACTGTTCTGTCTTTCCATTGGATAAGAAAAGGTAGGGATGGTTGTTTTTTTTAAAAAAAAAAGGGGGGGGAAGGCTATAGAAGAAAGATGCTATCATTAACCCCACTTATAAAATTCTAGAAATGAGCAGGACAGTTATGTAATGAAAGTTTAATCTGGAAGGACATGTGATTTTTAACCAAGGTGCTAAGCCACAATCTTTTAAACACATTTCATAACAGGCAATGATTTACTTTGAGATTAGTACATTGGCATGCTACAATAGGAATATACTATAATATAGGAATGCTGGATAGGGCATAGCATGGTAGATAATGGATGTATCTGCCTTTAGGATGTATTTGCAATATTTTCTCTTAATATAGTTTTTTAACATAAAACTTCCCTGAACTTCCAGACCATTGTTCATGGACTAAATTGTGCAGTGGAAAATGCAAAGTATTTTATCATGTATTACTGTGTTGACACCATACAGAATTGGCGTGTGTGTAATAAAACCCCCTGAGAGACTTTAAAGTAAGAATGTTTTCATTGACACTTGTCAAATGACATTGCCTTGTAGTTCTACTGCTCCATTTTAGTGGTCACTTTTCTAGTAAGATTCATAGATGAAGCATCTTTCAATTTCTGTGGGAAGTTTTCAGTTAGAGCAGGTGGCTTTTAAAGTTCTTTTTCTATTTCCTGGTAGGCCTTATTAAAATATTCTTCATTAACATATTTTGTTCCATACCAGCTACATTGTATGATACGTCATTAGTTTTGTTCAGTTGCTTTGTTGAGTAACTTCAAAGACGACCTTTAGGAGATAGATGTTTGAGTTGTCCTTTTCAATATGGTACCTAGAACAGAATATCCTCACAAGTTGAAATCCTAAATGTACTGTAGATCTGTGCTTATTTGGAACTTGAGGTTTTGTAGAGACCAAGCCTATTGTTTGTTTAAGTAGTTGAATAAACATCATTTTCTCTTTACCTTCTCTTCTAGTACTGATCTCTTCCACTAAACTCCAGAAAAATGATACAAGAAATAATAGGAGCTAAAAAGTAATTGTTAATTCTTTTCTGTCTGAAACTGAGAGCAATTAAGCTAGTAAGAATCTACCTAAATATTGGGATAAAAGCCTCTGATTTTGGATTGTCATATTAGGTAGGTTCAATTTTCAATTTCAATTCAATCCAGAGCTTGCCTGGTCTGTAGACATTACCTTGTTATAATTTTTATTTCCATACCAAAAATGTATTAGCCACCAATTTCTGCAGATAGTGCTGTTAAATATATAAGAGCAGGCTCAATCATTGAGCAATTCTACAATGCCTCTTTACTCAATCTTCCTATATACTCTTTTAGGATTTCATTTTTTTTTTCTAACCTCAAAAGTGAAAGAGTGTGCTAGAAGGTTGGCAGAAGTGGGTTACATTATTTCCCCCCTTTCTTCTCTGTGTCTCAATGAAATACTGTTTGTGGATGGAGAAGCTCTGTTTCTTCTCTCCGCTGTGGGATTGGGACTTCAGTATCAATGTCGACTATGTTGATGAGTGGACCTACTACCTCCTATCTGCTGTCACCACTGTCCACTGGCTTTGTTTTACCCTTTGAGACCTAGAGTTGGGTACTTGTGGGGGGGCAGGATAGGCAAATACAAGCTGCTCTTCCTTCCCCTTGTTCCTGATTATATCAGGAAGGAAGAGCAGTAGCAGCACCAGAAGGAAATGGCTCTCAAGGGTTTGGTGGCAGCAGCAACCCTCCTCAAATAAGCGCTTGCCCAGCAATGCCAGCACCTCATGCTGGCCTTAGAATGGTGGACTTCTCCTAGAGCATCAGTTCTCCCTACAGATTGACACTTAGTATGGCTGGTGCACCAGTGTCCTGCCCAGCCTGTGGGTTTTTGGGCAGTGAAAGGAATCATTTTCTCCAGTCTCCTGTGGACTCAGACTGCACATTGCATGTTTTATTTAAATGGTGTCCATGATCAGGTGTTTTCATTGTGCATATTTATTGTCTGCTGATAATTCTTGATTGTTTATGGAAATTCCTGAATATTACATCTGATGCATTTCCTTACAGGATGTTGTTTAGCATCTGTGAATAATTCAACTGAATGTTGCCTTTCTTTTGTGTTTCAGCTTGCAAAACAGTGATGCCGCAGAACTGACCACATTGATCACAGTAAGTAGTTAGTTCCTCAGTGTCTGACATTAAGATAAATTTTTAAGAAGTGTGATTGGTGTTGGAGAAAATAAGAATATTGTGCACAGCCCACGGAAAGTTAAATGCATGAAAAACTGTGTAGCTTTGTATGCATGGCTAATTTGTTATAATTGGATTGAAACATGCCCATCTCTTTCTCTCTCTCCTGTATATAGTATCTCTCATTATATACATCATATCTGAAGACCACTAGGTTGGACAGAGTTAGCCTACTATATACCATTGTGTAGTTCCAGTACAGTGATGCTGTTACTCAGAGGACTTACTTCACTTGAGTACATTTCATGTATTATGGTATGTGGGAATAATCTTGGGAGACAGGAGGGAGATCCGCAGACTAGACAACAGTCAGATAAGAGGCAGCTGAGCCCGCAGAAGGAATGGGGATGTGGCAAATGTCTCAGAAGGGATTCTCCCTAGTTTCTTTGACTGTTAAGGTGAGGGGGAAAGAGATGTACTTTCAGACTTGCAAGATTCTGTTAATGTAACCTTACAATAAAGCAGAGCTAGTATTTCTGGGTGTGCTTCTTGGCTGGCCTACCTCGCAAAGCTGACACAATATCAATGAGAAGTAAATGCCATTCTGAGTTTCTGTTGCAAATTGTATCATGTTATGTGATTATGCTAGTCAACATCTCTTGAGAGGAAATCAGACGAGCACTTGTTCATGCTCCCTGGCCCTGCAGCCGCTTTCTACATGTATGGACAGTAGGTACATATACTGTGCCTGTGTGATTAAGGACATTTTCCCAAACTGGGCACGTTCTCAAGTTATGCTGAGTGCACAGTTACAAGTAAGTGGAGGAATGGGGGCTATCTGCTCTCCCTTCTATATGTGTTAGCTGGACACATAGCTGGACACAGTTTGATCTTCCTGCTCTCATTAGGTGTGAAGAAGCCCCTAAAGGTAGGGGTTTCCAAAAAGGAGAAGCAGTTTCAACAAACTTAGATTAGAAAGGTAGTAATGAGAGGTGAAAAGGCAGGAGAAGGGGAGGAAAATAACAGCTATTTACAAGAAAACGAACGCTTACAGAGATTTAATTATAGATGTAGAATATGGAAAGTGAGGCTAAAATGGGCCAGGAACTCCAACTTTTGGCACTCTGTGTGTGGTGTATGTTTAGTCCTGAAAGGTGGATTCTGCCTTTCCCAGCCCTTGTTCCTGTTGGGTCATCCTTTCCAGCACCAGGGCCAGCCCTTCCATTAGCTACAATGAGGCAGCTGCTTCAACAGCAGTTGCCGAGAGGGTAACTGGGGACCGTGAGTGCACACACCTTGCTCTGCACATCTTCAGCTACCCTGCTTCCCTTAGACGTAGTGGAGGGCCCTGTTCTGTTTCCAGGGCTGAAGTAAGATCCCTCTACCGGGTTGTTCAACTTCTTTATATGGAACTATTTTGCCATTTACTGCAGACAGCAGAATGTCATGGGCCACCCAGGTAGGACCGCAGCAGCCACAATATTGAAATTGCAGTCCTTAGCCCATTGTTTTCTGTTTACTATTGTCACACAGGAAAACGGTGGCCTCATTTCTAAGTGAAATTATACCCTGGATGCTGTTTGATATTACCATTATTATGGCTCATTTGCTGCATAGAACATGCCATTTCCAGCCATTGGTACAAATTAGCAAAGCACTTTTTCATTCTCATTCGGAAGTCATACTGAAGGGAATGGTGAGAATAAGAAATTTAGAGCTCGCCTGATTCTGTCATGTTTAAAAAACAAAATCAGGGGTTGGATTTTATAATTGTAATTGCACTGTGTGGAAGATAGTTTCAGATAAATGAGTGAGACTTATTTCCTAATAATGCCTGTGGTTTATATAGACGTGATGAGAAGTGCATATGCCTTAGAAGGTTTTGATATATAATTTGTATCAAAATATCAGTGAGTGAGGTCTCCATGTAAAGCTACTCTTCTAAGTTTGCACTCGGGGAAGCCCTTTGCTGAACCATAAATGATATATTCATGCATAATATATGGTTGGTTGGTTCCCTCTAGTGCCCGTGGTTGGATCCCATTGAATGCTGTGTTTAGAATGAGATGTTATAAACCTAAGCGCAGAAATAATTAGAAAAACAATAATGCCCAGGCCTTGATAGTATGTATTTATTGATTTGATGTGATTGTTTTTAGACTACACATCATAGGAGTCCCTAGGCAATATACAGAATGCCCAAAACGTCAGACATATAAACATACACAAATGATAAATTCTTACATTAAAAATAGATTGAAACAGTATTTTGACAAGTTTCAAAAATTCTTAAAGTAAGTAATTAAAGGTGGAGGCCAGTTGACACAGATGTTTTTAAAGACTTCTCAGTGGCCAACACATGAGGGAGCCTAGATACTGTACCGGGAAGTGAATTTCAATCACAGAGAAAGCTCAACTCCATGGAGCCAGTCAGTTGGCTGTCCCTGGACAAGGACCTCTCCAAATGATCTTACTGGGCAGAGAAACTCTTGAAGGATTCCTCTGGTGTCCTGGGGCCAAGCCATTTAGGGCTTTGAAGTCCTGTTCCCCCATGTCCTGGTTCATCGAACATCACATGATGCCCAAATGGGTATCCCTTCCTGCAATTCAAACTCATTTGTTATTTTATCAAACATTTGCCCAGCTGATGAAGATTTTTAGGGACTCTTGGCAGTCTTTATGATTGCATTTAGAAAAATCTACAGCTTGGGATACTTAACTGCTCTCCCACTCTGCAGGGTATTTATAAATATTAAATAGCATTGATTCCGGCACAAAACTTTGAGGAATGTGCCACAGCTCAGTTTCTTTTATTGTGAGAAAGGTCTTCATCTGCTTGTCTGGTTGTTTTTTTCTGCTTCTAAGTTAAAGAAATAGTAAGTGTCTGTTTTAACTTTGATAACAATAAGCTCCTCAGAAACTTTTCTTTCTTTTTTGTTTTTGCTTGTTTTATTGTAACCTTACATTTCTTGTGGCAGGATTTTTTGGCCACACTAATGGAAAAAGAAAAGAAAAAAAATCCAGTTAACGTTTAAGTAGCTTGTAATCTTCCAGCTGTTTTGGGGTTGCAGAAATTTTAGGGTGCTGGGAATCCTGGGAGGTTTAATCCCAAATAATTTGGGATTACCAAACTCAGGAAAGCTATGTGAGAATTTTTTTGGCTGTTACAGCTTTTAAAATGTACTCATTAACTATGCTTGGACCTTTTATCATCTTCCTGAACCTATTTACCTTTTCACTTTCTTCTCAGACCCTTGTCTTTATCACAGATTTTACAGTTCCATTTTTGAATAAAAATATATCTTGTGTTGTATAAACCTGGACATAGTGAGGGTAATCTTAATTGTGATTATAGGAGAGAAGCCAAATTCAAGCCATAAATTATGATTTGTTATAACTGATCTTACTTAAGTAAGTTATAACTGATTTGTTATAACTGATCTTACTTAAAATTAAATACCCTTTAGTGTCTAGAATATGTGCTTTTGGAGGGGGACACCTTCGAGTCAGTGTTGACTCCTGGCAACTGCCTGGACAAGTCCCTGCAGTTTTCTTGACAAGATTTCGGAAGTGGTTTGCCCTTCCCTGCTCCTTCCTACGGCTGAGAGAGAGGGACTGGCCCAGGGTCACCCAGCTGGTTTCATGCCTAAGGCGGGACTAGAATTCACTGTCTCCCAGTTTCTAGCTGGTGCCTTCAGCGCTACACCAAACTGGCTCTAGAATATATGCTTGCCTGAGATTAAAGAAGATTTCAGCCTCTCCTTGAACTGCATCACTGGAGGGACACAAGCCTAGGAAAGATGGCCTCACTCTTCTCATTGCTAATGCACAGCCATTGGATCTGGGTGCCAAATTCCCCATTGCCATTGTACTCCAGGCAGAGAGAAGCTACACCTAATCTGATGCACCTAGAACATCTTGTATCTGGATTTGTCACATTCTTCTGCCCTAATGCTCTTTTATTCCATAGATTAAAACAACAACAGCCAAACCCCTACAGCTTAAATAAGAAAAGACTAGACTTCCTTAATAAGCCTTTGATACTATTTCGCAACTGCGTGTGGAACTTCTGCTTTACCAATCCTATGCTGGAGGTCAGCTTTTTAAATTTGAAGATACAGATTTTCCAATTCGCTAGGAAAAGAATCTAGCCAATTCAGTCTGGTTTGTGAGAACAGGTTGTTAAATTGCCACATACATTACAGCCAAGCCCCAAAATCAGTTTTTTCCTACTCTGTCTAGACAAGCTGGCTTATCCAGGTGGAGTGAAAAAAAAAGAGATCAAGTTTTGTTTATACAGTCAAAGCCAGACCCTTGAGAAGATTGTGCTCTGAGCTTTCTGGAGAGCCAGCTTGTCCAGGCAGAGTGAGAAAAATGTGAGTTTATATCTTAGTTCTAACTAAGATACTAGGCTTTAAGCATCTAATGAAGAATTTATCTTCTGTTGATTCCCTTTTAATGGAATGTGCTATGCATGATTGTAGATGGATGGGTGGATTTGGTTATGGATGGAAATTTCTATTTTTTAAAAAAAAATGTACGTAAGCCTATTCAGCTCAGTAGGACTTTGAGCCTGACATTGTAGTACTTCAACCCAGTTCTAAGCAGAATTATGGACAGTGAGTTTAAGATTGGAGTTGAAGCTCTTCATTTTAATTATCTAATTGTGTATCATATCAGCAATATTAAAAATAGAGGGAAGGGAATAGTAAATAAGGGAGAAAATTCTAAGCTCTCATACTTTTACCATCCACTCTTAATAAGGATATCAGGCTGTTGCCCCTTCTCTCTTCACTCCTCTGAGTAAAGCAACCTGGATCACATTTTGTAGCCTTTTATTATTAAGAGATGCCATCCAGCTTGAAAGGAATTCTTTATATGGAATTTTTTCCTACCAGTCTTACCTTCCCAAACCACTGAATTTATCAAAGGTTTCAATCTAACTTTAGTTACATTGCATTATTTAGATCAGATTCCTGAATATGTATTATCAAGGTGATGAGAAAATCAATGTGAATTGAAATTGTAGTGATTCATAGTGCTGCAAAATTTGAGAACCTCTGTTTTATTGGCAGAAAAATGAGTTGATATGTCTTTATTCATTACTCTAATATTTATGATTTTGAAAGGCTATCATAAGAAATTATTGTCCAACCAGACATTGCCCAATTTAGACAACAGTCCTGTCTGAACCTGGCCGCTTGCTGATCCCGGCACTCTAGGTGATCTTAACGAAAAGGAGCCAGGACTATTCAGAAGAGTTTCTGATCCAATGAATATAGACTCTCATGTCATGCAGCAAATTATCTGAATCTCTCTCCTGGTTTCAAAAATGACTTGTTCAAGAGGCCAGCTGTTTTTGAGAAGTATATGAGCAAAGCCTCTTTATGACTTAGCTGCTCAAGCTGAAGCTGATTGTGCACCCGGAAAACAGGACAGTTTTAAAATAGGAAGCCTGTCTTTTTATGGGTGTCTGAGTCTTGGACGCTTAGCTAGCTCTTTCGGTGAGATCTGAGACTTTTCATCACTTTGGATTGTTAAAAGTGGTCGATGACCACCAGTGGAGTTTGAATTGAATTTATAGCTGTTCTAATTGAAAACGAATTTGTTTTCTGCCTTTGGTACTCAAAGATAAAGGTGAGGCTTTGTTTGATGCTGCTGTATTTTAACTGTGTCAGGGAATCCCAGGCAGGAGGACACTTATCTTTCCTTCTTCAGTGCAAGCTGAATATTTTACGATAGTCTGCAATCTTGTATTTCAGTAGCGACCTTCATGCTTGCGTCCCACGGGTGCTTTACAATCAGTAAAGTTAAAATCAGATCTGGTAGCAGAGAGGGGGGAAAAATGCTAAAACAATCATTTTAGAAATGCTGACTAAAAGGAATCCTTTTAAAGGTTAGTTTTAAAAGGCCCCCAAGTTGGGGATGCTTTCTGCTTATCAGATAGTCAGGATCCACGGTTGAGTACGAAACTATTTAAAGCCTCTCCATGCCATCTTAAACATTTTTTAGAATGGGGGAAAGGGTAGCATCGGAAAATGGCCAGATTTGTAAGAAGTGGACAGATCTATAAGATAGGGGGAAGCAAGTGAATTAGTGGCCAAAGGAACAGTTTTGTATTAAATATGTACCTTAGCAGGTCCCTGTGAAGTGATTACCAAAAAAAGACCCAGATACTCCTCTGCTACTCATATGCATTTGAAGCAACCAAAGGGCAGAAACCAGCCCACTGACCAGTAGGGCTGTAAGAATGGATCTGCACCATATGAGGAACAGACCTGATTTTGTAGAATTCCTGCAGTATTGCATAAGATGCTGGACATTGTGAAATTTACTTGAACAGAACTGGAGGATTGGAACTAGACACAATTAGAGATCCAGACATGTCTTTCCATGTATGATATTGCTAGCAGACCTGAGCTGCAAAAAATCCAGAATTAGACTTTTCTGTGTCTCTTTGCTATCATCTTATGGTCATCCAGATAGTTGCATCCCAAATCTGGTAGCCTTAATGTAGGGAAGAGCTCCAAAGAGACTTTTGTCTTGCAGAGGCTCTCTTTGGAGGAATGGCAGGAAGCATAAGGGGGACAAAGGTCAAAATGTACATTGTGACTTCACTATGGGCATGTTCATCATTTTTCCATTGTGCTTAGGTGCAGGTGATAGGGAGACAGGGAACTCAAGTAATCTTCACCAATTCTCTCTGAAAGCCTTGTGCAATCATTCCCACTTATCCAGCGAGGTCTTAACCTGCCAAAGCAAATGTTTGGATTAAAGATGGTTGCATGTGGAAGGAGAAATGTGCAAACATGCAGGGGCGTGAGCAGTAATGGACATGCCTCGGTATGTCTGTGTAACACCTCTGCTTTGTGAGCAACACTGGTTGCCAGTTTGCTGGCAAGTACAATCAAGGTGCTGGTTGTTACCTATAAGCCCTACATGGTATAGGACCTGGTTACTTTAGGGACCGCCTGTGTCTCATAACATCTGCCTGGCTGATTTGATCCTGCAGGGTTGGTGCACTCTGGGTTCTTCCAATTAAACAATGTCACCTATTGGGACCCCAGAAGCACACATTCTCTGCAGCAGAGCCTGCCCTCTGAACAAGGTTCCCCCTGAGATCCAGATAGCCCCCCACTCTGCTGTTGTTAGAAGAGCCCTGAAGACCTGGCTCTTCACCCAGGCCTTTGGCGAGAGAGAATGAGACCCCTCACTTCATCACATCATCTTTTATCTTTATCTTTCATGTTTTATTGATGTTATTGTAATTTTTTTTTGTTTGATTGTTGTGAGCTGCCCAGAGTTTAATAAATCATCATCAACTTTCCCTTCCTCAGAGCACCCCAAGGTTTGAGTGTGACCCCAGAACTGATTGAAAAGTTGCATCTAAATTGTAATTTTTAATATGCTGGAAGGAGAAATTTGTTAATTACATGGGCAGTGATCATATTAACTGTATTTGATTTAATTAAATTTAAATTAACTTAAATTCATTTTTGGTTCTTTTTTGAAGGCTAAATGTGGCCTTCAGTCTGAAAAAGTTACATTTTCCTGTTCCAATAGAAACATCCTTATAGTAGAGTTCTGCTCCTAACAATTCTGAATCCAACCCAATATCTGTTACTTGTTGAATTAAATAATTTTGACTAGATTTTCTTGGAGAAATGATCAAGTACAAAGTTTTTTTTTTCCTTTGGCAAATAAATCTGGACTGTCTCTAAGAATTGCTCACAATTGTTGGTACTAGCTTCTTGATTGCAGCAACAGTTCAGAATATATTTTTCAAAGAAGCAAGGGGCAGGGAGGCTACAAAGCTGCATTCTCCTGTCTGCCTGTACAACCCACCAAGTTGGAGTGAGAGCTAGTGTGATATGCTGGTTAAAATGTTGGACTGGGAATAAAGAAAGCTTGGCTCAGAGCCCATTCTACCAAGGAATTTATTGAGTGTCTTCATAAAGTTCTTGTGCAGATGAAATTAGGGGAGATTCCCAAACGTGTGGTTGAGTTTCTGAAAGAAAGTCGGAATATAAATGTAACAATAAATGCAATCATATATGCAAGCAGGGATATATACAGTAATACCTCGGTTCATGAACGCTTCTGTTCACAAACAATTCGGTTCGCGAACAGCAGCGTTCACAAAATTTTGCTTCCGTTCGTGAGCTCCGCATCGGGTGACGAACATGACCTGCGGCCATCTTCCCTGCTCTGACACGTGGTCGTGGCTTCCTCTAGGTGAGATTGCGGTCGCAGACAGACACTTGCTGTGAAGCTTTTTGGTGTCGCCTCAAGCAAGGTTTGTGTTCTCTCTCTTCATACTGTACTGTACTGTACTTTGTTTTATATTGTTGTGGTTAAAAAAAAATACATATGGTTCAGAATGGATTAACCTTATTTACATTGAACCTTATGGGAAAATTTGATTCGACTGGTGACCAAAATCGGTTGGCAACCACGTTCGTAGGGGTCAGAATGGATTAACCTTATTTACATTGAACCTTATGGGGAAATTTGATTCGGTTCACGACCAATTTGGTTCACGACCAGAATCATGAAACGAATTAAGTTTGTGAACTGAGGTACCACTGTAATAGTTTTTCAGGCTATTGATAAGCATATTAGTTTGGCAGAAAGTGATATGTGATGATTGGTTGGATGCATTTGGTTTGGTGGATCACAAATTGGACAGGCCTGAACTGCATTGTCATATGAATAGTATTAGGAATTGGTTACTAAAGTTCTCTAGTTCAGTTGACACACAATGTATGCCTTTTAAGTCTGTGTCTGTGTATTTTGATATGAATTATGAATGAATTATGAATTTTGATATGAACAAAACACGGCTGTGCAGCACTTGAAAATAAGAAAAGGTGCTTTGGAGTACACAAGCAGATGAACATAGCAATTGTTTGTGACTCTTACAAGCAAATGTGTCATTTCCTGGGACTGTGAGGATGCCTTCAGCAGCTGCCACATTATCTCAGGAAAGGACAGAGCTGCTTTAAAGAGTTGCAGTCAGGCGTACTGCATACTCCGAGGCACCTTTTTGGAATCAAATCAGAAGCATTGCATAGCCCTTGAAAGAAGATTAGATAAACGTACATTAGCACTATACTGTCACCCTGCTTATTTAACCTATATGCAGAGTACATCATGAGAAATGCCAGGCTGGAAGAATCACAAGCCGGAATTAAGATTTCAGGGAGAAACATCAATAACCTCAGATATGCAGACGATACCACCCTAATGGCAGAAAGTGAAGAAGAACTAAAGAGCCTCTTGATGAGGGTGAAAGAGGAGAGTGCGAAAGCTGGCTTGAAACTCAACATTAAAAAAACTAAGATCATGGCATCTGGACCCATCAATCCCTGGCAAATAGAAGGGGTAGAAATGGAAGCAGTAACAGACTTCATTTATTTGGGCTCCAAGATCACTGCAGACGGAGACTGCAGCCATGAAATTAAAAGATGCTTGCTCCTTGGGAGGAAAGCTATGGCAAATCTAGATAGCATATTAAAAAGCAGAGACGTCACCTTGCCGACAAAGATCCGCATAGTCAAAGCTATGGTTTTTCCAGTAGTAATGTATGGCTGTGAGAGCTGGACCATAAAGAAGGCTGAACACCGAAGAATTGATGCCTTTGAACTGTGGTGCTGGAGAAGACTCTTAAGAGTCCCCTGGACTGCTAGGAGGGCAAACCAGTCAATCTTAAAGGAAATCAACTCTGATTGCTCATTGGAAGGATTGATAATGAAGCTCAAGCTCAGATACTTTGGTCATCTAATGCGAAGAGAGGACTCTTTGGAAAAGACCCTGATGCTGGGAAAGATGGAAGGCAAAAGGAGAAGAGGACGGCAGAGGGTGAGATGGCTAGATAGCATCACTGAAGCAATGAGCATGAAATTGAGCAAACTCAGGGAGGCAGTGAAAGATAGGAAGGCCTGGCGCAATATGGTTCATGGGGTCACGAAGAGTCGGACACGACTTAACGACTGAACAAAAACAACTGGTTTACCCTCTGCTTTGACCCTACAGCAGTGCAGACTGGCCATAGTGTGATTCAGCACTTTCAGAACTAAATTTGACTGCATGGGAGGACCAAGGAGACATGTTGAGCATTTTCATGAAATAATCATTATTATATAGGACTACATGATAAAGATACATGGAAAAGAATGGGGCCAACAGACTCATTTCTTGTTTCCATCAAATGAACTTAATCATGTGGTGGGAAAGTTGTCTGAATAGGGTTTTCAATCAATATGTTAATTACTAGATCTATGGAAAAAATCCTTTGTTATCCACGTTAACTCTTTTCTTCTGTTAGCAGTTCAGAGGGCACAGAGGGCTGATTTGGCCTCTGCTCTGCTCCACTGTCCTCTCACTCCCACTGATCTGGTTCTTGCATAGTATGAAACACAAATCTGTTTCTTTGAAATATTAGTGAGTTGATACTCTGTTTAGAGTTTTCTCTGACAATAAAAAGAAATTGTGTGTTAGAAACATATAGAAGTGTCCTCATCATTATGTACTGTGCAAATTCCTGATCTACACAAGTAAGACCTTTTATTTTAAAAATACATACAGTAGTCCTCATTTAGTGACCACAGTTGGGATCAGCGACTTGGTCATTATGTAAAGCAGTTGCTAAGTGAAAATGCGACTATGCTGATGATCTTATTTCAGCTTTCCTTTGCTTTACAGACCTGCAAAGGTCATAAATGCAAGGACTGGTCTTAAAGTTACTTTTTCATCATTGTTGTAACTGTGAACAGTTACTAAACGAGTCTGTCACTAAATGAGGAATATCTATTACAGAAAAAACAAATACAAATCTGTCTCTCTCTCAGTTAAATCTCAGTTCTCCTTTGATGCTTTGAAACTGAGGGTGTGGTTGCTAAAAACAATCTTTTTTGCCATAGATTTTCATTAATTTAAGGCAGTCTTAAATGATGTAAGGCTCTTTGTGTGTGTGTATGTACATGTGTATATACAGAGAGAGAGAGAGAGAGTAAATACGGAATCTAAATTATGACTTTTATTCCCTTGCATAAGGGTGATGATTTTTGTTATTCTGGGTATAGTGAATTCTCAGACCCAGCATGAAACCATACATTTTATTTTAATATCCCAAAATATTATGGAAACAAGATCATTTCTTTTCTACAGTCAGTTCAAAAAGAAAACTAAAAATTCACTACTTTGTATGTTCGCAGCACCTGCAGATTTAATTAAACCTTTCCTTCTATATAATAACAATAATTATAACCGGGAAACCTAAAAGAATAAGATCTCTAAGCACTGCTTTAAGTGTTTGCAATAAGTAAAACTGTTTAAAATGGAAGGCAAGAAGTAATTACACATCTCAAGATTATTTTTTAAAAGAAAGCAGTTTTGCAAAACATACATGTAGATTATAAAGAGACAAATATTAAGTTTGAAGTGCTGCAAATGAATATGAGTTACTTGGTGTTTGTAATTCAGAGACTCATTTGCTGACAAATCAGCAGTAAAGATTAAGTAAAACCTGTGTTCTATGATTGAGGAATACAGATTAACTTGAAGGAAAAAATACAGCGATGGAATATGAAACTGCTTTTTTAAAGTTAATTCATAACAATATTAAACCCTTGTCTCTTCCAAGAATTCCAAGCCTAGAAGCAAATTTTATTCCAGCAAGGATCTTTTATACAAAGAACTGGAGAGCCATGATCCAACTGAAAGTGAAGAGGAAGCATAAATTAAATTATGGGATAGGCAGCTTGGTACCCTCCAGATCTCCCATAACATCAGCCAATCTGATCAAGGGACAGGGAGGATAAGAGTTGAAATCTCAAACATCTCTCAGATGCTAGGTTGCCCACTACAAAGCAGTACCGGGTCAAGAAATGTCAGTCTTTTCATGATACTTGTACATAGAATGTTTTTCATGAGGATTCGTTGTTATTAAAACCTGCCACACAGAAAAAAGTTGTAGTATGCAGTCGTGTTGGCAAGCTTTCAGCTAGCCATGCCCTCTTGTGCCATAATCCATACCATTTTTTGTCTCACTTTTTTCCAGTTTCTTCCCCATAGTATCAACAAGCTTTCCATGGGCACTGAGCATGCTTTGTCATAATTTAGTTCTCTTTGGATTCCCCATCTTTACCTCCCAGAATCATTTTTGTAATTTCTGCATTTCTGTAAACCTGAGTTTTTCCCAGACATGGTAGGTACATCTATCTTATGTCTGAGTTTTGGCCTAACCACCAAATATATCCATATCTGGACATAAGAAACAGAAGGAATTATATCTCATTAATACATATGAATAAAAACAAATAAAACCATTAAACTCAGAGACATAAATTTCACTCTATATGTGTTAATATGAATATATATTGTAATAGTAAGCGCTTCTTTTAGTAAAATAACCTATACTTCTGAGCAGTAGACAAACTTCCAAAAATGTTTTGAGAAAAAAATTAAATTCTATTTCCGCAGAAGTTTTTATTCCTACGGTAGATAATAGTATTAATAGTTAGCAGGAGGCAGTTTTCCAATCTATGGAATCATAGGAGTGACTCTCCTTGAACCAAATAGGATAGTTTAAGTTTGTTTGGGTGGAATTGCTAGTGTCCATTGCCTAAAAGCATTAAAGAACAGATTTTGATTGTGCATTATCAGCTGATGATTAGCATCTGTTAGGAGGAATAAGTAGTTTATTAAGCTTTACTGTACAGATGGCAATTGGAAGGATTCGGATGTAAACTGAATTTTCTGTGCTGTCGTTTTATTAGTAGGAGCAGCTGGTTTTATTAGTCAAATAGCAGTAGTATGTTTGAATAAACCTTGAGAATTCCTGTTAGTTGCTATTGCTTAGGAGGTGCCAAAATCATCCAAAGGAATTGTTGTTTACTACAAAGTTTCTGTAACTTGTTTAAGGGATAAATATGTTAAATAAGGCTATAAATATAAGGAAGACTGCTTTAAATGTTAATTTGCTGGAGCAGCAATTGCTTTTCTGCTTATTTTTTTTAATCATATAACCAGCATTTCAGTTCTTAAAGAAATAAATTCTAGTTTCCTGTGTGCAAATAGAGATACATAAACTACACATTGAAAATTATTCCTAAAGAGAGACATAATTTAAATCTTAACCAGACTTGAGCAGATAATAGACTCTGTCCCTCCATTTACATTAGCCCAACAAACATGAAATTGGGAATTTGCATTTACAAAGGTAATACGCCTTAGCAGTGTATATTTACCTACTCGGAATAAATTGAACTGTATTAAATGTGATCGTACAATGTGCCTCTGGGTATCTCCTTTGGTGCCCACCAGGAACCCTGTTCTAGGCATGACACAGTGCTCCTGGCAGACCACAGCCAGGGTCCAGAATGTGAATTCACAAGTACAGCTGTGGCCATTGGCCAAAAAGTTGGTGATTCCTCAGCTAGATAATTGTAGACCCTGAACTTAATAGTCTGATGGGGGTCCCTGCTTATGTATACATATAGATTAGAAACACACATTTAGCGTTTCCCTTTTCTTCCACTCCCACTGCAGATCTATGTTTTAAAATACTGTTTGTGTACCTGATAGGTAAGTTCAAAATACAAAATGAGACTGAGATAGGGAAAAATGTTAATTATACTGACCTGAGGATTTGTAAGTTTCATAGTTCGAATTCACTCAAATGACCACCATCTGAATTCCAGGAATAGGATGATTCCAGCTGATTTGGAAATAAGCATCCTTATATGGCCATCCAACTGACCATGGCTATAGAATATTTTAACAAATAGCAGGGACAGAAATGTGGATCGTCTTTCATCTGTATGGTGGGCATCATGGACTGTAGCTCGAAACACCCAGTTTTAATTGCACAACAGGGACTTACTTAATTCATACTTGTGAGACTACAAGGTGATACACACACACACACACACACACACACACATTGTAATATCATTGCACACAGTTGCATAATTTATTGGTATTGCTCAAAGAAATAAACAGGCCTGCAGTCCCCAGCTGTTGAAGAAAATGGTTTGGTATATTATTGAACTGGTGGATGTCCATTTTGTACAAGAGATGGCACAAAAGTTGTACAATTGTACAAAATTTAAAATCACAAAAATGTTCATGGCATCTCCAAGACCAACAAATGCATTATTAAACTTTTATGGATCACTTCTGGGCAGCTGAAAACATTTGAGAAGGTGGCAGTAGCAAACCAAGAATACTGTAACGCTGCCAAGAACCTGCATAGGTGCAGCCATCAGGAATCAAGACTGACTTGAGGGTGATTTGATCTCCATTTTCAGATGCATGAAGACTTTGTTGGTTTTGTTGCAAAAGGCTAATACAGCTATGCCTTTGGGAACTTTTACAGAAATTAAAGTAAAACAAGTCCTACCCACTTACTCATAAAGGAGACAAATAATTCATCACTATTTTTCTTTATATTTTGGATCTCTAGGTTATTCTTGATCCTGCTGTCAAAGTATATGCCATGTTAGTCAGATCCTAGCAGCAGAATGGGAAGGGGGCAATTTCCTTCTCCTTCAGCACTTTCCCCATCCATCCTTAAATATATTTTGATGGGTTGGGGGCCCATTGCAGCAGGTTTTGTGGGATAGAGAGGTAGTTTAGGAAGAGAGATTTCCCGAAGATTTTTCTGAAACAACGCTTGTATATTTCAGTAGCCTTTTGGAATTGGGACAACAATATTTTCAGGGTGTTTTTACCGTCCCAAAGAACCAATACAGACAAAGCATAGGTTTTGAATGCTCTTAAAGGATTACTTCTGTTGTTAGTAGTATTGTATATACTATGCCATCTTACAGTTCTTTATTGTGACACATCATTTTTGGCACATCAGTATGTATGAATCTCTCTTGTAGTTTTACTGTCTTGTGTGATTGTGACAACTCATATATGACAAAGTTTCTGGAATTTCATGATTTCAGGTCATCAGTAAGGAAGTTATGCATTTAAATGAATTCCTAAGTAATAAAAATCCAAAGTGCAAGTAGAAAATTAACATACAGGAAAAAGTATTGTTGCGGAACACTATTTGTGATGGAAACTTGTAGAACACCATTTGTGACAGTCAGAAATGAAGTCTTAACTTTGCATCTGAATGTTGGACTCCTAGATCTGCACTCCTCTATTTATCTACATTACATCTGTAACTTCTTTATCTTCTTGAAACCACAGTTGTTGGAGCGGGATTACTGCTTTATTAGTTTCTGCTGAGATCTTGAAAACTGCAGATAGAAAATAGAAACCGTGCATACCACACCCCAAATGAATTCCATATGTAGTGTTACTTTTAAAATCTTGGAACATTTAAGACACATTAAAAAAAATGCATAAGGGAGGGTATTCCTGGGAGAAGCTGACACCGAGAACTAGGGTTGCTCAAAGCATCAGCTTAGATAGCCTGGGTGGCCTAATTATGCAGTGGAATGTGCTCCCAAATCGGCAGGTTATCTGTGGCAGCAGCAAGATACATGTATATTGCAACAAGAGATGCCTGTATTCATTTTTAAAAGAGCCCGTCATCATCTTGTCATTGTCATCTCATTACAGACCGTAGTGTGTCACCAGTACATAACAATGTATGGACCAGTGTAAAACTGGTACATTTTACTGTCTCATTAGTGGGACAATATTCCAGATGATTTCTTTTTCAGGGTAAAAATACACCAGACATCTCTTTTCATATCCAATTGTCCCACATCTCTGGAGCTTTTATATGAATTTCCCCTAATATGCATAGCTGCTAATGTGAAGTCCCCGAGAAACTTTAAAACATAAATTTCCCTGAGGTTGTACCTTGTTAGATACGTTTCTCTAAGGCAGGCTCTTTAGACATCTTTTTCTCCAATGTAAGCTCCTTTTTTTTCTTTTCTTTTTTTTTAACATAATGATTCCTTTTTGCATTTCAGTTTCAGAAACACAGTCTTTTTCAGCTGCATTCCTCCTGAACAATTTTTGGTGTATGGAGATTTTTATGAGACTAGTAGACTTCAGGCATTGCTACTGTCTTTGCTATAGCAGAGTCTGTTTTGGCAGATCTCCAGAGCTACTCCAAAACATTTTTCTGCCTCAGGCAGAACAGCAAATGCCTCCACCCCACCCCACCCCACCTCACCCATGCCCAAGACAAGAGCTGTATTAGCAAAGGCCATCCAAGTTCCATTTGCATTCAAAGCAGAAAATACCTCAAGCATCTGTCCCCATCTTTGTCAGTGTACCCCTAACAAATCAAACAGTTCACAACTTACTGACTGGCTCATGACAACCAGAGTCTGTTAACTGAAGCAGATGCTTCACTTTGCCTAATGGTAGGGCCAGCCCAGTGTATTTTCGGATCAGCTCTCACAGAAATCCTTGGTAAATTTATTTTATGCACGTAGTCAGTGCAAGGGCTATGTTACAGAAGACGTGTGCCTGTTTTATCCAGGTTCACATTTTAGTTAGTGTGAAAAGCTGTAATTGTAAGGTAATATGTTCCCAGTGGTAGGCTATAGTATCAGGGTTAGCTCTGCTGTTTCTCAAACCATTCAGCTCAATAAATACAGTTGATGTATGCCCTCATATATAGTTCTTGTGTAAATGTGCTTTCTGTCCCCACCTTTTGAAGACGAGGATCTTTAATTGTTTCAGGCACACAGGCAGAACAGAAAAGTAGGAAATGTTGAAACTCCCAATTTTTCCAGTTGGGCATGGATATAAAATGGCTCTCAGAACAGAATTTCTGTCAGCCACATGAAGCTAGGGTGTGGAGTCTGGAAGAGAGATATGGATGTATCATCTGTTTTAGATGTATTATAGAGGTGATGTCAAGGTGAAAGCAGACTTGCAGAATGGTTGAAAATCATTGATATTCTGACTCTGAGGCTGTAAATGGCTCTGTGGCAGATGGAGTCTCTGTCAAGGAAGAAAAATGGTAGCTCTGGAGCATCAGAGATGTTTTTCCTAGCAGCTCAACTCACAGGCTGTGACCTTCTAGTGTTCAGGAGTTATGCTTCTGCTTTAATAAATTGTCCTCTGCTTTTTATTCCTTAAAAGTAGATAAATAGTCGTCATCATAATTCAAGACAAATTGAGCTGTTTCATTATAAAAGGAACATAAGCCTATTTTATTACCTACATGCTTAAAATGACAGATTTTAAGTGTGCTTGTTTCCTGAATGGAGATAGGGGACCCCAGCATTTTTTAAGACTATAGCCATAGGATTAAAATTAAGAGACACAAAAACCTAAAATAAATTAGATTCTGCTAGGCCCTAGAGCTAGTATTGTCTTGTAATACCCTTGAGAGAGAACAGAAAATAAGGTATTTAAAAGCACAAGTACAAAAAAAATTCTGTGTATCTGATCGACAGGGATGGCTGAAATTGTAGCCCTGTGAACATTTCAGGATTTTTTAGCTGTCCTTTGATAAACTACCTGTGTTACACCATAATGGATTATGTTATTCTAGATCAGAGCTAAATGTCAATGTGTCGTATTTCATTGATTTTGATTAAAATGATTGGTAACTATGTGGCTTAATGGAAGAAAGCTATGTTGATCTGCTGAATAACGTCTGCCTACTGAGCCCTACGTTTGACTTTCCAGACAGTCCTTCTGTAATAAGAGGCAGGAAAAGGTTTTGTGGATGGCAGGACATAGGCGTCTGGTGGACACCACAATGATGAAACAATGATGAAATATATTTCATGATGCAGACTGTGGCCTTTCGTACTTGCATCCTGCTTGTTTCATCAGTTGTCCCCCTTCAGCCTTCCATAGACACCTCTGAGGAGATGAGATTGAGGTTAGCTGATTTCAAGAACAAGATAGTTTTATATTTCTTTTATATACCTATCTGACTCTGAACCCAGAATGGGAGAATAACGCTGCCAGTGTTTAATTCTAAGTATACATCTCTGGAGATTGCTGCTTTACTGGGCAGCTGGCTTGTGTGAGGCAAACTGTATTCAGAAAAGATTTAAAATAATTTCACGCTAATGCCATTTCTGTCTCTTTTGTCTGGAAAATATGAACAGCAACTGTGAGTACAGGTAGTCCCCGCTTACCGACCACACGTTTAGTGACTGTTCAAAGTTGCAGTGGCGCTGAACGAGTGGTACTTACAACTGGTCCTTGAAGTTCTGGCCATCACAGTGCCTCTGTGGGCATGTGATCGCAATTCAGGCACTTGTCAACCAGCTCGCACTTATGACAGTTGCAGCATCCCACGGTTATGTGATCACCATTTGCAACCTTCCCTGCTGGCTTCCCACAAGCAAAGTTCCCACTTGGGTCTCTAGCCTCTTCTTGCTTAATGACCTTGGGGTTATGATGGAACCAGGACTGTCTGGACTGCTGTTGCTAAGTGATGCGGTCATGTGATGTCACACTTTACGACCATATCATTTAGTGATGGAGATCCCAGTCCCAATTACCATTGTAATCTGAGGACTACCTGTAATGATACATTGTGACTTCTATTTCTTTATAAAAGGTTTTGATTTGGTTTTATCCATTCCATTTTTTCCCCTAAGGCACATTTTCTAAACACTGAACCACTTTTCAGAGAAACATGATTAAATAGTAGCTCACAGAATACCTAGTTCAGAATAAGCAACTTGCACTTAGTGGGAACTCTGCTTTTGGGGAATATTGCTCTGAGGGCAATAATATGGTGATATATGGATGAACTTTAAAAAAATATATATTTTAAAAGGTTATATTTTGCAGCTAAAATATGCAACATACAAAAAATAAAAACAGAATAGCTAAAATTAGATTAATTTAAAAATTCCATTGAAGTATAAAAGTTGAAATATTAGCATACTTATATATTAAAAGACCTTGAAGAGTAACCATATTTTTGCTGCTGGTGGAAAGAGAATAAAGTAGGTGCCAACTGTGCCTCACAGGAGTGGGCAGTCTATAGTTATTCCCTGCCCCCTTCAAGATAGAAGCATTAACCCAATTTTCAGATGAGGCTGTTTGTTTAAAAAGAAATTATGCCTTTAAGAATCACCATTTTCCGTTGCATTTCAGGCAAGTGGTTTCAGTATTGCATAACAATCATACTGATCGCACTTCCTAGCATTCATTTTGGGCTTGTATAAATAGTTGTCCTTTTTTAACTACAGGTAGTCCTCAACTTATGACCATTCATTTAATGACCATTTGAAGTTACGATGGCGCTGCTAAAAGTGAGTTACGACTGGTCTTCGCACTTACCTTGTCTCAGCATCCCACAGTCACATGATCACCATTTGTGAATTTCCCAAGGGTCTTCCAACAAACAAAATCAATGGGGAGTCTTGTGATTCACTTAACAACCACATGATTCACTTAATGACTGCGGTGATTCAGTTAAGGACCACCACAAAAATGTTGTAAAATCGGGTGCAGCCACATGATGCCTCACTTAACGACTGCACCGCTTAATGACAAATTTTCCAGTCCCTATTGTGGTTGTAAGTCGAGGATTACCTTTAATGATTTTGTTAAAAATATTTTCTAGTAGAAACCTGTGAATAATTGGATAAATTATTTTTAATCATTCTCCAACTAGCTAATTTAGAATCTTTTCTCTTAGTAATCTTGTACTGAGAATCAGTAGTATGATTCTTGTATATTCCAAGGGACATCTGCTGTCCTTCAACTTTTAAGAATATCTTGATGCCGATCTGAGCAGCCTATGGCCCTGAAAACCATGGCCAAGATGTTCAACTGGAGATATTTCAGAGCAATAGATAATAATTAAAATGAAGATTTCACAACTATAACTTGCCTTGGCTACTCTTTAATATCATACTCTTTGATAACTGTTAGGAGTATAGAAAGCAATAAGTGTTCATCGCTAAGAAAAGCAACCTTTCCAGCATCAAGGCTTTGCATTAAAATCTGTTCTCTCTCAAACCCTTGAGGTTGTAGTTTTTGCTCCAAAAAGTGAGCCTGCTCTCAAGCTTAACAGTGTCTGCTCTCTCTTTGACATTCAGACTTAGAATATGAACTGATTTCAGTGGGCAGAGGAGAAACTAAGCCTTGCAATTCAAAATGGCTACTCAGATTTATTTATTGTATTTCTTTTGTAGTTGCTGCTGCTGTTAGTCAAAAGTGTTGCATTTTGTTTAACATTCAGATAGTTGGAAGCTTCTTATCAGCTGCCATAGAACTTCAAGCTTTAGAATCAAAGAAGAAATAAAAATAGAAACAAGGCTGACATTAATGATCCTCTATAGTTTCAGTAGGAATGCTTGGATCCCAACGGAGTACAAGATTGGTTGTCTTTAGAATGCAGATCAAGCATGAGAAGCATGGTTGCATTCAAAGAATTTGATGGAGGTCTTCCTTGATGCATAATTCGCTAGAACCTGTGCATATTTTTAAAATGTATGCTTGTTCAATCTCTGTCTACACTGTTCCCAGATAAAAATGATAGTTCTCTAAGGATCCATTTTCACATGGATTGACTGCAAGATGAGAAAAGTCACCAGGTGAGAGCAAAGGAATCCTAAAGCTACCTCTGGAAGCTGGGTCTAGCTGAAAACAAAATAATGTGTAAATTAAGAAACCGTTCATCTAGCCTTTCCCAATCTGGTTTCCTCCACATGTGTTCAGACTGCAACTCCTAGTTTGTGGTTGTTACAGGAGAGTAAGAGCTGGGTATCCAACACATCTGGAAAGTACCAAGTTGGGAAGGGTGCTATGACTGTATTGTACAGTTGTTTAGGCTTAGAGTAGTCCAGTGGAATTCATGTTTTTTAAAATTTGAACTAATTAGTCCCAAATCTCACTGATTGATTTGGGACTCCATTTTATCTTATAAACGTTCAGCCATGCAGCATGGAGGTTGGCTGCTATTAAAAGAAAGGGCAAAATATATTTCCCCTTCCCCAATCCCCTTTAGGTTCATGATCATGGTCACCATTTTCAGGATTCCTTGTGAATCTGTGGTTTATTTATAGGACATTTTGTTTCTATTACATTGTTACAAAATGTTAAGTTTGAGTTCTCCAAGAGAGAATACTTCATTCTTTATAGGAAGTAGGGAATGTTGTAATAGAGATACACAAGTACTGTAAAATGTTAAGGTATTAAATATCAGATGAGGAGCTGATTCCTAAAATCTGCTACATCAGCATATGTTCAGGATGTGTAGGAAAAAACAAATGCCTTAAATAAATCCAAGATAATGTTATCTAATACTAGCATAAATGTTTTGGATTCGCATGTTGTGTTGCAAACCCCATAGAGTTAATAATTTCCATTTACTCTGCTAGATGTGATTAATTGTAGTCTGTGACTACATTGTCCTCTTCAGAATCTAAATTTTTGGTGAATGACAGTTCTGATTTAGACCATGTTTACTGCATTATACAATAAAAAAAACACCTTAGGAAATAGTTGAAAGCTGAATTGGGACTAATGGAAAAGGGAGCCAAGACAGAGCCCTCATCATGTCCAACAATAGTTTACCAACTAACACTCCTCCATAAAATTCTGTATTGTGCATGTGGCCACCTACATAAGCTGTGTCAGTATGAATTAGGTTTTTAAAGTAGCAAGTATTGGATGAGTTATTCCCTTATTTAATAGCAGTACAGCTATCTCAGAAATTATTGGTGCCATGAATTAGGATTAATTATATCAACAGAAGGATGTACTGATAACTTTCCTAGTTGTATGCAGGTTAATTAAATCTAGTTTATGCACTCTTAATAAAATATTTCAGAAAATGAAAGCTTGCATTTTTGTATTTTGAAATGGATAGCTTCTTAAAGAACGATGGCTTTCACTTTGTACAAGAATATTGTTGCCTGTCAATAATTTAAACATTTCTTTAAAAGGCCATAGTATTTTTTTCAGGGACATGACTAAAATAATAGGGTTTTAAAAAACTCAAACTTTTCATTGTTAATTCATCTTAAAATGAATAGCTTCTTCTTAAAGGGCTATGACTTTGCATGTTACAAAAGAATATCGTTAATTGCCAACAATTCAGTCACATCCTGTAATTTGAAAATGGCATTTGAAATTCTAGTTTCCAGGGGATACATAGTATGTATTATAGTTAAGATTATTTTGTATCATGGGGGTCTTGCATACAGATGAATTAAAACATAATTGGGATAGTTCTTAACAATTATTAGTAATTATTGTGGAATGAAAAAGGTTGAATTAAATTTATACATAGTCATTCTTTTCATTTTTAAACTTCCTCTATTATGTTATATATTAGTATATATTGGTACACCTCTGTAGTCTAAATGGCAAACAGTTTTGATAAATACTCTCAACAATTTTCCAGAGAAATAAATCGCCTTTGTCTCCTAGGACCCATTGATTTTTCCTTCAAGGGTACATTAACAATGCTGATAGAACCTATGCTGTTAGCATCCACGTTTGGCAGGGAGAAAATGTTAAAATAAAAGCATCTATAATATTTAAACATTGTTGTACAATACAGCTATATTTGAATCCAAGAAAACTGAAGGAAGGACAAAATGCTGAAAAGAGGAGGGAGGGGGTGGAATCAGGAAAAGAACAAATGATGCAAAAAGAAAATGACACCGAGGTCTTGGTTTAATACATATGTATTCCAGGTTGATGGTTGATTTCATTAGCAAATCTCATTGTTATGCAATGTCTGTTCTTCTGCAGCAAAATGAATATTGTATTCTCACAGGCTATGTGTCTATTTTCTGTTGATGGATAAATGAAAGGATATATATTTACTGCTTTTCACAGACTTTCATGCATTTTGTAGGGAAAAAAACAAAGCTTCTGAATCAGTTTTTCTTTCCCCCCCTCCCCTTCTGTTCTTGTAAAGCTTTTAAGAGCTGCATATTAATGAATATTTTAATACACAGCACCCTGTACAAATTAACCGGCATTACAGTGGAGATCGTCAGGATGAATTTAGTTGCTTTTTCATGTTCTGGTGTAGAGGGGTTGCATTTAAGCAAGAAACCTCCTGAAAGCTGTCAGTCTGAGTACGCAAAGCTTTATTACTCTATACAATAGCAACTACTCTGATATCATCTTTTTCCTATAATTCCTTTATAAAAGTGATACAGGAATTTCATTTCCTTACAGCTACTGTAATACACACACACACACACACATACACACACATTTTATATTTTATATATTTTAATATAGTAATATAAAATATTTAAATGTTCATGATTATAAAAGATCATGAACCTGCAAGTTTTCTGAATTGTTGCTATAGTGTAATCAATTAAAATATTGGAACAAATGTAGGAAATTATTACCCTACCATGTCCCGATATAGTTGTGGAAAATAGGCAGAAATATAAGCACCTGGGTTTCCAGAGATGACATGGTTTATTCCTCTGAGTTTCTCTTCCTCTGAATTTCTTGTTAGGATTCAGCTCAGAGGACTACTGATACGATTTGGAAGATGTAATGAAAAGTTAGCAACTGGTGGCTATAGATTCTTTTTATCCCAACATAGCTCTTTATTGTTCAGGTACAAATATTATAGCCTTGCAATTAAAAGAACACTTTTTTTTACTGGCCTAAAAGTCTCTAAAAGTTCCTCATTTTCTATAACAGGAGTGTGCAAATTTGATTGTGCTAAGGACTACATATGGCTTTGAATGGTATGTGTATGGGGGGGCTGCATGCCACAAAATGACTGGAGCTAGAAAATGTAATTCAATTTAAATTTAAGACGAATTAATTAAACATGGATACTTTGATGATTATTCCCTATGCATTCAATAATTTTCCCTTCTATCACATGAAATATTATAATTTGATTATAAGGTTTGGAAGGACTCTGGGATGCTCCCAAATCTTGAGGGGATTGGTGGGCATATATAGCATCAAGAATACTCATGGGGTGATCTTGCCCTAGGATCCAACTCAAGAAAAAAGGCCACTTCTTGGAAGCCAAATTAACTTCCTATGAAACCAGTTCCAGAGAATGCATATAGCGCATCCAATTTGTTGAAACTAAGTCAGTGCCTGGATGGGAGGTTGATTGGGAATCTCATGCCTTGACTAACATGATATAAGACAGAAATCTCGTGAAAAATATACATAAAAATAATGTGATAACAATTACAATGATTTACATTTTCTTCCACATGGTGCCACCAATTTCAAAAGTTACTATTTTGAGGAATCGTTGTTGAAAAAAATGGTAAAGATTAGTGCAAGATAGATCAAATAATTAACGTATGACAGTTCTTTTTTAGCCTTAAAACTAGTTTTCATACCTTTCAAATGGTTGCTGCAAGCAGTCCAAATTTTTTACATAAATAATAATTTAGGGAGATAAATCTTAGATCAGAGTTGTTGAGAATCGGTGGCATACAAGCTTAATAAATTACCGTCATCATCATCATCATCATCATCATCATCTCTGGGAGGGAATCACAGAGTCCATGGGATACTTGGACTTCGTTCTCTGAGGAAGGAAGAGGTTGGCACTGGAGGCCCTCTTATTTTGAAAATGGTCATCTCTGACACTGATCCTATGCTGATCATAGCTATGCTCCAACAAGAAAAATGGTGTGTTGAGAGTATATGAAGGGAGTTTTTCAGTCTGCAGAATCCAGAGCTCCCCCTTATTTATCTGGCATGCCAATATGGAAGGGAAAATGTGTTGGTGGAAAAATGTCCCAACGTGGGTGGAAGAATTGAGATGTGGTTAGAATTAATGCTGGAAGAGACAAAATAAGAACTCTTGTATTAGCACCATTAGTAAATTGGAATGTGGGTTTCACTCCATTCTGCAGCCTTTGACCTAGGATATCTGAAAGGAGTGGATGAGCAACTTCCTCCAACTCCAAGAAGTCTTAAAGAATAACTTTGTCATGGCTGCTTTGTGCCATTTTTCTTACTGCCATATCATCCAGCTTCTAAATCTTTAAAAAATAAAAAGTGTTGAGGGATAACAGAGTTGACAAGGAAATGAGAATGGGCAAGGGAGTTTAGTTAGCTCAGAAAATAACCTCAGTTATTTCAGTCAAAAAATAAACTTGGCTCATGTCTGAACCAATCCAGTGTGAGCAGTGGGTTGGGCTTGCCCATCACTAATAATCCTGTGTGACACTTACAATAGATCTATCGTCATCCGTCCAGACTTGCATTCCTCAGCTTTTGTACAACAGGACCAAACGTCAATGTAAGTATCATTTGTTGGGCTTGCAAGAACTTGATGGCATATAACGTATGTATGATTCACTGTGGGTATTTACATATTTTGTGGAATGACTTTCTGAGTTGGTTGATATGGTTCAATATTTCAGATTATTACTTCATGATGTTGGATCAAGGTTAGAAGTTGTAACCTTATTCCTAGGCAAATGATCTGTACTAGTACAGTATCTCCAGGGTTTATCCACAATGTTTATGCATCCCGGGTGATGTATAGTGGGTGGGGTGCAAATGCACATTCACGCTTTTCAATGCAGACAGAGGACAACCTCAAAAGAAACTTGTATTTCAAGTTATCTTAACTGAAACTGAGTGAGCCATTGTTTCACATTTGCCCATTCCCTGCCCATTAGAGAACACCTCCCTCAACAACATTTTTCCACCAACACATTTTCCCTTCCATATTGGCATGCCAGATAAATAAGGGGGAGCTCTGGATTCTGCAGATTGAAAAACTCCCTTCATATACTCTCAACACACCATTTTTCTTGTTGGAGCATAGCTATGATCAGCATAGGATCAGTGTCAGAGATGACCATTTTCAAAATAAGAGGGCCTCCAGTGCCAACCTCCCTCCTTCTCCTTGTTCCATTTCTTATTCCTTCAGTTCCTCTAGTTTGCAAGCAACATTTTCAAAAATTGGTTCAAAAGATTTGTGAGGGTTTAATGACCTGCATTTTCACTACATTTTTTTTTTAAGTAATGTGAATATTTGTTTAAATTCAGATAAAATTTCCAACAATATCCCTTACTTTTTTTTTTTTCTCATAAACAATCACTTTGGTGTATGTTGGGTATATTACCTATGGTAATTCTAATTACAATGAAAATTCACCCTTTGGACAATATTGAAATATTTCACAGCAGTTCTGTCCACATGATCTTGATCCTGTTACCTTGTAGAAAAGAGTCAAAAGATGATGTTCTTATTCATGCAATATAGCTCCTTATCTGCTCTTTTTCTTGCAAAGAAATTTGGTCATATCCAGATAAAAGCCCCCTCAAATTTCACCAAAATTCATTTTTTTGCACGAATGTTCATAGTTTCTACTTATATAGAAATTCTCATTGTTTCCTATATATCCATTGCAATCTCCCATTTATTAAGTATTCTGCAGACTGGGATTATCCTGTTGGTATTTATGGGGTTTTATTGCATGGATCAGTTTTAATCCTATCTATTTCATCTTTTACATAGACTTCCTCTTTTGTCATTTCTGTCTATTTTTGTCAATATCTTTTTGTCACTATCTGCATCATTCTGCAAGTTTAAAAAATCTAAAAGAAAATTCACATTGATTTTTGTATGTATTCCACTCTATTTTACAGGGGGTTTTGCACATTTTGAAACAGTGATTGCCTCACAAAATTTTGAAAATTTTCAGTCTACATAACAGTCCAAGAAGTACAAATATAGGCCAAATTTGTATTTGTATACACACATACACACACACAAACACGTTGTTTTGATTTAAAATTGCACAGGAGTAAGTGGACTGACTGAGGTATACATCTGGTACAGTCCTATTCTAATAGCTTCACAGCATAATCAACATAGCAAGTCTATAATAGTTTTATTTATTTATTTATGCATGCATTTATATGGCTGCCCAACTCAAACTATGTGACTCTGGGCATCATACAAAAAGACAAAAAACCCCCAAACCCTATATTTAACTACAATAATTGTAGTTTAACTACAGTAAAATAACGTAGCTCATTCATACTAAGCAATAAAATGGCAAACCGAACTGAACACTTCTACAACTCATCCTCTGGGACTCAGCTCAGCCCAACCCCAAAGCCTGGGGAACAGCCAGGTCCTAACCATCTAAAGGCCTGTAAGGTTGGGGTCAACTGTATATCTGGGGAAAGATCATTCCAAAGGGTAGAGGCTCACATAAGATGACATTGTTCCGATGAAGTGACCGAAAGTGTCCCCATTGTCAGAATATGTGAGGTGGGAGTAGATGGCCCTGCAAATAACCCATTCCTATGCCATGTAGGGCTTTATAGTGATAACCACCACCTTGAATCGCACCTGGAAGCCTCTTGGGACCCAGTATAGCTTGTTATGTAGGCATGGCGAAAGACAGTCTAACTACCTGCATCACTGTATTCTGGACCAACTGAAGCTTCTGAATGGTCTTCAAGGGCAGCCCCATGTAGCACGTGTTGCAATAATCCAATTGGGAGGTGAGTAAGGCATGAGTGACCATCAGCAATGCCCACTGATCCAGGAATATGCGCAACTGGTGCACAAGATGGAGCTATATGAAGACCCTTAGTCACACCTGCCACCTGCTCTTCAAGCAGGAATTGTGAGTCCAGAAGAACTCCTAGATTGCACTCAGAACTCCAGCAAGGCAGTGCAATCTCAGCGAGATTCAAAGATGAAATCTCTCCAGTTCTAGGACCTGTGGGACCACAAACCCACAGCCACTCAGCCTTGGAAGGGTTGAGCCAAAGCCTGTTCTTACCAATCCAGACCCCCACAGCCTTCAGACAGTGGGATAGAATCTTGACAGCTTTATTTGGACAGCCCAGGCAGAGATGTACAATTGAGTATCATCTGCATACTGATGATATTGCACCCCATGCCGACGAATGACCTTCAGCTTTATGTAGATTTTTAAAAGGAGAGGGGAGATAGTGGAGTCCTGAGGAGCCCACAAAGCAGGAATTTTGGACTTTACTACCTGATCTGCTCAAATGTCTATGACAGAAAGTAAGTGAATCATTGCTCTTTGTGATGCATAGTGCTTGGTGAAATTATCTGCAAAATTATTTTCTTACTCTAAAGAGAACCTCTTTTCCTAGAAGTTGATCTCTATCTTCTCCTTATCTATAATAGATTTATCTTTGGTTGATTACTGAATTTAGACCCCTTGTTAATAATTATATTTATTCCTGAGGCCCAGATTCAAACTTAGATGTCATGCTGGGTTCATACATGATACTAAACATTTTGGTTAATCACAGTTTGCTGCACAAGCCACAGTGACTCAATGCTTAGTCATGGTGGTTTAGCATGATGCTTGAATCTAGACATTACACAGTTTTATTATCTATGGCTGTTTAAAAAAAAAAAAAAGAATTAAGCACTCTTCCCAATTTTTACAAGACCCCCCCTGTGCAAAAAAGGAAGTTTAATCCTCCCAGAAGCAATCCAGACAGAATTTTTAGTGAAATTGTTGTCCTGTTTGGAAGAAATAGCTTTACCCATAGAGCAGGTCCAGCAATTACTGCTGATATTTAGGTCATCATTTGTAACCTAATGATCAATATGATGGCTGGATGAATGGATGGATGATGTGCCACCATGTCAGTGCTGACTCTTGGTGATCACATAGATAGATTTTCTCCAGGATGATCTGTCCCCGATCTGGTCCTTCCAGTCTTCCAACGGTGCACTCATTGTCACTGTAACTGAGTCGATCCACCTTGTTTTCTTCTCTTTCCTTCCCCCTTTCCCAGCATTAGAGCCTTCTCTAGAGAGCTAGGTCCTCACATAATGTTTCTGATGTAGGATTTGAGCCTGGTCATTTATACTTCAAATAAGAACTCTGGGTTGATTTGTTTGATGATCCATTTATTTGTTTTCTTGGCTATCCATGGTATTCTCAGGAGTCTTCTCCAACACCAGAGTTCAAAAGCATCAATACTCTTTCTTTCCTGGTTCTTCAAAGTCCACCTTTCATTTCCATAGAGTGTCACAGGAAAAAAAATTGCATCTTTGTAGGTATAGACCCAATGGCATCTGATTATCTTTTTCAGGGCCTTCATTGCTATTCTACCAAGTGCTAGTCTGCAGCATATTTCTTGACTGCTGGTTCCTTTAGTGTTGATAGTCAGTCCTAAAAGGCAAACGCTATCTACCATTTCAATATTGATATGTAAATATACAGTATATGTATAAATTTACATTTACTCATATAACATATGTTTATAAATTTACATTCATAACATTGATAAGTGATCAAATGTTTGCAGTTCTTATGAATTATAGTACTTTGGATAATCCGAAGACATTTTCATCCACTGTGCTTTGGAAGGGCATTTAGGGCCCCCACAATTTAACAGCTTAGGAAATTGGCAACCGTTTTGATTAAGCAAGGTGTCATATCCCATTATTTATTCTTATTTATCATCTGTCGCGATTCTGAAATTTTGTAAGGCTTTCACTGTAGCCATGCTGGATGCATTGCTCTCAACAGTTCTTTCTGGATGTTTTAAGGGTACTCTTATGTCTCTCCAGTTATGTCCATGTGGTGATGGCTCAATAGAAACTGTAAGCCATATGCTACTATGCTGCTCTGTATATAAGGACTCTAGACAGACTTTCATTTATCCAATCTTGAAGAAATTTCCAGGCAGGGAGTAGGATTTCTACTTCCTTTTGTCGGACAAGGACTCAAAAATATCCTCCCACATTTTATGCTATTATCTGTATAATATATCACACCATTAACTAAGTTTGGATACTTACTTATTCTTCACTTTTTATAATGCCATTTTTATTTTATTATACATGTTTTTTATTTTTAGATCTTATTACGTTCATGTTTTTCTGTTTTATAGATAGATAGATAGATGTATGCAACAGTTCTGCTATTGGATATTTTACTGGATCTGGCTGTAATAAACTGATTTGATTTGATTTGATTTGATTTGATTTGATTTGATTGGTGTCAGTGCTCTACAGACATTTTGATCAATCTGGCTTTTTGACTTTCCATGTTCTTGTAAGTGATTACAGTACCAAAATATTGTGTTGTTTAGGCAAGTGCCTCTTGTAACAGCATCCTCACTTCCTGTCTGTGGTATATTACATTTGGGACAATTTGTCTGGAGAATGAGAATGTATTGCTCTCATGGGAAAGATTGTTTTGGGAAAACATTATTTACATTTTATTTTAATGGCTTTTAAAATTATCAAATAAATTGAAGGGAGCTTGAACACCTTCCTCACAAGAAAAGGCTAGAACTATTGGAACTCTTCATTTAAAAGAAAGATTATGGGGGTGGGGGGGTGGGATCAAAGTGTATGAAATCATGCATGGCGTGAAGAAAGTCGACAGGGAGGTTTCCTTCTCTCTCAAAGGACTAACACTAAGAGGCATGCAGTGAGGCTGATTGGAAGATTTGGAACAGAAAAGAGAAGCACTTGTTCACCCAGTGCATGATTCACCTGTGCAAGTCATTACCACAGTACGTGGTGGTGACTACTAATTGGAATGTCTTTAGAAGAGGATTGAATCCATTTATGGTGGACAGGTCTATCATGGTTTGTTAGTCTTGAGACCTCCAGGTTCAGGGCAACTTGCCTGAAATCCCTCTTGTGATAGTGGGAGGGATTATGTGACTATGGCAAAAGCATTTGGTTGGTGGCTGAGAAACTTAATTAGAAACTATTAAGAAAGCCATGGGCCTGACTTGGCGAGGCTGTTCTTAGGTTCTTAAATTAATTTTTATTCTTTGCCAGGTATATATTTTTTGCTGCTACTTTGGGGAGGACAGCATTTTTTTTGCAGAAAAAGAAAAGGTTCAGGTATATATTCCTTAACATGGAGTTATAATGTTAATATTTATCCAGATACTTTTCCAAGAAAGTAATATTGATTTGCATTGTTCTAGCTTAAGCCTCATACAGCTTCCTTGTTCTTTGAGAAGTTTGGCGGTTCTGTTTTTCTTTAATTTTAGTTGCTAGTGAAATTGAAGCTTTGATTTAAAATCCAGGTGATTTTCGTTCCTTGTTATAGCAAAGGTGATAACATAATCCAAGCTAAGTCTTCCATCTGTTTCCCTAAGGGGGAAGAATTGCCTTTTGCATAGAGAACGCTCCTTTTGTTAAAATTGCTTTAGATAGGGTGCTGCTACAGTTCAGGAGAACAATTCCTACCTTATATTTTGCAAGCCACATACCTCACCTGGGTTGGTTTGGTCACATGAACCTGGATGTTTACTGGTAATCTAAGTGCTCCAGCTGCCTTTCAGTTTGTTTACCAGGAAATCAAGATGTGTAAACTGCAGGAAGTACTATTTGACCCTCTCCGGCAGTATCTCATTACAATAATTGCTAATCTCTGAATAAGACAGCCATGTTTTGTGAGTAACATAGGGAGAGAGAGGTTGTGTTCAGAGAGATTTTAGGTGTTTCCACAAATAGAGTGTGCTGTAAACGCTTTGGATTACGCTGCCTTGATAGCATTTGATAACAGACATCTGCTGACCCGGAGGTCAGGAGAGCTGGGACACAATCGTAGGTGTTCTTTCATTCCTCTTAACTAAAAAAGAAAATATCACGGCTTGTTTTGGAGTGCTGTCACTGTTCTGTATCGAGGGGGTAATGGCTACTTCCTGATTAAACCACTATTCACAGTAAGCTGTTCATATTAAATCTCTATTTGCTTGAAAAGAGAGACAGGCTTAATGCTTTTTTTCTTTCAGAAGAAAAATAACTAAGGATTTCTCAGTTAAAAATGTTTATGGATGGTGAGTTAAATGGTTTCGTTTTACAAGAGATTTTTGTCTGTTTGGCTTTCTTCTGCTTTTTAAAGTAAGGGAATTGTTTAAGCTCTTGAGTACTTAAAAGCTGTAAAATATTTTCCTGCAGGCATGCCTGAATTTACCTGTGTGCTTTAATGTTTCAAAATTAGACAACAGGGTTATATCACATGCATTAATGATATAAATATTTGAAGTATATATTCTTGTGAAAAGGAACTGTCACATGTCATTAAGCAGAGTGGATGGAAGATATTTACCACATTATATGAGCTGAAAATCAAGAACTATTTAGGTACTTAGGTTGTTGTCTGACTGATTTTTATATATCTGGTATTATTCTGACTAAATCTTTTCTTTTCTGAAAAAATAAAGATTTAAGAAGTATGATGAAGAGGATGTAGTGCTTAATTTTTGTCACCAGTTTGTCATCTAGTTTGATGTGATTGTATCCATTACTTAAATATTTATTAACAGCTTCATATAGTACAAATAGTAATTTTGGGGAGGCTGAGAGTCTAATGTTAGGTATTTAAAGATCAAATATGAGTTATAAACTTCAAAAGCAAAATGATATTGAGTACAGCATGTAATTGTATCTGCTATGGGGAGTACAGTGTGTTCCCCAAATTAAAGCCAAGAGCTTTCTAAAATTGCTTGATGAAGAGTGTATTACTATGTATACATTTATATTGAAGAATAAATCCCATTTAAACTGTCTGTAACAAACTTCTGAGTAAACATGAGGCTTCGGCAACAATTTCTCTTACATTGTCAAATCAGCTGGTAACCATTTTGAAAGTGAGGGTATCACAGTAAGTCAGTATTGAAAAGATTTATTTTAATTGTTGGTTTGACAACATGATTGAAAGATTAACCTCAAAAGTGCCAAGTTCATAATTATCTGCTCTGTAACATATATTTGTTCAGCTCAGAATATGAAATGAAATGCTGGGTGTGCATACAATCAGTACAGGTGGTCCTTGTTTAGCAACCACGATTGGGACTGGCAACTCAGTTGTTAAGTGAAGTGGTTGCTAAGTGAAACTGCAACTGTGCTTATGAACTTACTTCAGTTTTTCTTTGCTTTTCAAACCTGCGAAGGTCATAAATGTGAAGATTGGTTGTAAAGTTACTTTTTCATCACCGTTGTAACTGCAAATGGTCCTAAACAAGGCAGTCACTAAACAAGGACTACCTGCATTTAGTGACAAAGAGGCTTTGTAGATATGTGGGCAAAAATGTTAACTTTTCACCATTGATGAAAATTTAACTGGTCACGGTGAATGAAGTGACCAGACTCTACAATCTTTAGAGGATATCTCTTTGCCCAGCTTATTTAATTCCTTTATATGGTGGTTACCCATTAACCATATTTTGGTCTTGCCTTCCCACTCTGATGTGCTTCAGATATGTTGGACATGGTGGCTGGTGGAATATCAAAAATATAGTCCAATATATATGGAAAGCATGAGGTTGGGAAAGTGGTTTATTAGTTCCTCATAACTTTAAATAATATTGAATTTCTTACCAAAACACACCCATTTTTCCATCATCTTTGCTGGTAGGATCCATGGATCTAGAATCACAGCACAATATATTATGAGTGTAATATTATCATGCACAAAGTTGTGAACATGGAAGGGATTTTTGGCACAAATATTTTATTCACATACGAAGACATAACTTTTAAGTATCGAACTGATACCGTGGAGAAATGGCCATCACTATTGTTAAATACAGGAGTTCCTTTCCATTGTAGGAAGTGTTCCTTCAGTGAATATGAGAACCTTTGACCTAGTAGAGACTCAGTAGAGAAGTAGGGAAGATAATTTAGTTTGCCCCCTCCTCCTTCTTGCAGTTACCACATACTGTGTTTCATACTGTTTGAGAGGCTCATCCAACCTGGATGATCCAACTGAACAGTTAATATTGCATAAGGTTTGGAACTCTTGAAGTTGAAACATTATGAATATCTCTCTTATTTTCTCTGGAGGATTTTCCTGCTTGTTAACTTAATATCTGCGGTGAACTTTAGTATTAAATTAACTTCAGCGTTTTCCTCCAACATTTTACAAGAATCTCTATTGGTGATCCAAGACCAAAGACTGTGCTCTTCCTATGGATATTTCAAATTATTTATGGTCTACATTTACCAAAGCTTAGTTTTAAATGATGATTTAGAGTGCAATAAATATCTTGAGCACAACAGTTTTCTTCAGTAAGATTCTTTAGTAAAGTGGATGAATACTGCCTGCGTTTACTGGGTTATATTAAGAAATATTTAAAGTATGTCGCTCAGGACAGATACCTTCAAGGAGTGAGATGGACTTCTAACAGAGGCAGTTGCCAAGAAATACTGGAGCAATTTTTCATTTGTTTCTGATGCTCTTTATTGGTTCAGGAATTGAAGTAACGGGAATCATAAAGCAAGCTTGGAACTAAGCAAAAAAGTTATTAGCTTGCAAGATGTTTAGCTGTATACCTTCTCTGTGCTTAGAAAAGGGTCAGAACACTTTATTCATCTGCTAGCTTATTTACTTGGAGGCAATTTCTGGTTATCTATCTTTATCAGGCTAGTATTTGAATGAAAGACTGATTTGTATTCTTTTCCCTTTCCAGATTTTTCAGGCATTTAAAGTTAAAACAGGAGGTTGAATAATTTTTCTCCAAGCTGAGATAGTTGACGGTAACGTCACAAAACTTAACATAAGATAAAGGAGAAAAAGAAAGCAAAGTACACAATAAAATACATGTCAGAAAATAACACAGTTTTGAAACAGCAGTTTTTAAACCCTAATCACACAGAACAATACAGGTGGTCCTTGATTTACAACATTTGTTTACTGACCATTCAAAGTTACGACAGCACTGGAATAAAATGACTTATGACTGGTCCTTGCATTTATGACCATCGCAATGTCCCTGCAGTCACATGATCAAATTTTGGGTGCTTGGCAACTTGCATGTACTGTATTTACTACAGTTGCAGCATCCAGGGTCATGTGATCACCATTTGCGACCTTCCCAGCTGGCTTCCAACAAGCAAAATCAATGGGGAACTGTGTGGTTCACTTAATGACCGTGTGATTTGCTTAGTGGCCATGTGATTCATTTAATGACTGCAGTAATTCACTTAATGACTGCTACAAAAATGTCATAAAATTGGGTGCAGTAACATGATGCCTCGTTTAATGACTGCACCACTTAACGACAAATTTCTGGTCCCTATTGTGGTCGTAAGTCAAGAACTACCCATATTGGTCAGTCTTTCTGATATCTCAATAGCAAACCAATTCATAGCTGAAGAGCAAGCATGTATCTTCCTTTCAGGATTTTAAATCTGGGGAGGCAGATTATTTCCATCTAAACAAAACAATCTTTTGAGGTGCACTCCATGCATGAAAAATCCAAAGTTCTTTATAAAGCAGTAAATACCAGGGTTTTTGTATATAGTTGAGCATGGTATTACATCTTTGTCATGTTCAACTATATATGAAAAAAACTGGAATAAATCTATAAATATTAAGTTAAAACAGGACAACCAAGGCACAACCCCAAAACTCATGTGTCAGTGTTTCTACTGCCACATTGTTCTTCTAACTTACTAAAGTTGACAGCCCTTGTTAAAAATCTTCTGGAGTGCCCAGTCAGCACAACTCTTGAATTAATCACAAGATCATAACATATACATTAAACATTCTTTAAAACCCATTTAAAGCCCATTGATTTGTTAAAATGTGGCATTTTAACCTTTTGTTTCATATTTTTTGAAAATTACCAATGTCTCTTTGAGTGATATTCTTCAGTGGTATAAAAAGGGAATTGTCCATGTGGAAGCATCTGAAACTGTCCAATGACAATAATTTAGGTGCTTCTGACCCTGTTAAAAAGGTTTTAGTTGAATGTATTACTATTTACCAATTTTAGATAACCCAAATTTTTGCTGCAAGACAGTTGACATTTATTTCAAAGTTTGATTAATTTTTTTGCCCTGAAACTCCAAAAGAAATCTTGCCTACACGTTTAAAACTAGCATTATTTCAAAATTCTCAGGGAAATAGGAATAAAACGTAAGTTTCCTTCACAACTTCATCCAAATATGTCTTGCAGTTTTTAATTTGAAAAACACTTGACTGGAGTCAAGCCCCGCCCCTGCCAAGAAGTCAAAAGGGCCAAGTGATCACTTTCTAGTTGTACCCACTGATGTCTTTGATAAGAATTCCAACTTAATTCTATAAGGAAGTAGAGATCAAAATATAAGCCCGGTGATACATCTGAGAACTGGGAAAGTCAAAACTATCAACCTCAGAATTATCTAATTTAGATAAACAAAACCTGGGGAGCTCTCTATCCCATAGAAACTTTCTCAGTATCTTATCTATCTGTTTAAAATGCTAGCAGATACTAACATAGGAATCTCTGTAAGAATGTTTGTCAGTTTAACATTAACCTTCCAATAAAGTCGTGGGTATTTTTAACCTACTATTAATGTCAGTATTAATCTGATATAAACAATTTGAAATGTTTATCCCTACAAATGAGAAAGTCATCCTTGGAATAATTATTGCAAAGTATTTAAAATAATTTAAATAATACATAAGACTCTTTTTTTTTTACAAATTTTCATAATTACCTTTGATCATATAGGAAGTATATTAAGCTTATTCTAATTAATTTAATAACTTACCAAATTGTACTATATCCATAAATTTTGGGAAAGAACTGATAGTTATCAATAAGACATAAAATATCAGCATATAAGAATTTGTGTTCCACTTCAGCTACTTTGATATTCAAAATATACTCTGCCTAATAAAACACACCAAAGTTTCTAAAGGGTAAATTAAATATAAGAGGAGATAGTGGATGGCCTGGATGAGTTCCCTGAAGCATCTTGATATATGAAGAAATAATCTCATTTGGCTGATCGATTGCAATAGCACACTTTAATCCAATTAATAAGAGAGAAGAAAAACCATGTACAGTGGTACCTCGGTTCACGAATTTAATTCATTCCGCAACTCTGGTTGCGACCCGAAATGGTCGCGACCGGAATCAAATTTTCCCATAAGGTTCAATGTAAATACAGTTAATCCGTTCCGACCCCAAATTTGGTCGCCAACCGATTTCTGGTCACGACCCAAGTCAAATTTCCCCATAAGGTTCAATGTAAATATGGTTAATCCGTTCTGAACCATGTTTTTTTTTTAAAAAACCGCAAAAATATGACACAAAGTACAGTATGAAGAGAGAGAAAGCTAACCTTGCTCGGGAGGGAAAATGGCCGCGCTTCCTGCTTGGAGGGAGAGTCCCCTCCCTACAGGAAGTCGTGACCACGTGACACGGGAGGGGAAATGGCCGCGCTTCCTGCTCGGAGGGAGAGTCCCCTCCCTACAGGAAGTCGCGACCACGTGACATGGGAGGGAAAATGGCCACGCTTCCTGCTTGGAGGGAGAGTCCCCTCCCTACAGGAAGTCGCGACCATGTGACACGGGAGGGAAAATGGCCGCGGATCCTGTTCGTCACCCGATCCGGCGTTTGCGACCGGAGGTAAATTTTTGCGGCCTGAGCTGGTCGTGACCCGAATTGTTTGTGAACAGATGAGTTCGTGAACCGAGGTTCCACTGTACAGGTAGTCCTCAGGTTTCAATGGCAACTGGGACTGGGATTGCCGTCGCTAAGCAATGCGGTCATAAAGTGCAATGTCGTGTGACCACATTGCTTAGCGACAGCAATCCCAGGAGACTCCGTTGCTGTTGTAACCCCAGGGATCGTTAAGCAGGAAGAGGTGGGAGTCCCAGGTAATGAGTGCTGGGGGATGGGGAGAGCCATGGGTGGGTGCTGAGGAGTGTAGGTGGGCCAGCAAGGGCAGCAGGCAAGTGCTGGCAAGTGCAGGTGGGCTGGCAACCAAAGCAGGTGGGTGCTGGGAAGCATGGGCAGGCCAGCAAGGGCAGCAGGTGGGTGCAGGAAAGTATGGCGGGTCATGGGATGCTATGGAGTACGAGATCTTGTACTCTGTAGTGGGGCTTCTCGGGAGAAAAAGTGGGGGTAGCAACTTACAGGAGCAATTTGTGACCTTACCTGCCAGCTTCCCCATGACTTTGCTTGTGGGAAGCCGGCAGGGAAGGTAGGAAAAGGAGACCACATGACCACGGCTTGCTGCAATGTTGTAATTGTGAGCTGGGCGCTCAGATGCCCAGACAAGAGAAAGTATATGATAAAGTAAGTTTCAGTTCTAGAATGTTTTGCATGAATATGGTGTTGAGGTTTAGTTGCTGAATGCAGTAAGACAGTATTTTTATTATACACCACCCAAAGTCACATTCTGTGAAATGGGCAGCTATATAAATGTGAGGAATGAATGAATGAATGAATGAATGAATGAATGATAGAAGAAAAGCATTATTGTTATTAGTAGTGGTCACCAACCTCTCCTAGGAGACAGTACTAAAGAAGAGAAATAATATAAGGAATGCTTATTGTTACATTACAGGTGTATTGATTGGGGATATGAATCTGGGTGTACTTTTATATGCATATGATGCCATGCTACTAGCTAATAACCTGAATGATTTGCAGCAAATTTTGGATAGATTGTATGATGCCACGAAAAGCATGAATCTTTAAGAATGTATCAAAAGCTAAGGTGATTACAGAATAAATGATTGGAAGTCATATACAAAGGGCAAAAAACTAGAGCAAGTAGATGAATTTGTATACCTTGGTAGAACATTGTTAAATAAGGGGACATGGATGGAGAAATTTAAAGGTGGACAAATGCTGGTAAAATAATACTGGCTGGTATATGGTCTGCTGCAAGCTAAAATGCTTGTGTATAAGAGTGTGCTTCAGTCTGCTTTGTTGTACGGAACTAGGTATGTAATTTTTTTTTTTTTAATTAGATACAGTGATAATGGAGTACTAAAAAAAAAATGTATGTAACCAAATGAGAAGAGTAGGGTTAAGAATGAATAGATGAAGATTGAAGGTTGGTTGAATACAAAAGTAAGTGACTAGTACGAAAGAAGCAGTCTGAGCTGTTTTGATCATTGTTTTGAGGCAGAATGAATTAGGATCAAACCACTAAGCAAGTACATGGAGGAAGAGTGAAGGAATGAGTTGAGGAGAAGGGGAAGTCCAGGAAATACAAGAATGGATAAGAATTCTTCAAAAAGAGAAAGAGAGAAACATTTGGCTTGTTTAAAGAACCAAAAGCAATGTCTGAAGTGGTGTATGATCTTACAGAAGCAAAGATAGAAAGATACGGAGAGAGACATTGAATAGCGTTGGTGTAAACTAGTTTTGCTATAGCTATGTTTCCTTTTCTTTTTCTTATCTCATGCCTTCCATTTCTTTTTCTGTGCTCTACTTTTTCTTTTCTGCATTCTGGATAGCATTGCTTAGGCCAAAAGGAATAGCACGATGGCTGCACATGTATGTATGCATTTATTTGGAATATTTAAGATCTGCCATGGACTTTCAATGTAGTACTTTGAAGTGTAAGACACACCATGCAGTTGGTTGGATTGAAATATGTCCTATGTCTTGATCAGCAGCATTGTGCACTATGGGAACAGTTTTTTAAATCTATTCTCTCTTCAGAGCTGAGATTCTCCAAAGTAAAGTAAGCTGATGAGTGGTTCACTATGACCCTAAAGGTGGGCTTCTCAGTCAGTGTTGCGAAAAGAAAGATGGGAAAAATAATCTAAAGTTTGGGGTGTGATAGTGAAGCCATGAAATGGAAATCAAGCACTTGTTGAACGCAGCAAAGGATCATTAGCCATTTCAGGGCCAGTGACTAGGGAGACATTTAAACTGCCCTTACAGGCTATGCAATAAAAACAAAGAGAGAAGCAATTTGGAAAATCTACCCCCCACTTTTTTTTCCTGAATTGTCCAAATTCCTATCACTTGCTGTATATTTTTGATAAAGAAGTTAACAATCGTTGTAATGGTTTTAAGCCTGGAAAAGTTATATGTGGAGCATGTGTATGTGTGAATCAATTTCTGGAAATAAGCTGGATGATATGTAAGAGAACTGTGGTTTCTTTGACCACATTCCCCTTCTCCCTTGTCCTGCCCATGTGTGGATCCTAATCACATTCCCTAACACGTTGCCATCAACCCTAAAAAGATGTGCACCTCTGTAGTAGGACAGAAGGAGAATAAGGTGCCTAATGGAGAGAGTGGAATGGATTGATTTCACAGAAGCTTCCACTTAGCATTCCAGAAACAGTGCTGGCTCTTTGTTAGCCAAGTGAAATTGTTATTCACACAGTTGATTTTAGATGCTGTGGAATTTTGTATTATATTTTTACTCCAGGGAGGAGAAAAAGCCATGGGGGGAGCAGTTTCAATTTCAGGCACAAGAGTAACTTTCCCAATCTCCTCTATTTTGATGGGTGTAGATGGGCAGGAGCACCAGTTTGTCTCAGTGAGCAGAGCATTTGGCCATAATTTTGTTCTGAAAAAGATGGAGACAATGTTTTTATTAAAGCCAAATATAAGTTGTTCAGGATAGTTTAAATTAGTGAAGCTTCAGAGATGAAAAAAGCAAGCCATATTCATCATTCTCATTACAGACCATATATTTGATTATATTGTTTAACATATAAATTCAAATATTCTATATCATCAAGTATTACATTATGTGTCTGTCCTGTCATCATATCTAAATGCTTTACATCATGGCTATTGACCCTGCCCAAACCTGGTCAACATTTCTCCAAAAGCAAGGACCCTGAGTGTGTACAATTGGCTTGCACATATAATTCCCAAGTTACATCAATAGGTACACAGGAAGGACACAGCCAATTTCATCCCTTTTTTCCAGTCCATATGCATTAACTCCATGATGTAACCCTTGTTGATGTTCAGTTTAATCTAGTGCTTCTATCCTAACATTGTTTCTTTGCATAATTATATTTCTGACTTCATATTGATTTTGCATTAATGACTGGTAGTCCATACAAAGTTAATGGTATACAAATGTTATATGAATATTTGACTATAGCAGACTTCAGGTTCTTTAGAGCTTGGATGTGCAAACAATGTATATGCCCTGCTTCCTTTCTGAATTTTATTCCCTTAAGCATGTTAATTATAGGTTTGTTTTTAAATTTGGATTTTAGCCTGGTCTGGCCTGAATAACCACTATGGTTTAACAACATGGGAGTGATTTAACAACTGAACAATGAGAATCCTGAATTATAACCTGGGAGAAAGCCCAGTGATGGTTTCCATATAACTGCGTCAGTGTTTCACATTTGAGAGAGAGAACAAGAACAACAAAAAGAGTAATTTTGGGATTAGTTTAGCTGCAGCAGTTTTAAATCTGCATTTTAGTACTGCAACTCTCTGCTTGAAATGCAGGAAACTAAACTTGTAGAAAAAGGAAAAAGATGTTAGCACATCTTTTAGGGGGGGACATTTCACAATTTAAATTACAGTTAAACAGATAACAGACCACAGTCATCCCTCTGCTGACTCTGAAAATCTTCAGTGAAGTTACTGTGACTACTTCAAAGTAAGTGGTTTTGAGTTTGAACTCAGCATTGTGAGTCTGTTTACTTACTCTGTTTTCATTTGAAATGACAGTGCTTTAGAAGAAGGGACCCTGATGCCACATAGTCAAACATGTCTTGTAAAATTGTGTATGGTTTTGGAGCTTATAAGACTAAAAACTGTTAGTAGCAGAGCAATTAGTCCTTTTAGGCTGCTGAATTTTAAGCATCTCTACTGTTTGATTTAAAGATCTCAAGCTCTCCATCTATTTCCAGTGGACTGGGCACAGCTGAAATCTCATGCAACAGAACAAAATGTTAGGTCACCCAAGCATTTCTTTCTGAGCTTTTACTGTCTCTTTGGTGACTTAAAAGTAGGTATTTATTGACCTACTTTTTATTATTTATTTATTTACAGCTGTGAGGTGTTCGAACTGATCTAGAATGGGTTGCTGTGGATGAACTGATAGATAGTTGTTTGCTAACTGGTGAAATGTTTATTAAAGAGAAGTACTAGGCGAATGTCACTCTGTGACCCAATGTCAGCACAGGCATAGTTTTGCAGTCTAAGACAGACTAGAACAAAGACTCTAAAGGTATCCTCTCCACTGCTTCATCAACCCGTAGTTCTACTTTGCCTGTTTGAAACAGATGTCGTTAAATGCCACATGCTTTCTCGGTTTTGTAGATTTTGTTTTCTCAAATTTTAGAAGTACAGAGTGGTTTGCTAAAGAGTACAAGTTGTAGAACTTGAGTAAGACTCAGTAGGTTTAGTGGCTGGAATGTAATGAAGTAAACATGCAAAGTCATTACAGTTGTCTTCCCCCAGCTTTGGCTGTTTTTGGCAAAAGCTTTTCTAACTCTTACTTCCACTTATTCTTTCTTAATTGAAGATGCCAGATTTCAAATCTTAAAATTATGACCCATCTAGAAGGAATTTGATTTTGGACATATATTCCCTTGACACAGCACCACCCCAGCCAGTTAGAAAGTGGAATGCTGAGCAGAGGAGATACCAGCATCTAAAAGGGATAGCTTGTGATCAGGAAATCCAACTCTGCAATATGAGTATAGATAGTTACATTGAGATAGTGAAAAATGTTTTAAGCATAATTTCATAACCTTAATTTTAAAAATCTGATCAATATTGCTTTGTTTTACCTGGTGCCTAAACTCTGTTTTTGTTGGAACCAACAAGGGAAATTATTTTTCCCTCATGTTGTCTAAAGCAACCAGTTTGAGAATGGTCCTCAAAGAATCCCTAGTCTACCTTCTAAGTGATACTGCAGCCAGAGTAAGCCTATTTAATATGCGAATGACCTGCACTTTGGACTGAAATGTTTGTTTGTAAGTGTTTGCACAAAACATTATTATTTATTTAAGATCTCTACCCTGTATAACAGAGGACTATTCATGTGCTGACTGTTTGTAATATACGCCTTTGTCTATCAAAGTATGCCTTTACCAAAATTCTTCTTTCAGTAATGCTTCTCAGAATCCTGTTGCAATTGACTCCTTATGCTTACATACTTTCTTTTCTGCATAACTTTCTTCTAGTTTTGGAGAAGTCTTTGTGTTCACTTTTTCACTAAAAAGAAAAAAAGAAAAAGAAAAAAGCAGCAATTAACTGAACCCAGTTCAGCTTTACCCATAGCAATGCAGAGTACTGGGAATACCATATCTCTGTGGTTGTACTTTCTCAAGCCCCAACTTAATTAGTGCTTAGTTCTGGTCATGTTTCTTTTAGTTTCTGACCTGTTATCAGAACTATCCTGTCTTGATTTCCCCTTGGGTTGCTCAAGCATGCTGTTTTCTTCCTCTTCTTGATTCTCCATCTGCCTTTTCGTGGTCTCCAAGCTGTTAGGCCGCAAAGCATGTCAAATCTTTAAGGTGCCTTCTAAACACAAAATAATATGAACACTCATTGCAGTTTTCTGTAGCACCTCCAGTAGCACCGTGACTTTGGGATCCAGTTGCTGCAGATGGAGGCCTCCTTTGTTGAATGGGTAGCATCCAAAGATAGCTTTAAATCATTGTACCTACGTCTGTGTTGTGCACAGATTCTTCTGCATTAGGCGCTGTCTTAAAGAAATGTCTGAAATCTAGAATTATGTAGCAATTGTGATACTCAAGGTGAAACAAGAACTTTCCTATCATGGAAGTAACCTGAGGGATTTCCATGGAAATCAACTGGACTCAGAAAAATGATGGAATTGTTCCTCATAGGTAACAGTTATTAGAATGGAATGACTGTCAAAGTGAACAATTCATCTCTAACTTTCAAAAATGAAACTTTGTGCCTGAACCATTACTGAGAGGCTTCTCAAAATAGATGTTATATTGTAAGCAGACTTTTTCAGAGTACTTTTGTGATAAGCTCAGTCCTTGGAATTGTTGCTTATTAAGGCTACTTCAGGAGCTTCAACAGAAGATACATGTGAATCCTTCCTTTACTGTACCTTTGTTTATCTTGTACAGCAGGAATAGGAGACCTTCCTTCTGTAAAAGGCAGCATTCCTTCAGAAGAAGTTTATATGGGTCTGATTGTGCTGGCTGTGGCAAGACTATCTCTTCCTCTCTTTGAGACCTCATATATATATTCTTCTTTCATTAGGAGCATTGGCTAATATAAAGCCAGCTCTGGACCTTGGAGCTTTCATTATATTGACTGGGTTCAAGAGCTGAGCGGACTTATTTCCAGTTCAACTGCTGGGTTATCTTCCTGGTGACAATGGAAATAATTCTCAGTTGTCTTCAAACTGCTTTTGAGGAACAGAGGTATGGAAACAAGGTGATTTGTTTGTTTGTAGACCTCTGGGGAGAAGATGGAATGAATGTTCTTGCCAGAACCTGAACTATGTATGTATACATTTATAATGGATTAATTGGTTAATTGATTAACATAGAAATATCACTTGCACTTATTGGCAGATGGAGGATATTCTGATCCTGTTATTTCTCTGTAGGTGGGCAGGGGAGAGGTGAGGACAGTTTTTCCTTTGTTGACAGAAAACTTACACCAGCAGAGCTGCTGGGATTGGATCACAGGACTTTTAGGTTAAGTAAGTAATGTCCCATTGGTGATTTTCAATACTGCCAGCAAAGCAACATTTAAGTTGGTTCCTGAGGAATCTCTACTAGCTTACTGATATGTAAGTAACTGTGTATGGCTTTCTCTTCATTGGCTGAGATTTCTTTAATCAGGCAATGGATCTACAGAGGGTATATTTTCTGACTGAACACCATTGTTATAAGGATGTGACAGAAAGGCATGAAACTAATCATATTCTGATGCAGTTTCCTGGTGGAATTAGTGATAAAGGTTAATTTTCTGGAGTGAACTGATGAGAAATGCTTTTTCAGGTCTAGAAGCTTTCAGAAGTTTAAATCACAGGAAGAATGATTTTTCTACCTATGCTGTAATGCAAATAAGGAATTTACATTAGGGAATATTGCTGAAGAGCATTGCTGTATCTACGTGAAAAAACTTTGCATTTCTTAAATATACTGTTTATTAAAATTCAGTACTTCTGTGCTAACTCTAATACAAATATTAGATTAACTGGAGTTAAAAAAATTCAGTTTGAAGATGAAGCTCTTCCTGTTTTCAGTCAGCTATTGCTACTGATTTGATCCAAGTCTATTCATCAATCTGGCACCTTTCAGATATGTTAGGACTATAATTCCCAACCAGATGGTCAGTAAATATGCTGGTATAGATTCCGGTATTCTGAGTGCATCTGGAGGCTTCAGCTTGGGGAAGTTTGGTTGATAATATACAGGCAAACTAGTGAGTGATGATGACTATTTTAAATTCACTTTCATAGTAGTCTCTGCTTTGTTGTTACGCCTTAACCTTTTGGTTTGCTGTCACAAATTCCCATCCATTTAGTTGGGTTTAAAATGATGGGCAGATAGACAGGTTTGTTATGTAGAAACTATTGCACCCAAATAACTGCCAGTCACTGTTAAATAGTTACTAATATTTGCATGATTATTAAATGTTGCTGCTTGAAATGGCTGATGTAGCCTTCCCCTTGAGATATGTTGAACTTTAGCCAGTGGAGTTGAAGTCCATCTCATTTAGAGAATGTGTATGTAAGTGTAAAATGTGTGTGTGTGTGTGTGTGTGTGTGTATATATTAAAATTGAGAGCCACTTTGAACATGGTTCATGGAAAGTAGCAGACAGATAAATGATGACAATTGTTCAATCAGATTTGAAGCTGTCATAATGCTTCAGTGCACTGTCATGAACTGTAGGTGAAGGTCAAGTCAAATTTTACAGAGTATCCTAATATTCTGCATTTTATGCCATACCATGCATTACAAAACTGATTACATTGTCAGAGCCAAGGTACTCTGAACCTCTAAGCAATTTATTAATTCTGGTTCACCTAAGTTTCTACTCATAATAATTTTTCCTTCTAAGTTGTTGAGACTAGTGATAACTTTTAAATTCTTCATTATTTGGTATAAGTTGTCCCTATGGAGATTTAAAAACAGGTACTGGAGTCAAATTTAAAGATGTCCTAACTGATTCCTACTCTTTTATGTGAAGAACATCCCATCCAATACACACAGTCAGCTTTTGTATTATATATGACTCTGACCAAGCCAGTTAAAAATAAAACGATCTGGTGCTTAACTCAGGTTGTCAAGGTGTCTTCATGAGTGGATTTAGTTTCATTTTAATCCAAAGTAATGATCATAATCCAACATTAGTATTACATCTAATGGTAGCACTTACATCAGTTGGAGTACTCAGCTTTCACAGAATTCTCTTTACCTATTATAGCTCTTCAACCCATATTGTCTTCTATTTGAGATGGCATTCCCAACCTCCAGGGTGGTTTCTCCACAGTGGGTGTCTTAAGAGAATAGATGAGACTAGGAACAAGTTCCCTATACAAGGTGAAGTATTTCCCACTAAGGCAGGAGTGGGAAATTCCTAAGACCAATACAACATCTAAATCTTTTTTTGTTTTTTTGCCCCACCATAAATTGGTAGGATAATGTCCTACCATTTTAAAACATAAAATTTAAAAGAGGCAGAGTATAAGACCAAATTTTAGCACTGTTTTAACAACAAAGAAAACCCCAGAACACCTCTCTCCAAAGCAGGAAGAATTGGCAAAACCCCACCCTGCTTACACATGTGATATTGTAATACATAAAATTAACTATAAATGTCTTGGATCCGGAGCTGGCAAGCCTTCAGCATGTAAAGAAAAAGCCTAGATCAAACAGCTAGTGTTTCTGAATAAATAAACTGATATAGTCCACCAACCAAGTAGGTTGGTGCACTACGTCATGAGCAAGCCGTTGTGAATTTGCAGTGGTAAGTAAACAGCAAAACCAGGGGAGCCCTTGATGGGACATCGTGGGGCACATAATACAGCCCCTGGGGCTAGAAATATTATCAGAGTGTATGCTGCCTTCAGTATCCTGATAGAATAAAGGCAGGGGATCAACACAATTACTAAGTAAATAGTAATGAGACTTGGGGACATTTGCATGTGGCTTGGTAGGTTTTTAACTGTTTTTATTAAGCTGCCCAGAGTCTGTTGGAGTGGGCAGCTATAATAAATTTAAATAAATAAATAGGTCACAAGTCATGCTGAATTGTTCTTAAGCAGTTTTGTCGTAGATATCAACTTGTGTATCATGTAACCTCCCATTCCATCTCTCCTTGAATTTCCAGGGCATTCAGCCTCTGGTATGCAATGATCTATTTATTTTTAAATAGTTTCTTTGGCTGAAATGTAAAGTTTTAATGGAAGAATAAGTCTTTGCGCTAATATCTCATAACTAGTGGTAGCTGCTGTATAAGAATAGGAAAACATATAATAGGAAAATGTTAACTGTATAGTGAGTTTTTTTTTAACAAACAAGTTGATGAGAAAAGGAATAATGATCATCTCATCATCTGGAAGTGCATATTTACTTTCCCAATTAACTTTTGGGACAGATTAATTGAGTACCAAAAAGTTGGACTTGAGCATTTTAAAGTCCCATGGATTTAAAATGGGGTAGAAAAAATAAATGATTAATTTTATGGAGTTAAGCAGATGCTTTTATTGAAATAAATCAGTCAGTGAAAGTAGGATTAATAAATTCTGAATGTATGTGTGTGAGAGACTAAATTTTGTATGGTGTTATGCAGTCCAAAAACCTTGTTTGACGGCAAAAGAGAATGGCGGTATGGGAAAAGGTCCTCAATAAAAGAAGCTGCCATATGAAAATGACCTATAAATACCCATAAATGTATATGTGCAGAATGTCCCAAACTGCCTCCTAATAAATTAATGGCAATTATGCCAATTCAGTTTAAATTTTTACGTTTAAAAGTGTTTTGATTATCCTGTAAGGTTTTTTTCCCTGTATGCTGTGAATTTTATGTTTTGTATTTTTAAAAACATTCTGCAAAAGCTGGACAATGGCTTCTTAACCAGCTCTGATACATAGTTGACTGCAATTAAAATGAAAGCTTATGCTTTCAATCATTGTAAAGAAATAGTAAGCACCATTTTATACCTTAGGTCATTATACTAATAAGAACATTATATCAGGTTTTATCAAAGACACCTCCAGAATGTCATACAATCACAGTGAACTTCAGTTTTATGTCGGCTTATCTAAAAATGAATTCTTTCAGGAAATAACACTTTTCCAAACTGAAAGAAGTTAACAGTGGAGTTTCTGAAACGACAAATGTGCTTTGAAATATTTTTGCTCTTTTATTTCGCAGAGTGTGCATTGTTGCTTGTCTCAGTGTAGTACTGAATTTCTTTTAAGTACTAAATGATGGTGCAAATGGTGGTAGAGATATTCCAAGAGTTTATTTGATGCCATTATCAGTTACAATCTTCCCTCTTTCTCTTTTTTTTTTTTCTTTTATCAAATATTTCTTTAGGTTATCCAGGATCCAGTGCAGTATTTGAATTGTTATCTAAAATGTTATGCAGCTTCTTCAATTGCCTAGGTAGTTTTTACCACACACCTCTGTTTGTTGAGCTGATTTGTGGGCATACTGTGCTTTATGAAATTCTGCCTAGTTTCAACAATATTTCTGATCAGTACTGGTGAACGTTGAATAGTTCTCCACCCCGCCATTGTGTGTCTTCTTTGGAGAAAAGAACATTCCCATCATACTTTTTCCCCAGATAGTAGTAATGGTCTAGATTGAGCTGAGTATAGTTTTATATGTTCAGCTCCCCTTCTTCCGTTTCAATGTGCTTGTGGCCTTTCAGGAGATGGGTCTGAAAGGGCCAGGATGAAAAGAATGGATACTGACACTTCACCTTATGCACTCAAGGCTGCAAGCATTACTCAGCATGATTCCACCTGCATTGTGTGATTCGTATAATTGCATCCTGGGCTGCTGAAGAGAGCTACAGATGAAGAAGGAGCACTGTAGCTTTAGAATAGAGGAAACTGCAGCTGATTTCAATTAACAGGATTTAACTTCTATTTTTATACAAAGCTGTGATCCTGTGTTTATTTGGGAATCAAGTCTACTAAATGTAATGGGACTTTCATCTGAGGGAACAGGCATTAAGATCAGTCTGCAAAATTAATTAAGATGCCTAAAACTCTATTTTGGATTAGATGATGTTAAACACTTGCTAATCTAGAACAGCTTTTCCTAATCTGGTGCCTTCGAAATGTGTTCCAGGAATGATGGGATATGTAGTCAATTACACCTGCAGAGTATTCTGGTTGTCAAAGTAGTACAAAGGAGGTACATGCCTGATCCTTGCCTACCTTGATAGTAATGTGGCACAAAGAAAATAGTGCATTTCACTTCTCAGATGAAACCTAATGTAGGGTCAGTGAATTCAGTGAGGTTTTTACCAGTTCAGTATGTCAGGATCTTCACCCAAAACATGTTGTTAGTAGTATTGACATATACAGTATTCAGTGCAATATCCAAATTGCACCGAGGTTGCCAACATGCTTCCAGATGTACAATTGCCTTGCCTTGTTCCAGGAATCTTAAGTGGTTGTCCAGAAGTAGTCGTCTTCCATTTATAATAATCCTCAGTGCAGAATTGGAGCTCACATGGAAGACTTCTCACATACAGCTGTACATGGAAAGCCTTCTTTACTTATAGGGTGTGTTTGTTTGTTTATACAATTTATACAGTCACCCCTTTCACAATACTCTAGGTAGCAAACAAGGATTCAGACCAAAGCAAAAAAACAGTATAAATAGTCCAAAACAAGAAAATAAACATAATGGTATGCACAAGGTCTAAAAATATTTCACTCCTTGTCATAGGACTAGAACCAAACAAATCAGCCAACAGGACCTCCCAGCCCATAAGCCTGGGGGAACCACCAGGTCTTTAACACCTTACAAAAGGCTAACAGGATCAGGGCCATCTGGATGTCCAGGAAGATGCTGATACCTAGAGAAGGCATGATACCTAGGTCCAACCAGATGATACTTCCTAATAGATGGGACCTGGAGTATTGTACCTTGTTGATCAGAGACAGGCAGTCCCACAAGTCATGGCTACAAGTTTAGATAACTTTGAAATAGTGTGACTTGGGAGGGATTCTTCCCAGCCCCTTCTGTGGTGATTTTTGACCCATTTTGTAATGAATGAACAGCCTTTTCCCATTATTTACTACTAAATAGAACTCAATACTGTTAATTACAATGGGTGCTGATATTAACATTGTGTGTTAATGTTGCTGGAATGCTTTTATTAGTTTAGGTTATTGAATTCTTTATGAATATGTATTGGATTTCAGTTTTGTTTCATTGTACATCACAAAACAAATAAATAATAAATGATAACCAACCCCCAAAAATCACCACCTTGTGCCTCTAATTATAATGCCGGTGTCAAGGACTTTCAAATGTCAGATCTTGTCTTTGTTGTGTCCTGCTGCCAAATCATTTGAAAACAATTTTGGAAAGAATTTTCTTTTTTTTTAAACTGAGAGAGCATAAGAAATGTAAGTGAGCATAAGATTCCCTTTTAACCTATTCCTGAGTTCCAAGTTCTCTGCTTTAAATATCACAGCTGTCGCTCATCTGTGATATGCAGTGTAAGACCTCATACAGAGGGAACCTTGTGATCAGAAAGAGCTGCCAGTGGTCTGGTTTTAACAATGCGTGTCCTTTCTTAGATGCCCAGTGAAACCTTGTTTTGACAGACTAATTAAGGGAGGGGGTGTCCCTTATTCACAAATGTCTGTTAAATGCAAAAGTTATGTCCTTGCAGCCATTTGCGTGATAGTATCATTACTCCAATGATGCAAATGACATCATTTATGTCATTACACATATTATGCAAATTGCCATGGAAATGGGGTCTATTGCATGCAAAGTCCATTGTATCAAAATCCACTAAATTATAGTTTCACTGTACGATTCCAGGGCCTCACTTAACCATAAAGAAAAGTTCTAGCACTTAATTGTATCAACTTTATTGTTGCACTTATTTTGTTCTTGTATATGCAAGAGAACATTCTGAGAAAGTATATGGCGAAGAATATGGGAAGAAGAAAAGAACACTCATGAAAGTGATTGAGAGATTCATTAATGCTGAGCCTCATGGTAACTGTGAATCTCCAAATTAAATAAAAATAAATATATCCTCCTATACCTAGAAAATTGGTACCAATGATTAGGAACTTGCAACCAAGTTTTAACTCTGTCATGCTGCCATTTCTCCCCAGTAGAATACTGATTTTTTTTCTTTTTTATAACCAAGAAATAAACATTCTAAGAAATGTCATTTAAATATGGGCCCTTTATTCCATTCCTCTCTCCAAATTTCTCTTTCTAAAATATTATAGCTGTGGTATATGTATGATATATATTACAATTCAGGTTTTTAAAAGATGTTTTTTAAAATAAGTTTGGTTGAGATCACAGAGATAAAATCATGAGATTTTACAACATTATTTGAACCAATATTCTAGAATATATGAGAAAGAGAAGGATTCCACAAACTTACAGGAGAGCTAAATATACTCCATAATTTTGGGTGATTGTAGCTACAAAGTGATTGTAGCAGCTGGTGAACTGAAGTCATTAATGCTTAGCTGGTGTTTTTTTCTTACATGTTGGGATAATTCAAGCATAGTTTGAAATTAAGCTTTACAAAAATAAAATTCCCAATTTGGTATTCACCGGGGTTTTTGTTGTTGTTGTGTATCCTAACTGGATTCAAGCTTTGATTATCATGATGTAGTAACAGTGAAAACTAAAACTATTTCAGATCCATTGAAGTATGTGTATAAAGTAGATATATTTTATTTTAAAAAGATGTTAATTTGTTGCATACAGTGAATCTCTTTGTAGAATTTAATTTAATAATTAACTGATTGTTGGTATGCCTTAATTTCACCATCCATCCTATCTTTTAACCAGCATCTGTTGCCTATCACTCTGTTGCCTATCACTCAATACTAAACTAAAAATAATAATGGCTATTTATCATTGTTGTGCCAACAGTCTCCCAATAATACCTCATGCTAACCATGATTTGCTTAATTGTGAATATTGGCCGGGTTCATACAATAGACTAAGTCAAAAGCCAGACAAACTGCATTATGGCTTAATGTGTGGCATGAATAAGTCTCTTCTCAGCTGTTTGGCACTTAGTGAGATTCTGATTAGGGTTATAATTATATCTGTACCTCTTAACAGTTAATCAAATTTTCAATTGATGGAGATTATAACATTGTCAATACACTGCTTTGTAAATGAGCTCCCATACAACTTGATCCAGTACACACTTATTTCAAATAGAAGGTTGCTGGACATGTTCCTACATAAGTCCACATTGGAATATAGTTTAAATCAGACTTTCTCAACCTTTTGATCCTGGAGGAACTCTTGAAATATTTTTCAGGCCTTGGGGAATCCCTGCACATTCAGGCTAAAATGTAGGTCAGAAGTTACAAATTTATTATATTTATTTCATGTGTAGGCCTGTATATGTGCATGAACAGTGTTCTTAAAGTAAAAATAAAGAATGAAACTTACCTTTTTAATGTGAAACCTGTGCTTGTTTTTTGCTGCATAAATACTTAATTCTGGGCCAAACTTGAGATAAGCACACACGGATTTCATTTTCAACTAAAAGAAGATGATTTCTATCTTTGCTCTTGATGCTTGTTAAATAAGAAAAAGCTTGCTCACACATGTAAGAAGTTGAAAACTGCAGCAAAATGTTCAGTGCATGCCTTTGAATGGCAGGATACTTTTCTTTCACAGAAATCCAGAACTTGTCCATGGACAGATCAGTGAATCTCATCTTGACCAGACTGCAGCTCACAAAGTTCTTCCTCTTCCTTCAAAGTGAAGTTCTCAGGCTGAGCAGAAGATGCAGAGAAAGGATCCCTCATCCAGTCATACATTTGTGTTGAAAGGGAGGGAAAGTACTGATAAATTTTGTTCTGCAGTACTTCCAGGTGGTTTCCAATTAGATTTGAGACTTTTTGGTACATTCCCTCACTCTCAAGCCTAAGCAGCAGTGGAAATATTTCAGTATTTCCTTTTGCAACATGATTTTTCCAAACATTCAGTTTCTTTTAAATCCAAGAAACTTGTCACTTGAAGTCAAAACATTTTCTCCAGTGCCTTGCAGAGACTTGTTCAGCTGGTTCCCGTGATAAAAGATGTCCACTAAGCATGCTAGTTTCTGCAGAAATTCTCCATCTTCAAAGCACTCAGCAAAATGTGGAATTCTTTTTCTCAAAAATACTCTTGCAATTCTGCTTTCAGCTCAAACTCTCTGTTGAGAACTCTTCCTTTGCTGAGACACCATATTTCTGTGTATTACAGGAGACTTATGTGCTCTTTGTCCAGGCTTTCACACAGTTTTTTAAGCATTCTTGAGTGAACTGGTCTTTGTTTAATAAAGTTAACCATTTTTGTAGCATCATCCAGAACTTTTTTCATTTCATGTTGAAGAGTTTTAGACACCAACATGTCTTTGTGAAAACAGCAGTGTGTTGTGACAACATTAGGATTTTCTTTTCTTACAAGAGAAATGAAACCTCTCATGGAGCCAACCATTGATGGAGTACCATCAGTATAGATGCCAACACAGTTCCTCCAAGACAGACTTTTTGTTTTCAGATATAAAGACAAAACATTAAATACATTTTGGCCTTTGCATGTTTCATGTAGTTCTTTGCAGCAGAAAAAGTTTTCTTCAATTTCACCATCATCTACAAATCTTACAAATGCCATAACATGACATTTATTGGTGAAATCTGTCGACTCATCAACTTGGATAGAAAAGCTGCTGTTCTTCAGTTTATCACACAAAACCTCTTCAGAATGATGTGACATGTCATCAATACGCCAACTTATTCTACTGTTTGACAGTGGAACCTTTTCAATTTCTTGTACTGCATCTGGTCCTAGCATTTTTCCCGCTATTATTTTACATGCTGGCATGATTACTTTCTCACCCAAAGCATGATTTTTCCTTTGCTGTGTAATAAGTTCTGCTACTAAATAACTTGCTTCTTGAGCTTTTTTAAATAAAAGCTTTACTCTGTTCTGTAACTGTTCAAAGTTACAACACTGCTGAAAAAAGTGACAACCAGTCCTCACACTTACGACTGTTGCAGCATTCCTGCAGTCACATGATCAAAATTTGGGCACTTGGCAACCAGCTGGCTTCCAACAAGCAAAATCAATGGGGAACCATGTGTAATGACTGCGTGATTCACTTATCACCCACTGTGACTTGCTTAATGACCACAGCAAAAAAACGTAAAATCTGGTGCGGTCATGTGATGCCTCACTTAATGACCGTACCGCTTAACAACCAATTTTACAGTCCTTTTTGTGGTCATAAGTTGCGGACTACCAGTAATTCAATTGTAGACTTTGTCTGCTTTAGAGTGCTGCTACATTTGAGAACTGCAGGTTTCCTAGTATATGGGAAAAAAGAAGTCCCCTATTTTCCTTCTACAAATCCCAGATACCACAACATGCTTAGTATTCTTTTGGTGGCCAATCACCTTCTCCTTGTACTACTAGATCGTAAGTATGAAAAGTGACAATATCTTAAGCTAATTATGTGTAAGAATAGAGAAGTAGAAGTGTTTGGGTTGCATTTTAATGAAAATTCACCCAATCATAATTCTAAAATATAAATAAAGCCAAAAGAAATTATAAATCTTCCTGTATCTGCAATTAAATTTGTTTCTGAAAATACTGTATTAAAGAAAAATAGGTAGATGAGGAGGAAGTATATACCAAAATTTGTTAAAGAAAATCATTTACAAAAATTCATATATTAAGATGAAAACACATACAGATCTATAAAATGTTTTATGCTAACTTTTGAAAATAACCAATTGATCAGGAAACAGGATGAAACTCAAGTTTGGAAAAGTCAGAAATGGGGTGGAATTGAATTTCACAGATTCACCCATCTCTAAACCTTTAGTAGGATAGCCACTCTATCTTTTTGAGCAGATCCATCCTCTGCAATTCTCTGGCATACTTGAAATGTAATAGGTTTTAGTAAAATTTCATTAAACTTTTTTCTGTGGTTTTTAGGTACTTCATTTCCCTTTATGCAAATTATGTAAGCGCTGTGTCAAGGAATAAAATTAATTACCTGTAATTCTTGTTCTCTGAAGACAGGAACCTGAGCCTAGGAGTCAAGGTCTATTGTGCAAAGGCAGAGATGTGTTGTGACATTTAGCTCGTATGTCTCCAGAGGTTTCTCCTTTCTAATCATTCTGGTCCTCCTGCCTATTTTCTGGTCTGAAAAAAATATCATGGTTGGATTATGACTCATAATCACGGACATAGTTATGATATACAAGCACAACTAATGTCCTGTCTGATCCCACTTTATATGACTAGCCATAGTGAAATCTTATATAGCCAAAACAAAACAAAAACCAGCTCCTCATTTTGGTACTTATCGTGAGGATGAAATGAAGAAAGAGAAGGGAGAAAATAGAATAACAACTGGTGGCACAAATAGATGTGTGACACAATGGAAACAATAGGTTAAGACATTGATTCCTATCATCCATTCCCAAGGTTTCCTAGAGAAATTGATCTTACTGATGGTTTTTAAAATTTTGTTTGAAAGGAAAGAAAAATATGTGGTTCAGAGTTCTTAGTGATATAAAATTAGAAAGTGATCTTGTTTCAAACACTTTGGTTTAATGCACAAGTTCTTTTCAGAAAACATTAGAACAGTTTGAAGCCCAAAAAAGCTGTAACTAGGAAAGATAAACATGAAGGAACTCTTTCATTTTCTTGTCTGTCAGTTTTCTTTCTCCCTCCTTTTCCATAATTTGCCAAATTTACCAGTTGTAGGTAAATAGCAGCTAACAAGGGCAGCTGAGATGTACAGATATAAAGGCATCTCTAAGATGAAAGCAACTCACAATGCTAAAGCCACCCCAGGCAGATGGAGCCTATGGAAATCGTACCTTTTGAAAAGTTCTTCCAGGGAAATTAGTTAGAAGATGTCCTGAATAAATAATTGAGATACTAGTATGTTCAGTGGTTTTCAATACAAGTGACTACTCCCTAAAAAAAAATGACTCCTACTTAAGTCCAGCAGTTGTGGTTTCTTCTGCTAAGTTGTGTTTTTTTAAAAGAAAAAAGAATGTACGAAGTCCATACAGAGGTAAGTTCAGGGGTGATAGAACTTAAATGTTCTTCACTGAGTAACTCCACAGGAAAGCCCTTAAAAGGGGAGGGGGTTCCTACTTTTGGTCAGACTTGTGTGCTGTAGTCATTTTGGCATATTTCATTGCCAGCAGAATATCAAGAAGCTCAGGAACTCATTCAATCTATCAGGTGCGACACAGAGGAGCAAATATCTCAGCAGCCTGAATCATCCCCTCTCCAAAAGTTGCCTAAGATCTGAACAGGTAGCCCATTCAAGCACGAGTCTTCTCTCCTTTCTGAGCTGAATTGGTAAAGGCCCTTTTTCACAGCACACTCCTCTCTGAGATAACCATGCATACTCCTTGCTTCGTAAGATCAGTTTATCTCCTTTGTCAATGTGTTGTCAGTTTCTGATTTTTTTTCTGTTGATGGCAGTATATGGGTTTTGTTTTACTTCTTATGCTATACTGCAGCTTTTCTTGTTTTTCAATATTTTTAGTTTTTCAATACTTGCAGATACCATGTTTAGCTTCTGTTTTTTGTTGTTAGCCTGAAGTGTTAGAGCCAGTTTGGTATAATGGTGAAGGCACCAGGCTAGAAGCCAGGAGACGGTGAGGTCTAGTCCCGCCTTGGGCACAAAACCAGCTGGGTGACTTTGAGCCAGTCGCGCGCTCTCAGCCCAACTCACCTCGCAGAGTTGTTGTTGTGGGGAAAATAGGAGGAAGGAGTATTAGCTTTGTTCGCCGCCTTGAGTTATTTATAAAAATAATAAAGGTGGAATTGAAAAAAATCTAAAAAAAAAATGGGGCAAAGGGTTATAGCTGACTTAATAGTGAAATAGAAGAAAATGAAAAGCAACAGTTCCTGGAATTTATACTAATAGGAATAATACAGAGGCACATATTAGAAGAGCATTCTGCTTTATTTTGTTCCTCTTCCCATTGCAGCTAGATGAAGATGTGAAAAAGGAATTAAAGTTTAATTTGAGAATGAAATTTGACTCAACTCATAATGGCTACTAATTTTCCAAAGTGGAGAATGAGTTTCAGATGACATTCCATATCTAAAATTCTTTTCTATTCTAAATCATTATTCATATTCTAATTAAAACTGTATTGTTAACTGTAGTAACAACCATACAGGGTTTTTTTCTGAACAAATGTAGAAATCCTTAAAAAGACATTTCTGTTGCAGCGCAACAAAGTTTTGTTTCCTGTTACGTTAAATATGATTTGATAGTACTTTACAGTGATGAATTCAAATAGCAAGGATTGGAGTTAGGTAGTCACTCTGATATTACGTCAGGTAGTAGGAAACTTCTAGCTTGACCTCTTACCCATGTTTGATCCAAAGAACAATACCCACTGCACTTCAAGATTCAACCTCCATTTAATACCATCTCTAACTTAAATATATCTGTGGTCTCTAAAACACCTAAGCAGATCCAGACCTGGGCACTTTGAACCGTATAATTTCAGTGATATATTTGGTATATAATTAAATGTAAGTGGACACTGGAGAAGTCATGCCTTTTTATATTAAACCATCAGATAAGAAATAGTTGTTGCTGTTGGAAATTGCATCCCCTTTGTAGTTTGTATCCTATTGTTGTTGTCTTCAGCATGAAATTTATTTTGATTGTCATATAAGGTTGTCCCATAGCTGAATAGCAGATGAATCCATAAGAACAAGTCCCAGAAATGTCTTGCCCTCTGTAGAATGCAGATTTAACCAAAGAGATGTTGTAAGCCATATAAATCCCATACTTAATCTGTTGGGAAGAGAATTATGGGATGAACTATCAAGGACAAATACAGAAATATTTTAAGTCATTAAAACTATTTCCCTAAGGAAACACTTGTATTGCCTGAACAAGTATCTCTGGGTCTTTTGGAAAATATGCTTTTTAATTTATCGAAATAATACTATAATAACAACAACAAAACAACACAGATTTTATTTTAAAACATGGATTTAAGCAATAATGATGTTTAAAGTTTAGATTATATAGGAAGGAAACTACATTTGTTTAGGATAGCTCAACTCGGCAGTGCTAATGGTGGGAGAAATTTGTTAGGAGATATAACTAATTTCCCCCTCTCCAGTGAGGCCAGTGCTCTCTAGCCAATACTGTATCCAGCAACAGAAATCTGTAATGTGGTAGGCACATGTAGTAATCCAGTGGTGTGAGATTCACTTCCCATAAAATAAGCCAGTGCCTTCTCTTAATAAATGTATCTTTCTGGAAAGGTACCTGGACAAACCAGTGTTGTGTACTTATCAGCTTGTTACACAATATGCAGTTGTTGTAATTTAAAAAAAAAAAGATTACAATGTGTGCGTTTTTATGAAATACATAATTTATTTATTTGGCTTCTGTGAGCATGTTTCAGTGTGCCTTGAAATATTTATACAGTAATTAGCAGAGAGGAAAAGACAGGTTTTGCTCACAGTTTTAAAAGAGGTACGTGGTTCATCCTTTTCAGTTCAGCTGGATATTCCTGCTTGTTGAAAATCCTGTTCATTGCTAAGCAACCTGGAAGTGAAGTTTCAATCCTTGTCAGAATAAATAAAAAAGTACCTGTCCTGAATAGTAGGGGGATAGAGGGGCAAGTATTGTATTATCTAAAGTATGCTTTATCTGTAATAAGATTCTTTAATTTGACACAGTTGGGTGTATTTGCCAACAATGCATTAGCCAAGGAACAAAGATGGAATAAGCACTTGTTGCTTTTCACAGGGAGAGCTGCCTATATCGATACTTTTTTTTATTCTCTCTTGTGAACCTTTGGGGTTGCAGTCTAATTATCGTTGATCCTCACTAATGACTCTTTCAGGGATTATCTCTTACAATGTCAACCATCTGCTGTGGTTTACAGTAATGAACTAACTGGGTACAATTAAGGCTTAGTCTTAAATTAAAAACAAAATTCTTAGGTCTCTCAAAACACAGTAGAGGATGCTATCGATAAAGTTTTGGTGACATATTGGTATTTTAGCTGCATTGATCAACATCTAGTAAGCCGTAAAGTTTGGCTATGGAAGACATGTTGTTTTGAGAGTTTCCCCTAAATGAGTAATTGTCATTCTTTCCTGTTTCCCTGGAAAAATAATTTTCAGTCAACTCCACTTTATCTTAAAATACTGATAATACATTTCTTTATAATGTCTTCAGTTATTCCGTCTTCTGAGAAATTTGGTTGTATCACATATTGCAAATAATCTTGGGTGAGAATCTTTCGAGAGATCCTATTGTTTAATTGTGGAAAGATAACACTGATACTTGAGAGCACTGCGTATGGATCAAATAAAATAATGTGATAAAATATTAATTTCAATACTTACTTACCTGAAAGGGAGTGTGCAGGAGTTTTATGTGCACTTCCCTTGGGCTATAGGCTTTTCCTATTTAATTAACATAAAATCATGTTAATATTAATTTTCTTAATAAATAGTGTTAATTATATTGAGCTCTAATCAGCTAAAGTTAGTAATGTCTAGAGCTGCCATTCTGTACTAATTTAACGGGGAGTACAGTGGGGCTTACATCTAAGTAGACTTGTGTATTTTTAATCCCACTGAAACCAGTGGGAAACACCATTAATTAATGATGCAATCCTATAAAAAGTCCACTCAGAATTAAGTCTCATTGAGGTCAGTGGGGATTGTTTTCATGGACGTCATAGAATTACACCTTTGAGTCTTATTACTTTCACACTTAACTTGAAGTAATGGTGGTTACTGAAGTGTTTCCAGATTTTTTGTTTTGGATGTATTTGTTGTGTGTCTGTGGTAATATTTGTATGATTTTATTTTAACTTTGGCCATCAGTTATTCTATTAACAAAATTCTGTAAATAAATTGTGTAAACATATACAGAATATTTTAAAAGATTTTTAAATTTACAAATTCTCTACACAGTACAGAAAAAATAGAACCATTTCTAAAATGTTATATAAAAAAAAAACAAGAGGCATGCTAAAATATGCAACAAAAACATAGGCCAACTTTCTGTGTGATGTAAACAGATCCTTCAAAGAGGCAGTGCATTGATTTCAGCAAATACCATCTTTAGAAAAATCTAATCCAAAATGTTCACCTCTGACAGTTTATAAATATGTGCTTCCCCCATAATAATTTTCACAATTGTCTTGTGAAAAAATAATTTGAAACTTTATGATTTGAAGTACATAAAAGAATCCAAAAAAGTCTTTCTGTTTTTCTATAAAATCATGATCTTCCCCAATATATGTAATTTACATGATATATTAGAATCAGAATATCTCAGAATCAAAAAGCAATTCGGAACTCCAGATCTTGCAATGGGTAGTTGATTCTCCACCCCTACTCTCATAAGTAGAATAAATGATAAAGCCAAGATGAAAACCAGGGCCTGATTTGTTGTAACATGTGGGATACAGTAGGGGTATACATAAAATGGATAATGTGCTTTGTTTAAAACTCAAAAGAAAGCATTATGTCCTAGAAGTTCTGTCAACCCAGTTCGGGGTTGATTTGCTTGTTCTGCATTCAGATGGAAACAAAACCAGAAAACATTTCAGATGTTCTGGCCATAGGCACATAAAGAACAAGCTTCTTTGCAAAAATCTGGAGAACTGCTAGACAATGGCCAAGAGATACAAATAAAACTCTTTGCTGCCATCGAATGCTTGTCTGATATTGACCACCTATGTCTGGTAGCCTTAGCCCTTAGCTTTCCTTGAACTTAAAGCCCCCATTTGCCCTGAGGGTATCTTATCGAGAGAATGTGAGGAGCAAGAAGCTGGCTCTGGCTTTTTTATCTGTCAGACGTGACATAACCCTTTCAGTCCATTACCTCCTCCAAAGCAGAAGGAAGGAAGGACGAAGGTGTGTTCATGTTCTTTATCCTGTTGATAACATACTCACTGCATAGGCATCCTAAATCTCAAAGTCATCAGGAACCAAGAACATGCACAGAATGCATACACACCTAGGTTTAGCAGGCCAACCACCATAAGTCTTTTTGCATTATTAAACACATTCTAAAATATCCATAAACAAAAGGGCACAAGAGAGTGCCAAGTACAGAGTGCAAGAGAATGAATCAACGGTGTTACCCAAGGCAAAATCTGCAACCAAACCAAGCTATCAGCATAGAACTTCTGGAAAGCAGAAGAAGGAAGAATAGTTATGTGTTTGTGTGTGCTCATTTCTCCTGTAGATTGTGGAACTTTTAGAGTGCCTTTGAAGATTAAGACGTTCATTGCATATACAGTATAAAGGCATTCTGAATCACAACATCAACAAGAACCAAGAGCATGCAGAGAGTATAGAGTACATGCACACTGCATACATACATCTAAGCAGTAGACCTACCAAACATTTATTAGTCCTTCTGCATTTCTATCACTTTTATATGAACATAAGCACAGTAGTTCATGCACATAAACAAACATACTCCTTTGCTTTTACCTTGATCCTGCCAAGGTGATTCCCATGTCAGAACTGGCTATTCTTGCTGCTAGGGGAGGAGCATCTGGTGGATGGCCTAACTCCTGGCTGCAGCCTGGTTTTCTACATGACCTGGACCACCTCCAGACTTCTGCCCTGGGGTTGATGGTCAGTTAAGATTATCATTCCTTTCCCGTTGGGTCAGATAGGCTGTCAGGCAGAAATGCTTGCTCAGAACTTAAGTGCTTCAGCTACTGTACAACTCATTATCAGAGCCCAGCTTCTCCTACAGTTCACCCAGGACTTAACCAGCAAAAGAACAAAGGGCAGAACTTGGCTCAACAGGGCTGCCTTTGCACTTAAGATATATGTGAAGATGAAGAAGAATGGCTCATGTGTAGAAACTGCCTTGGCCATGACTCTGTTCATTCTTTACACTCCTACTTAACGGAGCAAAATGAAAACCATTTTTGAAAATAGTGTGTCATTTCCAAGACTATTTTATATCGATCAATCGATCAATCTATCAATCATGCTTTTCTTTACAGTTTGATATCATAGAAATACTTAGCAAGATGGACCCAGTTTCAGTTGATTGAATATGTTATATATAGTTTCAGCAAACTAAATTCAGTCATACATTTGGGATTATAGTATAAAGTCCTAAGGCAAGATTCACCATTATAAAGGAACATATGGAGCCCTTTTGATTCCATTGCCTTTCAAATTCATTAGCTGCTTTTTGCAAAATGCAGAATATCTTGGTGAAACACTTGATAACCCTTAATCACCCATCTTAATGTGTCCTTTTTTTAATGTGTCCTTTTTCTTTCTAGATATGGAGTCTGGAGAGCGGTTAACGTCAACAGCAGCCTCCTCCACTGCAGCTTCATCTCCTGCCTTGTCCTCAGCATCAGTTGTTTCAGCAATTTCCAAAGGTGGCCTTTCCACTGGAGCCACATCACTTAGCTCCACAATCAACGCCTGTGGTGAATATGTCATATTTGTGAGATTGTGCCATGTGGATTGTTTAGGTTATGTCCAAATAGGAACTGATGTCATAAGCTTCATATGGATGTGAAACTTACTAATAAGTTATGTAAGAAACAACTAGAAACTTAAGATAATTGCAGTAGTTGACCAAAGCTGCTTTCACAGCCATGGATCAAAACATATCGTTGTTTTGTTCTTTATATCCTATTGAGTAAAATTGTCCCAGTCATGATAAATTCTTCTTTCTGTTCCAGTTCTGAATCTTGGTGATTTACATTATTTGCATAATGATATCATAATGTGGTGTCATAAAATTAAGGTTAAATTAATGTAAATTTAACTGGATTGTTCAAACTATTTTGGATTTGCCAGACTTCCCTCCAGGCAATCTAGACTGGAAACACTTAATCCAAGGAATGAGAATCTTCACCTCTGATTAATAGTATTTAGTTTCAGGAAGGTTAAGGATTCCGGTGAATATCCTGCTTTCAAGTGAGACACATATATACAGGTAGTCCTCACTTAACGACCCCAAAGGGACTGGAAAAAATAGTCATTAAGTGGAACGGATATTAAACAAGTCACCATAGGACCAGACACTGTTTTACAGCCATTTTTATGACTGTTGTTAAATGAATCACATGGTTGTTAAGCGAATCACGTGATGTTAAGCAAATCCAGCTTACCCAAAGGACATTTTTTGTCAGAATTCGCTTAACAATCACGTGATTTGCTTAATAACCATCATAAAAAGATTGCAAATTGCAATCATGTGACCATGGGGGGGGTAGTGCGACTGTTTGCAGTGGTTGTAAGTGTGAGTACAGGTCATAAATCACTTTTTCCAAGGCCGTCGTAAGTTCAAACCATTATTAAACACACAGTTGTTAAGTAAGGACTACCTGTATAGGCAATTAGTTTGAAAATATTCTTGTCTATTTCCTCCCACTTTTTCTGTATAGAGGGCTAAAAACTTGTCTCTTTTGTGGATGTAGATCACTACCTGTTCCTTGTTTTGTAATAGTCATTCCAATCAAAATGAAAAGAAATTCTCATAGGATGCAACAACTTGTCCTTTGATTTCAGGGGGATATCCCAATGGAAATTTGGTCTATTGCATCCAAAATTCACTTAGTGGGGGTCTATTATATTGAGGTTTCTCTGCAAAAGGAATCTTATTTATATTATTTATTTATTTATTAAACTTGTAGTTAAATTCTTGGTCTGTTTAGTTCACTACTGTTTACACAGACTGGCAGCAGTTTCAATAGAAGTGAATATGCGTAGCTCAAGGTTGAACTCTGGAGTCCTTGGGGTTCTCTGAGCTTGGCTGTTTTCTTGCGAACGTTTCATTACCCGGCTAGGTAACATTTTCAATGCAGTTTGCCAGGAATAAAGGCAGTATGTTTCCCATTCCAGGCCAGGATTGAATCTGCAACTTTTTAAATTAAAGCAGATGCTCTACTCTTGACCTACCAACATTATTAATCACATGATACATATATTTTTATCAGTTGGTAATGGTTGTGGAAAGATCTGTGGTGGAAAAACTGTCACTGCCTTGAGCAAGCAGAAGACTGGGAGAAGGTTTTGTTACTTCATTTTTCCCATTGCCTCCAAGAGGGAAAATTTATTATGCAATCCAGTGGAGGTTCTGGAGGCATCTTGGGTGAATTAAGAAATTTAGGATCCTTATCTTTAAATACTAACAGTTAATCTGAGGAACCTAAAACTTACCTTCAACTGAATGATATTGTTCCATCTCGTTTTTTTTTTTTACTTTGCGAGCAGCAATTTGAGATTTCAGACAGGTTATTTCACCTCTATTAGCTTGGTTGGCCGAATTGTAATAAACGATCCATAAACTGGCTTCACTCAGAGTCCAGTATGGACTAAATTTAATATGACTTACAATGCAAACTTTATGGTATCTGAAACAAAAAAAAATAGTCTCTAAAACTGAATCTAAATTAAGATTGGCTTCCTCAGGGCTTATCTAAGATTTATAATTTCATATCAAAATGCTTTAAATTTTTTGAAATATATGAAATCACATTCAGGAGCAAAACTGGGCATTTACAGAGATCTCTGCAGTGTCTTATGTTGTAGATATGGCTCATAGTATAAAATCAGAACATAGGTTTTTGGACTTTCAGTGCAGTACAAATGTTGCTAACCTATTTTGTTTCATATATCCTTTCATTAATTAAATAAAAGTTGCAAAATAATTGGTTTGGTCCATTGTCTAGATCAGCAAGTGATGAGATGTTTGAGCAACTATGATAGAAAGATAATCTCAGAGAAATGAAGATTTGTTTTTGCATTAACATTATAATTTTGGAATGTACACTTTAGATGATAAATATTTAGCTCAGGGCATTAAAAACACAACAAAATAAAGGCCCTCCGACATTGCTACCAGCTACACTCCCTAAACCCTGAGTACCTTTTTTGAACTGCCACCTAAGAATGCTTAGGAGGACTGTTCAGATTCAGAGGAAAAAAAATTATTCAGACCATGTTGAATAATTCTTCTCGTCCCTTAAGGAGTTGCCAACAGGAGTGACATGACTGACCCTGTATGCTCTGGACTATCTTTTCCTCTTCAAATCCAAATTGCTGAACAGCCCTAATCCTTACTGCTGTTGTGTTCTCCTTGATCCAGTGCTCTCCCTCTAGCTGACAAATGAGGGAGAGCAAAAATGACAGTCAGATGGCACCTTATCTTCATTCTTCCTCTAACATGTTTGCTTTTTGATGTGAAGAAAATAAAACAATAACAAAAATGGGCCACCATGTGGGGGACCCTCCAAATGGCCAGAAACTAGGGGAGGAGGGTTATAAGGTATCAGGAAAGAACAATCTGGACAGGAAGTGGGAATTCCTACCAGTGGGAAACTGCCCCGAAACTATTTGTAGTGTTTCCTTGGGAGCAACCACTGAAGACAAGTTAATCAGCTGAGCTTGCTATGAAAGCCTATGAAAGCCTTATAGCATGGTGGGAATCTTAGATCGGTAGCCCTTGTGTGTGGAACAGATCTCAGATGAGCCCAATGATCAAAGCACATTTCTCTCTCAGCTAGTCTTCACTCCAGCCAGCTCCAAAGTGTTTCCTCTCTCACCTGCTTTTCCCTGGGTTTCTGCCTAACAACTCATATTTTAAATAAAGGAACATTGTAACAGCCAGTCAATGATCAGGCTGGCTGAAGATTAAAGGAATAAATTACAGAACAGTAGAGTATAATCATATTCTTATGGTAGTATGAAATCAAAATTTAGAATGCCGTTTACTTTATATGGAATATTTCTTACTGGGCACTGAGAAAGATATTAACATGACACCAGTCTACGCAGATTTTGGATAATTAGAAAAAAGCTTTATCAAGAATCCAGCTGTAATCAGATATTTTATACACTAATGGCTTTTTCATCTTGTTTTTGCATTTCTTTGTTCAAGTAGGATCTTGAATAAGTCATAATACATTAACAGGGTGTTCTTCAGTTTTCCCCCCACTCCATTTATTATTCTGCTTCATGCCACCACCATAAAAGCCAGTCAAGGTAACATGATCTCCTTCATACAATTTGCTGTCGTGTAGTTTGAACATTGAGATAGAACCGTATCTTTCTGTGTGTATGTATGAAAAAGAGACAGATGGGTGAATATTTGTCCACTGTATTTAACTGCTTAGGTTGCTAAGTTTGTTGATCTAACAAGTTTGGGGTGCATTTGATGTAAGCTCATGATCATGTCTAATACTAGAATGCCTTTGCTTTATTGATACAGGCCAGTAGCAACACATATGGAGCTGCTTTTCACTCTGCAGTTTTCAAGTAAAATCTAGTAAATGTTACACTTATCAGATAGTCTAGAATTAAGAAAGAATATAATTGCATGTTTTTTAGCCCTGGTCTCATGCTTCACGTGATCTTTGATAAGATAAACACTTGATAATTTCTTAACTTGACAGCCTGGACCTTGTGAAGACAGAAAAAAATCTATTTATACAATTAAGCTTTTATCTTTTACAGTTTTAGCAGTTATTGTTTCCAGTGCTATACTGTTAAAAACACCTTCATCTCAGCTCGCAGTTAGAGAGGCTCAGGTTTCATCCAATGCAATATAATTATTTTCTTTGCAGTAATCAATAGTCTATTAAGCAGGCTTGTAATAAACTTCAGTCCTTCAGCCATACAAATCCCAAGACAGAGACTTAGTCCAGACTGAAACTCTAGGTGTTGTGCCAGAAAGATTGTATTACAGATCAGCTGTTATTTGTGGATACTCTGCTATAATTATATAATGTGACTTTGGAAAAATACTTTTCCAAATGCATGTAATTTGAGTACAGTAATTACATTACACATACATTTTCTGCAGTATTTTTCCTCATTATGAATCTGAATCACACACCACTTATTCCAGTGCAGTCTGAATATTCCCATACATTTCAGTGGACCTTCCCTGAGGGCTGATTCAAAGGTTATGCTATTAGCAATTATGACAGAGGTGCCTGTGAAGCCCTACTAGAAATGTAATCTCCAAAATGCTAACATCGGAATCTCACTTAGAGTTCAATCTACATAGTGAAATTAACTCTAAAAACAACTCTCTGCTAATTAGCATCTGAATCTCAAATATAAATAATAACATTTTTATTTCTGTCTCTAATAAGAAATTTATGCCTTTCTGCTTAGCGGTCTAGAAATAATCTGCATTTCAGATTGTAAATTTTACATAATATTAAAAAAAAAAAAGAAGCATGTATATCGCGTCTAACAAAGAAAGGAGCCTATCCTTAAGAATCATTTGCAGCTCCCAGGCCCAAATTTTGTGGTCCTAACCCCTCCCTGGCAGCAATCTGCTTATCCCTGGTTTCTGGCATCCTTTATTTAAAGATGGCTTATTGCAAGATGTGCATGTGTTATTGTATGATGTAGATGCAATTCATCCTGGTTTTCAATCCTGATTTTCAAAGCAAGCACCAATTATAGTTAAATTATAATGGCTGATCATGAAGTTTCTAGACATACCCAAGGCTTTTTAAGCATCTTACCTATAATCATTGAGTATCATGGATCACTTAGCTCTCCTAAATATGAGACGTGTAGCATCCAGATACGTAGTTTTCAATTGTGAAAGTTATGGAAGATTTAATTGTGAAGTGGAGGGAGCAATATTTGTGTATGCAAAAATGGTGATGAAGACAAATGCATAGTCAACATTGTTCTCATTATACACAGTTTTTCAGAAGAGGAGAAAGATTCCTAATATACTGGACTTATGTATTTGTCAGGTTTCTCATATATATATATGTGTGTGTGTGTGTGTATATGTGTGTGTGTGTGTGTGTGTGTATATATGGGGGGGGATATTATGTCAAGGAGAGAAGAGATTTGAAGAGGACAGAATTAGATTTTAATTTGTCACGAATGGTTTGGATAAAACATGTTTTTTCTTTAACCAGGAATGGTGGGAAGCAGTCTTCATGTGTAATGAGGGAAGAGAGCGAGAGACAAAGCAGTCTGTAATTCAAAACCCAACAGATTTGAAGATGTTAAGATTAAGATTGCCTAATTCTGTTAGCCTCCAGTATCTACCTCTGTGTTCACCTATTTGTGATTTGGGGAATGAAGTTTTAAGTGATAGGTATACATATCGTTCAGCATTTGTATCAGTGAAAAACAGAATTACATTGTCATAGCTTTGGAGTTACAATACACACATGCATATCTATATTCCTTATTTGCAGTAGTACATACATTGTGGTATGTGTCTTTTTATGATTTGGCAGTGATTTTAAAGCAAACGCTTTTTATTTGTAACCTTTCAGTATTGTACCAAATTACGAGAAATGTTAATTAAAACAGGAGACCTTTACTTGGCAGATAGTCGCTCCCGATGATTAGGCACTCTTCTCAGTTTTAACACAGAAGACACACTTGCCAGTACTGTGAATTTACACATCTGATCTTTGAAAGACATGTTGCAACAAGCTGTTCAGAGATTTCTGCGTTTAGGTAAAACTGCATACAGTACAGAGGTGTGAATGTTGTGGCTACATTCAGATAATGAGTGAAATCATGGAAGTAGAGCTTTCACTCACATTGACCAAAATGTAGAGTAAAGAATATTGCATTAGCTTCTTTAAGAGGGCAGGAGCATTAAAATCCCCAACCCCATCCTTCACGTTAATGCCTTTTATCTCCTGTGTCTTAAATGGACAAGTAGTTGGGGTGGGGTGGGGATCTAGCTGGTCATTTTTGTGCCTCCATTGCTTTTCAAAGGATTTTGTTCACCACCTTTTTACATTTAAGGCATTAGTTAAGTATTTATCCTTTTTAGTTCTTTTGAAAAGGCTTATTACAGTGCAGCACAAAATTCATTAATATTAATAAAGGCATTTGCCTTTATCGTTCCTTGTTACTAAGACACCAGCCCTGTCGAAATGGATGCTGGCCTTTTGGGTAATACTTTCAATCATTTATCTACGTACTGGCTAGTAGAATTTCAAAAGCTTTGCTGAAAAATATTCAGCCTATTATAATATAAGTCAAGAGTCTTAAGCAATGTAGTTTTGTATTAAATTTCATTATGCAAAATAAGCATGCAGAAAGCTGGCACTTTTTAACAGGAACAAAAACCAAAAGGAAAAAAAATGAAAGGAAATACAAATATTCATCTCTAGCCAGAATATTAATGTATTAAGAAACAAAAAGATAATGAGTTGGCAGAATGGAAGGAATCTGTTTAATTCACCAGGCTTCAATATGACTTGCTTTGAGGATAAGCTAGAATCAGATTCTTTTTTGAACATACTAGTTTTGTTTATGAAATATGTATTTTAAGATTACTATTTCTAATTTCCAAAGCATATTTGAATATTTTTCTTACATCTCAGGAAAGTACATTCAGGAACCTGGCATGTTTTCATGTTGCATAGTTATTTTTAAGAATCTTTGCAAATGAAACAAAATAATGTTCAATATTCTGACATAGGTCATCTTAATTTTAATGATAATGCCTGTTAGCGTGATCACTTTTCCTTGGTGCACCTATGCTGTATTGTGAACATGAACATTTTAAAGAAGTTATGTACATAAAACTGAAATGTTTATTTCAGACATTTTCCTAGATAAGTTTTTAATTAGAGTTAAATTACTGCATCAGTTGGCCTGCTGCACCTATACTAAACATTTCTAGGAATCTCTGCTGGAGATACTTGATGTTGAGTTTGCACTAACTTGTGTAAGGATACAATTTCCACAGAAAATGGCACACTTTAGTAAAGTAATAACTATTTCAGCAACTTTTTTTCATATGAATGCATCAACACATATGAGCACTATCAATATGGAGTTTGAATTTCCATGGCAATGGTCTTAGTTTAAAAAATCTGGGGTTTTGAACAATAGATGAATTGTGGGAGGAACACACTGCCCAAGCAACATCTCACTGTAGCATTAGTTTGAAATACCATGGTATCAGGAAACATCTTTGCATTTTTAGTAATCAGAAGAGGTCTGTTAAACATGGCCTCTGTGAGGCCAGTGGCATTTAATTCTTCTACCCATGCAGTTTCCCTTTGAGGTAAAGCACCTTGAGGTAGGACAGGTTAGGAAACAGACATCACAGGAAATACTAGAACTGTTCTTTTTTGATTCACGCTGTAGTATTCTTGAATCTTGAAAGCCTGGTAGTGTTTCCTCTTCCCTCCCTTTTATACCAAAGAGAATCAAGGCGGGCAATTTCCCCCCCCTCATTCTTGTTTTCTCTGTCTGAGGGGTTTTTGTTTTTGTTTTTGGCTGTAGTTGTTGCATATTTTCTCCAAGGCCCTCTCTTTGCTCCTCTACAATGAAGGAGTTCAAAATCAAGCATTATCTGTCACAGAAATGGGGACAGCTTTGATATAGGCGGACTAACAAGGATTTACTTGGCTCTGATTCCTGGTGTGATCTACCTCATACAGGGAGCCATTCAGTGGCAATTTTCATGCTGCAAAAGTTAGCATTTTTTACAGGTAGCGATCTAACTAACTTGGCTTGCTGTTTTTTATTGGTTGGTTGGTTTGATCTGTGCCTTGATTTTCTACTTCAGTAGATACTCAAGGTGTACCTAGCGAAGTTTAACTAAACTGAAAATAAGAACAGAGTATTTAAAAAAAAAAACACAGAGATTAAAATTAACACTAAAAGTAACACTAAACACTAAAAACACCCCCCACCCCCACCCCATGCTAGAAACATGGATATCTGACTGGAGGGAGGACATCTTTAAAAGGGCCTCTCTAGCAGATCTTAAAAGAATGTTATAATGCAACAGATGGTCCCATACTCAGATCTTCAGTCATTTAGGGATTTAAAGATCAGTATCAAAACTTAAATTATATCTGGTAAGAAACTGACACACTTTTAAGGCATATACATATGTGTTGTTGCAATTTTCTTGATGAGTGTGTTCCCATAAGATTTGAGAGCAATTGCTCAAATCTTTAAATCATAAGCAAGAGAAAAGATATGTCTGCATGTTTGTATACTTTCTGTGTGTGTGCATGTAGTAGGTGTTCGAAGAAAATTCACAACAAAATGTTAAAACTCACAACAAAACAATAAAAACATAGTATAATAAACACAACAAAAACAGCCCCAAAACCATAAGACCAAGACACATGATCAGGGATATCATATGCCATATCTCCCAGGACGAGCACATCAGGCTAGTATAGTATATAAATGCAGTGGGATCTATGTCTGTGACTATGTATGGTACGCTGCAGTGGCTAACAACCATACCGTATTTTTTTGTTATTTAACATATTTATCACCTGCCCCAATGCTGCTCTCTCTCCATGTGTTTTTTCCTCACCAACCCTGTGAGATAGCTTGGGCTAGCAGTGAACTTCCAGGCTGAACAAGGATTTCAACCCTGTTTTCCTTGTATTCTGACTGGCTCTTTAACAGTAGAGGACCTGTTGAGTGTGCTAAATCTCTCTGCCTGTCTCCTGGAGATAATCCTTACTCAAGGGATCAGGCATTTACCTGTTTGCCAGCCCTGATTAATTTAAAAACAGTATAATTGAGGGGGAAATGCCAAGTGCATTGATACTTTGTTGTTTCTAGAGTGAGTTAACTTTGCCGTTCTTTGTTCTTCCTTTTCCCATCCTCGGTTTATATCTCTTTGTCCTTAATACGTAATGCCTGGACACCACATGTAGCCGTTCTTCTGCCAGCTTTGAAAGGTTCCCTGTATGCTACTGCTGTGTGATGTGTTTTGTTATTATGACTATTGTTACTGTTATCACCTGTCACCAGTAGTTTTCAGGCCAGCAACTCTTGGGCAGTTGCTGAAGCTTGGAGTGCTGTAGGAAGATTAATTAGGGTTGACCTCTGACTACTGACAAGCATCAGCCATCCTATGGGCAGGAAAAGTCCAAGAGAAATGTGGGCCTTTCTCAGTTAAATTGGGCCGCCTCTGTTCTGCCTGGCTGTCTGGGACAAGGCCTGGCAACTTGGAGGTTCATCTTCACCACTGCTGCATGGCTGAGAACTATGGCGGCTGGTACCTTGTAGCCTGTCCGCCTCTCCCTTTGATCAGAGGGAGCGAGGAGGGAATGCAGCAGTCCAGCCGTGGCACGTTGTTGTGGCCTCACTGGTTTAGGAATCACCCCCTTGGTACTCAGGGCTGCCCTGTCAAAGGATGCCAAGCTGCGTTTTGTCTGGGTACCTTGGGAAACGTTAACAAATAGAATTGATCTCTGAAAAGAGAGTTGCCTAAAGGTAAAATCTATAGGTTAAATTACAGTAAATAATCAGAAGTTGGACTTGGTAGCAGTCTAAGAGTTCTTAAAGAAATGCCTCTGGCTTTCATTCAGATATTTCTTTCTTTCCCGATCCCTTGCATGAATGCTTTCTTATCGTTTTGTGCTTGTTTGTGTAGAGTCAGTGCAGTTTCTTCAGCCAGAGGAACTACCTTCTTTGTTCTGGATAATTAAAATAATCAGAATGTTTAGAAGCACAGGGATTTGTCCTCTGTGCAAGGGATATAAATAGTACCACCTAGTGATAATTTCTACACATCACAGGAATTATACCCCAACATATTAGAAACAGTGGCATTTTTGAAACAACAGCCAAAAAATACATCCTGACACATATGCAGGTAAAATCGTCCTTTGTAATCATGGTATGATAAGGAAGGGGGATAAATAGTAATAATTTATTCAAACATTTTTATCCCACCTTTTCCCAAGGAACTTGGGTGAAATGTAGGTTGACTGCCTGAGAGGGAAACTGGCTGGGTTTCTGAAACATGCTAAACCACAAACTACTCTAAATCATTAAGGCACGTTGATGTAACTTTGGTTTGTAATTAAGCCATAATAGTTGGGCTTATACAACATGTAAACCACAGCCAAACTATATCATCCCTACTATGTGTGAATCTATAGCTTGTTCAGCAAACATTGTTAAAACAGCAAATGGCTTAGTGTAGCATTCAGTCCCAGACATTGATTGGCTTCCAATTCCATAATAGACTTTGGAATGGTGAGGATTTGAACTCAAGTACACCAGCTTCAAGTCTGGTACTTAAGAATGTAAAAAGAATCCTACTGGATTAGTCCCAAGTTTTATCTCAGTCCAGCATCCTGTTTCCAACAGTGTCCAAACGGATACCTCCTGAAAGTCCACAAGCAGGAAAATTAGCACATAGTGCAATAGAATCCTTCCAATAACATTCCTTGTTAGTGGAAGAGGTACTACATACACTCACTGTACCCAAGCTGTAATTTGACCATTATGCATTAGGTTTGCATTAACATTAAAATGTTTTAATTCTCCTTTAAACAGATGCTTTGCACCTCCTAGTGAGAGGGAATGTAATAATACATTGGAAACTAGAGTGACTTTGTATCTTTTTTTTGACATCTAATGGTGGTCTAGTTTTTCACAGCCCAGATCTGGTAGCCTTAATTGAAACTTAATTTGCTTCAGAATTCATTTTCAGTTTCATATACAAGGCTTCCTTTTTCACAGAACATAGTGCCCTTAAAATGCCAGCATTATTCCAGTGGCTTGAAACTGATAGCTGCTGATTTTGCTGAAATCTATAGAAGAACCCAGATTCAAAAACCCCAAAGCCAGAAATATTTCAAGAGGAGCATGTGTTTTTCCAGGACCTTCTCAAGTGTTGCTTTTTTCCCCCTTCAGGACATTTATTCAGAACAGCTGGGGATCAACCGTGTAACCTGTCCACAGTGTCGAGTGCCTTTCCAATGGTCAGCCACCCAGTCTTTGGTCTACATACAGCCAGCTCAGGGCATACAGAATTTGGTGGCTTGGGGTCACTTGGTACACCCACAGCCTTAGCAGCGCATCCCCAGCTAACAACTTTTCCAGGTAAACAAGTCTATATATTCAAAAAACCTTCCATTTTTAAAAAAAATTGCTTGAAGATGCAGCCACAAATGTTCCTTCAGAGTAAAGAGGCATGGATTTTATATATTGCATACTAAAGATAAAAATTCAGCTTTTTTCAGTAATATGCAGATTGTACAACATCAGGAACATCCTTAATATTATATACATTGATCTGAGAGTAACCCCCTTGAACTCAGGGAGGCTTGCAGTTGAGTAAATATGAGGCAGTTGCGCTGCATGAGTACAAAGAGAATAGTAGTGCATGCTGGCTGGTTCTAGGTTGTTTTTGCTTTATTCTCCTCAACTTTTCCCACCATCTGTTTGTTTCTTTGTTTGTGTTTCCAATCTCCTTGTAACAAAAATTATCTGCGCAGGTTATTGTCTGCTTTAGCACTAATCTGAAAAACATTGTCAACACCCCAAATCAGGCATCTCCAGGCAGATTTTTTTAAAAAACTGAACACAAGTAAGTCTCCTGTTGTTTTATAATAAGACCTTTCCATACATTTGGTTTACATATTTTATCTCACTCATATCTTGTTAAAAAAGAAATCAGTCTGAACTTTAGTGGAATGAGAAATACCTGATTAGCCTCTGAGTGCTCAGAATCAAAATTAGGCTTCTCTAGCTGAAAATTAATCAGGTTTGGCCCATTATTTGGAAAAAGGACCCGGTTATTTAAGTGTTAAAATGCTTATTTTCCAATAATTGCATGTATGATTATTTCGTAAGGCTACAGTCCTATATACACATCACAAAATAAGTCTTGCTGAAAATGATGGAACCTATTTCTGAGTAAGCATGTGTGAGCTTGCACTGTCAGCCTGCAATTTTTACAACTTGCTTGGGACTAAATTCCACTGGATTATTGTAATTGGTGATTATGATGGTACAGCTTTAATTTAGGTCTTTCAGAGGTGGGTATGTTTGCATCTTTTGGATTATAATTAAAGGACTGAGAATCTTACTTTAAAAAAAGAAAAGAGAAAAAAGCCTGCCGTTTTGTGCACAATTGTTCTGGACCAAGTAAGTTCCACTGAACTCAATGACATCTCAGTAAACATTCATAAGATTTATCATAATAGTCCTACTTATCCGTCAGAATTGTAGCACAGCATGTGGGTTGATGGCCATATAGTTGCAAAACTATGTTTTATGTATTTGTGTTTAACATATCTGTATTTGGATAACAAATCTTTTTCTGAGTAACCTGCTTTTAAAATACATTTTAGCATAAGCTTAGTTGCATGTCTGATGTGACTTGGTTTTAAGAGCGTAGTTTGCAAAGCAAATAGGAAATAAAGCTTCAGACTTCTGGATTTGTACAATTACGCTAGCAAAAATTAAAACTGAAGGATAACTCGTGCTACATATTTAATACATTATTTAGCTGTATAGAAATGAGCTGTAAAGCACATTCTGTTGTTGACCAGAATAAAAATTAATTCAAACTGTTAATTTTCTATCTGGTATAATATCAGCTCAAGAAGCCTCCAAGGCCAGGCATGGAGAATCTGTAGCTTATGGATTGAAAGTGGCCCATGGAGGTTGCCAATGTTTTCCATGTGCTTCTTTAAAAAGCCACATCTTCATTCCCTAAGCTGTGACCTAATCCTTTTTCCTAGGCAGGGATGCCTTCCTCAACCTACTACTATTAAGACAAAGGGGGGGGGGGGGGAGGGTTGTTTCCTACCTTCACAAGGCTTCAGAATAACTTCCACTGTCAGTGAAGGCTATCTTAATGCCTAATTACTACATGGAGGGCATTTGGGGTGGAGTTTGGGAAAGAGGTGCTACAATCCCCACTCCACCCCTGGAAGCAGTCATAATGCCATAATGGCTGGGTGAGCATGTGAAAATGTATTGGCCACCACCTATTACTGGTGTACCATGTGCTTCTCTGATTTAGTTTGGCCCTCTTTCCAAAGTAGATTGGACTCTCATCTGTATCTTAGGTAGACTGCTGTGGCATGTCACCTAATAACAGTTTTGTGGCTCTTGGGAAGTCATAACTCCTCCCTGAAAATGAATGTGTGCTTTTGTTGCATATGAGTAGTATGGTCCATGAGTAGGTGGATATCTGTTTCTCATTCCTGGGGTGCAGAAGCAGCTTGAAAACTGTGATGTAAACAGAAAGAGATCATATCAGAGTAAACAGGGTGAAGTTGTGGTATCCTTACACATGTAGTTGTTCTGTGAGCTCAAGGAGCTGCAGTAGTGATGAAATTTACTGCTCCCCTATACGCGCAGAATTTATGAATTTCATTGCACCCAAAATCAGGTTTCTCACTCTGCCAAATGGTAGGGCCAACTCAAGACTCCATCTTCTTCATGCATTCATTTATACTTCTAAACTATATTTAGAAGAATAAATGATTATTAGGTAGAAATCAGAGAATACCTGATTATGAGGTAGAAAACTGGCTTTGTAACATGCATCATTATTTTGAAAGCTCAAGCATGTCAATAAAATTAAAGAAAAAGTAAGGGAATGTCAAATGTCATGTGCGTACTTTCACATGACGTTTGACATTCCCTTTTTCTTTAATTTTATTGACATGCTTGAGCTTTCAAAATAATGATGCATGTTATAAAGCCAGTTTTCTACCTCATAATCAGGTATTTCATTATCTACCATAAACCACCTCTTCTTTTTAAAGTTTTTTTTTTTAAGCCCTTCTTTCATGATGGGTGATAAATAGTTTGAAATTTATGTTCAAAAGCATTGATATAAATTAGGTGCAAATTAATTCCATGAACTTGCCTAGAGTGGATGGATTCTAGCTTCACACTGGCATAAGGATGGCAGATTGCTTGTTGTTGGCAAAATTTCTGTCTTAGCTCATTGATGAACTTGATGTAATGCACCTTAGGAAGCCCTCCTGCAGAGCAGCAGGAGAGGGAAATGACTTTAAGGCAGGATTACATCAACATTTTGAATGGCATCACCTATACATTTGCCTAAGTCCCTGTTAAAAGCAATAGCTTCTTCTCCTTTTCCTTCTGGAGAGCATACTTGATGACAAGCTGATGAGATCATTTTGTTATCCGCCTCAGTTATTCTCTAAGTATTTTTTAGTGCTTTGCCCCATCTGTATTTTCTTTAATCCTGGCAGTTGAGAGAGATTACAGCTCTGCAGATCCTTGAAAAGAGATGCTTTGGAACATAGGGCAGGACATACAAAGCACCTTTTTCCAGATCGTTAAAATATCTGTGTCTTTTTCCTTTTCTTGCATTGCTGCTTTGGAAGCTGCTCTCAGCTTCTCCGCAGACATGTGTACACACTGCTGCTTCACTCCCATGTTCTCCAAAGCACCCTTGAGCATTCGCACAGCCTTAATAGAAATTCTCCCGTTCACCCTGTAAGCTTGATCCAAATTCTGTGTTCAAGATGTGTTAATGAGCAGCACTGAATAGCACTTTTAGAAGACAAATAACTTAGAATGCTCTGCTTTACATTCTTTTCATTTTTTGTAATCAACTTAATCAAAAGCTGCTGTGGCTTTAGAAGAATCACTGTGCGCAATTCTCTGACAGCCAGAAAGGCAATTCAAGCTGTAGTTCTCATAGTGTTTTTCTCTTTCTTTTGCCAGAAAAACACAATTGTTTAATCTAGTTTAGTGTTTATGCATTTCAATATTTTGTAACTTATGTCAGTTTGAGCAGTATGATTTTCTGACTTGGTTATTATAGGTTGCATAATATCAATTCCTATGATTTTCTTTTGATTTTTATAATGTACTTATCCTTGTATAGTATTAAGTAATAACCAATTTCTTATTCTGCTAAAGCTTTTTAAAAATGCAAACATGCTCTTTATTGCTGACTTTTGTTACTGAAGAACAATAATTTTCTAAGCCACTATTCTGGGATTACAATGGTGTTTAATTCTTTGTTCCATATCAGGCAATTTGTGCCATTCATTCTGAAGCCAAGAAAAAGGTTTAAAAACCGTAGTGTGTGGGTAGGCTTATTATATAGTTTATCTCCATAGAGTTTGTAACAGTGTAGAGGGGAAGAAAAAAAAATATACATTAAATTTATGGAACTGATCAAATCTCTGAAAGATCTGTTCTTTGCTATGATGAAGTCAGCAAATGGTAGTATTACAGATCTTCATATTTCAATAATATTGTAAGAAATTGCCTTTGGGATCCAACATTTAATCAGTATTTGTCAATTTTTGTTAAGATGCAGAAATCATCTTCAGATTATTTACACGTAGAGCATAGGCAGCAAGTGGAATCTAGGCTACACTCAGGTTGCATAAGATAAATTTACTGTGGGGAAAGGTCTTCTGGTTTAATCAGTGGGTTGTGATTTGGCTTTGGCAGTGCTGATTAGCTAATTAGTTGACAGTGGAAGGAGCAAAAGGACCAGCTCACCTCATCTGAGAGTCATCCCATGTTATTGATTTAAATAGTGGTTACTCTTGCCATATGTAGTAAAGATTATAATATTGTCCAGTTTTGTTTCATCTCTAAGGCACAAATTCTGTTACCCACATAAGGCATATGAAATATAATAAACCCGACTTTACACAGGAGAACACATGATCTGGGCTAAAACACCATCTGTTTTGCATGGCCCAGAGCATATCCTTACTCTGAATGGTATAGCTCTCCTTGCTTTGAAGCAGGGAGCTTTGCCAGTCCTTCTGCCTATGATAAGTGGGAGTGCTTTCTTCAATATTCAGAACTAGAAAACAGGACATTGAGCATTAATGACCTTTGATCAAAGTATTAGAGCTTGATTCCTTTTCAAGAGGAATTTTGCTGTCATCTTTTTAAGGGTGGAAAATATTAGCTCCTCTCTAAAGCACTTACAGTCACAATCCCATCCTAGCTCAACCTCCCTGGCTTGTCCAAATCCTCAATTTGCACTTCCAGAATACAGTAATATTAATAACAAGAGGACCAGCTGGGGGGCTAGCAGCATCCATTTTTTACTTCATTAAAACATCCAGGATGGATGGAGATGAACATTTTATCTGCAGTATAAACTGAAGATGGATTTACTTGTGTTCAGTTGTGATTATTAGAAGTCTACCTTCACTTGAATTTGAATCACTGCCCCCACCATCTTGTGGTAATAACTCCTCAGAATGCCTAACTACTAATATGGCTCTGTGTATATTGAAGGATCTCAGTTGCTTATCAGTATCATACTAATACCTTTTAGTGCTTGAAACAAAACCTAAATAGTAACTCATACCCTTCCCACTAATGCCAACACTTTAAAAAAGGTTTGCTACACGCTTCAGATGTCAGTTCCCACACGAATCTCTCCCTCCTTAAGATGCTGCATGCAGCTAATCGTTTCTGTCTTTTGCATGTTGAGACCAATCCTGTTGCTAATTCTGTTTCATTTTTCTTTGTTCTAAGCTTAGTAGATGTTGCACGTAATTGTAGTACAGTGGAACCTCGGTTCATGAACGCATCTGTTCACAAACAATTCGGGTCACGACCAGCTCTGGCCGCAAAAATTTACCTCTGGTCGCGAACGCCGGATCGGGTGACGAACAGGATCCGCGGCCATTTTCCCTCCCGTGTCACATGGTTGCGACTTCCTGTAGGGAGGGGACTCTCCCTCCAAACACTAACTGCCTCCCCACCCCATTCTCCCTCTTCATACTGTGCTTTTTTTCATGTTTTTGTGGTTTAAAAATAAAATGCATATGTTTCAGAACTGTTTGTATTTACATTGAACCTTATGGGGAAATTTGCTCTTTCCTTTGGCCATAGCCCTTGGCCTGGTGATTGCTTTCACTGTGCTTTTGTCGCTATGGAGAAAGGAAAGAGCGCGGAGGAATCAGTGGGGGGGGAAGCTCCCGCTCCGCTGTGCGTGCACGCGACATAAGCCTTTCCCCCCAGCGCGCTGATTGCTTTCACTGTGCTTTTGTCGCTATGGAGAAAGGAAAGAGCGGGAGGAATCAGTGGGGGGGGGAAGCGTGCGTGCGACATAAGCCTTTCCCCCCAGCACGCTGATTGCTTTCACTGTGCTTTTGTCGCTATGGAGAAAGGAAAGAGCCGGAGGAATCAGTGGGGGGGGGAAGCTCCCGCTCCGCTGTGCATGCTACATAAGCCTTCCCCCCCATTGCTTTCACTGTGCTTTTGTCGCGCACGCCAAGGGCTATGCACAAAGGAAAGAGCATGGAATTAAGAGGAATCAGCGCGGGGGGGGGAAGCTCCTGCTCTGCTGTGCGTGCTACATAAGCCTTCCCCCCCATTGCTTTCACTGGTTCAGAATGGATTAACCGTATTTACATTGAACCTTATGGGGAAATTTGACTCGGGACGCAACCAGAAATCAGTTGGCGACCAAATTTGGGGTCGGAACGGATTAACCTTATTTACATTGAACCTTATGGGAAAATTTGATTCGGGTCGCGGAACGAATTAAGTTCGTGAACCGAGGTTCCACTGTAATTACATTTTTTCTGTTTTATTTGCAGGATGTTGAACCTCAGATTTAAAGTATTTCTGAGTGGTAGACAAAATTTGATTGATGAGAGATATGTGTGAATGAAGTTTAAAGATATAATGTCAAGGTTAGGAAATTAATGAGCATATTTAAACCTTAAAACACTAAAGAAAGGTGTAGCCTCAAATAGGTTTTAAGTGTGAGAGCTCTAATATTTACAGTATTAACATGTACCAAATTTGAGATTTGTAAGTGAATATGTAACCACTAAGAAACCCAAAGTGCAAAAACAGAATAAGTAATATGACTTTTTATTTTTGATTTTCTTTGTGTTGAATGTACAGAATGGTGGCGTAATGCAGATGTGCACTCGCGTGCTGGCACCACATTCTTCCCACCACTACTTGGAATTTCTCCTCTGTTTGCCCCTCCTGCTCAAAATCATGACTCTACTGCATTCCATACAAGGACTCCAGGAAAAAGTGCACGAGGCAGTTTGGAGAAAGGTAAGCTCTGAATGAGACATGCCAATAGCCTTGTCTCTGGGACTGGAAGGTGTGTGTGTGTGTGTGTTTAGATATAGAGATATATTTCCCTTGGATTCCCAATTCAGCTCAAATATATGCACAGGCTGCAGACAATGGGAATTTTGGTATTCAAAGTCTGAATATGTCTTGGAAATAAATTCCAGGTCAGAAGAATGCAGAATAAACTAATTTTGTGATTTGTTGCCACTCATATATTATTGCCATGTAAACTTAGGGAACCTGCACTATGTGGGGAGTAGAAGCCATAATACTAGCATACTCAACTATATCCCATTTCTCTATGCTTTGTTCTGATTTATTTATATCTCTGCAACATGTGCATGTATATATGTATATATATATATATATAATGTAAGTATGATATCTGCAAATAGTGAAAGTGAAAGAGAAGGATTTTCTTTCCTCTTGGTGAGAGGCAGTAATCCATCCTCTTTACATATAAAAATTACATGCTTATGAACTAATATACAGGGTCTCGATTAGTGTGGTTAATGAATCCCATGAAATGGTCTCATTATTCGCATTCGCACTATTCAAAGTGATATTTCTATGGAAAATAGGGTAATTGGTTCTAGCTTGACGGAAATGGGCAATTTTTATATGTTTATTAATGAATATAACAGTAAAAGATTAAAAGAATACACTTAAAACTGAAATGTATTTTTAACAGAGTCACAGAGTAGTTATAGAAAGCAAAAAAAAAAATCTAAATATAATTCCTATGTTTTCTAAATACATCTCATAAATATTTAAAATCAATCAGTCAAATGAACAAAGGACAAGCTGGAGGATAAACACATATCCAAAGCGTACCTGTTATCTCCTGTATTCTGCTTTAGTCCTTCAAAATGAGCCTCTTTTTGGAGCTTTCCTTGAATGGAACGCTCCTTTTCTCCATTTTGCACATGTAACAATTAGCACCTAAAACCCCAGTGGCAACTGTGCAATCATTAGCCTCAACTGCCCACACTAACTGAATTTTGGCTCACATTAAATGTGACCTTGTATCAATTTATAAATCATGCTAAATTGAATATCGCACTATTGGAACTCGCACTGATCATGACCTACCTGTATAGGTAATGCTAGAAAAGAAACCTATATATAATTAACCATATGGGAAGCCATGCTAGTCTTTTGCAGAAAATACAACACTGAGTCTTGTGGTAGTGTAAATAATTGTTCATTTACTATATCATAAGTTTTTGTTGATCATAGTCCACTTCATCAGAGGAAAGTGGGCTGGGATCCATACCAGTTTATGCAATCATATATTTGTTACTCTTCTAGGTACCACAAGACTCTAAACTGAACTAATTCTAGGAATTCCTAGGTGTGTTAAACCAGAATACACGATATATTATGCTGAGGTTCACTTACTTGAAATTTGCAGACTTTCTGTCCCTATATTAGAGATGTCAACCTTCAAAACTGAATTGCAGTTTTTAGTGTGTTATTTATTGTTTTATTTATTTTGTATTAAATAGAGGGAGAATATTAAATGCATGGAACTAAACTTATCCTCAGTATTTATTTAATTTAATTAACAATGATTTAAGCTTACCTTTACATTAAATTTAAGCTATTGAATATTTGGCCTGTCTCTGCCCATTTCTTAGTTGGCTCTACTCCCTTTACGAACCATAGCCTTCAGCATACATATTAGTACAGCCCTACGTACAGCCAACATCTTTTAATATGGTTTGGAAATGACAGATGACTAGTCCTATCCATCATCCATCACAAACCATTGATAATAAAACAATAGTAGGCCTGGGTACATAAAGTCCAACACTTGATTTCTAATACCTCTAGGTAAATAATGGTCTATGTTTAATGGGACAGACTCTGCTGAGAATTTTTGGGAGTAGTTGCTCATGGAAAAAGATGATACTCAGCATAATACACCTTCATACAATTGTTAGAAGAAAAATTGTCTTCTTTGGCTTCATATTCATATGTCTTGGCACGGATAATCTCAGTAATGTTTTTCATGTATAGTACATGGTCCTCTTTCTCTTAAGTAATCATCAGAATCACAGTTTGAGACATTCAGTTGTTAATGTGTTGCTTATGTATGATTTTGCCTTCTTTCAGTGTAGGCCAGGTCAAGAAACAGGCATGGCAGGGATTCCAGGAATGCTCTTTATTGTAGGAAGTGAAAACAGAATCTTGAAAACCCATTTCTGTCCCATCCAATTCTAAACAAAATCAACATAGAATTATTTTGAGCTTTTTTCTCACACTTCCCTCTATCTCAGAACTATGTAATCTTTCTCCAAATCCCTCTTAACAGCTCACTCTTTCCTGCCCCTCTTAATGGCTGTCTCATGCATTCCCCAGCCTTTACAACAAGTTATATATATAATTTTTGCTGTTTCTGTTAAGTGAGTAAGATTAACACATCAGGAAAAATGTTCTGATCATTGTGGAAATTACATGATAGCTCCCCCCCCCTTTTTTTGTATTTTGTAAAAAAGGACCAATTTAAGCAAAGTAGTTTGTTTTGCTGTGCTTTAAAAAAAACAATTAGATAGCTTTTTGATAGACATACATGTAAAGTTCTTTCAACATGTATCTTATCATTGATGCTTATGTGACTGTAACTAAAAAGAAAAAATAAACATAACCTTTGTTTTTCAAGGTGTTAATGGATCTGTAAATGGGAATAGTACCACTTCAGTATCAGGCATCAACACATCTGTGTTATCTACCACCACTGCAAGTTCTGCAGGACAGGCAAAAGTTATAACCTCAGTAGGAGGAAGCCGCAAATGTAACCAGGAACAAAATAAAAACCAGATTCTGGATGCAAGAGCTGTCAAGATTAAAGATAAGGTAAAAAACAATGAAAAAAACCAGGGTAAATCTTGACATAAGACACAGTTTGTAAGGGAAAAGCCGTACATAAAAGCCATCCCTTTCCTGGGTTACAACCTGTGTGTACATCTGCTACTCAGGATGGTCATTCACATGGGGCCATGAAGTTTGATGTACTCTTAGGATGGAGAGATTTCTTAGAGGTAACTTGTTGCCTGCAGTATCTTTGGTACATAGAGTTAGAAAAGGATCAGATCTGAAGTGTGTATTATGAACAGTGCTCTTAGACCTGCCAAGGGGCAATTTTAATTATCCCATCATTTTCCTGAAGGACGAAGAGAAAGGGGCAGTTGAAGTTGAAAAGATCCATTCATTGAGAGAAAACATGGGATAGCTAAAGCCATTCTGTATAGGTCAAGGCTTTGCCCTTCAGAAATGCTGAATATGGGTATGGGACTTGGGGTAGGGGTTGTGTAGAGAAGAAGTTTGCTTTGAAAGCCTGCAGGCTGGGAAGGTGGGCCAGGATTAAGCTTATGGGTTGGAACTTCACTGTTCCTATATTACAGGATGGGTTGTAATATCTTTATAATAGAAAATAATAGTAACATAGTATGACTGATTGGAGTAGTAGGGAAGCCTAAACAAATGGGGAGAGGAAGAGAAGTAGAGAGACAGAGTTTCAATAAGAACGATGAAGATAACTCTCTGTATGCTTACTTGGGAATATATTATACTAAATAGATTCTACTGAATATAATGACTTTTGACTCCAAGCCATCATGGATAAACTGTACATTTGCTTTGAATGTTTGCGGTTGTACTGAATGTTTGTCTGAATGTTAAAAACTAGTTGTCATAGGATTCTACTGGTTGGTAGGTTCTAAGCTGAAATGGACTAAATACAGGCACAGTCTGAATAGTTTACTTTTGTTTATACAATGTATATGCTGCCTGACTCCCAATTACTCCAGGTGGCTTACAATTAAAAGTAAAAAATATATATAAAATGCAAAAAAGAGTCATGAACAGCCCCAGAAACAACATATAACCAAAGAAAATCCATCCAACAAGGTTCAACCTTCCCTCCATCCCAGAGCCTGAGGGAATAACCATATCTTTAACAGGTTTCTGAACATCATAAAGGTGGGAGCCCTCTGGATCTCTGAGGGATATCATTTCAGAGGACAGGTGCTATGACAGAGAAAGCATGGTTCCTGGGCTCCACAAATGACACTGCTTAAGCGATGGGACCCAGAGCATGCCCACTCTGTCCAGTTTGTAGCAGAAGGGCAGAAACAACTAGAGACAGGCAGTCCCTCAAATAAATAAGCCCTATGCCACGAAGGGCTCTATAGGTGATAACCAGCACCTTGAACTGCTCTTAGAAACCAACTGGTAGCCAGTGCCCCACTTGTGGAGCAGTGGGGACACATGGGCATAATAAGGCATGCCCAACATTTCCCATGCTGTAGCTTCCAAATGGTCTTCAAGAGCAGCCCCATCTACAATGCATTACAGTAATTCATTTGTGAGGTAACTGGGGCTCTCTGAAGGGCCTCCTGGTTCAGGAAAGGGCACAGCTGGCACACTAGGTGCACTTGTGCAAAGGCCCTCCTGGCTACAGCTACCAACTGCTCCAAGCAGGAGCTGTGAATTATGGATATACCATTCCATCCATATTGTAATAAAGATCAGTATGTATGTTCCCACCCACATCTAATAATATGACATGAGTGTTCCACTTTAATGACATGAGTTCGAATGTTTCTAGTCTGTATTTAATGTTTGTGTGGTCTGGCGTGTTCATGAGCTACCAAAACAGTTACATTTGGAAGCTGATTTCTCTGCCATGACTTTATGCCTAATGTTGTTGTTTTTTCTTTTTGTGCAATAGCACACATCAGAGCAATTATAGTATATAAGAGCATGTGCTTTTCAGTAAGAAGAAATGGCTTGTACTTGCAAGATTGTCTAAATGTGGTAGATATTACAGCACAGTTATTGGATGGGTAGGTGGGGTGATATAAAAACGTGGCTCTTGCATATCTCTGTGCTCTGTATGAGCATAATTTCCTAAATTTGATGTGCGATACTTTGGAGGAACTGGTTGAGTAATTTCTCTGAACAAAGATACTATCTTCCAAGTCAACCTTTGCCAACATGGTGCCCTTGAGATATGTCCCAGCACAACTAGAAGGTACCAGATTCAGAGTATTGTTACAGATCAGCAGGGCTATAAGCTATGTAGCACTTCATATTTGCAGAACATTTTGCAGTCTTCATTTTCTTGGCTTCATAGCAGCATGATGTAGTGGTTAAGATACCAGACCAAGGTTGGGGAGATGGAGGTGCAAGTCCATCTTCAACTGTGGAAACTCATTGGCTAACTTTGGGCTAGTCACTCTTTCAGCCCAGTTTTTCTCACAGGGTTGTTGTGAGAAAAAAAAATGGAGTAGGGATGGCTATGTATGCTGCTTTTAGCTCCGGGAGTAGAGATAAGTTATAAATTCAACAAATAAATAGAAATCCCCTAGGGCAGGCCACAATATCCCTATTTTGCAGATGGGGAATTGAAGATGAAAGATAACAAATTTCCCAGAATGTGAAGCCAAATGGGTCATCTAAGTCCAAACCCAACTGAGTACTAAAATTCACATTAGCTGTTTGTGAGATAAATCTGTGAGTTATTGCTATAGGAGTAAGAGCTGAATGCTTCCAATAATAAAATATTTTAACACTCAACCTTCCCTCCTAGAAACCCAGAAAGAAAGCAGTGGATAGTTCCAGCAACAGTGAAAGTGATTCTGGCTCCTCCTCAGACACCTCCAGTGAAGGCATCAGTAGCAGCGACTCAGATGATCTGGAAGAAGAGGAGGAGGAAGAAGAGGAGGAGGAAGAGGATGATCAAAGTGTTGAAGAAAGTGAAGACGATGACTCAGATTCAGAGAATGAAGCACAGCCGAAAAATAAGAACAAGGTATGTTCATGTCACAAGCTACCTTGAACTGCCAGATAGACTTTTATAGGGCAAGCTGTGCAGTTTTACATGTTTGGTTTAGGGGACTGTGTATCATGAGGGTCCATTGGGTATCATGAATTAGTAGTTGTTAAATGTGCTCCTTTTCACAGTTCTCAGTGTGGTTGGAACAACAGGAGCAGGACTTAAGTCTGATGCTTTAAACCAGCCTTTCCTAACCTGATGCATTTGCTTGTTGGATTGCCTGGGAATTGAAATCCCAACCAAAGTCTGCATTAAACCACACAAGCGTTCACAAAAATGGCCAGCTGTTCTCAGAAACTTGTTCCATATTTTTAAAATGGACTGAAACCAACAAGCCAGCGTAATGAGCAGAAGATAACAAGTTTCCCTGCCCATTAATGATTTACTGATTTGAGTTTATTATTCTCCAAGTCTCAATTTAAAATGCATTTTAGATTAAAAAGTGTGTTTAAAATGGCAACACTCCATTTTAAAAAGGGAAGAAAGAGGCACAGCGTAGTCTAGTCCCTGTATGTTGACTCGGAAGAAATCCCCTCGGAGTTTGGTAAAATGTGCTCCCAACTGAGTCTGTTTAGGATAGCAATACAGAGGCTCAAGGGCCTTAAATTAGCTGGTCAAAGTACAGGTTTATTATATTCTTCTAAAATGGGAAATCTAGGTTGTAAACTAGGGGCAATGGGTATCAAGCAAATGAGATACTCTGTGTCGCAAAGGTTCGGGTATCTGGAGTGTTGCCATGACTACTGAATTCTGTTTACAGCTCCTCTTTTCCTTGCATAGCAGTTACACTGTCCAGTAACCAGTAACCAGAATGTAATCTTTAATGTTCCGTTAAGTTAATTGTGTGGCATACGTTCAAAAGTAACTGATTTTTCCATAGTATTTTTTCACTATCCTCGAAACTGTAACTTGATGTAGTAAAAGGACTTTGCGGGAAATAAGCCAAAGAAGATACATTGTAAGATTATTTTATGTTTATTACTAGGTAAAGAAGTTATGAGTGGGTGGTGTGTCTGCCTGCCTGCCTGCTGTGGGTGTGTGCCAGTGACAATCAAATATATCATTTTGGTATTCGTAAATAATAATAATAATAAATACAGTGTAATTATTATTAAATTATTAATATTTTGAGATTAATTTAAAAATGGATTCTATCTGTATGCACTTGTGTGGACACGGTATTTTATTTTATTTTTTCATTTCATTTTATTTCACCTTATTTCATTTCATTTTATTTTATTTGAAATCACAGGAAGGTGTCCTTTTTTGTAGCCAGGATCCCACACTTGCTTTAGTTCTGGCACAAAAAAGGTTCTGGGGACCACAGGCAGTTCAAGCATATCTTATTTTGGTGGCTTATGCTTAAAGCACCCCTGTATCTCCATCAAGATATATTTCCATGTTTACAGGTGCTAATGCATAGCGGACCAGACATGAAAGGAGATGGACAGAAATCCCAGGAAATGCCCCAGGAAAAGAGACCACACCAGCCAATACCTCTTGCGTCTGATAGCCAGACTCACTCATCATTCCAGGCCCAGCAGAAGCAGCCTCAGGTTTTGTCACAGCAACTTCCCTTTATTTTCCAAAGCTCTCAGGCAAAGGTGGAATCTGTGAACAAACACACAAGTGTAATACAGTCTACTGGATTGGTGCCCAATGTGAACCCTTTGTCTTTGGTAAATCAAGCCAAAAAGGAAACTTTCTTAAAACTTATAGTTCCTTCTCCTGATCTACTCAAGGCAGGGAATAAAAATACCTCTGAAGAAGCTAGCGCATTGACCATTGATGTCAGATCAAACCGGGTGAGATGAATTTTCCTTTTGTATGATCTTTCAAAAAGTTTTTTTGTTTAAATTTTTATTTTTTCTTAGATTACATTACATAACATATCTGGAGGGCTGATAACTCTAACTGTTTTTACAATTATATATTATAAAAGGGTTTGATATGTTTGTTGTTTTGGCTTTTTGGAAAAAATAGAAATAGATAAAATAAAAATTTATCATGCAGCTATATGGTACTGCTGCTGCTGCATAGGCGTTTGGGGCATCTACTAACTACAATAGTAAGAATTATATTGGCTGGGATCAAGAAATCCACATTCAAATCCCTACTGATGCTTGAATGAAATTAACAAGGTGCCCCAGGCAAGTTGCCAGCTTTCAGCCTAACTTATCCATTTTGCATGGGTTATTGAAAAGACAAATGGAGAAGATGGGATGAACCATGCACACCAGGCACAAGCTGCTTGGAAGACTGGCAGGATATAAATGCAGTAAACCTACTGAATCCTGATTTAGACAATTTGCTGGACAGCAAAATTCCTTTGACAGAAGAACATGATGTTTCTTTGCTTTCTCCTCCAGGCAACTAACATACATGGAGTGCTCTGCATAAATGCTGATCATGCAGTGGCACATTTAAAAAAAAAACTTGTCCCCAACTTTGGAGAGAAAGATTGCACAGAAGCCTGGACTTCCTTGCCTTCAGGCTTTCATGGTTAAAAATAGATACTATATACATAATGAAAGAGATACTGTACAGTAGTTCAACCTTGTACCTCCACTGTAGAATAGAAGGCAGAGCCTGGACATGTGAATGATTCATGTATGAGAGTTGAGAGGACTGTACTCTCCTGATAAATGCCTCAGATACAAGGAAGGCCAGATGCTGGGGGTGGGGAGAGAGGGAAGAAGGAAACAATTGGTTAATGCTACTGAGATAACGCCAGTGAGGTTTAGGGCTTGTTACTCACTCTCACAGTATATAAAGCAAATTTATGATACGTTACTCTGCTGCATGAAAGTCTATCATCATATATGATCACTGAGGTCATGAAAGTGGTGTCCCCATTAATGTTTGTGGTTTCTGTGCCAAGGACTTTAACAATCCTACTAGCTGTGGATACTGCTACTGAAGGCAGAGGGGGTACATTCATAAAAAAATTTTTTTTAAGGTAGTAAAGTTTATAAAATTGCAGTTTATTTCTTTTTGGGGAAAGGGTATCTTCTTTTTAACATGGTGCCAGACATTCAGTGGAAGATGTCACAGCTTTCAAACAGTTAAAGAGGAAAACAAAATATATTGCTCTGGGCTGTTGGCATGATATAAAGTTTTGTGCTTCGTTATAAATCCTGGATCTCATGGAAATCCAGAATGGGATTTTGACATCCAGTGATATTCCACACAGCAATGAAGTCACAATGGTAGTTTCTCAAATACCCAGTGTTGCGCTTGAGTTAAATAGAAAATATTAACCTTGAACTGGAGATGCTTCCAAATAAGGCCTTATCATGCCATTATATTGCATCGTTCACAAACACAGAAGTTTCAGACATCTTTTTCTCCCCATTATATCCTTTCTTTGTTTTCTCAACATATTGCAGGGGAGGCAAGGGTGCCTATACTAGGGAAAAAAAAAACATTAAGGAAGAAAAGCCCCAGGATGCTCTTAAAAAAAAAAAAAAGCTCTAGAAGCCTTCCATTTGGAAGCGGTTAAGGATGGTTCAGAAAAATTGGTACGAATATCCTTAGTAGTGCCTCCAGCCTCATCGTCTGGTGGCTCTGTTCTCCAGCAAGGTTAATGGGCCCCACAGATGTAATGCTACAGTGACACGGGGGGTGAGAGGACCAGCTGGGTCTATTGGCAATATAAAGACGAATGCAGTACGGCATAATCTTTCATGAGTTCGTGTATACTGCCTCAAGATGCTTTCCTGTTATTCCTCCTCCTTGGGAAAAGTTCAGAGAGATTATGCAGCAATTAAGGGGTGTTTTTTACTTTGGATATTTTTGCTAGACTCATTGGGATAGATAAATAGCACATGTCATTACTGTCATCTCTGTGCTGTCCCTTTCACACTTTTTGTAAGGAGCTGTAGTCAATAATATACCTCAGCCCTTACAGAAGAGTACAAGATAAAAAGCAATGAAAGGATTGCTTGTACTTTCTCTCATTGTGTTTCCACATCTTGTCCAAAGTGCTATGTGGGAATGCATATCCCTTTCTTTTGATGAGGCCCAGGAGCCTGCCAAGTGGAGGTATAGGTCGCTCACACTTTTTTCATGCTGCTTCCTTGTACATACAAAGCAACTCCAATATGTGAACTAAAAGCCTATTGAAAAAGAGGTCACACAAAAGTACTAACCTCAGAATTCTAAGCACAGTACAAGACATCCTTTTAAACTGACCTTCATGCTTGGTCTCTGCAAAGGAAGAGATGGTGGCCTTTTATTTTCCATCACGTCATCTCACACTACAAGGAATTCTTACATGTAGGGATCCATTTGTTGTTGTTTAAAAGTACAAAAGCTTTCAGAAAAATTGGACTGTGTTGAATATGAAGACTGAGCCTAGAGGGTTCTTTTTGTTTTTTAAGGCAATTCAGTGACTAAGCCACAGTGGATTGGAATGGCAAATAGATATTCTTACCACTTGTTTATAAAATTGTCTATGACAATTCTGTATGCATTTTCTTTCAATGATTGTAGTATTTTTTTGCTTCAGTAGCTGTGTTCTTATGGCTATTAGAACTAGATCAAAGTTTATTCACAGCGTAATTAGATCAATGCTGCTTCAATTGGGCTTCACGATCAAAAGTGATGACTTGAGCAACTTGTACATTAAATGCTTTGCTTTGTTTTTAAAGTAGCAGAAAGTTATACAGGTTTCTCTATTTTTTTCCCAGAGATATTGGATCTCATAGTGTAGTGTCAGTTCACATTTTTAGTTTTTCAGTTTACATCCTTGGAACATTTTAGAGTTCTGTTTTTTGTTTGTTTGTTTGTTTGCTACACATGTTACTTAAAGATATTTTAAAATCAGTATTCATTTTTGTCTTACAAGCCTTTACAAATTGCCTATGGATTTTTTTTATTTCCATTTATATGCAATTCCCAACAGAATGAACAGAAAGTGGATGTAAAGAAAATGAATGAGGAAGCTGCTTTGGACACAGTGAAAAGAATTAAGTGCCACACAAGGGTGTGAAGTGTAAAGTAAGGGAAAAGTTGCTTGGTAGAATAATGAAGGAAAGAAACTGTGGATAAGGAAAAAAATGCATGTAAGAGAATTGTTCCTACAAAAATGAGGATGAGAGGAAGATGTTGTATAATGCTCTCAAAGAGAATAACCTACAGGTAGTCCTCAGCTAACAACCACAATTCAAACTGCAATTTGCATCGCTAAGGGATGCAGTCACTTGACCGCACCACTTAATGGATGCATCCCAGTTGTTAGGCGAGGCAACTTCCTGCCGGCTTCCCACAATCAAGTCAGTGGGGAAGCCGGCAGGAAGTTGCAAGCCCCAGGCATTGCCAGGTGGAGGAGGGAGTGAGGGTGTGTGTGGGAGGGTTGAGTCAGGTGCACAAGGGCCTCAGAACTGCTTGGGTTTTCAGCCCCAGAGTGGAGAGTCTTCAGAAGCTTCTCTACTCTGGGGCTGAAAACCCTGCTTTGATTTCAGCCCTTCCACTCTGGGGCTAAAAATCCGCTGGGGCTGAAAATCCTGCTTGGATTTCAGCATGAAACTTGTTCAGGCAGCCCCCAAAGCTCCATGCGCCCCTCTGGGGGCATTTAGCACATGGAGCTGGCATTTTCAGCCAGCCCCCAAAGCTCTGTGCACTAAATGCCCCGTGCCATTCAGCATGGGGCATTTAGTATACAGAGCTTTGGGGGCTGGCTGAAAATGTTCCGGGCCAAAATCCTACTTGGATTTCAGCATGGAGCTTGTTTAGCGAGCCCTCGGACACAAGAAGGAGTCCTCTTGGCAGGTGGCAGTGGATTGCGACCTTCCATGCTGGCTTCCCCATTGACTTTCTGGGGAAGCTGGCAGGGAAGATTGCAAATGGCAATCACATGATTGCGGGGTGCCTGGCAACCTTCCTAAGGGTGAACCAATTGCCAAGGGCCCAGATTGCCATAACTTCAGGCAGAGGTCATAAGTTCCTTCATTCAGCACTGTCATAACTTTGAACATTCGCTGATGGTCATTAAGTGAGGACTACCTGTAGCTGGAAAGAATATAGTCAAGTAGATGTTAGTGTCCAGGAAAAATAACTGATAAAAGGAAGGCATACATGCTACAAGAATGTTGAAAAATAGTAAGGTTTACAGGTAGTTCTCACATACCAACTGCCTTGTTTAACAACCATTCACATTTACAATGGTGTAAACAAAAAGCTTTGCGACTAAATCCTCGCATTTATGACCATCACAGCATTCCACAGTCACATGATTGCCATTTGCAACTGACTTCACGACTGGCTTGTGACTTTGCAACTGGCTTGAGACAAGCAGAACTAGTAGAGAAATCGTAAGTCACAGTCACATGAACTTAATCGCAATGATTCACTTAACGACCAAAGGGTAAGTGAGGTTGTAAACCTGACACAGTCACATGATGTTTCGCTTAGTGACCATGGTGCTTAGCAATGGAGTTGCCAGTCCAATTGTGGTCGCTAAGCAAGGACTACCTGTAACTGAAGAAATGTTAAAATACGGATGTTTTCCTTTGTGGAGAGGCTGTGTTTGTTTAATGTGTGTAATGATAAGGCTGCATCTCCACATGACTACTGGAAGAATGCTGTTCTTGTTCCCCATGCAAAGGTAGAAGTACCAAGAATGAATGTAAAACTAAAGGGTATTTAGTTTGTTAAATGAGCATGAAAAGGTGCTCAGCAGAATTCTGATTGACAGGATATGAGAGATGACATCGAGTAACATTTGGGAAGTGCAGTGTGGTTTTATGCCAGGCAGGGAGTGTGCAGTAGATTTGTGCTTTCCACCAGTTGATTAAGAAATGTATGATTAGCAAAGAAAGTTTTTGGTATGCTGGTTGATTTAGAAAAAGTGCATGATAAAGTGAATAGGCTGGAATTCTGAAATGTTTTGCATGAATATGGAGTTTAATGTTGGTTGCTGAATTCAGTAAGAGCAATATATGATAGAAGTAATAGTATAGATTATAGTATAGATAATATACTATATATAATATACTATACTATATTATATAGATAATAGACTATATAAGTATAGATGGAATGTTTAGTGAATGGTTCAATACTGAGCAGGGAGTAAGACGAGGATGTGTGATATCCTCTTGGTTCACTTACATATACTGATGGATAGTTGTATAAGGAATACTTGTAGTGAGTTGGAGGTATTTTGATTGGGGATATGACTCTATGTATTCTTCAGTATGGAGATGATGTCACATTCTTGGTTGAGAACCTGGATGATTTGCAATGGAAGTTAGACTGTATGATGCAGCAAGAGTGCGGTGAAAATTAATGTATCAGAGACCAAGGTAGTCATTGCAAGTAAAATGATGAAAAACTAGAGGAACTAGATGAATCTGTGAAGTATAAAGGTAGTAGATAATATTTTATCTATCAAAAGGAATAACGTTTGTTGGAATAAGCTTTTGGGTAAGAGTATGCTTTTGCACACTGTGTTATATGGGAGTGAGGCCTGCTGTGTGTTAGAAAAACACTGAGAACTTGGTTTTTCAAAGAGGCTATTGGCCAAGGTGTTGTGTGATTTCACCAAGTCATGAGTGAAGAGAGATAGTTGAAATTGTTTTTTAGGTACTTCCCCTAATTTCCCCCGTTTTCTGTAGTTGGTTGTTTTAATTTTAAGCCACCTATGATTTGGTGGCCTTATAATTCTAATAAGTTATTCTTGTTCTTGTTGAGTTAGTGAGTTCCTTCAAAAAAGGGAAGTATGAGAAATTTAAAGAACAAAAAGCAATGTATGAATTGGCATATAGACATGGTGGAAGCAAGGGTGTTTTGCAAAGAAAGAAAGGTATAGTGATGTACAGTGAACAATGTTGTTATATATTAGATTGAACTATATTTCTTTTTCTGATTCCATGCTTAATTTATTTGGCATATTACTTCTTACTGTCCTCTGTATTTTGCATAACATTGTTTATTCCACAAGGGAATAGTGTAATGGGTATGTATGCACTCACATGGATTTCACGTACAGGATTTTGAATGGGAAGTGGAGCAAACACATTGCAATTGGTTAGACTGGAATACTTTATTAGCAGTTAACCACTAATATAGCATTATGCCTATCTGTTGGAAAACTTATGATATTTTATTTATACCCCATTTCAAAATCTTTTCCCCCCATATGTTAAGCACTATTGGTTGTAATGGCAGTTTCTTCAGGTAAACAGAATAAGCATTCTAACCTTTTTTCCATAGCAAAGCTTAGTGGACATTATCATGGCTCTGTTGATAATACAAATAGATCCATGTAGGTTTCTTCTCCAGCCATTAACTCTTGGAGTACCTGTTAATTCTACCTTAAATGCATATAGAATTACAGGGAATATATTCATCTTCTTTCTGTTGCTAAAGGAACCCCAATAAGTAACAATTAAGGTTTGTCAGCCTTATTTATTAATATAATTTTGATTAACCATTTTTTTCTTATTTATGAAATCTAAGGCAATTTATTTGGTTGTGTAGGTTATTTATAAGAATGTAAAAGCAGCTTTCCAAGATCAGCTGTGTCTAGCCCAACATTTTGTTCCCACAGTGGACAATCAGATTCCTCATAAACAGGGCATTTCCTGCTCCTGCTCCTACTGAACTAGTATTGGGAATAAATATTGTCTATATATAGTCACTTTCCACCTATCTCTTTAAAGTTACTTTTTCAGAACATAGCTGCCAAGTACATTTCCTATTTTATTTGGTGAAATTTATTATGTTTTTTGTGTTTCTGCAGGAACAATACAAACAAACATTCCCAGCACAATTTAAGAAACAGCACGAGTCATCCAAGAACCTCAAGAAGGTTATCACAGCATTATCAAGTCCAAAGCCAACCAGTTCATCACCAGCTCATCAAAAACACACCTCTTTAGAAAACAACCATTCTAATCCTTTCTTGACCAATGCACTTTTAGGTAATCATCAACCTAATGGAGTAATTCAGAGCGTCATTCAAGAGGCTCCTCTAGCACTTACCACCAAATCCAAATCTCAGCCCAAGGTCAACGAAAACATATCTACTTCCAGCAATGTAACCTTTTCCTCACCGGTAAATTTAAGCACGTGTGGGAAAAAGACACCAAGCAACCGGACACCTGTTATGTCTTCTACCTCTCCTGTATTACCTGGCCCAGCAAAGGAAAAGGCAGTCAGCAATAATACAGTAACAGCAGTAAAAACACAACACAGTCATTCTTCTGCAAAATCATTAGTTGAACAATTCAGAGGAACAGATTCAGATGTTCTTAGCAGTAAAGATTCTGAAGATTCAAATGACGACGACGAGGATGACGAGGATGAGGATGATGAAGAAGATGAGGATGATGAAGATGAAGATTCTGATGATAGTCAATCAGGTTTATTTGCTTTAAAGAACCTGTGTATAATGCATGCCTGCATCTTTCTAAAATACCTTTTTCTGTGCTGCAAGTGTTTTGAATTTATGCTGAGGCTTATGGTTCTATACTGTTTTCTGTATTAAATGCTGATATTTGAGATAAGAACTGTGGAGATGAGCCAACCCTAATGCAGCATAATTCCTAATTTATTTAAACTAATGGTAGTGGAGCTGCTGCCATCGCTGTTACTACAACTGCTCTTAGATCACAGTAGGCCAGCGACACTTCAGTTGTTGAACTATAGCTCCCAACGTATCTCCCTGTTGGCTAAACTTCCTAGTGATACTGGGAATTTTAGAAAAATTGTAGCAAAATCTGGAGTGTAATAGGTTGCATATTCCTGTGCTGGCTCATTCTTTCAGGAAGAAGACAGTAATTATGAGAGAACTATTTGATTTGGTTGCACATTGATGAAGAAACGTTGGTTGTTAGGGAGATTCCTTTCCAGAGTAAAGCTTTGTGAAGAGAGGGAGAGGAGAGTTAGGAGAGGCTGACAGCCTAGTTTAAATATTTTAAGTTCAGTTCTCTACAAAGATACCTGGAAATAAGCCAGTTGGATTCAGAAGTTCAATTTCTATATATACATACATACATATAGGGGCACAGCAAAACCTGTGCTATGCGTTTGCTGTAATCAGTGCATATCTAACTACCTCTTAGGTATATGGTTACCTAGGTAGGGTCTAACTCCTAGATAAGCATGTTTGTAGCTTCTGGACAGTTCTTCATATGAAGGAAGTATCTCAACATTCTATGTAAATGTAGACTAGAAATCAGCATTTTAACTTAATGAAAGTGATGAGAGCTATGATGTTCTGCTCAACTTCAGCTTCAGAATTAGTATCAGTGACTAAAAGAGGTTTGTATACTGTTAATACTTAAGCAGACCTGCAGACCTCTTTTTATGAATTACGAAGTGAAGAGTAGCCAACCAGCAATTCTGCTGGTCAAAGAAAGGCTCAAGGCTACATCTGCTTTGTACTGCTTTCTTGGGATAGTATTTGGTAGACCATAACATATAACCCATGGGCTGTATTTTTCTTGTGAGAGCACAAATAGTAGATGTGCAACATTAAATCAGAGCCTTATGGATATATGGTCAAGTTCCCAATACAGAGGTGGTTTTTCTGTTCCATCACGTAGTACTGCCAATAGGTGGACTCAACAGTTGTTCTCTGCAGTACACACTTTGGAGTTTTTGGGTCCTGCTTACTTATTTTTCCCCCCAACATTCTAGTGAATGCTGGAATGAGGTTGCATTTGTTTTATGTAATTCATGGTTCTCTCTATTTTCTCAAAGAATCTGACAGTAATTCAGAAGGGTCTGATACTGAAGGGTCTGAAGATGATGAGGAAGAAGATGATAAAGATCCAGATGAGTCAGAGTCTGATACCGAGGGAGAAAAATCTACAATTAAGTTGAACAAAACTCCCTCTTCCACTAAAAGCTCTTCTATTAGTCTTGCCACTTGTTCAACGCCACTTAATCTCCAAGTAGCAAAGACACCAAGTTCTGCTCCAGCTGCATTATGCCCTGAGTCCCCCTCACCAGTATTTGTAGGAACACCATCATCTGGACTTACTTCAAGCACCCATTGTGGTATAGCATTTATTTATTATTTTTAAAAGACTAGTGTATGATCTTTGATTGAAATCGAAAAGGTATTGTAACTGTTCAGCAGTTTTCAAATCTGACTTGTCATATAATATTTTTTGATATTAAGATTTACCTGGGTCCCCGGGGGCTGTGGGGTGGGGAACTGCTCTACATGGGAAGCTAATAGTCTTCTAGATATAATTTTCAGTGTCCTGACTAATAGGAATGCTGGGAGCTTTAACATATGGAGGGCCTTAAATTCATTGTTCTTAGATATATGAATAGCAAAGAGTAACTTGCACTACATTATTTTTACTTAAAAGCTAACTGACACATATTGTAGCTTCCAAGGAAAAACATCAGAATTATCCCCTGATATTATCCATAACATGGCCAGAAGGTGATGAAAGATGAGAGAGTGAATATTCCTTAAGGGCATTAGAGCCTGAAATTTACACATTAGCTTGCACCTTGCCAGGCCACCCTGCCTCTATCACAAAACTTAGTCAAGGAGACCACAACTGAATCAGACTAAGTTCTACTCATTAGTTGAATATTATACTTGGACACCTTAGCATCTGGATCCCAATTTATTATCACATTTTCCTACTGGGATTGGGATGCTGCCACTGTCTAATAATTTACAGTACTGGAAATTCCCAAATTCAGAACCTGGATGTCAATCTTTTAAACTGGGCAAGGAATGTTCTACTGTTGTGATGGCAGTGCTGTATCACCCCTAGAGCTTCCTCTGTTGGGGTGGGGCAGGGCATTTTTGTTTTTTTTCATTTTAAAGATTTTAAAGGTGCAGCCCTCCAAAAAAGGAAAGAGGGGAAAGAACAAAAAAGAAATAAAAAAGTGATGTACAAGGTTTGTAAAATCGAACAAGAATTTTTAAAGTAACATTAGACTAGCATTGCATATAGAGATAATCTGATATGAATTTTAACTATTATTAAAAGTTGTTGAATGTGTAGTCACTTATAATTCTTATTCTAGAAGAGTCTATGCAGAATCTCATCATCCATTCCAATATTTATAAGTGATCTCATGAATTGCATTTATACGCTTTTTTAAAAAGTATGTAAGTTCTACTGACATCAGTATAAAATAGGTGCATAATAGGTTAAAAGAACCACCTCTTTACGCATGTTTATATGTTACTGGTTTCAGTAAGACCTGGGGACACATAATGTGTATCTGGTTTAAAATAGTTGTGCTCAACCTTTCATATCTTAATTCAGACTGATCATACTATCAAAGAACCTTGCTCCTGTCTTCATTGAATACAAGTCCACTGTTTCCCAGAAGGACATTTACAGGCATTAAAAGTTATAGTCCTCATTTTTAATAAGATTTAAAGACTTAATTGAAGTTTCATCCTGCCTTCCACCTACCTAAATGGCCAAATGTTTGTCTGACATCCAGTTTTTAACTACATATAATCCCATTCCTTAACACTTTGGCAGCAAGCAGCTCTTTTAGTATAGAATACTATTCTTGCATGTCATACAAAGCTTTCAAAGGAGTAGCGATACTCATACAACACTCCAAAGGAGAGGAATTTTTTTTTTAAGTGGGTATAACTGTTGGTCTATTTTTAGGGAAAAAATAAAATGGAGATCCTACTGGGCTCAACATGAACTGCATGAATTGTTATATATAGGAATTGTGTTAGATTAGGCCAAATGTGTATTTAATTTAGTATTCTGTGGTTGACTAGATGATTCTGGGAAGCCCACAAGTAGAACGTATGTTCAGTAACACCCATCTACTCATGTTCCTCCAGTGACTTTTAACAGGCCTAAAGTTTTTACTAATAAGGATAATCTATTACCAGTATCCATTTATAGCCTTTTTCTCCATGAATTGTCTAATCCTCTTTTAAAGCCATCCAAGTTGGTGGACCTCACAATCTGTCATACCAAGTTAGATTACCGATCATTTTGACTAAGGTTTTTGTACAGCTTTCCATGATTTCAGAAATTATTTTCTCCCAGCCCTACTTAGAGATGCAAGGAATTGAGCCAGGGACCTTTGGCATGTAAAACTGGCATTGTACCACTAAACAAGGCTTAGGCTGTATCAGTTTGCAAAAACTTATTTAAGTAATTTTGCCTTTGTGCCATATTTTTTTTCTAGTGAATATCCTATTTAGCAACTAATTGTCAATGCCTACTCCTAGGAGTGAAAAAAAGTGGCTTGGAGCTCTATCAAAAAAAAAAATGTTATTAAAGGCCTGAGGTGTACACCTCTGAAATGTTAATTTTTTGTGAAAATAAGTTGAGTAAGTTACTTCATGATATGGCAACAACCCAAATTTGAGTTAGTTCTGGAGTTACCATGGATTCACACATTATTGGGAGATAGTATGTCCATGAATTCAATTCAGCTTAATTATATGGTTTAATATTTTATGATTTACTAATCAGTAGAGTTGTCCTCCTGTTGATTTTAGTAGAATGTGAGAAATGTTAGCAAATTAAAATGATCAACTTCTAATTTCTGTTTGTCAACTAGTTTTGATTTCTGTTTGTTTCATTATAAATTGACCCTCTGAATTCTACTTAAGGTGCTTCAAAAAGGCGACGAGTGACAGATGAACGAGAATTGCGCATTCCTCTGGAGTATGGGTATGTACAGTAAATTTGAAGTTAAATTTTAGCAGCCTTTATTTGATATGTGCTTTTACCATTCTGAAAGGGACTGATTTTAAGATGTCAGTATGAGTTTAGACTTCATGGAAGTGGAATAAAATATTTATTTGTACTACATTTTGTTAGATTTTTTTATCTTGAAAATGCAGTGTTATGATTGTCAATCCTGAAGACATAATTATAAGCTGCTCTGGCCAAAGGCCCATGTTTGCAATCTAGCGTTAAACAGGAGGCACTTGTGGGAGAGAATTTCTGGGTGGAAGCATCACTTAGCTTCACTTGAACCTACCGATTCTGAGAGTCTCTTTACTCTCAGTGTTAATTTGCTACTCAACCAGGACTACATTTATCTGGGGAATGGAAGGAAATTATTCAAAACTGCTTAGGGGTACATTTGAAGGGAGATGGAGGCCTGGGAAACTGCCTTCCCCATTCATATTCTCCTTTACTTTGCCTTATAGGGAGAACACAGAGTTTTAATAGGTAATAAACTATGAGTTTCATTACTATAGAAAAGCCAGTTCACCCAAAACATAGAATAATGTTCTGGTTGTATTGTGGGGAAATAGAACTGCTCATAGGTAACTGGAGGAGGAAACCCCTAAAGTTTCTTATATCATGCTAGGCAAATTTATACATTGAACTCTTTCCGTACATTTTTCTGAACAGATATGCCATGTTTGAAATGTGTCCAGGCAATCAGGTTCACAAAATATGGTAATCCTGCTGGAGAGTAGAACATCCACAATTTTTTAAGCTTACATTTTTCACACACCCTAGACTAGTTTGCATTGCTAGTGTCTTTGCTTCTTATTTCTTCCAGTCACTTGGCAATGTACTGCATACTGTATTTTCATCTTGCTTCATACAGGGAATTCCCACAGTAGATCTTGGTTCAGAATCAGTTTCTAACAACCCAGCTTCCTTTATAGATTCCAACTGCAATCTGAATCATTAGTTCAGATCCCAGTCCTTCCTTACTGGTAGTCCTCAACTTAAGATCATTCATTTAGCAACCGTTCATAGTTACAACGGCACTGGAAAAGTGGCACTGGAAAAAGTGACTTACGACTGGTCCTCGCATTTATAACCATCGCACTGTCCCCACAGTCACATGACCAAAATTAAGGCATTTGGCAACTGGCATGTATTTACAATGGTTGCAGCATCCCGGGGTTATGTGATCACTACTTGTGACCTTCCCAGCCAGCTTCCAACAAGCAAAATCAATGGGAGAAGCTGGATTTGCTTAACAACCACATGATTTGCTTAATGTCCACAGTGATTCTCTTAACAGCCATGGTGATTTGCTTAACAACTGCAGCAAAAAAGTTTGTAAAATCAGGTGCGGTCATACGATGTTTCGCTTAACAGTTGTACTGCTTGACACTGAATTTTCCAGTCCCTGTTGTGGTCGTAAATTGAGGACTACCTGTATCTTGAAAATTAGTTTTACCCTACTGGTAAGATTTCTGATACACTTCTTTCAGTGTAGGTTTAATTTTTTGTGTTTGATATTTCATCAAAATGTCACTGAATCACAAATAGGACTTGGGAAATTTCAAAGGACCTTCATTATCTTATATCAAAATCGTATTTGCTTTGTTTATGTATTTCTACTGTTAGATTTACAGGTGAAACTCGAAAAATTAGAATATCGTGTAAATGTTCATTTATGTCAGCATGGCAACTCAAAAGGTGAAACCAATATATGAGATAGACGCATTACATGCAAAGCGAGATATGTCAAGCCTTACTTTGGTATAATTGTGATGATTATGGCGTACAGCTTATGAAAACCCCAAATTCACAATCTCAGAAAATTAGAATATTACATGACATCAATAACACAAGGATTGGAAATAGAACAATATCGGACCTCTGCAAAGTAGAAGCATGCATATGCACTCAGTACTTGGTTTGGGCCCCTTTTGCAGCAATGACTGCCGCAATGTGGCGTGGCGTGGATGCTATCAGCCTGCGGCACTGCTGAGGTGTTATGGAAGACCAGGATGCTTCAATAGCAGCCTTCATCTCCGCTGCATTGTTCGGTCTCATGTCCCTCATCTTTCTCTTGGCAATGCCCCCCCATAGATTCTCTATGGGGTTCAGGTCAGGCGAGTTTGCTGGCCAGTCAAGCACAGTAATCCCATGGTCATTGAAGCAGGTTTTGGTACTTTTGGCAGTGTGGGCAGGTGCCAGGTCCTGCTGGAAAATGAAGTCAGCATCCCCATAAAGCTCGTCTGCGGAAGGAAGCATGAAGTGCTCCAAAATCTCCTGGTAGACGGCTGCGTTGACCCTGGACTTAATCAAGCACAGTGGACCAACACCAGCAGATGACATGGCTCCCCAAATCAACACAGACCGTGGAAACTTCACACTGGACTTCAAGCATCGTGCATTGTGTGCCTCTCCATTCTTCCTCCAGACTCTGGGTCCTTGGTTCCCAACTGAGATGCAAAAGTTGCTCTCATCAGAAAAGAGGACTTTGGACCGCTGGGCAACAGACCAGTTCTTTTTTTCTGTAGCCCAGGTAAGACGCTTCTGACGTTGTTTGTTGTTCAGGAGCGGCTTGACAAGAGGAATACGACATTTGAAGCCCATGTGCAGGATCCGTCTGTGTGTGGTGGCTCTGGATGCACTAACTCCAGCCTCAGTCCACTCCTTGTGAAAGTCCCCAACACTTTTGAATGGCCTTTTCCTGACAATCCTCTCCAGGCTGCGGTCATCCCTGCTGCTTGTGCACCTTTTTCTCCCACACTTTTCCCTTCCACATAACCTTCTATTGATGTGCTTTGATACAGCACTTCGGGAACATCCAACTTCTTTTGCAATTACCTTTTGGGGCTTTCCCTCCTTATGGAGGGTGTCAATGATGGTTTTCTGCACCACTGTCAGGTCAGCAGTCTTTCCCATGCTTGTGATTCCTACTGAACCAGCCTGAGAGGCCATTTAAAGGCTCAGGAACCCTTTGCAGGTGTTATGGATTCATTAGCTGATTAGAGTGGGACACTTTGAGCCTAGAATATTGAACCTTTTCACACTATTCTAATTTTCTGAGATTGTGAATTTGGGGTTTTCATAAGCTGTACGCCATAATCATCACAATTATACCAAAGTAAGGCTTGACATATCTCGCTTTGCATGTAATGCATCTATCTCATATATTGGTTTCACCTTTTGAGTTGCCATGCTGACATAAATGAACATTTGCACGATATTCTAATTTTTCGAGTTTCACCTGTATATTCCACCATTCCTCTAGAAGTTCAAGGCACTCTACATAGCACCCTTCCTCCCATTTTGCCCCACAACAATCCTGTTGCCTAAAGTAATCCATTGAGCTTCCTTGAGTGAGGATGGACTTGAACGTAAGTCTCCACAGTCCTAGTTCAATTCTTTCACGCCCTTCTTTTTATCTAGCCCAGTACCAGTTATTCTTGACTAGGAAGAGCTGTTCCATGTCTTCTCAACCGCATGCATATTTGTTAAGAAGTAAATCTACTAACTTCTAAAAAACTTATTTCCAAATAAGCATGTAGAGAATTCCTTTCCTAGTTTGTCTCTTAACACAGAACTGTATTTATTTACAGGTGGCAAAGGGAAACAAGAATAAGGAACTTTGGTGGCCGCCTTCAAGGAGAAGTGGCGTATTATGCACCATGTGGAAAGAAGTTAAGGCAGTACCCCGAAGTTGTAAAGGTAAATTTTAAACATTATATTCTTGGATATTCATTTAGCATGCACATTTTTGTTTAAATGAACTTTTTCCTCCTGTAAAGTTCTTTGATACAAAATGGCCTGCAATGTGGAGGCTAATGGTCCTTAACCTGCCTCTGAATTCACCTACTGTAAAGTCATAGTCCCCTGCTAGAATATGCAAAGTATTTGACTTCTCTAATATTAGCTGTACATCAAAGCTGGGTTGTAATGACTTAAAACCTGAAGTGGAAAAATATGTGATTTTTTCAGTATCTCAGCAGAAATGGAATAATGGATATCTCAAGGGACAATTTCAGCTTCAGTGCAAAAATAGGAGTGGGTGACTTCTATGAAGCCAGAGATGGACCGCAGGTATCCGCTTTTTAAAAAAGTAAAGTCTTTGATCCGAGGAGTAGTACCATAAATCTAAATGAAATATATATACATACATATATATATTTACTACACTTTGGAACATTGCTGTTGTTAGCTGGTTCATTCTTACAGCAGTACTTGTGATTTTATTGTAGAGATTGTGAGTGGACTGAGCACATGACCACAGAAAGTGCTGAAAAACTTTCACAATTCAGTGTTTTCACTTTGTTCAGCTGTTCAGTGTCCAGCTGAACCCAATTTAGTACTGTTCAAATTGCAGTCAATGCCATTATCTAATATTACTTGGTCTGTGATGCTCAGTATATTCCACTGCCCTAATCATGGGTGGGTGGGTGGGTGAGTGGGTTAGGAAACCCTCCCGTGGTTCAAATGTGTATGTAGGGCATCTGTAGACTTAGACTATTGGATTTCATCAATGGACACCACTATTTCATCCATTATAATACCAGTATTGGCATATTCCTTTCAACATTTGTGAAAGCTTTGTGTTTGTATTAGACAAATGGCAATTGTGTATAGTTACATTTGTTTCTCCAACATTTTTTTCTTAATTATTTAGTTCCCTGTGTGGTCTTAATTCAAAAGTGAAAGACAGAGGTGTTTGTTGCATGCATGAGGAACTGTGCAAAATAGAGGCAAGTCAGTTGAAAAGGCCGTCAGGGACACCATAGTGAAGTTCATTTTCTAAAGTCATTTTACCAGGGGGACACCATGCTCATAGACTAAAATACAGTCTAATCCTGTGCAGGCTTACATGGAAGCAACTCCTAATGAGGTCAATGAGACTTATTTTCAATTACATGTGCATAGGGATGTACGTAGTTGTAAGAATTGACATGATGAGTTTTTGGTTTATTCTATGTCTGATTTCTTTGGATTTTTAAACAGGAAATTTTGCTTCTTCTAGATACTCCTTTATATTCCCTACCTCAATTTCCTTCTTCATATTGTATCGGTTGCTGTCTGATACATTCCTATGTAATAAGTAGCATTCCTTCTCTGTGATTTTAAAGTACAATCTTTTCTTCCCCAATATATTCATTAGTTACAAATCAGATACAGTGGTACCTCGGGTTACGAACGCCCCCCCTTACGAATTTTTCACGATACGATCAGCTCCGGCCCCAAAAATTTACCTCGCCATGCGACCTCCGCCCCGCGCTACGAACCGGATCCGCGGCCATTTGCCCTGCTGCCACGCGGTCGCGGCTTCCTGTGGGCGAGATCGCGGTAGCAAGGAGACGTTTGGTGAGGCTTGTGGTGTGTTTTGTGGCGTTTGGAAGGTTTTTGGTGTGCTTGTCAGCATGGCTCCAAAGAAAATGCAGAGCCGTATATATTTACGTTGAACCTTATGGGGAAATTTGCCTCGCGGCGTGACCAAATTCGGAGGGGGGATTAGCCGTATTTACATTGAACCTTATGGGGAAATTTGCCTTGCGGCGTGACCAAATTCGGAGGGCGGAATGGATTAACCGTATTTACATTGAACCTTATGGGAAAATTTGCCTCGCGGTGCGACCAAATCGAGTTGCGATCAGAGTCACGGAACGGATTAAATTCGTAACGCGAGGTACCACTGTATACGCAGATATTTGTCGTGTACTCCAAAACTGCTTTCCTAAACATTTGGAGCAATTTCATGTAGTTGCTGCACCATGCTCCCACAAGCCTTCCTACAAAAAAGACGGTACTTACCAGAAAAGCATAACACTGTAGAACCACATACTTGGGGAAATGGCTCCACTTGGATTTTTTATCCAGTAGGTGAAGAAAAATGGAGGCTTATGGTTGGGCCTATGAAAGTTTATTCATGTAAAAAGATGTCAGTAATGCAGGTCATTGTGGATTCTAATAGGTAATGGATAGGAATATAAAACAGACTTGTGCAGTATTCATTCATGCAGAAAGTTCTGTGTAGTTTCAAAACTAGCATGTCAAAGAAAGGGCAAGTTAAAATTATTTTCCCTAACATTTAATTTTCTTCTTTGAAGAGACCATCTTTATTTTTTTACTTTTTTGCAATGAGGTGCATGCATGCATGTAAGTGCTTTCCTATGTTCAAGAAATAAATGTATAATTACTTCCTCTGCTTCTTAGACGATTAGAGTGGATTATTTTGGTCTTGGATTATTTTTAATGATAATGGTTTTAGATTGTTTTTATTGAAATAAAATAAATCTTGGGCATATCTGCAATACAGATTGAAACTGTAATGGCTATTCCCTCCCATCAGCCAATCCTATGAGTAGAGTTATAGATTTTTGATGGAGTATTTTCAGAGTCTTTATCAAGCTGTAATTCCCAGGATTATTGGAGAACGCCATTAAATTAATATGATCAGGTTTTTACTGTAATGGATTCCCCTGAGGGATTGAGTAGATTATGGTATAGTGAGCAGTTAACAGAATCTTTGGTGAAATCATAGACCCAGTCTCAGAAGTCTATGAGGAAAGTACAGTTCCTGATGTACCTTGGCAAAATCCACAACAAATGAAAATGGTGTAATGATAGATAACAGATGACAGTTAAGATAGTTTGACATATACAATGCATTCAGAACCCTGATCTAGGTATGTCAGCATATGATTTCAACCATATGACAGTTTCCCTCTGATTTCATAATTGCATATTATGTTGCACAGATGGTACCACTTTAATTCTTTCTTTCCATATTTCTTACATAACTCTTAAACAATGCACTGTACCGGGTCTTTATCAAAGGCTAGGATATCTCAGTAACTTCATTAAACCTAGATCACAACTTTGAATTGTTTTTCTATTTTTGCTGAAATTTTAACTGTTTTTCCCCATCCTTGCTGATTAATTTTGTCTGTTTACATAATTGAATTGATATGGAGCAAAATTCTCTTTTGATTGTAAACACTGGGTCCTCCACCTCAGTTTTTGCCACAGTTCTTATTGGTAGAAATGATTCTATGTTGGAAAAAAAGCCATATAACTCCGTTGAAATGCCATTATTATGCTGGTACTAAACATTGGAATAATTGTAGAAAATTAATTTAGATTTCTTGCCAGGCTTAACCATCAGTTATAAACCTTTTAACTGTCGCATCCACTGTCCAGTTCTTGATATATCTTTGATTTGGTGTAGTCAATCTGAGAGGATTTCCAGCTGGGCAAGCCAAATAAACCATTTGATTGTGCTGAGTGTTAGTTTTGAATTCACCTCTGTCCTCATTTTGGGTGTTAGCAAAACACATTTAAGAAATTTGGAGAGCAGAAGCACTTTTGCATTATAATTAGTGTGGAGCTTATGTAAACCACAGAGAAAACAAAGTGAAGGTAAGTAACTCTTCGTTGTTAGGAATTTTTTTTACTGCAATGCGTGCTTGAGACAAATGCAATTTATGACAAGTATGAATTTGAAAATTCAGAATAGCAGCTTTTGCTGGTATAAATAATGCTTTTTGTATGTGTTTTGTATATGTCTATAACAGTCTTACTTCTGTAAGCCCTAAATTCATTATAATTTTAGGCCAGTCTTGTCTAATCTGGTTCTCTTCCTGATATATTCAATTATTATGATCATCATCCCCATTCAATATGCCACTGATCATCTGGCTGAATGTAATGGGAGTTGTAGTTCAAAGCATTAGAGGACAATGGATTGGGGAAGGCTGTTTTGTTTATTCCAACTAAACCAAGCCAACTTGCCATTCTTTAAATACTAATGAGATGGGAATTCTGCATCTGTTAAATTGTCATCTGTAAGCATTTGATCATTTGCTTCTAGTTTTATGCAAGTCACTGCACTTATTTTTTTCATTAAATAATGACTTTATTAATTTCACTAATCTTAGGCCACCATAACTTATTTAATAGTACATGGAACAAAGTCATGTCAGATTACTGGTCTATCTAGGCCATGATTTCTGAGGCAGGGGTGTGTCAGGGTTTCAGGCAGGAGTCTTTCCAGCCCTATCTATTGAATCCAGGGATTCTGTATTTTGTATGTATTGCTTGTGCTCTGGCACTGAGCTATTAAGACCTGTTGATAAACTTGTGTGCTTTAATTGAAATGTTTGAGTATTATTTATCAATAGGCCCACATGTATCAATCCAGTAAGGGATCCTTGTGGAAATAGAATCTCCTCTATGTAGAACATACAGGTATATGCATCCTTATGCACATTGTTATATCTATACAAATGTTGGTGAATTAGTTGTGTATCTTTGATGCAGATGGGGTTAGAATTCAACTCTAATATAGTTGTGTTTTTATAGTTGACTTTCTAATTCATATAGCAAGTTCATCTAAATTCTTGTTAGGCTCCCATGACAAAACAGATTGTGCTCATAGTCCTTCAAGTCAATAGCCCACTTTTAAAAAAAGAGACTGGAGCCAGGAATTCAGTAAAGGACTGTGAACCAAAGGAGGCCCCCCTGCACCATTGCCTCCCAACTCTCTGGAGTAGCTTTTCAGAGTGTCTGGAGAGATGATCTGCAAAAATCCTCCCACCACTACCCTGCAGAGGAACATTTCATGACCAGAGTTCTATTCACACAAATTCTGAATTGAGCAATACATATATAGCAGGATGCTACGTTTCCATGTGCAGAGATAATTAGACAAGCATTTATTATGTGAGTCTTGACATAGTCTGAAGTGTTACAAATCAGACACATATTGACCAACTCATTGACAACTAGGCATGAAGAAACAATGAGATATACAGTCTGGAAGATACTAGATTACTATGCCTGATTAAGTATTTACAATAAAGGACTGCTTTTGGACAAATTAACTGGGAGATGCTTCTAAAATTGGAATGAATGGTATCAAGTCAACCTCCCATTTCTGCAAATCAAAAAATGTTTTAAAACTACAGAGCACTACAAAATAGTTACAATGGATAGCAGAGTAAATATTCTAATCACAAACAGCTTCCAGAAAAATCAGATACATAATTAGATATATTAGGAACATTTATTTATTTATTTATTTATTTATTTATTTATTTATTTATTTATTTATTTATAAATGTATTTGATTCCTGCCTCATCTTTCTCCTCTGGCAAATACTCAATCTCAAATAAATTTACAGTCATTTAGAGGTAATCCCATCGAGTTTAGGGAACTGAGCTCTAAGGCTGCATTCCTAAGCAACCTTACCACTGGGACTTACTTGCACTAACAGATGCTTTTTTTAGTATGTTTTCTCTTAGGCAACTTGCAGTTTTCATAATGATGTCACCACTTTTTCAAGAAAAAGGTCATTCTTCATATTTTCCTTTTCATCAAGTTCAGCCAGCATGCTGGCTATCCCCTCTTGCTGGCAATTCCCTCTTTGCTACCAGAACCCAAATGGCTGTCAAATAGAACAGTTTATCAGGATTTTGGAAGATCCAGATTTTAAGAAATTCCTGATTCTGTGTTCACTGGAGTTTCGTCAGTTTATGGGTTTTGTTTCTAAAAGGAAATCGAAAGTGTTATCACCCCTCAGTACAGGTACAAGGCGTCTTTGGGTATAAATGGAAGGGCAATTATGTTTAAGTTCTTTATTGCGAAATAAATAGAAAGAAAAGAGAACAAGACAGCTGTGGGCCCCTGTGTAGTTTGGTACTCTTCAATCTTCTCTCTGCTAATAGGACAAATTCTAGTCCATTTAGCATTACTTCATTAATTTGCTAATTGAATCAATCCAAGCTTACAGTTCTAATACTTACAGATATAGACATATGCTTCAATGTGCATATATGTGGATATTGAATTTTAATTTTTGTTTTCCATTTTGCATTTATAATTACTTTCTGTGAAATATATTAATTACAAGGGGATGCAGTGGTGTCTGCTGAAAGGAGAGGAAGTCCTTCCCCGCATCAGAGCAATGGAAGGTCGTAGAGGCCGGCCACCAAATCCTGATAGACAGCGCACTAAAGAGGAATCAAAAATGCGACGTCGCAAAGGTCGGCCACCAAATATTGGTACCACTGAATTCCTTGACAACACGGACGCTAAACTTCTAAGAAAGTTACAAGCCCAAGGTAAGGGTTTTCTTACTGATTTTTTTCCAATTCAATGACAAAAGCATTGATGGAAAATTAATATTCTATTTTTTAGAGGAAGTACTTGGCATATATATCTATTAATATGCATTACATCATTATATAAGTACATTACATTTCTCTATTATTCAAATGTTTTGTGACAACAATTTTATGTATTCTTTTTAAAAAGTTTGTAATCAGAAGGATTTGGTATAACCTTCCACCTTATTCTGATGTTCAAGATGCTGAACACTAATGTCAGAATACTGTATTTCAGTGTATTATTCATTTAGTACCTATGAATTAAGATATCCAGAAACATTTTTGCAAGTATTAAAAGTAGAATAATCCAACCCAATTAAACAACTGTGAACATTTGCTTAATTTTCTTAAGTTGTAAGTATCAATTTTAAATTTATCTCATTTGAAGAGTCTTTTGCAAAGGCTGAAATAGTGTTGATTGTGGTGAAAACTCTCCAACAGTTACAGTATTTTTCTGGATGCTGCCAGTGGGACCATTCTAGTTTCCTACTTTTCATAGAGGGATTATAGAAAAATTTGGAGGAATTTTGCAACAAACTACTGTGTCACTTTTTAAAAAATTAAATCCTCCGTTAAATAATTGCAGAGGCTGGGAGTTGCTAATAGAGACTTATATCCACGTACCTGATTAATTAATAGAGAACATATCTATCTGTCTAACAGTTCTGTATAAAAAAAATGAAGCAATGGGGCTTTCCTTGAAATCTCAGCAGGAGGCAGCATCTGGCTAAGGCTGTATGAACTTGGAAACTAAGCACAGCCAAGCTGGGTTAATGCTCAGATGAGAGATTATTAGGGAAATGATGACCATAGGCTAGCCTGGGAAACTGAGAAACGTCACCAAAGGAGGCAGTGCAAAGACTTCAATCCTGTTGTCAAGAGGGGGAAAAAAACCTGCCCGGACATGTCGTCAGCAGCTGAGCTTGACTCAAACAAGACTTTACTTACTCCCCCCGGAATGGAGCTAAAGAACATGCATTGGCAAGTGGGATTAGGCAATTCAAACAGCTCGCTTTAGTAGATACACCTTAACTGAATTTAAGATATCAATGTAACTTAACATTTCATAACAACGCTTCCCACAAACAGCACTTTGGATTTGAAAGAGAAAAAGTCTTTTTGGTGCCTGGGAGTACTTACATAGCATCTGTCAGCAGTGCCTTAAAGCAGCTGTGGCTTACCTCAGGACCATACAGCCGTCCTCTGCAGCTCTCATGCAATCCCAGGAAAGATGTGTTTGGTTGAAGGAGCTGCAGCAGGTGCTGCGCAGCCCTAATATTTGCTTATATGTCGGTAGTTTGCTTTATAAAAGTTATGCTTTTACTTTTTTCCTAATATGTTTGGCAGTGTTAATTCCTTTTATGCAACTGTGCTTTTCCTTCTGTTACTAATTTTACAAGTATGCATTTGCTATGTTCCTAATCAAATCGCCTTTGCCACTTTTCATATGGTGAAGAAATTATTGCGAGTGTATAACAAATAAGTATTTATACTTAAATTTTTCTTTTAACCTATGATTAGGTTTCTATATTTTTAACATATCAGCTGTAGAGGATCTTTTGTTTTGAACATATTCTATTATAGGCTCACAGAACACATAGAGGGGAAAGGGCCAGATGAATTGCATTGAAACAAATACCTTTTAAATAATCACAGGCCACAAAGGAATAGCTGGCATGGTGATCAGCTGTTTGGTGGCTAGCGGCTTGGTGACAGTGCTGGAGTTGGCAGTGTCAGTGAGGCCTGGAGGCACTGAGCAGCTTGTCTTTCGGGGTGGAGGTGGCTGTGAAAAACTAGGTGTTGGCAGCAGATCCTTCCTGGCAGCAGCGATATTTGGCGGTGGTAGATTTGTTAGGTTTTCAAAAAATGCTGGTGGGCCGCACAAGGGTCCTTGGCAGGCCGCATGTGGCCCATGGGCCATATGTTGTGCAGGCCTGTTCTAGTAATTGCTGTGGCAAATTTGACTTGTAGACCTATGGATAAGCACATGCAGAGAAATATACACCAGTTTGGATAGATAAAGAATGTCTACAGTCTGTTAAAGATTTACAGAACATGACCTAGCTACTTGTGTTTGTGTTTGTAAAATATGCAAATTCTTCCAAAAACTTACTTTCCTTGCAACAAAACCTCACTTTGGACAATTTTAATGAAAAAGTTTAGTATTACACTGAACCATTAAAAATACAGTGGTACCTCGGGTCATGAACGCTTCTGTTCACGACCAATTCGGGTCACGAACAGCACCGTTCGCAAAATTTTGCTTCCGTTCGCGAACTCCACATCGGGTGACAAACAGGATCCGCGGCCATTTTCCCTGCTGACACACGTGGTCGTGGCTTCCTGTAGGGAGGGGGATTCTCCCTCCAAGCAATAACCGCCTCCCCACCCGCCTTCCTGTCCTCCACGCCTCAAGCAAGGTTAGCGTTCTCTCTCTTCATAGTGTACTGTACTGTGTGTCATATTTTTGTGGTTTAAAAAAAAAAATACATATGGTTCAGAACGGATTAACCATATTTACATTGAACCTTATGGGAAAATTTGATTCGGGTCGCGACCAAAATCGGTTGGCGACCAAATTTGTAGGAGTCAGAACGGATTAACCATATTTACATTGAACCTTATGGGAAAATTTGATTCAGGTCGCGACCAATTCGGGTCGCGACCAGAGTCACGGAACGAATTAAGTTCGTGACCCGAGGTACCACTGTACTAGTAGCCCTCGACTTATGACCATTCATTTAATGACTGTTCAAAATTAATGACAGTGCTGAAAAAAGTGACTTATGACCTGTCCTCATATTTATGACCGTCGCACTGTCCCTGCGGTCACGTGATCAAAATTTGGATGCTTGGCTACTGGCATGTATTTATGACAGTTGCAGTGTCCCGGGGTCATGTGATTGTCATTCATGACCTTCCCCAGGGGTTTCCAACAAGCAAAGTCAATGGGAGAAGCCAAATTTGCTTAATGACCATGGCAAAAAAGGTCATAAAATTGGGCAGGACTCATTTAATGACTGCATTGCTTAGTGATGAAAGTTCCGGGCTCAGTTGTGGTCATAAGTCAAGGACTTCCTATAATTGCCTCCTTAAGGATGAGGAGACGCCTTAAATAGAATTTTGGCAGCTGAAGAACCCCACAAGTCCTTCCAAGGCTGCATTTGTGTCTGTATTTTCTCCTGGCTTTTTACCCTAAGGGACAGTAGGTCTGTAGGTGTGTTGCAAAGGAATGAAAGGAAGTTTTACCTTCTAAGCTTGGGTCTTGAGCTCTTGGCTTATGATCTCTTTTCAAGGGGAAAGAATGGTTCTCATCCATATTTCTGCTACTTGTGTGTTTGTAGATATGCCTCTCAATGTAACCAATGCTGCAGAGCTTGGCTAAATCCTCTAACACTTAGGGGAGAAGAATAATTATCCAGCCTTTGGCACATTCTTCAGAGCACATGCCAATGGTCTGGATGTTCTCACTTCAGTAGCTTCTGATTCCATAAATTGGCACATATGTTATAGTTTGAGAGGATGTATCTGTGGGTAAAAATGCTCTGCCACTAATTCTAGACTTGGGGTTTATTTTGTTTTTGTAATGTGACTTGTCTTGACCACTAAATATTGCTGTTTTGCTTATAAATATTGTATTAAATACTTGCAGTAAGTATAGATATGTAATGTAACCATTTCATAACTGTTCCATGGTTGATTTTTCAAATAGCCCAGCTTTTCTAATAGATATAGCTGCAGGAAAGGAAGATTCACTGATAGAAACCTCCACTGTGCTTGTCTGTGTGTGAGTTTGGCCATAGGGACTGAGATAATTCCCTCCACTGATAGACCATCCATGTGTGAAAAGGAGCTTGTTGCATAGCAGAATGGAAGCATATGATTGTCTACTAAACTATTTTGCAAAGCTGTTTGTTAATGTAATGCCAAGAATACAAGTAACCAGGAAGCAAATATGTACTTCTGTTGTGCTTCTTGAGATTCCTCCTTCCTCACTGACTTTGCTCCCCAACATGTTGTCACACGGGAATTCAACTTGCCTCTGTTATACCTGCACCATGATCACCCTGAAATGGCAGCCAACAAACAACTGTGGGAAAATAATAGTTTCAAACTATTACATGGCAAGTAAGAATTCCACTCCATGTAGTTTCCAAATCACAAGAAAGAATAGTTGCACATTATTCTTAATTTCTCGGACCTTAGCCCAAGTATTGTTTCTATTTCTGGGAATCACACCTTAAGAAGGATTCAGAGAAAGGGAGCGAGGATGATCAAGAGACTAGAAACTAAGCCCTCTGAAGAAAGGTGGAAGGAACGGGATATGTTCAGCCTTGAAAAGGGATACAGTAGCACTTTTCAATTACCTAAGATGATATCACAGCGGCAAAAATCAAGATCTGCTCTCTTTCATTCCAGAGGGCAGGTTCAGAATAATGGATGGCAGTGACAGGAAGGAAGATTTCACTATAGGACAGCCAAGCTGACTTCTAATCTTTTGACCAGCAACTCAAAAAAATTGCTCCAGTATTCTTCCAGAATCTGAGTAACAGTCCATATTATTTTAATACTTTTTAAATTACCCAAGGTAAAAAAAAAAAGAAAGAAGTGAAGGTTTGGTATTTGCAGTTTCACACTTTTCCTTGAGATATTAACAAAGTAACAAATATTTGTATGAAATCACAGTAAGGATTTCCTCAATGCTGAGTCACCTATTTTATTATTATTATTACCTATTTTCTATTTTTTTAATCTCTCCATTTATCCCGCTGTCCTTGTGTCAATAAGTAATCTTTATTATACTGCAAGTGTTTCCCCTTTGTGTTCCAGAAATTGCTAGACAAGCAGCACAAATCAAGCTTTTGAGAAAAATTCAGAAACAAGAGCAGGCCCGAGCTGCCAAGGAAGCAAAAAAACAGCAAGGTCAGTATTACCCATCTTCTTAAGATCCTTACAGTTTTTGAAACCACAGATATTATGTTTCCATTATCCTGACTGTTATTTACTGCCGACATGTTTTTGTCTTATTCTTAGCTATAATGGCTGCAGAAGAAAAAAGGAAGCAAAAAGAACAGATAAAAATAATGAAACAGCAGGTAATTTATGTCTTTCAGGTTGCAACTATACGCATTGCAAAATGTATTATTCTGGCGGGGGGGTATATTTGTGTGTGTGTGTGTGTGTAGTGGGATTATCACTTGAAAACTCATTCTGCTTTGCTCTGGCTCAGCTTGATAATTTGATGATCCATAACGCATTATGGAAAAAAGTGCATTTCAAGCATGAAGATGTGCCATCACCTGCAAATTTTACAGATAAAGTTGCATTTAAAGGGGAAAAAAGAGGAAAGGTAAAAGAAAAAGAGAGGGAATGTATAATCGTAAGTGTCTATCCAGTGATACACAAAGTCTATCCTTGTGCATAAGGGAACATTTTGTTCCTTCATTTCTCCTGCCCACCCCTCCCTCCAAGCCTCCAGGATCGATTTGAGAGAGTTCAGAAGGCTGCAAAGGGAGAACCCTTTGTTCAGCTGACAAAAATCTTGTATTGACAGTTCAAAGGCTTGTTATCTTTACTAGTGCATCGGATAATATATTCCTCCAATTTTGAAGGGCTGGGCTATCATGAAATTAGACTCCTTTTTAACTGTGTTAACTGTGACCAAAAAAATCCTTACCCAGCAATCACTAAGGGAGGAGACATGAGCAAACGAATAGCTGTTCAGGTGCAGTGTCAGATAAAGTTTATGACACATTTACTTGCAAGAAAAAAATGTGCCACTCTTCATCCTAATCTGCGTGTGTGTGTGTGTGTGTAATTTTTATTGAAGAAGAATTTTGTACAGAATTAAAAACTACAGAAATGTAAAAAAAAAAATTAGAAAAGAGAAAAAGGTATGAAAAAATAGAAGAAAAAGTGAAAAGCACTGAAAGTCAAGGAAAAGAAAAAAAAAGAAAAATATTTTAAAAAGTGACTTCCAGTCTTTGTAGCAGTTACAAACATGGTTAATATTGTTTCCACCCTCCCAAATTACACAATATGGTTCCCTTTTTCCCATAAACAACACTTTTTAATCAGTAAATCCCGAAATTACCAATTCATTTTTGTCCATTTTCAGCAAAAAGTCCATAAAGGGTTTCCAGTCTTTTATAAAAGTAGTTATTGCTCCTTCCATAATCAAGCAGGTCATTACCTAGCTGGGTAATGAAACTTTTGCAAGAAAAGAACCAAGCTCAGAGAACCCCAAGGACTCCACAGTTCAACCCTGAGTTACACATATTGGCAAGCAGGTCAATTTAGCCATTTCAGTGCATTCTGCCATCTTTGCAGTCCGTTCCTCCATTGTGGGTATTTCTGTATTTTTCTGTCTTTGTGCATATAGTCCATTTTTGTTGTTGTTGTTAGTAAAAGAAGTTCTGGTTTCAATTGAATATTAAGTTTTAAAATTCTCTGCATCATCATGTATCTTTTTATCAATATTTTTTCACTTTTATGCCAGTCTACCATGCATGGTAAAATGTCTGTTCATGCTTTTCACATTACCAGCAACAATTAGAAGTACCTTTATACATCTTAGATGTTTCTCTGGTGACATATACCAATGGTACATCATTTTATAGAAATTCTCTCTTAAATTATAAGACAATGTGAATTTCAGTCCTTCTAACCACATACATTCTTCATCCTAATCCTAAATTTATTACATAGAATTTATTTTCTTTGTACATTATATTCTCAGTTAATTCACAATTATTAATAACAATTTACCATCAGCTCTTGAGGCTGTGAAATGTTAGAGATCTTAGCAGCAACCTGTGGGATGTCTAGATCTTCATATGGAGACCCAAATTATGCCGTGTCCAAAATGAAGAAATTTACAATACATTCCTACTTAGAAGCGAATCCCTCTATATTGGTTATAGCTCGCTTCTATTAAGAATACGGTCCCAGAGACATGGTGGGGATAGCAATGATATTAATAAAATTGGTCAGTAATGTGGCTAATATTGCTGGGTGTTCTACTAAATATACAGGGAAAACAAAACTCTTAGAAATGCCTTGTTTTTCAGTATTAGAATACATGTTATCTTGGCTCTCATTTCTTTTAGGCCAAAGTTGAGACCTTTGAGCTGCAAGTGCATCATAGAAAAGCTTTATTTTCAAGCATCTGGGCCATTTTCTTAGTAGCTTTGACTGTAGCTCGCAGAGGGTCCCCATTCCACTCTAGCACAATGCCTGGAAGTCCCCAGCCATTTAGAAAGATACTGCAGTCTTCAGGTTTCATCAGTGTGACAGGTGTCATTGCATGACCTGGTTATTGCATATGGAATCATTGTGGCTGGTCTCTTTCAGTGAAATACAATGGAATAATAGCAGACAGGAAATGTAGGTGGGAGGCTTTGCCTGGACTGGATGGGCCTGGGTAGAAGTCTGCTGCTCAGCTATGGCAGCAGGGTGTATAGTCCATTATTACTGCTGCTTCAAATAAATGAAAGCCTTTCTTGTTGCAGGAAAAAATTAAGAGAATTCAGCAAATCCGAATGGAAAAAGAACTTCGGGCTCAGCAAATATTAGAGGTATAACCAACTTTTAATGGGAAATGAAAAGAAGGGCTCTTACAAGAATTTAACAGTCTTGTGTCAGGATTGCACTCTCTTGCAGAAATTTCAGTCCATAGATTTAACTGTGGCTCCTAAGCTGGGAATGTTTATTTTTTAAATGGATATAAAACCATTTGACAGGACAATTCATATGTACAGGATTTCTTGAAGGGAATTATTTGTTTGTTGCCAACATCCCATTCCACTCAAAGGAATCCTATTGCTCTTTAAAGAGCAACACATTTAATAGGATATAATACACTTTAATGTACTAGGCTCGACTTTGTAAGGTGCATCAGGTTCACCAGAGGCATCCAGTGTAGTGGATTGAACTCTTATGAAATCTTATGCCACAATAAACACATTCATTCTGAGGATGCAACAGGTAAATTCACTCATGCTTGCATGCATGCACGCGCGCACACACGCACACAGGGTTGTTCTGATGCAGTTATTAGCTTAACATACTCTGAGTGGATCCAGAATTATTTTCACTCACTGGATGCTGTTGCTGGAGGAAAGGGAAAGACAGTTTGGCCAATTCCTCCTCATCCCAATATGCCCTGTGTCTCCTATGATGTGACCATTCAGAACAGTGTGAAAGTAGGCACTACTTATCTAGTCCTGTAGATATTGGAAAGCTAAATGACAAAGGCCACAGAAGGGAAATATAATTTGGCTGAGTCATCAGAACAAACAAGGTTTATTAAGAAAGTATCTTTAAGGCTGATACTTGAACAGCATGATTTTAATCTTAAATAATGTGCATGTTTATACTTCCAAGAGATGTATGAATCTGTGTATTGTAAAGAGTTGGTTTGTATATTATATTTATACTATGTTTAGCTAAACTGAAGAAAATTGAAATTTAAGATTCTTGTTTCAGATTTCCATTTCTGATCTTTCTGGCAACAGATTTCTTTTTAGTCTCAGTTGTCATACTTGTTGTTCAATCATTAACCAGAGAAAATGTGGTTCTGATAATATGCCAATAAGATGTTATTTTTTTAAACACTGACTTAATTAAGTCCTCAAAACTGTACCCACAGATTAGTTTTATTCAGGGAATAAAAAACATCATTCATCATTAGTCGTTCATTTGTTTGTAAACATGCCACTTCAAGCAAAAAGTTTAAAAGTTCGGTAGTGCCAGCCATGTTTTAAGATGACATGTTGTTATATATGATGTTTTCCTAGATTGTACATATATAGGCTTTCCTCTAGAAAAAAAATCAATTGAATGACTCCCAACATAAAAAAGTACTGAGGAAGAAATCTGTTATGATGTGTACATGGTGTGTAGTATTGTTTCGCACCTTGTGAAGCATGAAGCCTTATTGCTGGTCTGAGATTATTTTCAAGCTGTAGCAGTTCTGTTGCATGACCTTGGGACCTGTTTTGCATGCACAGGCTAAAAAGAAAAAGAAGGAAGAAGCAGCAAATGCCAAATTATTGGAGGCCGAGAAACGAATAAAGGTTAGTTTAGAGAAGCATCAGAGTTTTTATTTTCCAACCATTTAAAAAATGAATTGTATGATCATACACATCAAATCTGATAATATATCCAAAAAAAAATTTGAAAGAAATTAACACAATCTTATTCTGAATGTTTTGCTCTGTATACATATATGTGTCTTTCTGTGTTTTGTGTGTGTGTGTGCATATATAGTCTGTAAAAACACAATAGGTTTTTAGGCATATGTTTCTGACATTCACTTCTGTATATGTATATATAAGTAATAGTCATGAAAACAATTAAAAGTGCATGCACTGTTCTTCAAAAAAAGCATGATCCATTAAATAAATGCATAGCTTTACATTTAGATTGAGGCCAGGATCCCAAAAGTGATGCATTGCCTTCTGTGTAAATCAGAGATTTTCAGGTTCCCTCTTGCTGCCAATCCCCCTCCTCATTGTTGCACCTAAAAGCTCCTCTTCAAGTCTAGAGAATTATCCAGTGTAGCACTGGAGAGTCAGCAATAGAAGGATGAGGGGGAAATGGATTATTCCTCTGGATCTGAGGCAAGTCTCAAAGACACATGCAAAGGACTCTGGTTCAGGTCACTGGATTTGTTCCAAATTTACCATGTTGCTGTTAGAAGGAGCTTAGTCCATGGAAAAATAATTGGACCATGAAGGTCACAGAAGTTTTCTTCTGTCCATGCAAAAGCAGAATAGTTTGAATCCTACTTTATTCCCATCAGACTTTGGGTGATAGCTGCATACAATCTGCATGTTTATATAGAATATGAAAACCTTGTTTTCTGTTAATCTTGTTGCCTCATTCTTGATCTCAGCATGGTCTGATAACCACTGTAGTGCATCTTCCATATATTCTGTTTTCAAGGTATCCAACAAGTCATTTCAGGTTATTAGCAAAATAAATTAAAGTAGAAGGATTAAATTTTAAAAACATGCATTTTTACTTTGTTATGGTAGAAAAGTCATCTTCGGTTGATAGTAACATTTTTTTTTAGATTTTTTATCCCACTTTTATTATGTTTATAAATAACTCAAGGCAGTGAACATACCTAATACTCCTTCCTCCTTCTATTTTCCCCACAACAACAACCCTGTGAGGTGAGTTGGGCTGAGAGAGAGCAACTGGCCCAAAGTCACCCAGCCGGCTTTCACGCCTCAGGCAGGACTAGAACTCACAGTCTCCTGCTTTCTAGCCTGGTACCTTCGCCACTAAACTGGCTCTTTTATCATTTTATAATTTATAATTGTATAAATTAAACATTTATCAGATACTTGATTTTTTTCATATTTTAAGGAAAAGGAAATGAGGAGACAGCAAGCTGTTCTTCTGAAACATCAGGTATGTGTCCAGAATTTAATTTAAAGAAACAGAAATTCTATTTTTAAATGAACACCTAAAGAATTTGGAGGACAAATCTTCAAATGTTCTCTCGTATATATACTTATTTTACTTAAATAAGTATAAATATATGTAAACATTTTACTTAAATGTTTTCATTCACCTTATGGGTAAAGGGCTTTGCTTTGGTATGGGATCTTGGGGGGAGGGGGGAATTATAAAGTGGTTTTTGACTCTGTGATTTCTGTTTCATAATATTGTGCCAACTCTTTCTACCAGGAGTTGGAGAGGCATAGACTAGATATGGTATGGGTATGTTTACTTTTGTACATCTAACACCGCATTGTGATTTGGTTGTGATATGGTTGTCATAGCAATGCATAAAATGTAGCACTGGCTGCTGTCATATTACATACTGCTGCATGGCTTTCCAGCACAGTGCATTGCATACATCTGCTTGTCTTGTCTGTAAAAGAAAAGAACATGACTTACCTGAAACTTATTATAAATTGACCCATCTGAGCCGTACGTGAGGCTGTTGCCTTGAGACAGAATCTTCTTTGCTGTAGTATCAAGCTGGACTACTGTACATAGTTAGGGTTCAAATTCATATGACCCCACACTTGCATATTCAATTTATAATAGGTTACCGGTGATTTTCACTAGGCCATTTGTGCACATGATTTGGGGAATAATATTCAACTTATTTAACACTGACGTAAAAGAGCAATACGATTTTCAAATTACTTCAGTGTTGTACAACTGAAAAAGCTCAGTTTGAAATGACTGAAGAGTGTGCAGCCTTTGGGGTATATCAAAATAAACCCACATGATGTTGGTCTCCAGATAAACCTTTGTAATTTGTGCTCTAGTTCAGGACTAATTCAGCATTAACCTAATGCTGGGTGCAGCTTCTTTGGCTTGCCTTAGAGGGACAGCCCGTAGGACTCGCTCTGTGCATTCCTGCTCAAGTACGGCTAGCGCATCGGAAGCCAGTTTTCAAACCAACGGGTTGATTTCCATTGATTGGCTACAGCTGTTGACTGTATCCCCAGCAATATAGACCCAAATGAATGTTTATAGCCAATGTGTAGCCCAAATGGGTTTTGAATTTTTTTTTAGAAAAGTAACTTTTGATTATTTTCCAAAGTATCTGCATTACAGTTTTTAAAAATTTAATTGGCCACTCAGCGAGCGACTGCAAACTTCCTATTACAGCAGATGTAAGGTAACTGACCTGTTCCAGCCAACCATTATGCTTTTTGTTCGGCCAGCTTTGAAGGAGCCTCACAACTGACCATAAGTAAATCTGTACGCTTCTGTTTTACACTGTCTCCATGTTCATCGCTTTACCTTTTTGCTTTCAGTTGTACTTGTATTTGCTTTCTAAACCTGAACTAAAACATGCACAGACTTGCTGTACCTTTTATTTAGCATACCCCCTGACTTGTCTGTTAATGCTAAACATGTCCTGTTGAGCTCTGGAAATAAAAAAACAAAACAAATATAAACTCTTACTTGCAGTAGTACTTTGTTCTAATTTGATTTGATTGAACAGGAACGGGAAAGAAGAAGGCAGCATATGATGCTGATGAAAGCTATGGAAGCACGTAAAAAAGCAGAAGTAAGTATCAAGGTCTGATGTAGACTGGTTTTGCCTCCCTCCCTCCCAGTATTCTAATTTTTTTTTTTTAATCTGGTTTTATCAAACTTTTTAAGGACAAAAGGTAGCTTAGCTGCAGTTGGTAAATCTATTGGCTGTCTTTTGTTTTGTCATTAGATCATTTCGTGTTCCTAAATTTTACCTGCAAATGCAGTGATATTCCCTGCCTCCCCCCCCCATTTGAATATAGTACTTTCCCTTAAGTTTGCTGATTTTGCCATTTCCCCCGCCTAGAGGCAGAGGTAGCTGGTCCTCCTTTGTGATTTCTATACAAAACTCTGAAATAAATGAAAATTATAGATGTTTATTTCCCTCCTTGCTTGATCTAATCTGTCATATACAAGAAACAAATGGAACTCTAGATTACATTTGGCATGGAATGTACACCAAACAATTTCAGTTAGCGCTGTTTGGTTCCATGTGGCTGAGTTTTCTTTAACTAATAGCTGTTGTAGGGGCCTGAACTGGATTGGGACCAGGACACAGTCTTGTGCAGAATCACAGCTGTTGACAATAGGAGGAAACTTTTATTCATTCCAGTGCTGTCAAACACTGTCGAATATAATAAACAAGTATTTTAACTTTAGGCAATGTTAGATTTTCTGGATGGTAATCAAGAATGCTTCAGTGAAAATAAGAGCTGAAAGGCAATTTAGTCAGCTTGATTTTCCTGTGTAATGCAGCTATAAATAACTGTTAAAAAAGAAAGACTCCTTCAGATCAAACTTGTCTCCTAGTGTCTGTATAGACACTTCCATAGAGTTTTTCAGCAATAGTATGCAAATAGTGGGATTTCCTGGTGGCCTCCTATCCATGGTAGTAACCAAGTTTGATCTGGATTATTTTTTCATAGCGAGCATGTGTGAATCTCAATCCCACTCTGTGCAAATTAAACTCAAAGACATATTCCGATGTCTGCAATGAGCACGGATATATAGAGAAGCTCCTTGGCAGACGGTAATGTAAAAAACGTTATCTAAAGGTGAAAGTTGGGAAATTACTAATATACCATTCTTACCACTAGCAATCTTGTCAAATAATAAATAACACTGTGTCAACTGTTAGAAGTTCAAAATATCAAATATTAATGCTGGTTCCAGATTCCGAAGTATGAGTTTTACATTTGCAAATATGTTTCAGAATTAAGCCAACTTTTAATAAAATGTTTCTCACAGCATTGCTAAATAGCAAGTGCTAACAATTACAGATCATATTAAATAGCCACTATGCATAGGCTATAAAATAAAGCAAGGGCAATTAGATTCAAATACAGGATGCAGCATTATTGATACATCCCTAATACTTGGGTTGATTAATTTAAAATGTTTAAAAGATCCTTCGGTTTTAATTCTCATCCTAATTTCAAAGACCAGTAATCCTTTAAACCCAGCTGAAAGTATTGAAAGCAAAGATAATTAAATAAAGTAACGCTACACATTTAACTATTTGTAGCGGAAAAGGATATCAACTCTGATTAATTGCAAAAAGTTTTTTAAAAAATCCCTACCAAAAATGTGCAACTTTAAATACTACTAAAGGCAAACCTCTGTGAATTAGTGCCTTGGTCATCCACATTCTGTAGAGAGCCCGTTGGGAGCAGATCTCAGATTCTGGAAATTTCGACCAGTTGAGAACCAGTCAGTGGGGCCATCATATTGGTATGGTCAACAAGAAAGAGATGTTTTGGATGCTTGGAGTATGTATATCGTCACATATTATATTTGTTCAAGCCTCTGCCTTTTTTCTTAGAGCCACTAAATCTTCAGACGGTTGCACCCAGAAATTTATCTTCATTTTGCTTCTATGAACTCTATAACAAAGTGCTACAATTGTACCACAGGTTCTTCCTTCCCTCCAACTCCCTCCCAGGAACTCTCAGAGGATCAATAAGCAACAAAAGGTTGTTAAACATGCATTTATCACTAAGCAGCCCTGTCAGCAGTTTTGTCGGCAGTCATAATATGGAAGCGTATCTCAGGTTTTGGAAGTTGTCTAATAAGCAGTTTGAAAGCAGAATTAAATTCACAGCACCCGAGTGAGTCCTGTGCTCTGAATATTCCATGACTGAAGATTTATACCACCTGGTTGCCTATTGAACATATCATGGGGGAATCTAGACCTAGTTTTACTTAACAAAACTCATCTTTCAGTTTTAAGTGTTCTGTGTATACGCTTTGACCATTTAAAATCGATAAAACCAAATGCAGGAGCCAAGAATGTTTTATTAATTGGAAGAGGGGGTAAGTAATGCTGCAGGATGATTAGGCATAATTTTTCGAGCCCAGGATTGAATAAACAATACAGCTTAGGAGTAAGCCATGTCGGTTTTCCCCTGTAGGTTCTGTTTTGCCCAGCCCACCCAGCATAATGGCTCCCCTGGGCAATGCCACGCTGCAGCAATATGGGTTATTTAAGCAGTTTTCCATGTTCAAGTAATACGTACAGATTGCCCTGGAATTTAATGAGTACAATTCTGCTCAGCCAAGGATGCAGTAGGGTGCAGACTGGCTGTGCATGCATAAATATACTGAGCGTTTCCACATTGTCCAGCATCAGTGCGTTCCTTCACACTGTAGCTTCACAATGCAAGATTTCTTTGCACAATACACAAGGGGAAAGCAATGTTTATTTTGTATTTCGGGCCCCTTCCACATGGTACCAGCTTTGCAGCACCCCCCTGCCCCCTCCTTGTGGTTTCCTTCCTTCAAAAAGCAAAACATGAGCAAGCCAAAATTCAGTGGGCCCATGTGCACAATAGAGTTGCCCATCGGAGCATCCAGAAAACAAAGGGGGAATAGCAGCAAGGTGCTTTAAAGGGATAGGAAAGCCTCAGGAGGCAAGAGGAAACAGACACTTCTTCCAATAGAAAACCACCTGCACCACAGCTACAAGAGGAATGGCTGCAAGACTCTCTTGGCAGGATTTGCCAGAAGGCCTGTGATGTCATCAGGACATCAAAGGGCATCTATTAGTCATGCATCTAGCATCCAGACCTATCCCTATCTCTCTCCCTACCATAAATGGTAACATGGGCAGAGATAACCAATGCTTGGCAGAGGGAGTAAATAGAGCTTTTATCATTCTATGTTTACCTGTCCAGTTGCCTTCCAGGAACTGATCAATACAGTATCTTTTTAGTCCTGTCTTTCTGCACAGACCCTGTGAGCAGCCAGCTTATCTACCTTAGCTTCATACCATATTAGTATTAGTGGGGGAAGATGAGAGTGTAATTGAAATGTACGAGTAAATACTGCATATCCGTACTACATTGAGAGCATAAGTTCATAGATAAAAGACTATGTTAGGGGGAAAGCGTCCTTTTGTTGGTTACTTAATACAGGTAGTTCTCAATGACCACAATTGGGACTGGAAACTCTGTCGCTAAGTGCTGCAGTCATTAAGTGAAACATGTCACCACGCCAGCCTTATGTCACTTTGCTGCAGTCGTTAAGCAAATCACCCATGGTCGTTAAGTGAGACATCACGTGATTGTGACTTATGATTTTACTGCTAGCTTCTCCGTTGACTTTGCTTCTCAGAAGCCAGCTGTGAAGGTCACAAATGGCGATCACGTGACCGTGGAGTGCTGTGATAGTCGTAAATGTGCGCTAGTTGCAAAGCACCTGAATCACAATTACGTGACTGCGGGAACACTGCAACAGTCTTAAGTTCAAGGACCAGTTGTAAAGTTATTTTTTCAGCACCATCATAACTCTGAACAGTCACTAAACAGGGCTGTTGTTAACCGAGGACTACCTGTATAGGTAATTTAGATTCAATCCTATGTACATTTAATTGGGGAGACGTCCCACTGAAATCAGTGAAATTTAGTTCTGAGTAGACAAGCATAGGACTGATTTCATTCAGTGGATTTTAATACTTGAATCAGCATATTCAGGATCTTCTAACAAAGGCTATTTTATTAGGTGTTAAAACCTATAAACTACCTGCCTTATCAATACTGTATTGTTATGTGATCATTTTGAGCTAACTGTCTGCTTACCTGTCACAGACTGACAGTGTGTCCTACCATACAAAACTCAGACCTGAACTGAAAGTAAATTGAGCCTCCTTTTTTTTGCTTCCATCCCTGCAAGGTGGAAGTCAGTCAAAAAAGTGAGGGGCAGGAGAAAGTTAGGCAAATACATATTACTCCCAGAGCACAGGTGTTGGGAAGAAAGAAACCTTTTCTGTGGAGGTTTCTGAGCATCTGGGTTATTTGCTTGCAATAAGCTATTGCTGGGTGGCCACGGGCATTGTGTGCTCTATGGGCCATTTTTTGCCTACATGGTCAGCTTCAGTGCTAATTCCCAATCAACATTATCTCAATTGGCTCCTCTTGCTGCCCAGAGGCAGGCAGGCAGGGCTCAGTAGGCACTGCCAGCTGCAGCATCATCAAGCAGAGGTTGTAGGGGAACTTCATCCCTTTGGCCCTATCACCAGGCGAATCCTCTTGCTTCCATACCTACTCTGCATCAAGAGTTGTCAGTGCTCCGAGCTATGGGGCCTCATGAGGTGGTGCATTTGAGCCAAATGCAATCATTTCCTATGCAGAGAACTTCTCTATATTCAGTTCGGCTGCTTTTCCTCTGCTGATGTCACCCTTGCGAGGTAGCCCAGCCAAGAAGCACACCCAGAAGTACTAGCTCTTCTTTATTGTAAGGTTACATTGACAGAATCTTGCAAGTCTGAAAGTTTATCTCTTTCCCCCTCACCTTTACAGTCAAAGAAACTAGGGAGAGTCCCTTCTGAGACGTTAGTCATATCTCCATTCCTTCTGCAGGCTCAGATTTCATTTATCAGACAGTTGTATAGTCTGCGGCACTTCTACCTGTCTCCCAAGGTCATTCCCACATACCATTACAGCTGAAAATGGTATGCAAACAGTTACAGGTGGTTTCAGATTTAAAATAAAAGAAATATATTGCTCAGGTACTAGGATAATCTTTTTTTATCTGGGAAAAAGTGAATGAAAATAGTGACTTGGATCCTACATTCCCTTCTAATTAGAAATTATGACTTCTCTATCAGTCCTTTTGTTTGGTAAAGCATGCCATGTATGGGGAGGGGGGTTACATACACACGTGCCCCTGCAGTTTCCTGTGAAAGCTTCCCTTCGTTTGGAACCAAACTTTTAGTAGATGTCAGAATTCCAACATGGTAAACTTGACCTTGAAGGAGCCGTGAGTGCATTTGGTACTCAGTTGAATGTATTCTCACTCTCTATCGCATAATAATTTATTTAAAAATTGGACCGTTAAGCTAATGTATCATGCCGCTGACTCTAGAAACTCTGCTTTAATTAAGCCTAATAGTTTTCAGTGCATTTATATGTAGTGCAGCCCTTGTTTCTATTGTTACTCTCACAGTACAGAACTCATTCGTGGTCTCGAAAACAGACTTCAGAGCCAACTGTTAGTGGCATCTTCTTGCAGAACATACTATGGCAGATCTTCTCACCTGCAAGATTTGATCCTCTTTGTATTTAAAGTTCGAGTGTTTTTTTTCCCCTCACCTTTTTTTAACCTAAATGCTTTAATTGCTGTGGTGATGATTTAAGATTACATAATGACTGCTTTTCAAATTCTTAAATTGTTCCTTTGTAAGTAGACTATATGGGGTTTAATTCTTTTTATCTGTCCTGTGCTATTTAAGGAGAAAGAACGGTTAAAACAAGAAAAACGTGATGAAAAGAGATTAAATAAACAGCGTAAACTGGAACAGCGAAGATTAGAATTAGAAATGGCTAAGGAGCTAAAGAAGCCTAATGAAGATATGTGCTTAGCGGACCAGAAGGTAATCATAATCACGTAAATTTACTTTTTATTTCCTTGCTGCTTCTCATTTCTTCCTTTCCTATTGTTGTAGCAATTTTTTTTTTTTTACTATAGTGCCTTTAAAATTATGCCCATTTTACTTTAGATTGCTTGATGATATTATCTCTGTGTTTCAGGATGACTGGTATCCAAACTAAAGCAAATACTGGGATCCTCTATGCTTCTTTTTGATTTTCTTTAACTAATAGTGGACATTGTAACGTTTGGGCTGTTTAGCAGATTGCTTAACTCTCTCCACTCGTTTCCATTATGCCTCTTAAAGCTCTTGCCTTTATACCCTGTGTGGGGAATTCTGAGAAGCACGTGGTTGGCTCCTTTGGGGAATTGGAGCGTTTTTTCGCCTGATCCAGCACAGCTCTTATGTTCTTAGTTTCTCAGAACTTTCTCTCTTTTCTGCTCCTACCCTCAGCAAATGCATAGGCCGGGGGGTTTGCTTTTTTTTTTGGACTTCAGATGGGCTTACGGTTGGGTGAAATGGACAACAGAGTTTAAAACATTTTATCTTAAGAGTAGTCAGGGATGACTCTTTAATAATCGAGTTTTGATTGCCGTTGCTAGAATACACCAGTCCTAGTGTCCTTTTTTGCCTTCATTAACGTTTTAAGAAAACGCAACAAGTGCATTATTCTAGCATTATTCCAGCAGCTTAGTTATTTTCCCTTTCAGTATGAAAACTCTTCCATTCAAGACCTGTGTGGGAGTATTGCTTTTGCTCCATGCTGGGATGCCTTGTGCAATTGCTAGTCTAATTTCCTGTTCAAACAAAAGGTCAGACTTGTGGCCAAAATTCTGCAATGAGGATCTAAGAGAGTACAAAATTAGTGTGTAATAGCCAGAAAGAACACTTAGTCAAATATATTTTAAAAATTATGGTTGAATTTATGACTCCGTACAAAGCAGTTGAGTGGAATGTGGCCTATACATTTTTTTCATATATTTTCACAACGAAAGGCAATAAACGGAATTTTTTAGGTGAAAGCAGAGCATGAAGAAAGTGGCTTACTGTATTCTTGAGGAGTACAGCTAGTTAATGGGCACCTTTTTAGCTGCAGCTTTGGCTCAGCCAGGCTTGTACGACCTTTTTGGGTTTGAAAATCACACGTAGCCTTTGAGTGCCACACTGGAGCCAGAACAAAGGCTAAATTTGATTTGATTGAATGTTAAATTTAACTAAATCAAACTGTTATATTTATTCTTGGTATATTTAATAATTTAATAATTGCCTCCTCTTGCCAAGGTTAAACATAATAATTTAGCAGCAACTGATAGGTAACCTAATCTTTCAGGATAGCTGGATTACAAAAGGTAGAGGGCTCCCATTTTTTTCAGAGAAGACTTAATGGGTCTAAAATACGATCCCTCCAAAGAAATGATGCTCTCAAACCATTTATGCTGAAAGCATTGATATCCTCTCTGTGGTTAGAAATTTCTTGCCAACTGTTTTAAATTTGGGAAGGAAGTCTAATGAGCAAATCTAGATTTTTCAGTATTCATTTTGATAGAAATGCTCATTGGAAACACTTGCACAACTAATGATTTTGCAGGCTGGATAGTCTGCTTTGTGCATCTCAAAATACGCAAACCTTTGGCTGCTGGCTACATTTCTTGGAAATGGCTTGCCAAAGATCAGTGCTGTAGGCTGCAAAATATGTTCCTTCTCTTTCTCAGCCTTTGCCAGAGTTACCTCGCATTCCAGGCCTGGTTCTCTCGGGAAGTACATTTTCAGACTGTCTCATGGTGGTGCAGTTCCTCAGCAACTTTGGCAAAGTTCTTGGCTTTGATGTGAACCTGGATGTCCCAAGTTTAAGCATTCTGCAAGAGGGGCTGTTGAACATAGGAGACAGCATGGGAGAAATCCAAGACTTGCTGGTGAGGTTGCTCTCGGCTGCAATTTGTGATCCAGGACTAATAACAGGATACAAGGTAATGAGTACTCCTACACTATCCTCGAATACATAGAAAAATATTCAGCTGGTAGTACATTAACCGTATCTTGTGGGTTGTACCACATAACTGAAGGATTTTCTATTTGTTGAGGTGCAGTTCCTATCATCCTACACCATTGACCATATGGACTAGGGTTGGGATTTGATGTTCAGCAACATCTAGTGGATCAGATATTTGACCAGCCGTGTCTTAAGACCCATGTATAGATCTTATTACACTCTTCTCTGCTTCTCCCAGTCCTTTTCTGTCCATGGGCTGATGCTAAATTCAGCTACAACTATTGCTCAGTTAGTAGTGAAGGGACTGTACAGTACTTAGATAGGATTCTGTATTTCATACAAATCTGGAGTATAATATGTTACCAAATCTTAGTTTGTGATTTTATTAAACAACTGTTTATTAATCTTTAACAGTAATGTCTCCTTTCATATCTGGACTTAAATAATGGTGAGGACTATTTAGCTTTTCAAATCTGCTCTCACCAAATGTTACTTTATAAGTTTGTTGCCTTTAGTTTGAACACTTTTAGATTATTTCCCAGTGTTGGTCTCCAAACATCTGCCTATCTCCCCATGTCATTCCCAAATTTTATTTTAATCTAGATTTCTTTTAATGTATTTGTTTCTTAAAATCAGTTAAGGGGCCCTGAATTTACCTTTCCAATAATTCTAGTGTGAGATCCCACAGTTATGAAGTTGCTTGGGAAAGGTCTTTCAGTCAAAAAGGAGCCTGTCTATTTCAATATAAGTAAATGTTTAAAAGATTAAAGATAGTGTATTGGTTCTGTGAGGGCTGGCAGCAAAAATAAAACAGTAATATGTTCCAAGGTAATAGATGGTAGTGCCTCTGGTTTATGGCTTGTATTTTGTTTGGTTTGGTTTTTCTCTTTGTTATCAAATAAGAGAAAGCTGTGTTACATATATGCTGTCATTACTGTCTTGGAGTGCAATTATTTACAAGCAGACTTTTTTCTCTAGGCCAAAACAATTCTCGGGGATCATTTGTTGAATGTGGGCATCAACAGAGACAATGTGTCTGAAATACTGCAGATTTTTATGGAGGGCCACTGTGGGCAAACTGAACTCACAGAGAGTTTGAAAACCAAAGCTTTCCAGGCACACACCCCAGCTCAGAAAGCATCCGTGCTTGCTTTCCTTGTTAATGAGTTAGCCTGCAGCAAAAGTGTTATAAGGTAAGAATTTGCCCTGTGCATGTTTCTGGTGAAGCTAATAAAATGATCAGTAATAGGTTTGAAATTCTGAATGAGCCTCTGTACCAACAGGCTATGTTTCAGCTACAAGCTATCATTCTCAGAAGCAGGTTTCTCCAGTAACATTCCATGAGATAATTGTACTTGTTTGTCATCATTAAACTGACTATATTGTTTATTCTTAACTCATAATAGTTTGAATAGGTGGCACATAAATTTGGGTAGCAAAATAATTTCTCAGCTACTAAACATATTTAGAACATGTTATGCAATAAACTATGCCTAAGTAATTAATGTTTTCTGCTTTGACAGTGAAATAGAAAAGAATATAGATTATATGTCAAATTTAAGAAGAGATAAGTGGATGGTTGAAGGCAAACTTCGGAAGTAAGTGATACTTCTTTAAAATATCCCAGCACTTACCATTTCTGTTTAATTTGTTACATGGCCTATTTGCAAAGACAGATCTCATGCTATGTAAAATAAAGTAGCAACTCCCTTAAATGGGAAATTAATTTTGAAAAGCTCATAGTTTATTTTTGATAGTCCATTGAAGAAAAATAACGGTAGTGGATTAGAAGGCCTCAAATTGGAAGTAAGTCATACTATGATACTTGTAAGAAATAAGTTTGTTTCTCATTTGAAGGTTTGTGAAAGTATTAAATTGGGTTGGGGGGGGTTGTTTTTGTTTTGCATTAGTAGAATCTGATTGGAACAACTGCATATTTTTACCTCTGAAAGAAGGTTTATAGGGCCAAGTTATTTTGCTCTGATCACCTTTAAAACTGCAAATTATTTAGGTAATCAGTTAAAAATACCTCAGAGTTTGTCATATAATTTTAAGTATTTCCTGTGGTACATCTAGGGAATACATCCCACTACTGAGGTAGTTCTGTTCGCTACAAAACAAATGGTCAAGTTTTTAAGGATGCTATTTTTTCCATTGCACAAAACAAAATTCCATACAGCAAGTATAATAGCTCAATCTACCATAGACTTTGACGGGAAAGTAATTGTAAATCACAGGAGGGTTGTGCAGCCCTGTGCTATGCATAGCCAGGCTCCACTCTCTTTTCCTTGGTTGTTTTTCTTTCTTGTTTAGCAAATGAAAGAATCCTTACACTGCTCGTGTTTCTAACCCTATTTCTCCTTCCCTACCCCTTTAATGCACCTCTGAAGAAAGAAGAAGTAAAGGAGAGCCACAGGAGGGAGGTAGAAGAAGTAAAAAAGAGATTTAAAGCAAATTACAGGAAGAAAAAGGTCTTGACTGTGAATTTCTGTTAACAGTACTGGCTCCCGATTTATACCGTGTTCACGATTATATCTATGGGGCCCTTGTAATCATTAATTCATATAAGAAACCATGTTCTAAATCACCCTATCCATGGGCTAATTAACATTTGAAGTTGCCCTGCAGTCTCCTATGCAAGGAGGCTTGCTTGCCACCTCTCACCTGGGGGGTAATTCAGTCTTCTTTTAACTGTCTTTTCAACAAATGTAAGTACAGTACTAGATTTGGGGGGTATAGCTATTTCTCTTCTTTTATTTAGCTCTACTTTTTTTTAAAAAGCTGGCAAATCTTATTTTTCTAAATCTTTCCTTCTTTGTGATTCTCAGCTTCTTGTTCTCACTCCCATCCCCATTTTGTGTGATGCCTCTATTTCTCTTTCACTATTCATTCATTAATGTCATGAGGATGAGCTGAGGGTTCATTTCATTTGCATCTGTTGAAGTCTCACAGAGTAAAGTATTTCATTGGTCAGTCTTAAGACAGCATGTATATCTTGTTCAGATCCTAGATGTGTATCACTCCTTCAGATCTTTATATGCCGTGTATCATCCTTAGCTGCAGAAGATGATAAAGCTTTTATTAAGTATTACATTCTAGCTTTCATTCACAGGAGGCATAAAATATACCTAATTAGTAGAAGGCAAGATTATTCATATTTAACTTTCTTTTTCTTTTCTGTCAGACTTACTTAAGCATGTATTTTCATGATCTCTTGAGTGTGAAAAAGTTACGTTATATTTTTATTCTGCCTGTCCTCCCAAAGTTCATTTGCAGTGTCCCTGTTTCTTCCCCCAATATCTTTAACTTAACAACTAAGATTGTTGTATAGTTGATTAGACTAAGAGATGTTGACCTTCACATGTTCATCCATTGAGTTTTGTTGCGTGACTAAACATTGTAATCCAGTGCTTTTGGCCAAAGTCCAATCTGGTGTTTTCTACACTCCAGTAAGATGTTTCCCTTAGTCAGAAAAGTCCTCATTATGGGGTCATGTTATTTTTTTCAGGGTAAAATACAACCCTATCCTATTTGGAGTTATAATGAACTAGAATAAATATATTAGAAGGAGACATTAGGTGACTCTTTTAAATTGCTGTTTTACTGGGCTCTGACCATAGGTGTACCTTGCCAAAGACACAAGAAATGTGCAGTTTATCTGTGGACTAGAACTTTGTTGAAAACATCAGGCCAGCTGTTTGCTGTCTTTGTTGACGCTGTGATTTCACCCTTCTAAGTAAATGATTAGGAAAGAAACAGTTCTTTTATTGGGGGTTAGGAAGGGCAAGTAAAAGTAATTGCATACTGCCAGAACTGTCTTTCTGGTTTATTCTTGTTAGTTGAATGTGGAGAAAAGTAAAATGTATTGGCTAGCAGCAATAGAGCTTGTTTAAACATGGCAATAGATTAGCAGAAGATCTCTGGAAAGAAAATCAAAATCACGTGGCACTTAATGCCAGACTCTGTGACTATCAATGTAAGTTTTTCATGCGTGTGTTTAAAAAATGTATTTTTGTTTGTTTGTTAATGTATAATTATCTTCACCAAGATGCCTGGTCTATTCTAATACTACTTATGCTGAACTGTAATATTTTAGAATAGGATGTTCCATGAGCTTTGTCAGTGCACAAGCACAGAATGCATCATTAATTAATTTTTCAGTGATTGTAATACTGGTGCAGATATTTAAACTGAGATATCGGTATCATTTTACTTCTTAAAGCATATTTATAGTATAAAATATCAGTCTAATATGTCCTTGGTCAAGCAGTGGGCATTTAACTGTCTGCAAATTAGAATGTTAAAAGTAATTTTCATATTTTGGACTAGAAGAATAGCTTATTGAGGATAGCTAAACATTTTAAGTCATCCCTGTGTCTTTCTTTACACTAGTCTGATAAACATCCTCCAGTTGAGTTCTTTTTAAAATCATAAGCTTTGTTCCAGTCTGCTTTTTAAGAAGCCAGCTGCACTGCATCATACCCACTTGCTGTATGGAATACTGTTTTGTAGGATGGGCGAAGAAAGGAAGAAAAAGAGACTGAAAAAATACATAGAAGCATTCAATTATCATAATTTATCTACTTTTGCCATCCTAATTCGTACTCTTTCTCCTTTCTTTTCTTTCTTGTAAAATCCTTGCCTTTTCAAAAACACACATTTTCATATCTCCTTAAATTCTGTTATATGTCAAAATACTAAAAGGGTGTGTGCAGCCTGGCTATTGAAGTACTTGCTAGGCTGTTTCAGAATATTTGCCTGTTAGATTCCTGGTAGTTAGAGCTGTAACATCTGCTGTATGGAATCTTGTTTTGTAGGGTAAGAGATGAAGGGCTACCACAACTGTACTTACTGGTATGTAAGTTTCTTTTGTTTCATAAAAAATGAAACTAAGGCTTCTGCTACCAGAGTGCTACAAGATTAATGCTTAATAAAATATCATATAAAGTAATATGCAGACACTTGAGAAGAGATTTGTATTCAGATAATCCACAACCAGGCATCAGATTTTTATGTTCTGGTTAGAGTTGGCATTGGACTTTTAAAATGTGTATGGAAAGAGATTACAGAGATTAAAGAATTGACCCAAAAGAGGAATACAGCTAAATACTTGTTTCTTCAGCTTATAGGAAAGGCTATGGAAATCTTTCTGCTGTTCCTGGCTGTTGTAACAGAATTTTAGTGTATTCAGTAAAATTCACATTAGACCCATAATATTTGGTGAATAATTAGATAAGAGTTGAGATTTTGTGGTTTCTGATGATTCCTAGCAAATAAAATCAAAGAATTAAAGTTCTTAGCAAATACATTTACATCTTCAATAAAAATGAGTCTGTTGGTGAATTACATTTCTCAAGTGCCAATTCAATAGCTACAATAAATTGTGTGACAGAAATGGTTCAAATGCATAAGGAGAAGCGCACAATTTCCTCTCAATGAGATGTGGAGGAACTATGTACGTTATAGCAACACTCCATAATATTGTTTGTCTACCATGTGTTTGAAGGCTTAGAATCATTCATGCTAAGAAAACAGGCAAGCGAGATGTTACAGGAGGAGGTGATATAGGAGAAGAACCCCATTCACTAGGTACGCCCACACCAGGCCGAAAAAGGAGACGGAAGGGAGGAGAGAGCGATTATGACGATGACGACGATGATTATAGCGATGATCAAGCAGACGAAGATGAGGAAGAAGATGATGACAAAGACGATAAAAAAGGAAAGAAAGCAGATATTTGTGAAGATGAGGTGAGTGTTTCTCATAAATACTAGATTATGTTGAAGTTTACAAAGTATATATGACTTTAATATAGTGTTATGTTAAAAGCCTTGACTGAAAAAATTCTAAAACAGGTTATGACAAACTCTCTTGAGTTCCTTAGGTTTATAATTAAGAGATACTTCTGTCTTAGAGACAAAATAAGGGGTCTGCTCTGTGTGAGTAGTATGTGTCTGAATTTAAAACACTTTAAAGAACCAGCTGATTTTTGCTGATTTAGAAGTAGCTTGCTAGTCATTTATCTGTGGATGGATATGAAGAAACCTTGAACCTCCTGAGCTAATCTCATGGTTCTTTAAATCCTGGCCTAAGTTTATACTTTGTAACTTTAGTGTCTGTTCTAACTTTATGTCTGTCAGGGAAAAAATGAAACTCAACTTTAATCATTTCTTTTTAAAGAAAAAATAAATTTAAAAAGATATTATATGTATATATCAATTGATAGTAGTGTATTTTGCAACCAACTTACTACATGAAGTTGCTTTTATGGTTTTACATCAGTGCTAAAATTAAATTATAAATTATCTTGAAGACTGGCAGTCTATTATTGACTATAAGAAAACAGTTGAATGAACTTTTAAGGAGTATGACATGTAATAGAATCCAGATGGTGATTGTTTCAGACTGTAATTCTTCAAATCTGTGCCAAAAGGTGGAATCTTAAAGTACACAGAGATAGTTTGGGTAGATTATAATATATGGTTTTTTGAGAGAATAGTAGGAGAGTGATATTGTGATAAGGAAAATAGTTGAGGAGGGAGTAGTTAAAGCAGAGGTACAAATCAATCAATGCAGTGTGGATTACTTAAGATGAAAGTCAGTCCTACTTAGGTTGCTGAAATTGTCATGTGTTGAAGTTCTGAAGTTACATAATTCTAAAATCTTCCTAAAGGGGAGAGAGTTTGTTTGTGGCATTAACATTTCTTATTTACCAACTGTGTAGCGGCATGAAGGGGAAGGAATAGGGAGGGTCTGAACTGTTGTGTCCTTTGCTGAAAAGAAACTGCCATGCTAGGTGTTTCTGTTTTTGACTTAGAGTGATATGCAGTTGCCCATTATGACTTAGCATTATGTGGAATCAAGACTTATGGCCTGTTCAGTGAACCAAGGCTCAGCATGATGTGCGAATGAAGCCATAGTGCCATTGCATGTACTAGCCTTGCTGAGATCAATAAGTTTAAAAAATCATTGGTCTTTTGGTATACTTGTGCCTAGCTATGTACAGCTGCTGTAGAGAGTAAAGATCCCATTTGAAGGCCACATCCCATAATAAATATGTTTATGATTGCAATGCCTTTGTAATTTTTGAGGCATATTTCATAAAATACTGTTTTTATTGTGAGCACAATTAGTATATAGAAAATAATGCATTACTGCATTTCATTTGTTGGCGGTAGGATGATGGGGACCAGACAGCAAGTGTCGAGGAACTAGAGAAACAGATTGACAAACTGACTAAGGTAAGCTGTACCTCTATAAATCTAAAGTTTACTCTGTCAGTAAAATGTAGATAATAGTTATTTTCAAAGTGTTCTTAAATAGAACCTTAGCATTTATACACATCACTGGAATTTTCCTCATTGCCTTAACCAAATTTCAGTCTTCTTGAGGAATGAGGAAGCAACTTGCTACAGATACCACAAAGTGTAAAGTAAACTCCTGGACCTGGTTTAATTTAAATCTGTCAGATATTATAAAAAGTCAGGAATCCAGGGCTGTATCCAGATGACAGTTGATTGCTGATGATGTCATTTGATGCTGACACAAGCCTGCAAAGAGCACTATAAAAAATCATCATGTTGCCTTGTTCTGTGGTCTGTTATTTGGATTGTGTGATCCAAATGTGCTCTCCATTCTGGAGTCAGAGCAATCCTTGTGTGCTTTGGAAGACTTGAATGTGCTAATGGACTGCTCCTGGCATTCTTGAGAGTATCCTTAGCAAATATTAGTACCAGGATTACAAGAACCGTGAAACTAGTATTGTGAATCCAAGATGACTTAGGCTTTCCTCCTAAAAGTAAACCTGGTGCAAATTGCAAATTGTTTTTTTGAAACTGGAAAGTTACCTTCTGATTCCATCTATAGTGAAACAACTGTAATAGAGCAAAACTATTAATTTAAATCAGGAAAAGGGCTACCTGGAATTTTTGATCCTCTGCCTCTCCAGTTTGATTTCTTCTGCCAATGCATATTTTCAGGTCTGATGTACATTCAATCCAAGTAAGCTGCAGTTCGTTTTGGATCTTCTTGTCAGCTATCTGTGCCTCAAATAAGAGATCTCCCCAGCCTTTAAAGACAAATAATTTGTTGCCATTTCTTTGTTTCAGCTGAAGCAAGAATATGGCATTCAGCATGTTAACTTTTTCCCCTATATCTATGGACACTTGAGTACTAGTTTTGTCTACAGGTTATCCTAAACATAATTTATCTCAAGGCCAGACGAAATACCTCATTAGTTTCATACAAGGAACCACAACATCTCAGATTGGCCTGGCTTGTTGTATAGATGTACGCGCCATTTGCTGGGTGGCATAACTGATAAGATTTCATTTGCTTTCATGCAGTGAAAATCTTTGATCCTTTTGTTCCCTGGAAATTGGTAGCAAAAGCAAAAACGCTGCTTGTGGAATGTCTCCTTCAATTTTGTCCAGTGTGACACATCACCCATTGGGCTCTCTCAATTTCTCAAATGCAGAATAAAAGCATAGTTTTGGAAAGCTTAAACATCCAAAAAGTGTTGTGATCTATCTGTTGTTCATTGGCATAACTTTGAAGAAAATCTTTATGACCGTACCATTATATTTTTTTGATACAACAGCAACAAAACCAGTATAGAAGAAAGTTATTTGAAGCTTCTCACTCTTTACGCTCAATGATGTTTGGCCAGGATCGTTACAGACGTCGATACTGGATTCTGCCCCAATGTGGGGGCATTTTTGTTGAAGGCATGGAAAGTGGAGAAGGTAATGAGCTAGACCTGGGAACATGGAAAAACAATGTGCATGACTTTTCTCTACCAAAGCCTTCCTTTAGCCAGAAGCTAGTATTGATAAGTCTTCGCTGAAGGACTGAATGTGCTTCTATGTTGCCTCAGTGAAATATTGCTAATCCTAAATTTACAGTTTGGAACAAATTAAATCTCTGGCGGGAAGGTATTCTATAAGGCAGGTGCTGTGCAGAGAGGGAATGTTTATTAGGCATCACCAGGTGACAGAGCTTCACCGAGGGGACCTGGAGCATGCCCACTCTGCTGGATCTAGTGGGACTGGCAGAAGCCACAGAGATAGGCAGTCTCGCAAGAAACCTGGCCCCACGCCCTGTATGACTTTAAAGGTGATTATCATCTATGCTAATAGTATTCAAAATGCACTGTCACTAAAGGTTGAAAATGGGAGAGAGAAAACACCAAACACTTCCTTTCCTTCCCATTTCTCTGTTCCTTTCAGTATGTTTCTCCCTTTTCTTTTGTTCTTTGTGAAGATAATTATTAATGCACGTTGACACATGCTAAAGGAGAAGTGGAAAAATGTGCGGATAAAGAATGAAAGGTTTTCTTATTTAAAAAATGGAACTGCTCTCTGAACACAGAGTTAATATAATTCCGGAGAGTTTACATTTCAGAATATTTATCCAGTGACAAATATTTATCTGGGAGGGTCTGCTTCTCTTTATGAGGAGTTATAGGTGTAAATTTGTTATACATTTTAATTCATCCACATTCTTTTGTTTTGGTGATGCATGTTCTGGTACAACTAGTAACACAATTATTGGGTTTACTGTACTCACCTTACATAAAAATACGAAGGGAGAAAAAGCTTGACATTAAAAACGAATAGTACATTCCTTATACTGATATTTGAATCTTAGTTATAGTAGGATAATGCCTAATTTTAAGGCACTTTATAATTGTTAATTAAAAATAAGCAATTTAGGCACTGGAAAGAATAAGGTAAGTAAATTAAGTAAAAATAATTTTCCTTGGGACTCTGAATGAAGCATAAGTATGGTGGGTGCCGCAGAATGGGATTTTTTATAAAAAAATATTTTGTCAGAGTTTTGCTGCCAAACAAAAAAAGCCCCATTGCTGGTACTAACCCATGGGTTAGGAGATGTCTCACTTTGTGCTAGGTACTTGTGGAAGTGATCCATGTTGCTTTTATTGTCTACACATAGCCCTATTTGTTTATCCCTTACTTTGAAATTCTGGAAAATATGGTTCTTTCCCCAACAGTGTTACCATTGTGATTTGGAATATTATTAGAACAGGGTTCTGATAGTTACTTTTCAATTATATTATAGGTGTGTGTGTGTGTAAGGGGTGTGTGATATTTTTAAGTGTTCTGTGGCATAGGACCTTTTTGTTGAATAGTGCCTTGTAGAATTTTTAGTTACACTACAAGTATATCTTTGTACCATAAAAATATATATATATTCTGCATCACTAAAATGGAACAGTACTCCATGGAATAGGCTAGGACACCAAATAGAAAGGTATAGTATGGCCTTCTCTGGCTCTCTCTCTCTTATTCAGGCTTCTGCAAGCAGTGAAGTGTTTACTTATGTTTATGTATCAGAGCATGCAAAAAGGCTTTCTCCACACAAATCCCCTTTGTGTGATGCATTTAATAACACTGTCTCTTCTGTTTGGCACCTCCTTCTGCTGAAGTGTCAAACATTTTCAGTTCAGATGTTAAGAGGAAGCAGCTTTGATTGTTTTTCTGTTTCATTTCTTGAAACAAAACGGTGGTCAGCCTCATACACACTAGTTATATCCTTTTGGTTATTACTGTTGGTTTTATGCTAGATGAACACCCTACCTTGTGTTTTTTTTTCCTAAAATTATTCTATAAATCAAGAGTATGTTTTTCAGATGACAGCGTGGTTTTTCTTATGATGTACAGCTTGAAAACAGATCCATTTTGGCTGTCAATTGAGTAAGTAACTATCTTTCTGTGCATACAGGTCTGGAAGAAATTGCAAAAGAAAAAGAGAAGCTGAAAAAGGCCAAAAATATTCATATCAAAGAAGAAATTTTTGAGACCTCTGAAGAAAAATTGAATTGTTTAAATGCAACACATTGTAATCAGAAAGAGGATCTCAAAGAGAAGGATAGCACAAATCTCTTCCTGCAGAAGCCTGGCTCTTTCTCAAAGCTAAGCAAACTTTTGGAAGTGGCAAAAATGCCTCCTGAGTCGGATGTTCTAGCCCCCAAAGCCAATGGCAATGCAGCAAATGGGTGCTCGTTAGCCTATCCAAATAGCTCTAAAACCTCACTGTGTAGCCACCAGGCCTCTTTGTCACAAAGCAGCGGTGAACGATCTGATCCAAATCATCTTTTTAATCCTGTGGCAACGGGGCCAGGGAAATTTTATAGTTCTCCATTAATTTCAAATGACCAGCTGTTAAAGACTCTTACAGAAAAGAGCAGGCAGTGGTTCAGCCTTTTACCCAGAACTCCTTGTGATGACACATCAGTTACCCACATAGATTCATCAGCTGCTGCTGCTTCACTAAATCCTCATTCTCATCCTCCATCCAAATCACCTTCACCTGTTCCATCTCCACTGATTGGTTCCGCCTCTTCCCCAAACCCAATGGGATTAAGTCCATTTGCCTTGTCACCACTTCAGGTAAGCAATGAATTTCAGTTCAGGGTGTTTCATCCTGTACACTTTCTATAGGAAATATATATATTTCCCCTGATGAACTGTACCTTCCAGTATAGCAAGGTTTAGGAGTATAAATGATGTTAGGAGCATTGATATAGATCCTAACTACCATTCGTTGTAAAGGAGGGAGGTTAATTTCTAGTCTCTGTGTGAGCGTGAAGACCTTTGAGGTCAGGTAGAGGTGGGTGATGTAAGGAGGGAAGGAATTGGTGAAATCACCACTCTCCTTTTCTTCCTCCAGCTTCTCTTGGATTGGAATCTCTTCCAAAATTCAATCCAGTGGTTGGGTTCACACATTGTACCAAGCCATAATATGACTTGTTTTGTTTTGGCTAATGTGATGTTTGAAATCAGCTATTATGGTTTATAAACCATTGATTATGTCATACAGTTATTTGCCAGTTGAGCCATTGTGGCTTTTTCAGTGAACCGTACTTAAAACAAACCATGCCTTAGTGTGAGGTGTGAACTCAGTTATCGGGTATTTGATACTTGATCTATCTATGCATAGTTTAGTATAGGTGAAACTTTACTGTAACATCCAAATCTAGACAGTTGCGTACTCAAGTAAAACCTCAATTTTAATAAACCATTCCAGGGAAGGGATTGTGCGTTATTTCTGAATGTCCATTCAATCTGAAAGTATGTCAGAAGCAATTTCCATCATTTGTGTAATTATGTAAATTAATACAAGTGATGTAAATATTGTGTAATATATGTTAAATTTAAGTGTCTTGTCCAGATTTCAGATGTAACATTAGTTCAGGGAGGTGGAAAATCGGGACAGAAATGTCCATTGCATCCAAAGTCTGTCAGATGTAGTCATCCACCAATACCTCTAGTATATGTACTGTTTCCATACAAATTGTTTACAAAACTAGAATTGGGAAGATGGAATCTCTGCTAACCTCTTTGAATTTTAGAGATATCTTTGCACAAAGTCCTGTTTCATCTTAGTAGGCTTCATCTCCAAGAAGCTACAACTATGCCTGCAAATTTCCCCCAAGAAATGAGAAGTCCTCTCCCACTTGACAGGAGTTTAGCACTGAAATTCCGCATTTACTTATCTCAGATTTGGCTGGTTCCCATCCCACAGAAAGCACTACTGTGTCCGCAGGTTCTACCCAGTTCTGTAGAAAGAAAAAGTTAAGGCTGTTCGTTAATTTCCCTGTTATAATCAATGGGACATATGCAACTTTGCATTTTTCATATGCATTTTCTAAACCAAGGGAACACTTCGGATACAAAATGGTGCCTGAGGCAATCAGAGGCAAAACAACCTATTTTCTGAAGCAAATTTGAAAGCAGATCTTTTTTTCATTGCATGTCAATAATTGTACTATGTGAAAGCATGAATTTTCGTGTTATTTTAAAGTGATATTACTAATTATTGAATTGAATCCAGACTTTGAAATCTGTCAATTAAAAAAAAAACTCCCATTTTTTATACAATGTTTTGTCAATTCTTCCTTCCCCCTGCAGCCTCCATTGCCATCCCCTGGAGCACTTTTGAAGGTTTCCATTCTGCCAGCTGGAGCAGTCTGGATCCTAGCCACTGATTGCTATTGCTGCTATTTTGCATGCACAATAAGTTTATGGATGTTACAGTCAACTTTCTAGTGGGTTAATTTAATTTTTTTAATCCTTTGATTGGCATTCACAAACAGGAAAATGTGCTTTGTTTCATGCATGGAGGTTTGCTGTTTGACCAACATTTTGGTTGTTGTGGGTTCTGCCTGAGAAAGATTTGGTAATAATTTTTATTAAAGATTACAATTAGAAAAAATAACTAATATAAACTGCAGACTACAAAAAAAGAAAAAAGAATAAAAAGAAAAAATATAAAGGGTAAAAAGGAAAAAAAGAAAAGTAAAAAAGTAAAAAAGAAAGTTTATAAAGAAGTAATTTCCCCCTTCATCACAAGTATAAACAATTTTAGTAACTTATCACCATCTCTTAAAATACAACAAATACTCTTTTCATTCTGTATCTCATCTCTTAACTATGAACAAAATCCAAAAGCTTTGTCATTCATTCCTTGTCAGCAAAAGTCCATTAAAGTTTACCAGAAATAATTACATATATATTTTAACCTTAATATTTGATCAAATAAGCCAACTATATATTCCTTCCCTGTACTTTTAACAATCTTGGTTTTTAATTCCTTCAAATAATTCCTCAGAAAATCCTTCAAAACTTTAACAGATCTCTTTTGTACATCCAATAAGAAAAGGTTATCCAAATCACCCTTCTGGTTTGGAGTGTAAACTCCAACTCTGTAACCCTTTAAAAATTAAGTACATCATATTTTTCCATGTTGTTCTGGTAACTTGTCATATTTAAACCCACATTCAAATCAATTTCAGTCATAACCAGGAGAGCTTGTTCTTCTGTAACATCATTAACACACCATCTATCTATGGTATCAGACATTCTTGAAATTAATTTCTGAGTCCATTGGTCAAAAATATCCTTCAAAATATCCACTGTTAAAGTATTTTGCTTCATTCTTTGTTAACAAGTCAAATTTAAGTATTCTTTTCCTTCAATTTTAGTCTTTATTTTCTTCTAGTTCCTTCTAGTGTCCAACCTTCAAAGTCCCATCCTATCATGTTTTTTTCCCCAAAGAACCCAAACAACCACAGTTTTCCACAGGAAGGATTTTTATAATTAATTTCAAATTTTTATTCCAAATCCATCTGGACCCTTAGTCCATTTTTAATTTTCCAGAATAACTCGAGTGTTGATTTTGCTGTTTATTCCAAAAAATAATTTTTTTCCAAGTTCTTAAAATCGTATTTAAAACTTATTTCTCTAAGGAGAAGGAGTCTCACCCAGTGAATGGAATAAAAACTTGCCATTCCAAAGGATCTTAATATTTCCAAAGGAATAACAAATAATTCCAAAGGTGATTAAGAAATGAAGCTCAGTCAAGCTTTTTGTACTTAAAAGTCTGTGTTATGACTGTGAGCTTAGACGGTATCCCTCGACTCCCAGCCGCTCAACTCATAAGCCGACTGCAAAACCTTGATTTCTGCAGTCTACTCATGAGGAGCGGCTGTCCAGAGTGTGCATGGGCTATCTCACGATCTCTCCTTTCTCCTGAGAGATTTTGCTGGCCAGGATCTAGCATCCAGCCGCTGATCTCCGCTGTAAACACCATTCTGCTTCAGCAGGGATATCTAGTTCTCCATGGTGCTCACTGAAAGTTGATTCCCTGCCTGAGAAAGATTTGGATGAGTGAGCCTTACCCCATCTTCTGTTCTCCTCCACATGGCCTTGTCTGTTGATCTTCACAGTTCCTTACCTCCCTGCTGGTGGGCAAGCCTTAGCTGGTCCATCTGTCCTTCTCAAACTTCCCAGCACCTTTGTCTTCCCAATGCCTTCCTTCTCCAAGGCTCCTACTGCCGCATCTGAATTTAAGTGTGGCATACTTGATTAGTCTACTTGCCCCTTTCCCATCTTTCCAGTAACTTTCTCCTTGGTACTTGTGACTGCTGTTTATGAATTCAAGTGTAGCATATCTGATCATCCCATCCATTCGTCTCCAAATCTTTCTAGCACCTTCCTTCTCCCTTACCTCCACTTAGCTGCTGCTGTTGCCATGCTTTACTGCTGATGGCCATGTACTTTACCTGCTGACTCCCATCCCAGAACATCTTTCTGGAATATGCATATTCTGGTTCTATGCCCAGAACTGATACTGTCTGTTCCATGCACAGGGTGGGCCATTTATGGAACTCTTTCCATATGCCTTGTTATTAGTCACTGCATTTCTATTCTACCTTTTCTCTGAGAGCTCAAGATGGCATACACTGGGAGCTCTAAGAAGTAAGTTGGGCTAAAAAAGAATGACTAACCCAAGGTCATTCAGTGAGCTGTACAGTCAAGTGTGGATTTATACCTGGATCTTTCTGCTCTAATACCTTAATCATTATATTGACTCTCAATGTTTATTGATTAGGAATTATTGTATTTTCATCTTCTTACTAAAAGGCTGTGCTGATTTCATTTTTTTTTTAACCTGGAGCTGTTACATAACTAATGGTTATACTATTCAAATTGTTTTTGGTATAGCAGATGAAGACAGGATTGCCTGTAATGGGACTTCAGTTCTGTGGATGGCCTACTGGAGTTATTAGTTCAAATCTTCCATTTTCATCTCCGTTGCCTAGTATGGGGTCTGGCCTAGGACTGTCAGAAGGCAATAGTAATTCTTTCTTGACACCCAGTGTTCCAACAAGTAAAAGCGAATCACCAGTGCCACAGGTTGAGAAACAAACTTCCGTACCTTCTGTTCTTGTTGAAGTAGCCAAACCAGTTGATTATCCTAATCCAAAGCCTATCCCAGAGGGTAAGTATCCTTTTACTTTTTTTAAAGGTGTTTCTGACTTTAGAATTCTAGTTCTGTTCTTCCAGTTTGAATTAGAGACTAGGACTTTTAAAAATTCGTTTAAACAAAAATTGTTTGTTTGTTTGTTTTTCTCTGAAACAGTGGTGGGAGACCACTGTTCATTTTTTAGGAAAGAAGTTGTCTCTGGCAGCAGCAACACTGGCAGTAACAGCGAGAATCTCAACTATGGCTATAGTTCTCTCTGTGGTCATATATCCACATCTTTGGATCTAGGAGAATTGAGTTTTGGGGGGGGGGGGGACTCACTTCCTCTTTAGAGTATTTGTACATTTTTAATCTTTCTTTGTTTCCATATTTTGATTCAGAAATGCAGTTTGGCTGGTGGAGAATTATTGAGCCAGAGGACCTAAAAGCTTTGGTTAAAGTGTTGCATCTCAGGGGAATTAGAGAAAAGGCCTTACAGAAGCAAATACAAAAACATATGGATTATATTACTCTAGCCTGCCTCAAGAATAAAGATGGTATGTAATTGAAATGAAAAAAAGTGTAATGCAGTGATATAATGATAACTAGATCTTTCAAGATTGCCTTCTAATGGCCCAGATGGCACAAAAATAACATTACATCTGACTAATGAAATAATAAAATAGCTAACTGACTTTTTTCTTCAAGAAACAAACATTAGAACATAAGAATAACCTTGCTGGATCAGGCCAAGGCCCTCTTAGTCCAGCATTTTGTTTCTCACAACGGCCAACCAGATGCGTCTGATGTGTTGGCAAGCAGGAGATGGAGACATGTCCCTTTTCTGCCTTATTCTCCTGCAGCTGGTATTTGGAGGCGTGCTGCCTCAAGCCAGAGTTTACAATGTGTCTTCAAGACTAACAGCCCTTGATCAACCTGAATTTATCCAATCCCCTTTTAAAGCCATCCAGGTTAGTGGCCATCACTACCTTAGGTGGTAATGAATTCCAAAAGTTAATTATGCTGTTGTGAAGAAATACTTTCTTTTGTCTGTTCCAGTCAGCTCCAGTAGATGACCCTTGGCTACAGTGCTTTGAGAAAGATAGAAAAAACTTACCCTGGTTGAGTCCCTCAATGCTATGCATAATTTTATAAACCTCCCTCATCTCCATTCTCTCACATTTTTCTGAGCTAAAGTTTCCCAAACATTCTCACCAATTGAGTTCAACGTAAAAGCAAAAGATATTGCACATCTATAAATTGCGTGTCCATTTATATGTCTATAGAAGTAATTCAAAGCTTGCTAGATTAATTGGAACCTCTTAAATTGATTAAATGATTGTTGCTACCCTTCAGGACTTGAAGAGGCTGCTATCTAGACCACTCCTTCCTTCCTAAATGTGTTGTCATTGACCTCAGTGTAATGTACTGCAAAACAATTGATCCAAAAGTTATACTAAAATAGCCCAATCTAATTTCCAAATACAGCTGCAATTATTGAAGTAAATGAAAATGATGAAAACCAAGTAACACGAGATATTGTAGAAAATTGGTCCACAGAAGAGCAAGCCATGGATATGGATATTGCTATTCTTCAGCAGGTAGAGGATTTAGAAAGAAGAGTGGCATCAGCTAGTTTGCAAATCAAGGTAAAATTTGTTTCAGTAAAATCTATATTTAGTAATTATTGGTATAAGATCCTGTAAGGTCTTAGTTTTATCTTTATTGGAATGTAGACTAGTAAATCTGAAACGGCATCTCTCCCCAGTGTATATGGAAAAAGGAATTATACAAGTAATGCAACTTTGAGCAATTTATTCTCTGCTTTGTGGTGTCATCTACATAGCTCCTTGGCCCTAGTTTCAAGATGGCTGCCTATCACTGAGAACAGAGCCTCATAGTAAAGTGATCTGGTAGGAAACTAGTGTTCTGCAAACACACATTCTCCTCTGTGTGAACATTCTGATTCAGATGGAGGAGGAAGAACTTGAGGGAGATCAATAGCCTTAAGGTTTTAATTGGCCCACTATGGGACTGCCCCTCCCATCTGCCTGTAGGGCTCTGTGCCTCCATAGATGCTTCTCCTTTGGCTGCCAAAGAGAACAGAGCCTCACCCAGTAGCCAAACTTTTGTTTTTCTTTTGACTCTAGTAAAAATAACAATCTCCTGGATCAATATTCCTACCAGTAACCCCTGCTGCTTTCCCACCACGATGATCTAGCAACTCTGGAGGTAAAAGCAGGGATCCTGCTTCAGGAGATAGAGGAAAAAGTCCTCTTTTTGCTCCTCATTTTCCCAAGAGTAGCAGCAGCAGTAGCAACCACTGTCCCCACCCTCATATGCAGGCAGCAAATTTGCTGGTCTCATTTTCAAAGTGCAGCAAAAGGATCACTGTGGAGATAACAATTCTCTCTTTTCCTCCCATTTGGAGGACAGGGGGAAGGCACATTATCATGCATGTGGGAAAGAGCCTTTGATCTTCCATAGAAACAGAATAGTAAGTTCCACTGAGTAAGAGCAAAGGCTAGCTCTTTGAATTCCAGCTAGGTTCACCATTAAGTCATGATAATCAACATATGATCTCTGGCATCTTTTAAAATTTTTGAGAAAAAAATAAATATATGTTAAAGTGCATTTTTTCCTTGTTGAATTAACAAAATGTGCAATATGAAGGTGTCAGGTATCACATATAATTAATGTGAAGTAACCTTGTAACTGTGAGTCATCAGAGATTATTGCAGAGTTTTAAAAAAAGCATGAGTTAAAAATGTAAAACTGGGATTTGTGCCAGTTATATTTTTCCCCACGATAGCACTGGCTCTTGGGTGTGAGTTAAAATCTATTTTTTACGTAGGAACTAGTTGGGTAGCAGATTTTTTTCCCCCAAAGAGGTAACATAAAACTCTGAATAAAATTAATATTTGTTATTGTCTAAGTAGTATAGGAAAGAAAGAATCAACAGCTCTTTGGAGAACTTCTGGAAAGAGTTACACAGTTTAGGGAGGTAATCAAATGACCCACCATTGTCCAAACTGAAATGGTTACAGTACCAAACACATATGTGCGCAATTTTCTATTAAAATGTAGGGTTGGATGTGCCCCGAACCAGAATCGGAAAGGGAAGACTTGGTATATTATGAACATAAATCAATCACTCAGTTGCACAAGAAGCGTGATGGTGATTGTATTGGTGGAGAAGAAGGCAGTAGCAGTACTCTAGAACGGAAGCGTGACAACCCTCTAGATATAGCTGTAACCAGACTTGCTGACTTGGAGCGGAACATAGAGCGAAGGTATCTGAAGAGCCCCTTAAGTACCACCATTCAGATCAAACTGGATAATGTGGGCACAGTTACTGTCCCTGCTCCTGCACCATCCGTTAGTGGTGATGGTGACGGGTAGGTTATTGAGATTAACTTGAAAAATTATTGTGCTTCTTTGCTAATTGGAGCCTATTTTTCTATTGTGTGTTTATCTATGTATCTTCTTGTATGTCTCTGATCCATATGGACTGCGTTTTTATGCATGGTGCTTTGTAAAGTTCTTTTTTTTCTGTTATGTATGTTAATCCTGCAAAGTTATCTTATGGTTGTGATTAAGCTTTGAGGCACGTAGCCACAGTCTGTGCACTACATCAAATTTAGTTGCTTAAGCCTTATTACCTTTATTGGCTGTGTATGTTTTTGTCATTGCTTGGCTTTCAATGTGACAATGATTGTTCCACGTTCAGAAACTGATGAAAATGGATGTGACCTGCTTAATTTCTCTATATTTCAATGCAGAATGGAAGAGGATATTGCTCCAGGGCTAAGGGTATGGAGAAGGGCATTATCAGAAGCTCGCAGTGCTGCACAGGTAGCTCTGTGCATTCAGCAGTTACAGAAAACAATAGCATGGGAAAAATCTATTATGAAAGTTGTAAGTGTTATGAACTGATTTTTACATATCCTGTTTTCCTCCTTTCCAGATACCTAAGTTGATAGCATATCCTTGTTGCTGCATCCCAAAATTACAACAATTAAATAGCACTTTTACACTGATTAGACTAAATTTTGGAAAAAAACTGGGCTCTCCTGTAGCCAGATTCAGTATTCTGAACTTTCACATGGCAAATAGCCCTTCTGCTGGCATATTTTGAACTTAGTGGAGTTCCTCTGCCTCTCTCTGGGAGAGGTCACCATGCAATTAATACAGTGACGCCTTCTGCGTTGCCATAATGGGGGTTCTGTGTCAAAGACTGCAATTAAAGGCTTTTTCAGAAAGATGAGATGCAAAGTACATGCTTAAAGATGTGCATGGCTTCTTTGCATGCCCACTTAATACAGTTGTATCTGCAGATTGGACGGCTGTACAGGCATATAAGCAGAAATGTCCATCTCTGCATAGAAATGACAAATTAACAAGCACTGCTATGTTAATTGCATATTCATAAATGGCATGCAAATGCATGTAAGAGATTTTGCATGAATCCTGGGCATCAGATTTCTGAAAATAAAGCTTTTTATGCTATAGTAATCAGTGAGGAAAAAATACTAACAGACAGTGAGTGTATCACTCTTGAAATAACTATCTCTTTCTCCAACTTGCTACAAACTTACAAACTTATTTTTCACTTGTTACTGTGATGTGTATGTTTACAGCACAATATTACAATATTTTATTAATATTGTTTGCACTGGAATGATTTTCCACTAACACTGGAAATACTATCATTTTATATGGTGTTTCTCCACTAAAAATTGGAGGATAAAGCAACTCCTTCCAAAGTTTAGGCACTGCTTATGTCATAAAAGCAAATACATTTTGGAGTGAAGATTGTAGATTATCATTAATAGCCTTCAAAAATGAAGTCTTATGACAGTTGTGACCCCTATTTAGCTCTCGGGCTCGGACTGTCCACACAAAATTTACACCCTTATTAACCAGCAAACAATTAGCTCAACATAAGGACACAACTTATATGTCCTTTGTGCAAAGAAAGCACCATGTTGCCCCAAGTTGCCATATTATTCCCACTGTTCCCTAAATCTGCCCTGCAAAAGATCAGGAGGTAAGCCCTGTGCGCACAGTGGCTGACCACATGATATTGTGACTTCTGTTTCAACTTCAATTTTATGTCAAATAAAACAGATACTGAAATATCAATGTTCTGTGGTGCTTATCTGCTTTTCTGCCCCATAGATTTGGCATTATCCACACACCCATATTCCTGATTTAATACTTTCTCCACATAGTGTTAGTTGACCATCATATTTTTATTTGAACTCCAAATGATCACAAGTTGAAACCCAAGCTTAGCACAATTGCAAATACAATAATATAACTGGGAATCAATTTTTCAAATACCTTAAGAACATTACAAAATCTTCATATTTCCTCAATTTTTCCTTAATTGAGTTGGTGGAAAATTTTGGCTCAGATAAGATCTATAAATCTAATATAATTAAGGAGGCAAGAGGAATATATATTTAGTTGACTGATCATTTATTTCTCTGCTTCTGCTGTAAATGTGAATGGTCCATATAACAACAGATATTGAGCATAATTTTAAATTGTTGTTATAGTCTCCATAGCATGCTGGTTATCATGTTACGGTGGAAAATAACACATTTATCTGAAATAATTTCTCTGTATTTTAGTACTGCCAAATATGTCGAAAAGGAGATAATGAGGAACTACTGCTTCTCTGCGATGGCTGTGATAAAGGTTGTCATACGTACTGCCATAGGCCTAAGATCAGTACTATTCCAGATGGTGACTGGTTTTGTCCTGCCTGCATAGCAAAGGTAATCTGAATTGGAGATAAATCTGGATACTTTTTCCCTCAAAGTTTCTCACTAACTGCCATGCAATTATTATACCTAAACATGGTAGTTTGCAAATAATAAGTTAATGTATTGACTACGCACATAGGCCTCTGATATACAGGATAATCCAGCTCTCTGACTTACTAAACCTTTATCTAAATAAAGGCTATTCTTACTAGGAAAACCAGTCTAATGCATGGCTATTTAAAAATGTATTAATTTTTAGGATGGCCTCCTCCAGATACTTTATTAGTCTGGATGGTTTTCTATGGGCATTTAAGGATTTTCCCAGTGACTTTGCAGCAACTCTGTTGAGTCCTTGGTTCCTGCTGGCAACAGGAGGCAATCTGTTTGCTTGATGTGATTGCTTCCATGGGCCTCTCCAGGCCAGCCAGCCTCAGTTGGCTCCTTATTTACCAAGGACCACCAGGAGATAAAGCAGCAGAAGAGATGCCTGGAGCACTGGTGGAGGAAAATGAAAAATGTATGTGAACAAGCACAAGTATGACTTCAGGTTTGAGCCCACATCATAACTATAAGGGAGGAAAAGCATTATTACTTCTCCTCTCTTATTGTGTTTGTGGCTATCATTCAACAGCCCTCTTTAGGATGGCCAATCCTTTTTTAGGGAAAGGGCGACAAGTAGACCTTACCTGGCTGCTATGACCTGTTAGCATAGCACTTTGCCAGTAAAGTTGTTAAGATTCACCCAGGTCTTGAATCTCATGGGTGCCTGGGGCAATGCTATAACATGTTATCTGGAACTCTTTCTGACCTGTGGACTCCAGTGAAATGGATGGTGTTTGCTCCTGGACACTTGTGCACTGTGCTCCCCTGCTCCTTCAAGGTGTGTGGGGAGCATGACAGACTGGATTTGGGAGGTGGTTGACACCTCAGTTTGGGAGGAAGAGGTGTTGCACCCTTGAAGTGGCTCTAGCTTGTGGTCCCCTCCTGATGAGCCCCCCCACCTCCCAGTCCATCAGTATCTGAGAATTATTGCCCTGTCTCTAACTTCCCTTTTTCAAGGAAGGTTATTGAGACTGGGGTTGGGGTAGAATTACCAAGCATCCTAGAGGAAGCAAATTGCCTAGACTCTTTTCAATCAGATTTCAGATCTAAGCATGGGACAATTACTACATTGGTTGTTCTTATGGATAATCCTTGTCATAACCTGGGTGGGGTAGTTCATCCCTCTTCATCCTTTTAGATCTCTTAGCAGCCTTTGATACAATCAACCATAGTATGCTTCTGGACCATCTACAAGTTTGGGGATCAGTGGCAAGGTCCCACAGTGGTTCTGTTCCTTCCTTAATGAGCAGTTCCTGTCAATGGTGGGGTTGAGGAAAGATTAGCCAAGCAATTGCTCACTTGGGGGTGCTGCAGGGTTCACCCCTTTAAGATGTAAATTTTTAACATTTACATGACGCCACTGGGAGACATCATTTGTCATTTTGGGATATGGTATCAATATCCTGATGATACCCAGCCGTACATTGCTATCCCAGGCCAGACAGGGAAAGCTGTCAGTATCTTCATCCAGTATATGGAGGTTATGAGGAACTGGAAGGGAAGAAACAGGCTGAAGTTGAGTGCAAGCAAAACAGAACTACTGTTTGTCCTTCTTTGATGTCTCTAGCGTTGTCTCTTGATAGGGTGGGGCTGCCTGTGAAGGAGCAGGTCTGCAACTTGGGGGTTCTGCTGGACTCAGCTATTGCTAGACGGGCAGATGAAGGCCAGAGACAGGATAGGCTTTGCTCAGTTTTATCCTGTGTGCTACTTACAGCCCTATCCAGAGCAAGAAGACAGTAACCTATGTCCTGTCACCTCTCGTTAGGACTACTGCAGTGTTCATGGGGGCTGCCTTTGAAGATGGCGTAGAAGCTTCAGTTGGCCTAGAATTCAGCAACCAGTGTACCGATCCAAGCACATTATACCTCTCCTTTGGGCCCTGCACTGGTTTCCTATTAGCTTCCAAGTGCAAATCAAAGTGTTGGTATTGGCCTTTAAAGCCCTACGTGACCTGGCAACAGAGTACTTACAGAATTGCCTTCTCTGTTCAATTTTGACCCATCTAACTGAAACATCATGGGATAATCTGCTTGTGGTTCCCCACATGTGTGATGTAAAGGGGTAGTGGTTAGAAGTTCATAGGCATGACCTACGCTTTGGAATAGCCTTCTCTGAGGAAATGTGACCTACCCCCACTAGTAGTGGGATGTGTGGCATTAATAAACCCTCCTATGACTCAGACTTAAATTTAGCAGGACCTAGGGTCAGCACTTCATGTCCCTGGAAATTTTGAATTGGGAGAGTTGATATTGTGAACGCAACATTGACAAAGCTATGGTGATGCATATGGAATTGGTTTGCTAACAGAGATACATATGTGTTTGTTCTGCTGTGTGTTCCCCCCCATACAGGCAAGTGGTCAAACTTTAAAAGTAAAAAAAAATCAGATCAAAGGGAAGAAAAGTAATGAACACAAGAAAAGCAAGAAATGCCCTCCGATATTAGAGATGGAAGAAGAGGACTCAGCATCTGTAAGCAGCTCTGTTAAGAGGGGGAAAATGGAGTCCAAAAAGAGAAAAATTGAAGACAGCATTTCTGTTAGTCCATCAAAACAGGAAAGTGTCTCCCCTGCAAAGAAAACAAAACGTGATGAATCCAAGGACTTGGCTTTATGCAGGTATTGCTTGGCTGCATTCATTTTTAATTTTATCTGAAAACAGGCCGAAGTTCTCAAATTGACAGCAGCTGTTTAAAACTGAGTCTGCCCTAATCACATACCAAGAAGGATCTGAAGGGCCCAGATTAAGAGGGAAAGAGAGGAGTGGAATGGAAGCTCCACTTGCTACCTTCCTGCCACTTCTTTCCTGCACTTGCTTCCTCCACTAGCCTCCCTTCTGTTGTCACAGCTTGACTGGGAGAAACAAGCTTTGGTGCAAATAGCAGAAAGTTGCGCAGAACTCAGTGCCTCTCTCTCATCTGGCTGTTTTGTTCTCTAAAATACACACAGCTTCTGCAGTATCGTTTTCCTCTGATCTTGTTTTTTACTATTCTCCTCTATCCCGTATGTTTTCTAAAGATCCCTCTCTCTATCTGATGGGTTGTAGTTAATCCCATAATAATTGTGTTACTTTTTATTGTGCCATTTGACTTTTTTTTATAGATAGTGTAACGTGAGGTACAAAATAGCTGAGAACTGACTTGTGGTTTTCTTTCTAAATGTTGTTAGTGTGCTCCTGTCTGAACTGGAAACTCATGAAGATGCCTGGCCTTTCCTACTTCCTGTAAATTTGAAACATGTTCCTGGTTATAGGAAAGTTATTAAAAAACCCATGGATTTTTCTACAATTCGAGAGAAGCTAAATAATGGACAGTAAGTGAAAATCAGAGGAACCACAGAAAAGAAAAGTGAAAGTTTAAATCCACTTTGATTAATTAAAATTCAGGTAGAGTCTGATATCTCATATTTGTAGGTCCTAAAATACCATAACAGGTGAACAGTCAGGGCTGGCAAGGTGAGTAAGTATATAGTAGTAGTTACAAAGGAGATTGAGGCTTTTGTTGCTTTCTTGGGCTGTGTGAATGATCTATCAGGCTAATTGTCCAGGAAGGAGCTAGGTCCCATTTAGTAGCTTCTGCAAGTATCCATACTGTGATACATACAGTATGCTACATACATACATACATGTATGTACGTGTGTGTATGTATACACACACACACACAGGTGTGGAAATATTTATTCTTACCTGTTCAGGAATAGCTATTGCAAGATATGTGAGGTCTGGTGCAAAACTGCTTTTTAAGGTGGGAAAAATAAATTTGTTACATGAATTCACAAAGGGAAATTCCCTGTTAATAACTCCGAAAGGCAGACATGGACTCAAGATTGTCCAATTATGCATTAGATCTTAGGCCCACCATCAAAGAACATTTACACTGAGTCAGAAAAAATGGCTTAATGGAAGAAGTGCAGAATGCGTGCGTTGTGTTACATTATTAAGCTTGCATATGCTTTGGAAGGAGCAAGGGGCAGTGCTTAGGGCTTAATGGAGGACCAGCAGCAGGAGGAAAAGAGCCAACAAGTGTGTGCTTATATTGTATGTGTTTGCATTTTTTTAAAAAAGGTTTGCTGGGTCAGATCAAAGCCCATGTAGTCAGGTAAATGCCTCTGGAAAGAGGAGAGTTAAGAACTCAGTAATACCCTTCCGCCTATGCTATAAAATAATTAATATTTGAAGCAATATATAGCCATTGAAAGCCTTGTCGTGCATGAATTTAGTTACTCAAAATCAAGGTTAATTTATTTAGCAATCCAAGTAGCAACCATTACTATAAATCACCATATGCTGTATTTCCTGTTTTTACAGTTCACATTTAAATGAAATCAGAATACTTTTGCATTCTCTTTCCGGTCTCTTCTGATTTATGCTAATATTCATAGTTCTAAAATCATGTACATTTTAGTATTTTTGTGAGCTAGAACTTTCAAAGAGTGTCAGTCCATGTTCACCTTCAAGTTAAGCAATAGCTGAGTGTGTTTAATGCCATTGGCAGTTTTACATCCTATATGTCTGAGCTTGTATTAGTCTCCATTTGTCAATCTGCAAATCAAAAAAGCCTCTTCTGTGAGTGGTGGTATGAAGGAAGATGGTAAAAATGAAAATACAATACAGGGGCATGCCTGTATACAGAAACAAATACACCTGGCTACAGCAGTTACATGGCATTGTGGTCATACATCTTCATTCAGAAGCCTTTTTTGCAGAACTGCAGTTATAGTGGCATGGCAGCCTGGTGGCAGAGCAACAGATTTTCACGCAGAGGCCCTTCTGAGTGTGGTTGCACACTTGGTGGCATCATGCTAGGCCAGCAGTACAGTAGCCCTTCTGAAAAGTCTTCCGGGAGGGATATGTAAAGGAAGATCAATAATAAACAATCATACACAAACACCAGGACATTAGAAGCTGCCTAGAAAGGCTTTAAACTTCTTTGATGGGAGGGAGGGAAGATTGATTAGAAATAGCAATAATGCCTTGCTTTCATGTTGAAATTAAATGCTGAATTTGAGCACAGATGCAGGTAGGGGAAGGCAAGAAAGCACCCCCACCCCCAAAAAAAATAATTCACCCAGCTTTTCTTTTATGAAACAAAGTTGAACAAAGGACAACTGGGCATCGAGTTATATGTGGCCTGGTTTTGGTTTCATGAAAACTACCAGTAGGTGGAGCCTGCTGCTGGTGGATTAAAATAGACTCCCAAAAAGACTGTACTCCTCCTGGTTTCAGATTTGGTACCTCTGTAATTGGATCTAGAAAGGGAAGTACATATTGGTATGGGGAGTGAAAGCAATCTGAAACACAATTGAAACACCAGAAATTGGGCTGGAAGGAATGCCTTCACAAGCATGTCCTGATGGAGGTACTGTGTACGTATGGATTTATGCAGGGTTTTCTTATTTCCTTTCAAAATAAATTAAGTTTTAATTTATTTTAAATCATGTAATAGTTATTTATGTACTCCCTTCCATTCCCCAGCAGCCCTTAAGTTTTCTTATGAGCGTTTGTTTAGAAGTCAGTCTCGTGGTCTTCAGTGGGACTAACTGACTCCAATAAATGTGCACTGAATTGCAGCTAAAATTTTCTCTGGTTACTTTTGTAGCAATGAGTAGTTTTCACAGTTGTTGAAATGCAGTGAGCTTGTATTTTTCATTTGTTTAATTGTGCTACATCTAATAGATGCTAGTAACGTGAACCAGGGAGAGACACAAATCTCTCAGAGGCATTTTTAAATTAATATTACTCTATATAAGATCAGGACGGATCAACCTGGGGAAGGTTTGCCTGTCTAGTTGCTATGAGTTGACACTGACTTGATGCCATATAATGAATCAGTCAAAGATCAAATTATTCTAGAAGGTGTGTTACTGCTACAATAGTACTGTATTGAAATAAGACTTTATTGCTAATATATTACAGAAAAAACATAATGGTTGGCTACTGACTTTGGTAGAATTTGCTGATTTACACCACAGTCCAATTTTAAACAAAATACCGCATTTCTCCTTGGCAGGAGTTTTATTTTTCTGCTTTAACTCCATGTGTAAAGAACGCTGCTGTTTTTTGTTTGTTTGTTTGTTTGTTTCAGGTATCCTAATCTTGAAGCTTTTGCTATAGATGTCAGGCTTGTGTTTGACAACTGTGAAACATTTAATGAAGATGATTCTGACATTGGTCGGGCTGGCCACAACATGAGAAAACATTTTGAAAAAAAATGGACAGAGATTTTCAAAGTGAGCTGAAGTGATCACAGTCCAGCATGTTTTCTTTTCTTAAATGAGGACAAATAAGACCAGCAATGTGAAGTGTATTTACATTAAAGTACAAGGCACATGCATAACTAATGACTGTTTTATTTTTCCTTAAGGTATCACGGGGAGTAGTGCTAATTCTTAAGGTTTCACTCCTACAGCAACCATGGCCCTTGGTTCTTGGTTTGTGTGTTTTATCAAACTATTTTAGGTAGAACAGGGAAGCACACCCAAAGAATTTAAACATAAGGGGTGTAATAGTGCAATAGCAATTTAAAATATATCAAAACGCACTGAATATTCAACCACCAGAGCTCTAGTTGGGGAAAAAAGTTGTATTTCCCCTTTCAATAAATATCTATTTTTCATTTTTTTTACTTTGTAGTTTATTTTTAGTAAACGTATTTAATTTTATGAATTATTTATGATTAAATAGCATCCAGACTCTTCGTTTTCTGTGAAAAGGAAGAATTAAAAAAAAAATTGCTTTAAATGTTGAAAATACAACAAGGAATGTTTTAAAATTTAAAAAAAAACAAAACAAAGCCAAGTAAAACTGTTTACACTGATGTGCTGTAAAAGCACGAAAAAATTAAACTTTACTGTAGAGTTACAAGTACATTTATATATATGTTGCTGCATCACTTGTGTAGTTAAATTGTATTTCAAAACAGTGAAGAAAAAAATGAAACATATGTATATACTGTTCATTATTGTTTATATTAAGTCTTGTTTTAAATATGTATGATGTGTACATATTGTTTGCAGACATTATTGTTTATGCCTTAGAAAGGACTGTAGCATTTTATTTTAGTTTTAAGGTAATTACAGCTATATGGCTTGTACAGTAAGTATCCTCTACCAACACTGTGGAGTCTCCTTAATCTTTGTAGTGCCTGCCTTTAAAACAGGGTGTAGGGGATATTAGTTTTCCATTTTTCTATTTTGTTATATAATTTCAAGCCACCAGGGCCTCAAATTCGAGTATAATCATTTGTATCCATGTGGAATAAAAATGTGACAATTTCTTACGCACACAGTATTTTTTCATAAAAACATTTCCCTCCATTTGCCTTGCCACAGAAACAACAAAAAAGAAAAAAGAAAACAAAAAAAATTTGTAACCACTGTGTTTTATCTACTGTGTGTTGTGGTGGCCTGTTGGAGGCAGATAGATCAGATTTTTTTTTTTGTACCTATGTAAGAGTACTTGAAGTTTCATTTAAAACAAAATGTTGTGGAAAAGGTAGCATTCTTTTTTTTTTAGGAGTGTTATTTTTCACTAGTATGTGTGGCACGGATACAATAAAAGACTGTTTTGCAAACCAGTTTTTTTCTCAGTTATTTTAATTCTGTGTTATTCAGACCCATTTTAAAAAAAACTGTCTTTATTAGGAACATTGTTTTTTTTCTTACAATTATAATGGAAAGTGTACTATATGGACCAGTTGAGGGCAAAACTCACCATTCTGGGGACAGAACATTCTGGGGAATATTGGGGGTTTCCCTTTTTCTTTTGGAATAGGCCAGAAGAAAATAGAACATCCTGGTGTTTTCTGGAACATTCTGTTACCAGCATGCTGCCTTTGGCACATATCTGCTTCTGTAAAAGATATGGGGAGAATCAGAGCCATAGCTTATGACCAGGTTGTTTTGGATGTACTTCTGTCCAGTCTGGGGTTAAACCATAATCTGTTGGTCATTTCCAGAATGTCAGCTTTAAAACTGCCAAATGGAAGCTACCTGGAGCTGCATGAATGTTATGACAGAACTAACCCAAACAATCCTTAAGTGGGATCATAATATATGATCTATTATATCTAATGCCTTGCCAACTCCTACTTTTTTCCCCCTGGTATAATAGAATTTTCCTGAAATTCTCATTGGTGACAATAGGAGGGAAATTATCTACATCAGTTCCAGCCTGGCATAGTTGAGGGACAGATCTCTTATGCCTGGTGGGAGAACCATAGGGCTTTAGATTCGGAAGACTCAGGCCCACCAGTACTCTTCCTAAAGCATCTCTTGTTTCAGGAAGACAACCATAACTGATGTCTCACATCTGTGGAAGTACACCAGCACCAGATCCTAATTTCTATTTAGCAACCTCTAACCTTGTGCTACTATTTCAGACACATCATACTTTTATATTTATTTGATTTATACTCTGTCTTTCTGGTCTGGCAAACACTCAAGGAGACTAACAAAATTGAAAAAAAACAAAACGTTGTTTAATATACTGTATATATATTTCTAAGGGGCAAGAGGGACAACTTCCAAAAGAATACATTTCATAACCTGGAAACAACACAGGGGGACCTCTCCCTTGTGATAGTGGGATCTCTGTCAGTGGGAGCATCTTGAAAAGGACCTCTTTTATACATTGTGTAAGCCAGGCATGTTCATAACAGAAAAAGTGGTCCTTATGTTGTTCAGGATTTGAAAGGCCAGTATCAATACTTTGAATGGCAACCAGTTCAGATCTTTCAGTACTGGCTGATATGATCCCTGTACCTTGCACCTTAGCAGCCCAACTGCTACATTTTGCAACCAATTGGAAAATACAGACACTTTTCAGAGAAAGCCTTCCTAAGGGCTGCTGAGATTTTCTTACAGTGTTTTGACAGGCTTGGCCACTTTCTATGCAAACCAGATGCAGTCCCCTGGCCCCCCACTGCTGTAATCAGACTTGCTTAAAGTGCAGTTCACCTGTGTCTACTCAGAATTAAAACTCACTGCATAGTGGCATTTCACAGCTGTAGTACTAATATCAAAGAATTTGACTTTACAGGGACAAGTGTTTATAGTTGCGGTTCCCAACTATGTGCCTCAGCTTTTGAGGGAAACAGCAATACTTGATGTCTGTTGGACACTACGCAAACTAGGGGTACCGTGAAAAAATTACTGAGTCTCTAAGGGCATTGTGAACCAAGAAAGTTTGAAAACCTCTAGTTTATACCATGAAGAAGATGTGGTACACAGCACTTCCATTGGAATTCAATTTCATTCCGATACCAGATTTTTAATACTTTTGTCACGAGGCCTGTGAGAATTTCAGATGTGTGGCATTTGGACTGCGTTATTTCTAGGCCGCATCACATGTGACTAAGGACTAGGCAGTTGCTTTTAGTAAATTATTCTGTGTTATCCACATTTGAAACTGGTATTTTATCTCTAGTTTCTAAAGGCTGAAAGGAGGATTTGTTCTACTTGCCTTATCCATATTATGGCTAAAGTCGTTAACGAGAACTGTAGTGAAAAACTTAAAGTTGGTGGACAGAAAGAAAGTATAATCTTACTTTCTCAGTGTAACATTTATTTTTCTCTAACAGGATGTAGAACGGAGGAAGGGCCCAGCAAAGAATTTATTAGCAGTCATAAAACAAATTGGGGTTAGAGTGGTACACAGGCAATAAATGTTCAAAGGTTGCTAAACAGTATGACTCGTCTGTAGTCCTCTAACATTCCAGTAGAACTTAACAGTGAAATACACAGATAATACATAAGAATTTAAGCCACCAAGACTCATTTTGATTGCAGTGGCATAGAAATATGTTAAATAAATAAATAAATAAATAAATAAATTCCCATTTGTAGTCACAAAAAGCTCCAGTTCTATCCAGAATACATACATAGCATGCAAATTATTTTTAGATCTCTAAAAATAACCCATAAATATAAATTTAAATTTACCAAATAAATAAACAATATAACATGTAACTATATCAACTTTATTTCAACAGGTAACATTTATGACAGACCATGCATGCCATCAAAGGAGTTCTAATTCAAAAGAAGTATTTGCACGACACACTAAATCAGATCATTTAAAGAACTTGTTTATCATGAGGACTCAAAAGCTGGGATAATACGCAATTCATATCCAAGATTACTCCCACTCTGTCCATGGTGGTGGCTCCAACCCAAATTAGGGCATTAGAGTTTTATTTTTTGTTCTCAACTGTAAAAAGGAAAAAAGGCAAGAAGTGGAAACCTATGGTAAAAGATACGCAGTTCGAAATAGCTGTTTCCTGTTTACTTCAGTTGTCTGGTGCTGGATTAACAGGTACTTATCAGCTGATCCAGAATGATTAGGCATTTGATACATGTATGCTCAAAGAGGTAGGGTCCCACAGATGTTTTATTAAACCATCTTCTGACCTACAGGGCATCAAATGGATTGCCACCTCTACATCTAACTTAGCACTTTGGTTATGCTAGAGTGTTACTGCTCAGTGCAACATTCAACATTCTGCTCCCTGGGAAAGACAAGGCCATCCCAAACATACCACCCAAACATGCATATAACATCAACAACAAAATTGCAGGCATTCTTGAGTCTGCTTAAGTTCATTTAATACAGGTAGTCCTTGACTTATGACCAGTTGGTCAGCGATTGTTTGAAATTATGAACATGGTGAAAAAATTGACTTATGACCGGTGCCCAAAGTTACAGCCAATGCAGCACCCCTGCAGTCACATGATTGATATTTGCGTGCTTGGCAGCCCACCCACACTTACAACTGCAGGTGAGCTTCAATTCCCCCCACCCACCTATCTCCCCCCACCATCTCTGCCTTTTTGGCCACCCTACACCCTGCCTTGTGGGATGGCAAGCAGCCCCAGAACTGCGCAGTTCTGGGGCTGCTTGCCACACTGCAGCTCAGGGGGTTCTTGGTGTGCTGCAGCTCTGGGGCTGCAAGAAGCCTCTGAGCTGCAGTGTGAAGCCACAGCCGCCCCTGGAAGCCTCAACTGCCCCAACCCACCCCAACAGCATGGCACCAAGCCGCAGCAGCCGGGAAGCCCCAGCAAGCGCCAGCGAGTGCCAGCAAGCCAGAGTGCCTGGGAAGCCCCAGCAAGCATTCATTCACCCAGCTGCCTTCTCTTCCAGTTCCCCGTACCAATCTTTCACCTTTTGCGCCCAGCTGCCATGACCAAAGCAGAAGCACCTTGCTGCCTTTGCTGTCTCCTTTTTGGACCTGCAGCCACCATGCTACCCCAGGAGCTCCAACTTCTCCGGTGAACACTTCCTACACGTGGCTCCCCAGCCCAGCAGTGTGGTGCAAATAAGAATGCCAACCAATGAGGAAGGCCAGAAGCAGTTTTACCCAATGGGAAAGCACCAGGGGTTGGCTCAGGGAGCCACATGTAGGAAGTTCATGTGACCTCTTGCTTTACGACCGCATCACTTAGTGATAGAAATTCCAGTCCCAATTGTGGTAGTAAGTCGAGGACTATTTGTATGTCTCTGAGTGTGTGTTTTATAAAATAAAATTTAAAAATGAAACCTGGCTCATCTAAAGCAACAAAATCACTTTGAAGATACAATATACTTCTATTAGGCATGCAAACAACAAAACAGTGTACACCAAACTCCCAGCAAAGCATTGGCAGGTTGTTGAGCAGCCCTGAGCAAAAACAGAACCACAGCTTATGTACTGTTGGCGTACTACATTTCAAAAACAAGTCAAAGACAAAGCAGAAGGCAAACAGTGTTCATTACGGCATGACATTGGAATGTTTTTTGATAAACCTATCTGGGCGACATTAGTTATCCCTTCCTACTAGATCAGCATGGCAGCTATTCTATCTTTAAGATATGGCCAGCGCTTATCAACCACTGGCTTACTTGGCCATTGGTCCTTGTTTGCTTCTTCCCTCTGTTGCTAAGCAGGGCCAATTCAGCTCGCTGCGAATGTTTTCTTACAAGGGCACGTGAAGCAGTTCCCATGTAGGGAGGGGCACGGCATAGGTCTGATAGTGAATGCAGCTCATGGGTATGTGGGGATATACTTTTTACCACCACAGAGGCCCCAAATTAAGCATAACAACAACTGAGGTAGGCTGAGCTCCTCCTTTAGAATAACTAGGGAGGCCTCTCCTGCCTAGGCCATCCTGTGTTCGATTCCAGCGTGCTGTCCAAGGTCTAGGGCTGGACTTTCATTAAAAAGTTAAGCTACTACTGTCACGTTGGCCATTTATTTATTTATTTTTTCAGCTGCATGAAGGAAATTGTAAAATTAAGCATCATAATGAGAATGTGAAGGTAATGAGCCTGAACCTAAATAATAAGTTTCTTATTCATGTGATCATGTGATCAACCTGCTGCCAAAACGTTAGCTCCCTTCCAGTATATGGTATCCTATGCTATCTCAACATCCCAGGTGGTTCCTTTCCCCTCCTCAGTGTCACTCTTGCCACCCTGGTTTTTGCAGACATGCACATTTTTAGTGGGGATGTCTACAAAAGGAATGTCAAGGTGCATACAGTGAAATACATTGTACTATTGTAATACTTAAACTGAGAGCCATTTTGGTGTAGTGGTTAAAGACACTAGGCTGGAAACTAGCAGGCAGTCGGTTCCTGCCCTGCCTTATGTATGAAGCCAGCTGAGTGATTTTGGGCCAGTCACTCCCTCATAGCCCTAGGAAGGAGGCAGGGGCAAAGCATTGCCAAGAAAACAGCACGGAGTTATCCATGTAGTCACCAGGAGTCAAGACTGACTTGAAGGCACATGCACGTGTATGCACACACATAAGCACACAAATGCTTTAAAGACAATTACCTCCAGAGATGCCAATTACATTTGAGAAATAGTGAGGGAAGCAAGCTCAACCGGAGTGCAGACAGTGAATTGGCCAGTTTTTGAATGTCTAATGGGCTGCAGGCAAGGAATGAATGAATGAATATTTTCATTACGGTCGCTGACCAGAATTGCAAACAAAAGCACATTAAAAATAAAAATAAAGTAAAAAACAAAACAAGATAAAATATTACAATTGGTGGTGGGTTCATCACTGGATAATCAAAGTCTGCCTAATTTTACAAGCAGTATAAAAAAACTTAGCTACGTTCAAGGAAACTGAATCATACTGATCTGGTACTAATAACCGTACATAAAAAAGAATTTCCAGGGTGTTTTATCAGGTAACAAGTTATAAGGCGGGTCCTTGAGTCCTTATAGAGGGGACAGTGTAACAGCACGAGAGCTGTAGTTTTCAATAGCCCCTTGTCCGCACAGGCACAGTCTCAGCTCAAAGGGGACTTTTTTGTATCGGCCCTCGAAAACTGCTGTGAGGGGAGCGTTGATGCGTGCTGAAGTTAGTGCTCTTCGGAATTTGGAAACAGTGGTGTGGTGTAAGTACCTTTCTGGTTTGTAAAAAGGGGCTTGACTGCTCAGAAAAACGTTATTGGATAGAACAGACTGGTCCTTAACCAAGGAGAAGGGCATTTATAACCTCTTTTGGAGTGGGTGGCTATAATAAATCTAATAAATAATGATAATGATTTCTACTTTTTTTAAAAATGGGTACTTATTAGCTGGAATTTGGTTTTCCAATTTCATACCATGTAACTTCATATACATTGGTATGTTTTTATGTTCATCAGCTACATCTAATGTTCCTCAGGTTATTATTTTAAAGTTGGCTAAATCATATTGGCTGTGTTCACACCATGTGTTAACAAGGGCTACCTGCAAAGCCAAAACATACCACATTATTACTCAAAACATAAAGTGCTTGGTTTTGGTTTACCTAGTTTAGTTTATAAATCATAGTTTATGGTTCTGAACCTAGTCTGAATACAACCATTAGCTTCTATGTTTACCATTCTATTTTAATTATGCAATTTTAAAGCAATGAATAGAAGCACTAAAGACTGGATGAGATGCTAAAGATGGACTGGACAAAATGAATAAGCAAGCAAGCTTATTGTTTTGCATTTTGTGTAATTAATTCTGTCCTACATTATAAGAATAGTGCAACAATTAATGAAAACTTAAAACATTTGGAGACTTACTAAAGAAAACCAATGATGGGATTGAAAGGCAAATTGCAATGAAATAGTGTTATTTAGTATGAGCACTATGGAAGGAATGTTTTTCAAATATTTTCTATATGCAACAGAATGCAATCCAGATATACTGAGAACTTTAAACTGTCTTAGCCAATATTATTAATCTGGTTTCATATAATTACCATCACTTGATATTTACATAACTTCTTGTCATTCTGACTGAGCACAAGTTTGCAATGCTTACCCAATCTGGGGACTGAAATTTGCTGATCTGATTGATGGTGAATCAGTGAAAGTTCACTTTAAAGTGTGGCCACATACATCTCACCAACATATCAAGAATGGGCAGGGGCAAAAATTCGAGCCCCAATTTTGCACTCTTTGGAGTTTTAGGTTGTTTTATAGAATAGGTGCTTTAAGCCTTGCAGTTGCATAACCCACTTATTTCACTCCTAACATTCTTGAAAACCTGTCTGAAAATGGGCCCTTGCCTCATTCACTTTTCAATACAGGCCTTGACATGTTACACAAAATCCTGTGTGACCTTTGAACCAACAGAAGTTGCACTTTTATTTTATAGAATGTAAAATTAATGTTTTTTGTCTTAGAATGTATTTATTACAATAGAATTTAATATAATTCTTTTATTTTTGTATATATTGAAAATCTCAGAAATTAATTGATTAGGTATGTGCAAAATCTATCTTTCTGGGAATAGAACATTCAAGTTCTCCAGCTTTTCCAGGAGTTGTCTAGAGGTTTTCCATAAGTTAATAGTAGATTAATAATAGGAAAAGTAGGGTTTATACACTTTTTTTTCTAATTTGTAATTAGAAATATGCAAATTTCATTGATTCAAAAATGGAATATTATGCTTCCCTTCCGACCATTCCAAACCTCCTCCCAGATCATCCTGTTTTAGGGGTGATTTGGTGATTTCTAGAAGCAAATCTTCTAAAGTTGAAGCACTGCAAGGTATTCAGGCCTGGGGATGGTCTGGCCCTGAAACAGGTGTGTTTCAGTAGAAATGCATGTCTGGAACAGCTTGAAGGACTTCAGTTCAGAAGATTTACTTCCAGAAATCACTGAACAATGCCCAGAACACCTGATTTAACATGGAATTGGGGGAAACTCTGAATGTTCCATTCCCAGATTAACTTTTTCAGAGCCCTAGTTGCACTTGGGTGGCTTTTGGTGGTGCAATGTGGGAGTTGGAATATTAATTTATATGGTCTAGGCATGTTCTACTATTGCCACATTTGGGGTAGAAATCCACAGGACTGTTAACGCAGTTTTAGAGACATTGTTGTGGGTCAGGGATGTATATGTTCTTCATAGCTATATTCTCTGTATTTGGAATCTTTCAAGATACCAAGAATTGGTGATTTTTTGTGAATGGAAGATGACCCAAATGAATTATTATTAACATTTGCAGTTATTGGTTGACAATATATTTTTTATATAAACATCTGAATTAAATTTTTTTCAAGAAAGAGTAAAGAAGAGAACATTTAAGAAATTTGTTTAAATTCGTTGGAATTTAGTAGTCGGCTTATGCAAGGGGCTGGAAGTCAAGGGATTCCATCTAAGCTCACAGCTGTAATGTAGCCTATATAGTCATAAAGCTTGACCAAACCTCAATTTTTATTCACTTTTGAAATTTTTTCTTACTGTTTTTCAAATATTAAGAACCTTTGGAATGACAAGTTTTTATCACTGGGTGAATCTCCTTCTCCTTAGCGAAAGAAGTTTCAAATATGAGTTTAAGGATTTAGAAAAATTTTACTTTTTGGAATAAACAGCAAAAGGGTATTTAGAGTGTTAATTTTGGAAAATTAAAAACTGACTAAGGGTCCAGATGGATTTGAAATAAGGCTCTGAACTTAATTATACGAATCCTTCCCATGGGAAATTGCTGTTGTTTGGATTCATTGGGGGGGGGGGGAACATGATAGGATGGGACTTTGAAGGTTGGACACTAGAGGGAGCTAGAAAAAACTAAGATTCCAAAGGACTTAATTCTAAGAATGTCTGTCATCATAAATAGATGGTGTGTAAATGATGTTACAGAAGAGGAACACGCTCTATCAGACAAGACTGAAATTGATTTGAATGTGGAATTAAAAATGTCAAGTTGCAAGAATGATATGGAAAAAGATAATATACTAGATATACAAATGAAACTGGTTGGTGTGTTGATAATTAAAAGGGACATACAAATAACAAACCAGAAGAGTGAATTGGATAACTTTTCTATACTGGATTTACAAAAGAGGCCTGTTAAAGTTTTGAAAGATTTTCTGAGAAGAGATAAAGAAAAAATGAAAAGAAATCAAGTTCTAGGACATTATTTGAAGGGATTAAAAACCAAGATTGTTAAAAGTACAGGGAAGGAATATAAAGTTGATTTATTTAATCAAGGTTAAAATAGATATGTAGTTATCTGTGGTAACCTTTAATGGACTTTTGCTGACCAGGAACGAATGACGAGGTTTTAAGATTTTGTTTATAATTAAGAGATGAGATATGGGAAGAAGAGAGCATTTGTTGTATCTTAAGAAATGGTGATAATTTACTAAAATTGTCTATACTTGTGATGAAGGGGGAAGTTACTTCTTTATATATTTTCCCCTTTTTCCCCCTTCTTTTCTTTTTCTTTTTTCTTTCTCTTTCTATTCTTTTTTCTTTTCTGCACTTTCTAATTTTTCTTTTTACTTCTATATTTTCTTAGTTTGTATAGTTTTTATCTTTTCAATTGTAATCTTTAATAAAATTATTATTAAAAAAAAACAGTTTTAGCATCAATCAAATTAAAGTCTTTAAATATTTGGGCATTTTCTTCTAAGTATCAGTGACCTGAAACCATCAGTAAGGGAAGTCACTGCCAGAGTCCATAAACTCTCAAATGCAATTTTGTCTTTTGTTTACTGCAATGGCAATAACCACCTGCCAGTTGCTACAAACATTTTAGAACCACTTGTTATACAGCAAACAGATTTGTTATCATTGTGATTTAAGCAGAATTTGCAGGACTAAAAGTATGTTTAAGACGTATCATGACATGGGGGCATGTGAAGTTCATTTACAGTTCAACCCTATACTTGTCTTCTCAGAAGAATGCCCTGCTGAGTTCAATAGCACTTATTCCCAGGTAAACGGGTATAAATCTTCAAGTACGCAATTGCCATGAATGAGACATAAAACAACAGAGGGAGGACAAGAAGGAGAAGCAGCAGCATTTACTAGCCAAAATAGCACGATTTATACCCATTTACCTGGGAATAAGTGCCATTGAACTCAACAGGGCATTCTTCTGAGAAGACATGTATAAGGTTGACCTGTAAAATACAATGCGTACAACATACCGCTGTGTGAGGAATCCTATTCTAAAAGAACCAGGCAAGTTCACAAAAATACTAATAGACTTAACTATAAATAACAATACCATAATAACTGCTAGTCTTCAAGGTGCCCTAAAACTTTAGTTATTTTTGATGCCACTTACAAATTCACTTGGCATTCAGTAAGTTTTTTAAATATACTTGTTGTCCAAGGGACACTCCAATTGTCTGCAAAGCATAGAACAATTTTTTTTCGCATTAACAAAACTTTTAATTCCAGTTGCCAGAGGGGATACTTACATATCACCGGTAATTAGGCAAATAGCTATTGTACATTTATTAGTTTGGATCTTAACACATGTCTATGAATGTGTCTTACTCAGACTTCCTCCACTGAAGGAAGAGGTGTGTAGATTTTCATTAATTCCCTCTCTCCTCCACACAGACTCACTCACACACACAAACACACATAGACTGCAAATTTTACAGGATCAAGGAGGATATGTTTTTCCACTCGTGGAAGCATTTTATCTGTGAACAGAATTCCATTGAAAGAACATTCCTAAGAAGCATCAGTTTGGATCTAAGCCATTGCCATTGTTTTGAGGCAGGAAAAACCACAACAAATGTATTTGAAATCTTATTGAATTTAAATTTAAATTTAAGCTTCCCTCCCTCCCACCCCCCATTCTGTAGTCATCCAATGAAGGTGAATAATATGAGATCCAGGACAGATAAAAGGAAGCACTTCATACAGCACATAGTTAAACTATGGAGTTTCCTACCATGTGATGGCCATCGATATAGGTACTTTTAAATTATGTCTGATTCACCACTATGAGAGACAGGATGTTTCCTTAGGAACTCCTTCAGGCTGATTTAGTAAAAGGGAGCAGTCACTTATCAACTTTAAGGATGACAAGTTAACCAAGTTACATTAAATCTAAGAGATCTTTATCCCATCAAATTTAAAAAATGCAAGTTCTGATTGGGACTCAGATTTGAATAAATATTTAAAATATTTACATTAGTGATTACTCTCTGAGTATCAGTATTTGGGTTTAACCTCTTAAGGTTATTATTAACAACCAGAGGGCTATTGCAGCAGTGCTATTTATTAAAGTAGTAGGCAAATTACATTCTATCTACTGCATGTGCCTAGTAACAGCTAGTGCATATTACAAGCCCTATTTTCTACCACACACCTGACACACGTAGATATGATTGACCCCCTCCCCCCCAAAAAAAACTTCTAGAGAACATGACTTTGCCTTCCTGTGTATCTCAGGAATACTTACAGTCATTTGGATTTGGCAACCTAATGGATCAGGTTAACAAGACAAATACTTTTTAAGTTGCAATCATTAAAGCACAAACTTGAAATTTAGATGGGAGGCTGTTCAAACTCTGCCAGCTGAAAATCTGGAAAGTGAACTGGTGACAAAGTGCAACTTCGTCCAACATGCCTTTAAGCCCCAGTGAGTTTAAAGGGATTCAGAGCAAGGTAAGTCTGGAAAAGGCCGTGCGTTCTTTAATTCGGGCACATTTATTGGACTATTACGGCTCCCAGCCCTCTATCTTATTCCCATTTCGTCTTAAATCTAGTTTCCGCCCATGTCAAGCCTCAATGTACAGGGACAGGGTTGGGGGAGCCGCGAAGAGAAAATCGGAACGGAGTTTCCAGACTTTGTCTAGCTGTCGTGGTGATGTCACGTCCCTGCTCTCACGAACACGCCCCCTTTTTTGCTTCCGCGTCACGTGAGCACAGGTTCGACTGGTTTACTGTACTTCCATTTTTCACCTCCGGCTAGAAGAGATGGGCACGGCCACGTGACCTTGTTTTGTTTCTGCTGGGTCGGGTGTCCTCGCGCCATACGCCTCCCTCAGCCGCTCACTTCCTCGCGCACTGGACGGGCGAGCCCCGAAGCGACCGCGCGGCCGTAGGCAGAGGTAGGAATAGGGCTGAGGGAGGGTTCTCGTCCCCCCCCCCCATATTGGAGGGGTGGGGTGGGACTCTTGGGAGCTTTGGGACCGCTTCGGGGCTATTAGAAAGAGAGCGCCCCCCGGTGGTGGGTGGAGCCTTCTTGCCTACCCAGCGCGTCGGGTCGGGTTTCCCCCCCCCCCCCCTTCTGGAAAGAAGAAATGCGGGTTAGTGTCAGTGTCAGTCTTAAAGCTTTGAAAGGGTCCGACCTCTGGTTTGAAAATGTTCGTTTCAAAGCACGTGTCTCGAATATTAAGGAGACCGATTTAGGTGTCAGGGGCTACAGAAAGTGATTCTGACATTGCAGGTGACTCTGGGGCTGGGTGCTGCTCTGCCTCTGTTTTAGATAAAGCAAAATCCAAATAGCTGTTTCCAATGTGCCTGATTATAATATACCTACAGTGACCATATTTTCTTGGAAAAATAAAGGACAAACCTGAAAAAGGGGCAAATCTGAAAGAGGTTCATAAGGATTAAAAAAAAAATTGTTTAAGTCTAACTTTGCCTTACAAAGGAAAATTCAAGAGCAAAACCAAGAAAATAAATAATTAAATAAAATAAAACTAAAGGACAGCTTTTTGAAATAAAGGACAGCCCGTTATAATATAAATAATTGTATTACATTTATTATCATTTATTATATTATTATTAATGTACATAATTTATTAATATAAATAAATTTATAGTCATAAATTATTTTTGATTTTGCTTTTCACCCTTACTATGATTAATGCTAGTGGCAAAGCATTCTTTGGGAGGGCCAATATTTTTGTAACAATAAATCAGCTTTCTTAGCAGAAAGTTCAGTGAAGTGGAATATAATCTAGAAATTATTAATCATTTTGATTTTTGGTCTTTGTTTACTTCAGGTAACTTTATATCACCAAATGGTTAAATTAATTTGCACTTTGGCAGACCACAAAGATGATGTCAACTATTGTGCCTTCTCCTCTTCCTATTTGGCTACATGTTCCTTGGACAAAACAGTCCGTTTGTATTCTTTAAACAATTTTAATGAGGTTCCTTACTCACCATTGAAAGGCCACACTTACGCTGTCCATTGCTGCTGCTTCTCTCCTTTGGGACATATTTTGGCTTCATGTTCTACAGATGGCAACATAATTTTGTGGAATACTCAAGATGGATTGAAACTGGCAATGTTGGAGCATCCCTGTAGAAGCCCTCTAAGAACTTGTCGATTTTCCCCTGATTCTACATATTTGGTTTCAGGAGCTGCTGATGGAAGTGTAAATCTTTGGAGTGTTCAGACACTGAAATTGTATCGGTGAGTATATCAAATCTGAGGCAATTAGAAACATCTTTTTCAGAATTATTAAGTGCATCTTTATTTGTGACTGATGCTTACTATAATGGAAGAAGCTGCATTCCCATTTCCAGTCCAATAGCTGTGTTGGTCATGTGAACCAGAACTCTAGGGAGTTGTAGGCCCAGTGAGTCTTGAGGGTACCACTTGGGGAAGGCTGATTACTACTATATGAGACAGTCTGAAGATGAAGATAGGACTGCTTCTATAAAAGTCATGGCAAACTTGATCCTTGGACTTCAATGGATTGAAGAGAATTCTTGAATTTCAAGTACTGCCTGAAACTTCTGTTGCTGTTGTTTTTCCAAAATGACAAGTCCTTCTATATCATTTTCAAAACCACTGTATCAAGTTTGAGACAATACAGTTTTAAGTAAGCATAATTATTATTTTAGGCACAAGCCCTCTAGATAAGAATGATCAGCTTTCTTGTACTGTATTCACATGAATCAGTCAACTCACTTGGACATAATGCCAAACTGTGGCTTATGATCATGCTCCACCCCTCTTTTCCTTTGGTACAATGCAATATCCTGTTCTGAAGTTTTTGTTTCCATGAAGATTAACAGCTGCTTGCTCCATTTTCTGAATCCAGGCATATTGTGGTTAATCTTAGAATAAATAAATTACAAACTAAGATAATGATTCTTGCTTATTCCAAATAATTATAATTAAGATTTAGCACAGTTTAGAATTTCTATTTAATATAAAATGTAGCAAGAATTGCTACTGAAAAAATAAGGAATATAAGTAGTTCCCTAAATCTCACTGAGGCCTTTTAAATAGCCCTGGTCTCTGGCAAGGGATTAATAATAGAACTTGATATATTAGAGTTGCACAAATTATAATGTTATAGTACACTTGTAGGCAGTTTCGATATTGCTCTGTCACATCAAAGATTACTTTGAAATGTTTTCCTTTTAGATTTAATTTGTGATTATTTTTTTTCAAACATGTAACAGGGATTTAACTACCAAATTCCTTTATTCTTGCTTTTTAGATCTGGTACTGTTAAAGATGGGTCTTTGGTAGCTAGTGCATTTGCTCCTAATGGACGCTTCTTTGTGACGGGATCATCATGTGGAGATCTAACTATCTGGGATGACAAAATGAAGTGTTTATATAATGAGAAAGCTCATGATCTTGGTGTTACCTGCTGCGACTTTTCTTCAAGGCCACATTCTGGTTAGCTAATTTGCTATTTAAATAAACCCTTTTAATATTTTTTTCAGCTCCAGACTTAAATTTTAATTGTATTCTTGTCCTTAGTATTCATAACTGATGAATATGGACTCCTTTTGAAGTTTCTCTTAAATCCATCTTTAACACCAGTTTTTTTTCCTTAAGTAATATTTCCTGGCTAGTCATCTGTCTCTTTTGCAGTACGTATGGCAAGTAAGACTGCTATCTTAAAGATACTGGGGGTAAGCCCTGTTGAACAGAGTAGGACTTAATTCTTGGTATATACCAATTGGGACTGGAATTTAGGTTGCTAAAACGATGTGGTTCTTAAGCAAATCATCATGTGACCAGACCTGATTTTACTACTGTTTTTGCAACAGTCGTTAAGATAATCACTGTGGTCATTAAGTGAATCACGCAGTTGTTTAATGAATCACACAATTCCCCATTGATTTTGCTTGCCGAAAGCTGGCTGGGAAGGTCGCAAATGGTGATCATGTGACCCTGGGACACTTCAACCATCATAAGTTATGGTCGTAAGTCCCCCTTGTTCAGTGCTGTCATAACTTTGAACAGTTGTTGAATGAGTGGTCATAACCTGAGGACTACCTGTGGAAAGAGACTGCTTAATTTGATGGGAAAAAATGCAGCTATAACTCATTAGATATAACAGCCAGCCTAGGAAATATTTCATTATACATCATATCACATTTTTCTTAGGAAAGGTTGGACAGGCAGAGATATCATTTTGGGAGGAACAAATTCTTTTTGTCATGGAAAATCTGTCTTGGTTCCTTCCAACAAGGAGGAGAAGACTATATAATCAAGAAAAACTGGTGATTCTCAAGAAACTGACTGATAGATTACAGAGGACAAAACAAAATGCAAATCCATTCATGCACTAATTAATCTTGAACAAAGATTGTACTCCCTTTCTTGGTATTGTTTCTTGAATAAACTGGGTGTTTTTAGGTATCAGTGTAATGTCATTTAAACATAATCTAACACAGGTTGATCAGAACTTTTATCTACAGTAATTCTTTTATGATCTATAATTAACTGATGATATACATTTCCTCCGTAGCACTTGCCTGCGGCACCCGCATACCCACCCAGGCTCTGTAGTGCCTGTCTGTGGCATCCCCCTACCCCCCTGCAGCACTCCCCCACCCGCACCTCTCACCCACCAGCCTGCTTCCCTGGAACTCCTATCTCTTCCCACTTAATGACCTGCATGCTCCTGCAATTATGATGGCAACTGGAGCTGCCAGGATTGCTGTCACTTAAGTGATGTGGTCATGTGACATCACGCATTACAACTGCATTGCTTAGCAACGGAAATTCTGGTCCCAATTGCTGTCGTAACCTGAGGACTACCTGTATAAGAATATCTTAATTGTTTTAGTACAGATGCCTGATTTATAATGTCTGCCATGGCTACATATTGGTAGAACTTCAGCTTCTTTTAATACTGGCATTGTGTTGCTTTTTTTCAGTCTGCTTTGCTTTGCTTTACGATCAAGATGGATTTTTTTCCCTATGATTTTGACATTTGCCCTTTTTCTTCCCTTTTGGCAAAATTACTGAAAGTTGTTATTTTTTCAATCCCACCAGCTACATCCATATTTCTACTTTATTATTTACTTATCGGCTTCTTACAAACAAAGCCTGTTATATAAATGTTTTTTCCCTTTTGTATTAGATTTTTTAGTTCACTTGTAAAATCCTGCTCAAATGATTCCCTAACCTCTGCAGCAGCTTAGGTAGATAAAACAGAGTGAGAAGAAATCAATTCTGCCATTTCATTTATGGATGAACAGGGTTGAGTACAATTAAATAGAGCAGTGTAGTACAATGGTTAAAGAGACTCAGATTCAAGTCCACCATTAACCATGGAGACCCACTGGGTGACTTTGGGCCAGTTGTTCTCTTTCTTTTGTGGGGATAAACTGAAGGGAAATTCTGATGTAAAACCCCATGAGCTCTTGGAGGAAAAGTGTGATATAAATCTAACAATTTTTAAAAAGCAAAATAAATATCCTAAACATTCATGCACACACATGTTCATACATAGATAGGCAAATGTGTTTTACTGGACATTTTCCCCTAAAGATGTGATCATTTTTTTTCTGTATTGGAAGTGTGGCTTACTCCAGCTTTATTAGTTTATGATCTACTATAGTATCCTCTTGCTGAATAGCTGTGGTTCTCCAAGTCTTCCTAATTTGTGGCAGTGCTCAACTCAGTTGGTCTTTTGGTTTCAAATTCCAGTACTGCAGAAAAATTGTCAGCATGCGTATATCAAATGAAGTCCTTCTAAAATAAGTATGATGTTTTAAGTTATCATGGTTAAGATTGGAATGAAAGATGCCCATTTATCCTTGCCATGCATGACCTACTTGGGATTCCTTGTGTTACGTTAAATAGGTGTGTGGATTAGGGGCACTGTATAGTGAAACTATTGTAGATTTGTTATGTCCAGGTGATTATAGATATTACAAACAGTACACCAGACTTTGAATTATGCACAGCAGACTTCTAATTGTGCTTAGTTCACTGGAAGCAGAAATTAAAAAATAGAAAATCTTATTTTGTTGTGTTTCTTGTGCACTTCTGAATACATCTATACCTATTTTATCAGATAACAAGCAAGATGCTGATTATTTCAAAATGGCATCTTCTGGTCAGGATAGCATAAGTAAGATTTGGCTCATTTCATCTTCTGATTCTACAGGTATGTATAATTTGAAAATGGTTATTCTTTAAAAAATTACTTGTCTTTCAACTGCTTAGATTTTTAATTAGATCCTGCTCAAACAGTAAACAAACCCATAAGAGAAAATTAAATGAAAGAAAGTATTTTACTGAACAGGTAAATAGTCCTTTTTGATAATACAAAAGGATCGCTTGTAAGAAATAGTTGATGGTACAATGCAGTGAAGCAGCATATTACAATAAAGCAACAAAAACACCAACAATATTGAGAGAGAGAGAAAGGTGCAGCAAGTAATAGAGGTTACTCTTAAGACAGTATAAAGCTCTTTCATATATAATTATTTATTGTCCATTATTTTGTTTGATATTAGAATGAGAGTCAAAAGTTATACTTTTCATTAAACATCTTATCCAGTGGTGTATGGCTCTGTCAGATTGAATTCTTCCTCATTTTGGCTCCTAAATTGACTCTGGAGAGCTTCCAAAGCAGATTTGGAGGAGGGGGGCTCAGAAAATTTTGTCATCAAAATAGAATAAAAAGCCTTCCATTCTATCCTATTTTTATTGCTTAAATGGAACACAGAGCTGGAAAATTTACAACACAAAATACAAGCAAGATATTGCACTGGGAAGAATGCAATATGTTTTACTTTGTATTCAAAGGTTGCAATTTGATAAATATATTTTCATTAAATATTTGTTCACTTTTCAATGTTTAGGATTTGAGCTGAGATATATATGTACTTTAAGTGGACATACTGCCCCAGTTCTGGCTTGTGCTTTTTCCTCCAATGGGCAGGTTTTAGTTACTGGGTAAGTCTTTGTTTAATTTATATATTTTACTTCCGCAGTTGGTTTGCTTAATTAGTTCTTAGTTTTTCCCATTTCTGTGTTTATAAAGATAGTCCTTTATTTAACTTTGTTCTAAATTGATAAATGCTAAGATGTCATTGAGAATACTGAATACTTATATGGCATTCCTCTTAGCTCATGAAACATTTTAAAGGGAAGACTTTTGAAAACTGTGTTTAACATTTATAATGAACTCAAAACTATTATAGACCAATTCCCCAAATTTAAAAAATATGTAAGGGAAAATATGCTTGCAAGTTCTGTACTTATCGTCAAACTTTCTATGTGAATCAGAAGAAAAAACTGTAAATAGCATGCTTCCATTAAATACATTTTCAAAAAAGTTTTTTCCAACAGGAAGCATACATAAACAATCATACTTTTAATGGTGGTGTCAAAAAAGTTCCTACTCAGATGTGAATTGCTTTTATAGAAAGGCTTATCATATATTGACTTAATGTATTTCAAGATTATGGAGCAAGACAGCTCTGATACTACTTTTGTTAAACCAAATAGTGGGTCAGAACTACTCATAGTATCAATCAAAGCCAATAAGCAAAATAATTTAAGACATATTACTACTCCTTCTAACAGAGATAACTATCAAATTCTTAATTATTAGATTCTCAGCTTCTAAAAAGTTTAGATTGTTTTGATATAGCTCTTATCCTCCCAGATTTCTTTTCATTCCCTTCGCGTTTCAAAGGAGGTTAATGTAAAGTTGACTATTTACGATTATTACTATGCTCTAGTACTGAGCTTGTGCTCATTGTTTGCTACTAGTACTATTAGTTCTGATTTTTGTGCAACTGAAACCTTTTTCTTTTAACTATTGCAAGACGAGTACTCATATAGTTATGTTATTTCATCTTTTTTTTCCTTATTAGGTCTGTGGACAAAAGTGTAATGATTTTTGAAACTGTAAGTATTTAATTATGTAAGAGGGAAAGTCATTATACAAGGATAACAATATATTAACATTCTTTTTTCTGTCAATAGGCATTGGTTAGTTGTAAGATTCGCTTATTAAGTAATTTCTATTTCTATTCTATTCTATTGTGAATTGTTAGAAGTTAAGCAAAAGACTTCTACAATTGTAAGCCTAGTTGTAAGCCGCCCAGACTTGTATGAGAGTTGGACAGCCAAATAAATAAATACATTCTTAGAATAAGTCATTTTGTTCTTAGTCTTATCTCATAATCAGTTTAAACTAGATGTCCTTAACAAACCCATTAACTTTTTCCCCTTGTATATCAGTGAAGGTGTGGATCTTTTTAACATACAGAAGAACTCCTTTCCCTTTCTGTTGCTTCTGTTCCTTTTGAAAAGTTAGTATCATCCCAATGCTGTATTCCAGTCATGAGACTCATCCCACCAAGTATTAGATATATTAAAAAACAATCACCTTCCTATAATAAGTGTTCAAACTCATATCGTTTAATTCACATACTCTTAAGTAGCATACAAACAATGAGCTTCATGAATCAATATTGTTCCTGATACTTCATGATGTAGTTTTATATGCCCCCATTACATTGTCATTGTCATTTCCTTCTACAGTGCACAATTTTTATTTGAAGTTTTTTTTCCAGTTTTTATCTCAGAAAGAAATGCAAAAATGCAGTTTTAAGCCTCCTTGATCAAAGTCATGTTTTGGCCAAACACGTTTTTCTTAATCATTGAAAGATCCAGTATGTCTTGTGTCAGCAATCCATCAGGAAATACAGACTGGAGTTCCAGAAATTAAATATCTCCCATTAACACTATTTTCATAGCCAGTCATTTACCTGCTGTATTTTTACTTACTTTTCTGATCCTCTTCTGTGGGCTGGAAGAATGGATTTATATGACCTTAGCTTCTTGGGTAAGTGGCTAAGTTCATGAGGTGCTTTTAGATATATCCTAATGGTGCCAATCAATTATCAGGGATCTTGTAGCTGGAGAAGGTAATGCCTCTTACTCCATGTGAGGTAGATTGGAGTGTAAAAGGGATAGCCAAATTAAGTCCAAACAGCTGTCTTCTCTTTCTTCTGCTATACTCAACTTTGAAGAGTAACAATTTTTAAAAAAATAAATACTTCTTGAGAGTTGAAAGTTGCTGAAAGGGACTTGACTCAGAACGTCTCCAAATGCCAAACCAGTGTGTTCCATGACAAGCTACATAGGTCAGATACTTGCTTTAGATATTTTTTCTTTGAATCTGCTTGTTATTCCACATAATTATTTTTAAAAAGTATTTAGAACATTTATATGTCACTTGCTTGCTTTACAGTTCCAAGTAGTTTACAAGATGTAGGAAAAAAACCACTGTTTTGAGTTTGAGTATACAGTACTACATTTCTGTTTCCCTTCTTGACAATGAGAAAATCCTCTATTTCATTAAAAATGATTTAGGTCACTGGTTAAAAAAGATGGGTTGTGCCTAATGTCAGCCGTCTGGTAGAGAATACTTTACCTCATCCAGTTACTAAAATCTATTTAGGGGACTGTGACTTTCTGATGCAGATTTGAAAAGAACACTTGAAGTGATGCGTAGGCAGCAAGTAATATTCCCTTGTATGAGCAGCTGTGTGGTAGTGGATGTAGGCCAATACAATGAAATATTGTACTGAAAACCAAGCTCGTACTTGCTGCCTGTTTATACGTATTTGATTTCAAGCTAGTTTTTTTATGCATTCATATGATATTTGAATAGTAAAAGTGGGGAATACTTTGCCTAGTTTTTCTGAGATGAATTGGAATACGTATAGTACCGCAATGTCTTATTTTAGATAAATTTTAGAGAACAGCTTCATTTACGAATTGCAGAAATAATAAGAAAGACTTTTATGGCACCTTGAGAATGAGCAGATTTATTATAGAAAACTAAATTGTGCTGAATTTATGAATCGCAGAAATAATAGGAAAGACTTTTATGGCACCTTAAGAATCAGCAAATTTATTGTAGAAAACTAAATTGTGCTGAAAATAGTACTTAAAAGAAATTGCTTTTGCAGTGGAAGTAGGACAGTGTTTGTGAAGGGTAGCATCTAGTGGTCAGGATGCTAACTGCATGATCTGTTAACCTAAGGGGTGGCATAATTCTAGTCACATTTATGCTACTGCTTAGTATTTTTGAAGGGTAGCATAATCCTAAATAGTCTTCAAAGAAATATATTAGGTAGCGTTTTCTCAGAAATATTCTGCAAGAGAAGGGGACATTTTTATTTCTGTAAGCCCAGTTGGGTAAAGGATATCTGCAGTTTTGGAATTCTTCTCTGTGTTTGATAATGGTTCAGCCGCAATTTTAAATAGATTCAGTTTTCTGTGTTATAAACATCTGTAAAAGCATTCTATACATCTGTAATCTTTAGATGCAAAAAGATTGTATAGGTTACTTGTAAATTGCTTCTGCACTTGCCTTATTATTTGTTTGTTTATTTTGGACAGAACACTGGGAGCAGCCTGAACATTTTGACTCAGCACACCAGGTATGCCATTAGCATACATTATTCATAATATTAAACCAAGGATAGCATTTGAAGTGTGACATATATCTATCAAGTAACTTGTTATTTCTAGGTATGTTACAACTTGTGCCTTTGCACCAGATATGCCATTATTTGCTACTGGTTCAATGGATAAATGTGTGAACATCTGGCAATTGGAACCAGAACAACTTTTCACAGGTTAGTATCAAAACATGTTGTCTTCTGCCTTATAAATGTTACATCAATTTGTTTTATATCATTAGCACTCAAGTTCAAACCTATATACTTTTATATGGAAAATTATTTCTTTGTTGTCTTTTGTCTCAGGTAAGGCTCCAAACAGAATTTATAAGTTAAAATTTCAAAACATCAACCATAGATTATTTCATCAGATGTTTCTATATTGGCCAAATGTCTACAAGGTTACCATGGTCAGTGTATCAAATGCTGTAGAACTAAAAGTGCCCCTTAAGTGACCAAAACCTTTTCTCTTCCACTTCTAATCCCAAACCCGAATTAGAAATAACCAATTTTCTTCCAAGAAATAATTCCCATTCAATAAATTTTGAAAGGTACTGTGGAAATCTGGTTGTACTGTTGGATGAAATTGGCCGTCCCATTTTTACCCAACCCGGCTTTCATCACACATGACAGTTCTCAATGTTAATCCAAGATTAAATCATAGTGTTCTTACGTACTTGTCAATGAATGTTAGTTTGTTGTACTAGTGGCCAAATCAAGCAATCCCATCAACTATACAAGATAATTACTTTAGCCAATTGTCTGAGATTGTCTGAGGCTGGCATCTCACCTGTCCCAACCAATTAATTCTCCCACAGATCACTCACACTGCTTATCAACTTCTCATTACATTGGGATATAGGCAGATCTAAAGGGATTGGCACTCATTTGTACTTGTAAAGGAATTACCCAAGGAAGAACCCATGTCTGTTTCCTCAACAGAAGTGCTAACCAATTTTTTGTACCACCCTAGATGGCGGTACAAATAATCTTTACTTATAATCAAAAGCAAGTTGTTCCATTTATGTGAATTTATTCTTTCTCAAGTTGGGCAATCCAACTTGATCACTATTGTCTCTGGCTTTTAAAAGGACCTCAGTGAGGAGTTCCTTACCCTGTTGAAATTAAGGGAAAAATCCATTTTAATTGTATAATTTTGAACTGTATAAATCATGCTCTTTGATTGTTATTTGGTCTTTTATGTATGCCTCAAGATGTTATCACATAATGGAAACAGTAAGACAGTGCATTTGCTGTAGACCTGTTCCTCTCCATTAATTGGGGAAATAGGATCCTCCAGAAGCTACATGTTTTCATCAATTCACTCTCATGCTACCCACCACCTTGTTAACTCTTATGCTGTTCTCAATTATCTCTCAGTCCTCCAAAACTACTTTTTGGAAACACAGAAGGAAAAATGAATCAGATTTAAAAATTTAGTTTCTTTCCAGCACAAGCAGACATTTGTTGAACACATTTTTGGATCAATGCATTAAAAACAAATAATAAAATAGTATTTGCCTTCTCCTAGCTGTACAGTATATTAAGAAGGTTTATGCTATGTTGCATTTCCTAAAATCTGATTAAAAATAGAGGATAAGGGTTATATTTGTGCTACCTTTCAAACTCTGAGCTATGTTTTAATTCTTTTTTTAATATATGTTATTCACTTATATGAGATTTTCCTTTTAATCTCCTCTCAGGAGGTCCTCTGATAAGGGAATCAAAGATCTCTGTTGATAGCTGGACAGAAGAAGATGTTTCAGTTTGGCTTCAAACACATAACTTACAAGACCTAGTTGAGAATTTTAAGAGAAACAACATTGATGGTAAAGAATTGTTGAGTCTTACAAAAGAGAGCTTGATTGATGATTTAAAAATTGGTAAGTCCAGTGAATGAAATATTTTATAGTACTATTTAAGCTGAATATTCTTATGTACTCTGAACATAATCTGTGCAAAAAAAACCCCAGCACTGCTATTGGTAACATTCATTGTTTTAGGAATATTTGAGTTTTTCAGATTCTTTTTTTGTGAAACAATTGAGCAGGAATCAAATAATGATTTGATAATACAAACAAGTGAGGATGAGGATTGTATAATGGAGTTGGTTTTGACAAGAAATAGCATGTTGAATGGAATTGGTTTATGAGCCAAATGTGTTTGGAAATGAATGATGTTCCAAACACATTTGGCTCATAAACCGATTTATGAGATAACGGAGTCTTCTAATCTTGTTTACTTTTCGTTGTACCTACAGGTGAAATTCGAAAAATTAGAATATCATGCAAATGTTCATTTATGTCAGTATGGCAACTCAAAAGGTGAAACCAATATATGAGATAGACGCATTACATGCAAAGCGAGATATGTCAAGCCTTACTTTGGTATAATTGTGATGATTATGGCGTACAGCTTATGAAAACCCCAAATTCACAATCTCAGAAAATTAGAATATTACATGACATCAATAACACAAGGATTGGAAATAGAACAATATCGGACCTCTGCAAAGTAGAAGCATGCATATGTACTCAGTACTTGGTCTGGGCCCCTTTTGCAGCAATGACTGCCGCAATGCGGCGTGGCATGGATGCTATCAGCCTGTAGCACTGCTGAGGTGTTATGGAAGACCAGGATGCTTCAATAGCGGCCTTCAGCTCCGCTGCATTGTTCGGTCTCATGTCCCTCATCTTTCTCTTGGCAATGCCCCATAGATTCTCTATGGGGTTCAGGTCAGGCGAGTTTGCTGGCCAGTCAAGCACAGTAATCCCATGGTCATTGAAGCAGGTTTTGGTACTTTTGGCAGTGTGGGCAGGTGCCAGGTCCTGCTGGAAAATGAAGTCAGCATCCCCATAAAGCTCGTCTGCGGAAGGAAGCATGAAGTGCTCCAAAATCTCCTGGTAGACGGCTGCGTTGACCCTGGACTTAATGAAGCACAGTGGACCAACACCAGCAGATGACATGGCTCCCCAAATCAACACAGACTGTGGAAACTTCACACTGGACTTCAAGCATCGTGCATTGTGTGCCTCTCCATTCTTCCTCCAGACTCTGGGTCCTTGGTTCCCAACTGAGATGCAAAAGTTGCTCTCATCAGAAAAGAGGACTTTGGACCACTGGGCAACAGGCCAGTTCTTTTTTTCTGTAGACGCTTCTGACGTTGTTTGTTGTTCAGGAGTGGCTTGACAAGAGGAATACGACATTTGAAGCCCATGTCCAGGATCCGTCTGTGTGTGGTGGCTCTGGATGCACTAACTCCACTCTCAGTCCACTCCTTGTGAAAGTCGCCAACACTTTTGAATGGCCTTTTCCTGACAATCCTCTCCAGGCTGCGGTCATCCCTGCTGCTTGTGCACCTTTTTCTACCACACTTTCCCCTTCCACATAACCTTCTATTGATGTGCTTTGATACAGCACTTTGGGAACATCCAACTTCTTTTGCAATGACCTTTTGGGGCTTTCCCTCCTTATGGAGGGTGTCAATGATGGTTTTCTGCACAACTGTCAGGTCAGCAGTCTTTCCCATGCTTGTGATTCCTACTGAACCAGCCTGAGAGACCATTGAAAGGCTCAGGAACCCTTTGCAGGTGTTATGGATTCATTAGCTGCTTAGAGTGGGACACTTTGAGCCTAGAATATTGAACCTTTTCACACTATTCTAATTTTCTGAGATTGTGAATTTGGGGTTTTCATAAGCTGTACGCCATAATCATCACAATTATACCAAAGTAAGGCTTGACATATCTCGCTTTGCATGTAATGCGTCTATCTCATATATTGGTTTCACCTTTTGAGTTGCCATAATGACATAAATGAACATTTGCACGGTATTCTAATTTTTCGAGTTTCACCTGTACTAGTGAGAACCATAAACCATTTCCCCAAATGATCTTTCTAGGTTTTAAAATTCACTGTTAGTTTTTTTCTTTACGCATGTGCGCGTGCGCACACACACACAGAAAACTCTTAAACAATTTTCATAATTATTCACTTTTTTCCCATCAAGCGCTTCAGTGCATTTTGTTGAATATTCAAGGATGCCAAAGTTGCCAAAGCCTATCAGTTGAGACTAATTAGATGATGCTGATGCTAGGCTTATATGAAAATTGAAATCAGTAGGACTGAAGATGGGCTGACCTCCTGCAACTGCACCAGCACTCTGTGGAAATATCAACATAATAACATGTCAGAGTATAGGGACTTTTAATGACACCACTGAGAATTAATTACCAGCTACAAACAGGAAAATAAGAAGAAACTTGGCAGAGTTGATCATAATGAGATCTGTTATACAATGTGGATAAACAGAATGCAAAATATTTTAGTTAGTAGAATTTGCTGAACTCATAATTCTGATAAAGCGAACTGAATAGGAAGAAGGCAGGTATACCTGCAGGTGTGTACCATTTCTCCGTTGTTTCACTGCACAGTACTTCTCAGCATATAATTATGTATAGATTTGTCTTGCTAAAGTTTAACTCAGTTGGACTATGACTTGGACTATGGCTATGACTGAAGACAGTTGTGCAGGGCGTCTTCATCATGACCATTGTAGGCCAACTTCATCATAACCGTTGTTAACTTAAATGCTTCCTGAGTTTTTCTAATATCAAAACTTGAATTGTACAGTACTGAAATCTAAAGTGCATTTTATTATCCTTTTTAGTTTTAGGAGAATAAACATTATTCTGTATAACTTAATAAGATTATATGCTGTTTCAAAATTTCCTGTCAAAGTTATATATAGAGATGCACTAATTTGAAAACAAGAAAAGAAGTCCTATGAGGATTTTTTCTTTTAATATTATAAACACAACATATCTTAAGTTGTTCTTTTTTGTTTTCAGAACTTGTACAAATTCTGATCTGTGCAACTTAAAAAATATTTTGTTATTTCTGCCTCCTTTATGTCAGAAGCCTTTTCCCATCTACTGAGTAGGCCAACCACCCAGAGATTTTTCTGCCTTTTTTTCCATTAAATTAATGTTTTCAGAATCATTCTTAAAAACTGTATTAATATTTTTGTAAGGTTCAAGAGCAATAATGGTTTAAAAAAGTTAAACTGCTGCGATTTCTCTGGCATTTAACTCTTGAAGTTTTCTAGCTTAGTATTTTAAAAGAGAAATAACACTTATAAATGGCAGTAATAATTGTGAAAATTTAAATTAACATTTCCTGAGGTTGCAGTCTTATGGTCCTGAGACCGTACAAGATTATTTGCATGTTTCCAATTCAGACAGAATGCTCTGACCTCAAGAAAGAAAACTGAACTTTAATTTCTTTCATCAACCTCTGAGGCTGGTACATTCCAACATCCAAAAAAGAGGAAAGGAGATGTGCTGAAGATGTGTTGAATCCAAAGACCTCCTGATGCCTTGATATGACATCATGTAATTTAAATCAGTCATGGAGTTGGTGTAGATTTTTCCTTCAGTTGGTTACATTAGGAAAGGTATTTTTTTAAAAAAATGAGGAAGATGCAGACACTTCTTCCTTGCTGGCCTGAGACTTGGAGATCACTGAATTTGTTGGATAGCTCAGTTCTATCAATAATGATAGGATTGCTTCACTAATCATGACATAAAACACTATTACATTTTCAGATTTTTTAAAAAATTAAAAAGTTATTTAGAAGTCTTTTCAAAATCTGTTAATGAAATTGAAATGAAATTGTATTTATTTATGGTCAGTGACCAGTGCAATAGCTACAGCAATTAAAAAACCACACATAAAAGTAGGCTCAAATACAATAAGAGCAATAAAGCCAGCATCTAGACTTGCCAGTTAACATTTATAGGTAGAAGAAGAAAACAAAAGAGAACAAAACAAAACAGATAAAGTAAAAATAAAATTAAGATAAAAAGATAAAGGGACTTCCTAATGATATCATTCCATGTTTAAGGACACCTTAGCATGGCAATAGCTGCTGATAAATAGCTGCTGATAAAACTTGGCAGCTCTGTTTATAATAGCAGGGTTCCAGTCTGAGAGTAGGAAATACACCACCTCTCCCTCATTGAAAACTTGATCTCTACTAGGGGGTGGTATAAGTGCCTTCATAGAAAAGACAGTGAAGAAATATGTACATGAAGGTCTCAGGTTCATTCTGACCACAGAGACAATTTCACTAAATGGGATTTTATGAAACCTCCCATCCAATAGTGCCAAGGGTAAAATGTTAAAGCAGGCCAAAAAAAAAAGGGGGGGGGGGCTTTACAGTGTTCTGAGCCACCAGATGGAATAGGTAGTTTGCAGGTCTAAAATGTTTCCAGGAAGGAATCTACGCTTGTCTGTAGAATGCAGGTCTGAATTACATGCAGTATTGAAGACTCTGGTGAATCTCGGCTTTCACTTTCTCTAGGCCCAGAGGTAGCAAAGAGTGGATGGAAAGATCTCAGGGACCCAGGTCAGCTGAGAATTTTACTTTCCATCTTGATTCAAAGTCATCCAGAAGAATTAGAACCAATGGGCCATCAGAAAATAGAGGTTTGAGCCACTAAGAGAGTCAGCAAACTTGGACTCTTTCCTCTAGTGGGATCATTCCTGTTTCCATGTGAGTTGGAACATTTGGGATGCAACATGAGACATGGAAGAGTGTTTGCAAAACCTTAGATTAAACAGCATCCAGGGGCTTTAGGTCATTGTTAGGTGCATCATACAGCATTTGAGATACAGATTTGGGCAGCAGGAAAGAAAAGTTGATGGCACCCTTAGAAAGTAAAAGGAGCCCAGAATTGCCTTGGCACTATTATTGGCTTTGGCAGAAGTGACTCTAGATTGTCCCTGCAACTTCCAGAAAGTTGAAAAATTACTCCAATATAATCGAAAGCTGTAACTTGTTTATTTGGTTAATTCCTATTTTCCACTGATGTTTATGGTGGCTAGGTCTTTCTGAGAAAACTGTAATTTTAGTCCTGGAATAATTAATTGAAAGCCGTTCCTCCCTGCAGAATTCTGGTAAGGCATATAAACTTCTCCTACCTGGGTAAGCAAGAGAATTGCTGCATCATCTGCATACATCCACATTGCCAAATGTCTGTCCCTGAGCTCAAGGGGGTAAAATTCTGTTTTGGTAAGAGCAGCAACCACTGAGTTTATATAAGCATTCAAGAGTAGGGGAGCTAAAATCTGTCCCTTTTTAGTCTTTGACAGATTAGAATGTTTGCAGTAAGATACCAGCATTATTGTAATGCTGAATGAAATGAAATTCATAACATGAAAGTTAAGACAATGGACCTTTTTTTACTATTTTATACTAATTGGTTGGCTCTTGTGCTTTTTTTTTTTTAATTCTCCAGAAGCATTTATTGGATAGGAAGATGACTAGCAGGTGGATCATTAGCCCGTTTCAATAATGAGTTCCTATCCAATTCATTTCCAAATCTGAAATAAATTTGCAGTCTCTTTTATAAAAATGGAATCCAGAGTAGATTAGAAAGCTCTTTTGCTTCTTCAGTTAGAGATGATACTTGTGACCAGACTTCAACAAGTTAACAGCAGATGAAACAGAATTAAACAGCATAATTTACTGCGGGATCACTGATGCAATCAAAGAGTGTCTGGTTTTACAAACAGTATAACAAAAATTGGCCATTTAGAGATACTATATCAAGTTGTTTGTGCTGCTGCAGTAGCTGGGTTCATTCTAGCCATGTCAAGGAAGAGCCATAACTGTTCATGCTTGCTTTCTTAGCTATAAACATTTTCTGCTTATAATGCCTTTTTGTCACCTGAGCTAAATATAGGTAGGCAAAGGAGAATGTATACTTTATGGCTTTTAAAATAATGACAGAAAAAAAAAGGAACAAAATACAAAGATAATCATGACAGAAATACATACATTGTCAAAGGAAAAAAACACATAACAAGTGCTTTAAAAAAGTGAAAAAAAGGAAAAAGAAAAAAAACATTATATTTGATATATGTTTATATATATTTTGATATATATAAACATATATCAAAAAGTATATATCATTATAACAGTAAACTGTCAATTCTATATATACTTATCTAATGCATATACTATGTGAGTATAAATATATTTATTTCTAATACACTTACAAAACGATCATGTGTTTTTTTTACCTACTGTATTTGGTATAAATGAGTCCCATATTTCATTATACTTGTCCATACCAGGTCTACATCTATAGGCAATCCCGCTCATAGGTGGCAAGTGTAATTAGGACTGCAATCCATTGAGTGAATGGGGCCATACATTTCTCTTTCCGATGCTGCAATATCAGTCTTTTGGCCATAGTAAGGGTACAGAGAATCCATTTACATTGTCCAGTTGTCAAATTCCATGTACTAGGTATGAACAATGTTATCCTCTGAAAATTTCAGCTTTTGTCGCACAATCACATTTATATAATCCACTACTTTCTCCCAAAACTTAGTAAGTATAGGACATTGTAAAAACACATGTTTTAAAGAAGCATTATCCTTATTACATCTCCAACAAAATGCTGTCCTTTTCTATACAAGCATAGTGGAGTCCAATAAATTCTAAATATTATTTTTTGTTGTATAAGTCATAATTTAAGGTCCATTGACACTCTTGCTATAGAAGTTAAAACACTCTCCTATTGTCTAGGCAATATAGGAACCTCTAATTCTTTATTTCACTCCTTTCTTAGCATCTGTATATCAAATTGATTTATTGATAACAAATATCTATAAAAATTAATAGTAGGTTTTTCAGTTTTAAAGAATGTAAACAGTTGTTCTAGTATCTCAGGTGTCTCAGAAGCTGAAAATGCTGCCGGTCCAAATAGTGTAGTTAACAAATGTTGTAGCTATAAATATTTCCATTGGGTTACATCTGATAAACGATATTTATCTCTTAACACAGTGTCTGTTAAAAATTCGTCTTCATTATCTATCAGTTGGTCCAGAATCAATATCCCTGCTTCCATCCAATTTTTCCATATCATCATCTTTTCCCAATTTTTAAAGTTGGGTGTCCCCATAAAGTCAATTTAGCATGGGAAAAAGGGGTCAAATCTTTTAGATTTGACATTAGACATTACTTTCCATAGTTTTCTGACTGACATAATTGTCTCCAGAGATATTAGAGTTCTCTAGTAGAACTCTAGGCAAAGGAGAATGTAAATAATGTTTTCACTTTATATTGTCACTGTTAAAGGTAGTTTCACATAAGATCATTGTTTGGGGTATTCTCTGCAACTTTAAAAGGGAGACATGATTTTAGCTTTTGATATTTAGGAGGATTACATAAAAAAAAGAATAATTTTACATAATTAACTGTATATTACTTGTATTATTTTCCAGTTAGATCTAGTCGCTAAGAAGTCTAATATGACTTTTCCAGAATCTCTAGGTCTTCGCAGTAAAGTTTTGCGTAACATTGAGGAGTTGAGGAACGAGATGAAATCTGCTTCTCTAGATATTCCTGATGAATTCCTGTGCCCCATAACCAAAGAGCTTATGAAAGAGCCAGTGATTGCTGCGGGTAGGTGTGATGAAGTTGACTTCACTGTATTTATCGTTTTGGTGCAGGGATTGAAATTTAGCAATTAAGAATATGTGCTTATAAAGCAAGCTCTGTATATTTTTTCCCACCAAAGGCACAGGGGAAACGTTTTAGTTTTAATTATTACCATGTTGATTCCATTCCCAGAAACAGCAGTAGAAATTCATGTATATGCATAATAGTATAATCATGATATAGTGAAAGTCTATTAGTTCCCAATACTATATTTTATATGATGGAGGGTGTGCCGAGTACGTAGTTTTTCTATGTTCACATTTGATATGTGCATAACTGGCTGCCCAGTACTGCGTAATGTTCAGATATGTCACTTAGAAGGTGCATGAAGGAGATATAGAATATCTCATTAAATCTGAAGAGCTCGAGCGAAGTTGTGAGAAGCCAGAAGCGGGAGCTTTTATCATACATGATTATTAACACAGTTTTTAGATTTAAAGAACATTGGTTGTTCTTCAAAGACATTAAATTATTTTATACTGTTTTGAAAGTTCAGTAATGATGCTTAATGTTCTCAAGTTTATTCCAGTGCCTTGTTTGTTTGTTTTTTAATTCTTCATCTGGCAAGCATAATTCTGAGCCTCAGAGATTCTGTTTGTAATGCTATTGAAAAATTCCTGGCTTTAAGGGTTCTTCTGCAAGCCTGCAGAACCACAATTCATGGCAGGGAGAGCCAAAGCTTCCCCCTGTGTATTTCAGTCTGGCATGTAGAACTCTTGATTGGTTCTCAGAGTTATGATCATCCTTTAGAGTTTTAAAAGAGCCAGGACACTTCGCTTTCACTTTTGAGTGTGTCCTCAAGCCTCAGGACTACTATCTCAAGGGAGTTTGGATGCATTTTACTGCTTCATTTAAAATTAAGTTCATAATCTTAGAATATACACACCCTTTGAACTTAATAGTATTGCATATAGTCTATGGATATATGATTGTCAGTGTCATATATGATCACTGATAGGTTTGAATAATGGGAAGAGATTGCGATTAAGAGATTAAGAGGTTTATGGAAAGGCTATCATTCTGTTCAGTTCTCTACTATGTATAAAGTTTGTAAAAACATAGAGGTCACGTGAACATGAGAACATACTGGGACAGGCATTTTGTAAGGGAGCTTGCAAGTTACCGAACTGATCTGAGGTAAGGGAGGGGCATTTGGCTGATTGTGTGCGACTGTGAATTCTTGGCCTGGATGTGGGTTTGCTTGTTTGCTGAGCACATCAGCTGAACTTACAGATGTAGCTGACTAATCAAGTGACTGCTAGTGGCTAGAACTGCATTCCTCAGCAAGCAGCTAACCCTCAGCCAGCATTCCTAGGAAGAGATCAGGCAACAAGGAGTTCATGACTTGAGTGAGCCAACGAGAGAGCAACAGGGACCAAGGGGTTTAGCTGGGGAGGAACAAGCCAAAGGCAGATCCTGCTGAAAAGATGGAGACTGAGGAATCTGCTGCGATGACTTGCCAGGAGTGCACTGTTTATACTAGAATGGTATCTTAATTGCACCTGTTGCAAACTGAAGTTTGTCTTCGTAATGAAGGATAAGGTAAAAGAATGAGAGGCCACCTTCTCCTAAGACTCATCAAGGAAGGTAAACAATACACCAGGATTGCACAGAGCTTTCTATGAAGCAGCAAAAGATCTCCAAAGAGGGCAATTTGGGAGCAGAATAGATAGGAAGAGGGCCACAAAGAGGAATACTGTAGTGAGTACCTGATGATATCTAGCAAAAAACAGTAGACAAACCAGGAGTAGGCCTATGCCTCTGGAGCTGACAACCAATTTGAAGGTGTGTACATGAAACGTGAGCTACAACTCCTGAGATAATTCAGTTACCCCAGGCTTTCCAAAATAATAGAAAGGACTCTCAATGCTGCATGGATCAACAAAACCAAAGCTTTCCACTGTGGAGAAACAGAAGAATAATGTTGGTGTTGGTGAAAGAGTCACCCTTGCAAGCATCAGAAGCAGATGTGTGTGGACCAGGTAAGTTATTGTGAGACGAGTGATGTCTTCTTGGTGCATATATTTAGAACTTCATGAAAATATTACTATGGCTCATCATCCATTCATTCTGGTCGCTGTCAGTTCCTTCTGATGCACATGGGAACAAATGGAGGAAGGAACAATAGTGATGCTATTGTATGTGGATATTATAGACTACATGGGCAAAAGAAGTGGATGAGGCATTTTTGTATCAGATAACCAGTCTGCATGTAAACATGAAAATGGGGGAATTCAATTATCCTAATTTCTGCTAGGAATTTTACTCTGCCAAAAGTCAGAGGTTCAACAAATTCCTATCCTCGCTTGCTTCATTTGTCAGAAGGTGGAAAAGCACAAGAGGATCTGCTATCCTGGACTTGCCTGCTGAAGAGCTGCATGCCATTTACACATTGTAATGTACATAATTGGAAACATGCATCATGGAATTTGGAATTAAGCTGGATTGCCCCCTGTATGCATCTTGATTGTCACTAGGGGTATACACAAAGTGTGCTTCATGAGAGAATTAAGCCTTAGACATTCACCCAGACCATTCCAGGGGGAAAGTGAAATCCAGGTCATTGAAATTGATTCATCTTTTGGCCAAGACAAATCCACTGAACTGTTAAAGGGGCAAGTAGACTAAGACCTTGTCTCTCTCTCCTCTCATCTTGTTGCCCTGCACCCACTCAGTGGACCTGCTCTGCCTCTCCGGCATCATGAGCCTTCCCATCACTGCTGTTGCTTTCAAAAAAATCAAATTAGTTATGTCAGTACTTGATATCAGAACAGGAGACCTCATAATTCCTAAGGAGATTTGAATAATTTTCTGTAACTCCAAATTAAGGATTTAATTTTAGAAATTTGTCAATGATTAATGAATTCTCAGTTTTGTAAGTTAAGCACTTCTTTTTTAGCTATTCTATTTTACCTACTGCAGTCTTTGATACCATGCCAAACTCTATTCTCAAAGGCTTTGCAGTCTTTTCAACAGTTGCTTTTGGAGGGACAAAGAACCAAAATGGGTGGAAAGTTAAGTACTTTCTGCTGATGTAGGGATTAGGAAGCTGTGATCCTCCAGCCTTTGGGGCTGTTAACTCCTGTATTGTTTTGGATGGGGTTGCACTGTCGTAGCAGATCCTGTGTATGATTTGAGGATTGTCCTGGACTTGCAGCTTTGTGTTGTATGCCAGTTGCACCTGTTCCTGAATCAGGAGGAGAACCTTTCCTGCTGTGGCACCCGTATCTACCCGTCCCATTAGATCCGGCAAAAGAGGCATGCTCTGGGTTCTGTCCACAAGAGAGTGCTATCTGGTGGGACCCAGGAAGAAAGCCTTTTACCCCCAGAGATCAAACTCACCCTGAACCTGCTGGCCTTTTGCAAGGCCTTAAAGACCTGGTTTTGCCATCAAGCCTGGGGCCCTGATAGTATGAGTGAGCCCATTTCCTGGTTGTATTGATTGTGGGATGTTGTGAATGTTCTCCACTGCTATTTTATGCTATTTATGTTATTTATAATTTTGGTTATTGTTTTTATTCTGTTTTGTTAGTCACCAAGAGTCATCTATATTAGATGGGTGGCCATATAAAGTCATTAAATAAATAAGTCTTCCCTGAAAAATAGCTATAGTAGCTAAGCATAATGGAAATGGACGCTCACATCTGAAAGCCCTTGTTCTTGATGCCTGCATTATTCTGCCTAAATTATTTCATTCTTATTTCAAAAGGAAGGTGAGGGAAAGTAGGTTAGAAATCTCCAAATTAGATGTTTCCAAGCTTCTTGAGAAAGCCTGTGTGACTTAAATGTAAATAGGCAATGGCTTCTACAAAAATTTATACATTATTTTTTTCTTAACAAAACTGAATGAGGACTAGTAAATGCATTTATCTCCTAGTCACGTCAGTTTTGTGCTTCTGCTTTATATGAGAACAGCTTAGAACGTGAGGGACTCTGCAGCAGCTCTGTTGATTCCTTTGACAGCTTTGTGATGAATTTTTGGAAATTAATTTTAAACTCAGGATTAAAATAACAGACGCAACATGCTGAGAATTCTAGCCCACATTTAGCAAACTGGAAGAGGTAGAGGGAGATGTATTTATCTACCAGTAGAAAATGTTTAGTGACACCTTTTTTATTGTAATCGTTTTAATTTCATGGAAATTAGTTGTTTCCGCATGAGAAAATACTCATATTGTCTGATGAATTAATATATGATACAAAGTTCAGACATATTTGATTAAATACAGTGTTTTAATTCTTGCTCTATCTTAAACATCAGTGAGACAGATACTGCTATATCTAGCTAGTACACATATTATTTGTATAACCTCTCACACCCAAATAGCTCAGTTTACTATCTAATATGTAAGAGTTGTGCATATATTCAAGTCAGCATTGCCTTTTTGCTCCTTCTGATAAAAAGTTCTGTAGACGCATTATAAAAAAATACTTTAAAAGCTAATAGTGCATAAAAAGAACAGTAATCAGCACAAGGAAAAGTAAAAAAACATAAAAATTACCATCCAGCATAATACAGTATGTGTACTTTAAAAATTCTTTAAACAAAATTATAAACGCCAGTGCAGTTGGTCGTGATCTGACTATACAAAACTGCTTTATACAAATTATTTGATTCCCCAATTATATAGGCCAACTTTCTAAAGTTTATGTAGCAGCTTTCTAAAACCTTAAGCAAAGAGAAAGTGAGCCTTTTCCATCTGTAAAACCTACATTCTCCCCTTGTATTTCTGTTAAACACAAGGGCATTTGTGGTTGGATCTACATAAAATTGAAATAATGTTTACAATACAAGGAAAATATTTATCTGCAAGTTCTTTCATTCTTCCATAAGGTTATATCCTTATTTAGCATGAATCTGTGTCAAATCTGTGAAACCTTAATTTTTGTCAAAGCTGCATTTTTATTTTGGGGCAAAGGCTTTGCCTGCAGTTACAAAATGATGTCTTTCTAGTACATGCAATGTTGTAGTCTTTGGTGAGGCTGTGATCTGTTAATGTACCACCCAGGACTTACTTTTAAGGACCAGAAGCAGGAAAAAAGTGTAAGACGTACTTTTCCTATTTACATATCGCAGGTGAAGAGAATTTCAGTACCTGAAGACTTTGTATAGTTCAAATCCTGGAAAGCAAGTTTTAAATTGCCCAGAGAAGCCTCCTCACATAGCACAGCTCTGCAATAGTAGCCCTCCAAATACTGAAGATCAGAGCCAGCACACTTGACCCTAGTTCGGTATAGATATATGTATTATGGCTGTGCAAACCCATTGGGATCAATTCACCATCCTGTGGCCTTTCAAAAGCTGTGCATGGCTGCTTCACGGGCCTCCCCATAGCATCTGAATATGAATGCCTGGACAGACAGCCCTTCCAATCTGGATTGCTGCCAAAGCAGGGGGAGCCTTCAAAGCAGCTGTGAAGAGCCATCTAAAAGACATGGCATTTTGTCACTTCAAGCAGTGGTGCTGAATGATTTTGCACAACATTAAATTGCATTTAATGAAATTTTCTACATTGTATTATGTACTGATCTACTGTACATTAGTAGATTCCTATGTGGGTCAGAGTCAAAGGATGCAGTTACGAAGTTCATACTGATCTGTTCTAGATGATGTATATAAATTTGTATCTGGGAGCATATGTATCTATTGATACCGAGTTGGTCCATTAAGGAATTTCCTATCTGAATAGACTAGATATCATGTTTTCTTCTGTGTTGTGAAATCCTTCTAACATACAGTTTTAAGGGGTTTTTTTGTAGTGCCCAACTGTTTTCAGGAATGCTTTTCTTTCTTTCTTTAGATGGCTATTCCTATGAGAAGGAAGCAATGGAAAATTGGATCATTAAAAAGCGGCGTTCTAGTCCTATGACAAATCTTCCTCTTCAGAGACTTGTACTTACCCCAAACCGAACTCTAAAAATGGCTATTAATCGCTGGTTGGAAACTCAGTCAAAATATAGTGAAAAGCAAGCTCTCTAAAGACAATGTAATTTTTTTTTTCAAAATTAGTGGAAATGAAACTAAAGGTATGTAAAACATTTCAGTGGTAAGCTGCTTCCTGTTGATATAGTTCACTTTTGTTATCATGGCATAACTGATGACATTAGCTCAATTAAGTATCTTGATCCTTGATAAATGTCAGCTATTGGGTGGTACAAATGATTTATGTTTCTGCTATTGAATGAAATTCTGGCTGCAATGCTTTTTATAACAGAAGAGTTTCCATAAACAGCAGAAGGACTTGGTTCTGAATATGTATGCATACAGCGTAAGTTTTATTAATTTCAAGAAAATATATAGCATGTGATAGATCATGCTCTGTAATAAGTTATTTAGTAACCAGCAAAGTAATTGTGTGCCTTTTACTATCTTGGTTTGGATATCAGAGCTTCCCAAGAACTCCTGTGCCCCACCCATAGTACAGAATTGAGGTCCGAGAGATACACACATTTTTCTGTCCCCGTCCAGGATCTCTGAGAGTACATACAGGTGAAACTCGAAAAATTAGAATATCGTGCAAATGTTCATTTATGTCAGTATGGCAACTCAAAAGGTGAAACCAATATATGAGATAGACGCATTACATGCAAAGCGAGATATGTCAAGCCTTACTTTGGTATAATTGTGATGATTATGGAGTACAGCTTATGAAAACCCCAAATTCACAATCTCAGAAAATTAGAATATTACATGACATCAATAACACAAGGATTGGAAATAGAACAATATCGGACCTCTGCAAAGTATAAGCATGCATATGTACTCAGTACTTGGTTTGGGCCCCTTTTGCAGCAATGACTGCCGCAATGTGGCGTGGCATGGATGCTATCAGCCTGTGGCACTGCTGAGGTGTTATGGAAGACCAGGATGCTTCAATAGCGGCCTTCAGCTCCGCTGCATTGTTCGGTCTCATGTCCCTCATCTATTCTCTATGGGGTTCAGGTCAGGCGAGTTTGCTGGCCAATCAAGCACAGTAATCCCATGGTCATTGAAGCAGGTTTTGGTACTTTTGGCAGTGTGGGCAGGTGCCAGGTCCTGCTGGAAAATGAAGTCAGCATCCCCATAAAGCTCATCTGCGGAAGGAAGCATGAAGTGCTCCAAAATCTCCTGGTAGACGGCTGCGTTGACCCTGGACTTAATGAAGCACAGTGGACCAACACCAGCAGATGACATGGCTCCCCAAATCATCACAGACTGTGGAAACTTCACACTGGACTTCAAGCATCGTGCATTGTGTGCCTCTCCATTCTTCCTCCAGACTCTGGGTCCTTGGTTCCCAACTGAGATGCAAAAGTTGCTCTCATCAGAAAAGAGGACTTTGGACCACTGGGCAACAGGCCAGTTCTTTTTTTCTGTAGCCCAAGTAAGACACTTCTGACGTTGTTTGTTGTTCAGGAGTGGCTTGACAAGAGGAATACGACATTTGAAGCCCATGTCCAGGATCCGTCTGTGTGTGGTGGCTCTTGATGCACTAACTCCAGCCTCAGTCCACTCCTTGTGAAAGTCCCCAACACTTTTGAATGGCCTTTTCCTGACAATCCTCTCCAGGCTGCGGTCATCCCTGCTGCTTGTGCACCTTTTTCTACCACACTTTCCCCTTCCACATAACCTTCTATTGATGTGCTTTGATACAGCACTTTGGGAACATCCAACTTCTTTTGCAATGACCTTTTGGGGCTTTCCCTCCTTATGGAGGGTGTCAGTGATGGTTTTCTGCACCACTGTCAGGTCAGCAGTCTTTCCCATGCTTGTGATTCCTACTGAACCAGCCTGAGAGACCATTGAAAGGCTCAGGAACCCTTTGCAGGTGTTATGGATTCATTAGCTGCTTAGAGTGGGACACTTTGAGCCTAGAATACTGAACCTTTTCACACTATTCTAATTTTCTGAGATTGTGAATTTGGGGTTTTCATAAGCTGTACGCCATAATCATCACAATTATACCAAAGTAAGGCTTGACATATCTCGCTTTGCATGTAATGCGTCTATCTCATATATTGGTTTCACCTTTTGAGTTGCCATGCTGACATAAATGAACATTTGCACGATATTCTAATTTTTCGAGTTTCACCTGTATTTATTCCCAAGAATGTAGGAACGCCATAGCCCTGGCAGAGAGCAACAGGTGCTTAGATCTTTGGGATCAAAAAACTTTCCTGCCCTACCCTGCCTTCTGCCAAATTCCCTTGTGAGATGGGTCTGGTGTTGTGTTTTCTTGAGCTCAGAAAGAACCAAGCCCAGAGCTAGCAGAAAGAAGCAAGGGAGAACCTGATGTTAGCTTTCCAGCTCTAAGGTTTCCTAGGAATTTCATCGAGTGGCATGACGTTGTGTTGTTCGATTTTGCATGGCCTGGTAAGTGTCAGTGGCAGAATTACTACTGCTTACTACTAGCACTGAAATCATGTTCCTTTTATTAGCTATTACAGTCTTCAAAGGACTATGATCAAGAATGAAGTGAAAAACTTGCAAACTATGTATAGAAGCTTAACTAATGATAACTTTGTACAACTGCAGTACTCCTATTTTAGTGCCTTTCAAGATGTGCAGCCTATATGTAAAATAGACAATTCAACCAAAGTCTTGGCATGGAATAGCAATCAACTCATTGGAGACTGGATGTTGAGTTGATCTACAAATACTGAACACTCACCTGTGTTCCAACAGTGTTTTGACCAGGGAAGCAGATTGTTCATATCTTTACATTTCAAATGGACCCTGATTAAACTTGCATTAGCAGTGACCTCTCAGCGTTGTGCTATAAAACTACAGTACTGAACTAGAAACTATATTAATACTCTTTTATTTCATAAGGGAAAAATACAGTAGCTGTGCAAAAAATAGATCTACAGAACAAGAGAATAAGATTGTACAAATACCAAGATAAACAATAAATAAGCTACAGAATAGATTAACAAGTCATTCCAAAATGGACTTTTTAATGATTTTTTTTTTAAAAAAGTGTGAAGATGTTGTTATAATGTAACATACATACTGTACATGTGGGAATAATTTGCTAAAAGGGCTACAGAATTTCCAGCTTATATAACCAGTCTTTATTACTTACAGGAACATCCTTACAAATTAGTCTCCTCAACAACATCTTGTAATTTAAATAGGTATTTCCTACTGCAATACTGAGAAAAGTATCAACGGCCTTTATGTAAGCTTATGTCAGATAGTTATTGGCTGTTCTATAAAAATACTCTATGACCTGTATTTCTCTTCCTTTTTCCAATATAACACCTCAAAAGATGTTTAGATAAACTATGTAAAGTGCTGTTTGTATGTTGTTAACTTGTCATATGACTCAGTGCAATAACAAAGATGTTGAATAAAATGCATGCAAAATTTTACTTCTTGCCTTGCAGTAATGATAGTCAGCCTCAATTGCATGGAATAAAATATGGCTACTGAAATATTTGCAGAGATGATAGAAGTTATGCCTGCCATGTTTACAAAAGTGGGAGAATAACAGTCTTCCTTCTAAGAAAATATTCATGGACAAAAATGAATGTTCCATGGACTCCATCATCTCCCACAAATTAATCCAATTTAAACAATAAACAATATACATGACTGTACAGAGTGAGTTTTATAGCACAATCCTACAGTTGTCTGAGAAGTAAATTATATTTATGTTCATTGGGACTTAGTCCCTAGTGAGTGTATCATTGCAGCCTTAGGACTGCAGATTTTTAAAAGCAAAAAAAATTTAAATTTAGTATGCTATACTGCCCAAGGCTGCTTAAATCCGCACTTGCAAAGTTTGGCATAAGTGATGGAACGTTTCAACTGTGTTAACAAACAGCTTAAGAACTCATTTCTCAATTAAAACTATAGGATATTATGGGTAGCTGGGTTAATGTTCATACTGCAGCTATGAGATCACATTTTTGTTTACTACTCCCTAAAATATGATTAATAGCAGTAACCTATATGCCACTATTGCAGTAAATTTTGCACAACCAAAAGCCATGGTTCATCCCTGTTATTAATTTGCAATAAAACAGTAAATCATACGTTAGATTCTACAAAAGATCGCTTTGGTTTTGTGGAAGTGATGTGACTTGAATGAATGTCTTTATTAAGCTGAGAATGCTGTTTGGAGAGAGCTTCCTGATATAAATGAGCCACTGGCTTACCTATCCTGTTATCTTGTGGGCTGGCAGACGCTTGGTGCTTTAGTTCCTCAAGTTCTTTAGACTGAGTTCCATTTTGGACATTGTCTCCTACTATTATGGAAGAGGAAGAGAAAGTTGAACCCTGATTTGCAGAGTTGCTTGGTGGTTTGGAAGAAAACTCACAGCTTGCAGATAAAGTTGCCCCAGAACTCTTCAGGACCCCTTCTGTAGCTTGGCTGTGCCAGCTGCGATTTAATGGGTTCATCTGCTGCTGTTGGAAGCGTACAGTTTTATCCATGATCCCCATGAACGGAATACTGCGAGACCGGTGTTCTACCGATCCACTCTGAACTTGACCAGCTTTGTTCTCCTTGAGTCGAGTGTCTGGATTTTGTCCTACCATGCACTCAGAAAAGCTGCTGCTAGAAGACAAACTGCTTGTTGAAGTGGAAGGTACCATGCTGACTGAAAGTGAACTGGCACTACTTTGCTGCCTTAATTCACCAGTTCCTTGACTTAATGATGGAGGAGGATGCACAGTCAGCTTCTCATGTGTTTTGGACTTACTCATGAAAGAGTGAGAAGATCCTTTGTCACTGTGCTGCAAGTAGGGAACCTGGCCAGCTGCTAATCTTTCATTGAAGAGTGCACAGCTACTGCCTGCCGATACTGTGTGTGCCCCATCCAAGTGCTGGGCTTTGTTTGGATTCATAAGGTGTCTGGAAGTCACAGGACTTGGAGGAAGATATTGGAGAGGCTGAACCTTTGTGCCAGACTGACTAGAACTAGGTCTTGCTCCAGACTGGGCAGAATTCAGATGCTGATTGGTTTTTACTATCTGAGCTTGTTTCGTGGGCTGCATAGACAAGCCAGGCTCTCGCAAATATTTACAGCTGGCTCTGTTTGGAGGAGATACAGGCCTAAATTTCTGCTGGGTACCTTCCTGAGGGTTTCTACTGCACGATAAAGAAGCCTGGGAAAGTGGCAATCTTGGTCTAGTTGGACCAGGTTCCTGTTCACACAAAAATTCCTCCTCTTTTATCTCTTCCAGGCTGAAGTGATCCTGCACAAGTACTTCACCCTCATAGTCAGAGTCGTTGCTCTGCTGCATTGCCTGAAAACACTGCTGCTTTTGTTGCTGAGTTCTCTGGAGCTGTTTGCACTCCTCTTCAACTCGAGCTAGCAGTCTCTTGATTTCTTGGTTTCCAGGGCACAACTTTATGGCTTCTCGCAGATCCGTGAGGGCTGCCTGAAATTGCCTTAAAGGAGGGAAATCCAAAAACAATGAGCTTGGCACATTGCTATTTTCACAACCTCAAGCCAAGATATATATTTTGACAGCTTCTTATATGTCTTATAATCCACTTATAAATCCCTTTCAAGAGTGGCATAAGCTCTTAGCTTTTTTTTCCCAAAGCAATTTCAAAAAAAAGCTATCAATTAGGCGAAGTTGCCCATAGCAATAAAACTGGTTTCATGAAAGTAGCTTTTTTTTTTTTTTTTTGGTAATGGGCTTCCTTCTGAAGGGGATACAGGACACTTGTGTAGAATGCAGCAGGTCCTGAGGGTCTGGAAGGCCTCCCCTGCCAGGGCTGCAGCCTTCTCTTAACACTGCCTTCTCAGGACATAAGCTTATCGGTGTTAGCTTTATACTATGGTAAGTTTAGGATTTGCTGTAATATGCTTCTGGACAGCATACAAAAAACAAAATGCTTTTTATAATCTAAAAAAAAAAAGATGAACAGTGTAAAAATAAGACTAGCAATGATGGTGCCTGTGATCTCAAAACTAAAAAGTTTAAAAGTTAAGGAAAAAAAGACAAATTAGATACCACAAAGGTCAGACACAGTAACCAGACAAACCCCCCTGGGGGCAATATTCCTTAACGGACCAATATTGCCAGTAAGATCCTCTTTTTCAGTAGCATCCCACTTTAGTAATTTAATCAGGACACCCAGAAAAAGGCCTCATAATAGCATTCTTCACATCCTGTGGACTCTAGTTATTAAAGGCGTTAATATCACCACCATTTTGAACTGGGCCTAGATACTACTTGGAAGCAACAGCAAGCAGATCAGAAATAGGGCTATTATTGTGGCCCTATTTAAAACCATCTAAAAACTGCAAACCATTCAATTTGAGTGCAACTCAAATTGCACTCCTCCAAATGAGACCTAATTTAATCTCTGTCCACCTGTTTAATGTATTAAATAATATGTTACAATGCTAACTCAGTAAACATTCTCCCATACCAGAGACATGATTCTTTTGGACAAAAGTTTACAACCTGCTACTCCCAGATATATGAGTGGTAGGCCTCAAAACCCTTTCAAAAATTACTGACAAAGAGCAATATTTAACAGAAAAAAACTATTAAATACATATGGAATAATACTACTGTTTTAATTAACATAATTTTCTATTATTACTTTCAAATTAAATAAAATGTATTTGTTATCTTGGCCTCATCCAGTTTTTAAAATGTGGCTCCTGACTCAAAAAAGTTAATGTATTCTTGTTTTAGACAGAGTATAGCCATGTCCAAAAACGTATCTCAGTTTCAAGGGAAAACAGTTAATATAACCAAGCCTTGCTTTTAGCAAAGCATTGTCCTTTTCCCTGTTTAGAAAACTATACCAAAAAAGGAAAACCTGGGAGGAGGGGCTCAAATTGCACATCCTAATTATTCCCTTTTTTCATCTTGGTGTGAAGTCAGTGTTTGGCTATGGCATTTAAGGAGGTAAAAAAATATATATATTCTAGCCATTTTTTGCGCTTCTTGCAAAACTATCCCAATTAATTTTTTTCCTCCTAATACCGTAAGTAACATCAATAAAGAGTTTTTTGTACAGTTCCACAGACTATCATGGCATTCCACCAAGATTGGAAATTCTGTCAGCATAAATAAACAAAAACTGGTAAGGGAATTAACCCAAAATATCCATGGACAGCTTGGAAAACAGTAGAAAACTTCTTTGCCTTTTGTCAAAATGTAATAGGGTACAGATATTGAAGGGCATATCAGTTTACATGGGCTGTTTCTTACTTTTTATAAGGTCATTCTTACACATCCGTTTAAAGATTACTAAAATAAATATTATCGCAAAAGGACTTTAAGTACCTGCTGTTCCTCTTGGCTCTTGCCCTAGCATAATATGCTTCATAGGAGGTGGGTTTGAGGTCAAGTGCCTTGGTAGCAAACTCCTCCGCCATGCCAAAATCCTGCCAGAATCACAGTTCAGAAATTAATGTAACCAACCATCGACTGAGGAATATGTGCTTAGATAGCCTCAAGACATCTTCCTAATCACACTTCCACTGATTGTTTGAATCTGTTTTGTAAGCAAACCATATCTGTAATACAGATGAATGTAAGAGGTATGTACTGACATTGCTTTCAGAAGTGCCTGGATACCGCAAAGATCAGACATTATAGAAGACAAGCACTCCCTTAACACAGAGATTAACAATGCAGGGTCTACAATACACTTAGATGGTGCCCACTGGGTTCCCCCCACCCCCACCCCAAATTTAAACAATTCTGAGAGCGCCAAATCTTTCGAGAGCTCTATATTCTTAGATGAAACCTTAAGTTATTAAAAACGTTCTTTATTTAAACCCCCCCCCCCCCGACAAACTGCCTGTCATCTGAAAAAGCTGCTGACCTTAGCATTATCTAACATGGCAGTTCCACCCAGGATTATTTTCTGCAACTTACGCCATGGAGAAAAACTTGGAAAAGGAACTTACGTTAGTTTTTCTGCGACATCTTGACAAGTTTAGATATAAGGAAACCCTGAGTTCATTGAAAGCTTTCATTTCTTCTCCAAAACTCTCTCGAGGAAACTTCCTTAAGGCATACTGATACCGCTGTGCTGCCTCCTTCATCTTCCCTTTCTGCAGATCAAAAGCATAGAAATATAGTTAATTTCTATATTTTCACCTTTAAAATAAACCGACAGTCCAGCAGGTATCACTAAAGACTAAAAAAAAAGTTGATCTTTATGATAAAATAGTAGTAGTTCACATATTTCACTAAGAATTTTTATTGGATAATGCAGACCTGGAACTTAATGCAAATTGTTTGGGGTATAACTGCATGCATATCAAACTAAAAACTTTCAGGATTTATCTATGTATAGCCAAGGATCTGCTATGTGATATGATATGAACTACAATGACTTTTAAAAAACGAATTAAATCTGAAACTGCATTCTGTATCTCAATGAAATTTACTTAGGATAGAGCCATTTTTAATATTTTCTTTTTTAAAATTAATTTTATTAAAGTTTACAAATACAAAGATCAAAAACTGATACAAACTAAGAAAAATATAAAAAGAAAAGTTCAAAGAGGGAGAAAAGAAAAAAAGAAAGAAATTTATTAAAAAAAAAGGCTCCCCCCCTCCAGAGAAGTGTAAACAACTTCAGTAACTTAACACCTTCCTAGTATTTCAATAATTAAAAAACTTAATAAACTACATCCTTTTTAAATCATTAAATCATTTTTAATATTTTCAGACAGTATCCTATGTAAGTGTGCAACATCATACCAAATACTTTATGATGCTGTTATGAAGCTATTACATTTTGAAAGCTAACTAGATTTCAACTAACAATCCAATATTTTACATAAAGTACAGAAGCAAATAATGCCATCAATGAAACTTATTATATATGCTTCAGGTATTAATATTTTTACAGTGAACTAAATACAAGGTGATGCTTTGTATATTTCTTTAAAAAACAAGTTATGCTTATAATTAAGACAATATTTTTTCATTTATAGATTATTTTTCTTTTTTATTGGCATGTACATGTAAGGTGGGAGAAATAGATTATACCATTCATGATAGCATAATTGACAGGCTAGAAATCTATGGGTAAACTATATTGCTACACTGAAGTATGCACTGATTTTGTCAAATTTAGAGATATTTTAGATGGAAGAGTGCAGAGTATACATTGTAGAGAAATGTATGACGTTAATTATTAAAGGATATCTGTCTATACACACGAACACATTTAAACTACAATTAACCATTACCATAAGGCACATTCACAACTGATAGTTCTTTAAAGAGACTGAGAAGGTAGGAGTGGATTCTTAGGTGCAATTTCTTATTTTAAATGCCATTAAAATACAATATTCCACTTCCATCTTAACTTGAAAGTCATTTAATCAATTTCAACTACCCTACTGACTTTTTTTTTAATGAACTGAAAGGCATCCTATATATATTAACTACTAATATAACACTGCCTTATATCTAGATAGAACAAATTCCTTCATATAAGAAAACTACTTCTTCCCAAGTTTTGGAGAGTAAAGCATTTATGGAGGAATGTATTTTTAGGTGTCCTTGGGTAAACCACTGCACTGAGATATAACCCAAGCAAGCCTCAATTAATTTGTGCGCACGTTCACCTAAAACATAACTGGCAATGGTTGAGTAATTTCTATTTGAAAGGTGTGTGGAGAAGCAGTGTAACAATTACACGTGGTGCTCCCTTACTCTCCCAATTGCAGTACATTACCTTATTTTTATTTTATTTATTTATTTATCAATTGTCACTGCCCATCTCGTGAAACGACTCTGGGTGGTTTACAACAAGATAAAAATTCATTAAAATACAACATAAAAACAATCCTAAAAATAAATAAGTTCCAAGAAGATAGAAAACTGGCAAGTAACACCTTATGCCTGGGTTTTTCAACCTTGGCAACTTTAAGATGTGTGGGCTTCAACTCCCAGCATTCCTCATCCAGCAACAGTTGTCAAGGTTGAGAAACACTGCCTTATACACATAGTTGTCTTAACACAAGCCCTGCTGTGCGCTGTGGTTAAAATAGCAGGGCTGTGCATTGTTTTGAATGTGAAGGGGAAAGTCTGCTTCAGAGCAGGTGGGTGCACGTGCAGCACCGCTTGGCAACTCCTTAGACCAACATCAACATTTCCTGGGATCACTTTGTAGCTGCAGAGGGCAGCTGCTTTCAGGAGCTGCTGACAACTGGTAGCTCTGAAGTACTTTTTTCCCTTCAAATCTGAAACTCTGCATGTTTGTCTTGGTTTTATGCATCATACACAAGTTTGGGCCTATACAAACTATGGTACTAGAACATCCTAAAGCTTAGCTTTAGCATTACATCAGTCTTAGCATTTCAGATTCCTAACATGTGTTCTGAAGATTATTCCTTGGCCAGGGATTTCAAGGCCTTTTGGAAGTGTCCTAAATGTGTCAGTAGACATCTTGTTGATGAGAGATGGACGTATGCCTTTCCATCAGGTAGAATTCTGTGTCCCTTATCCCTAAAACACACATCTGTCAGTTCCCCAAGCCTTGTTTCAAAACAAATGCTTTAAGACACCAAAGAGCTCTGTTACCCTGCATCTTCAAACTGGCCTCATGTAGTTCTGTACATTGATTAATGGGTCTACCTGTGCTGTAATCCCTTTAAAGTCCCCTGTGCTGGTGCACCATACATGGAACTTGGCTGTCAGAGCTCCATGTCAAAAAATGAAATCTGGGGGGAAGGAGGGGAGAAGTCTTCCAACAACCTGCATCTCTGGTTCTTTTGTCTCATCATCAGTTTCCTAGATCTTCCTCTCTAAAGTTAGAATTATCAGTTATTACAGGGTCCAGTATATCCCTCCACTTCTCACTACTCTGCATGGGTTGCCTGCTTCTTCCTTTCCCTTCGGAGAATAAGCAGAAACTCCCTTCTCCCTTAATCCCTTTTTTTCTCAATCTTTAATTTTAAAAATACTGAATGGATTTATTTTGAATTTATCTTCTAGTTCTCAAACTGACTCCTGCTTGGTCTTTCAAATTGCTGGGACCCATGGCGACTACTTCACGAGGACTGCTGACCATGAAAATTGTTCTCATGGTTAATTACTTCTGTATGTCACACCAGAGAATTCTGTGCTCTACAGATCAGTGAACCTTACATTATTTCACACAAGGAAAGTTATACACATGCCAGAAAACTCAGCACCTTTTTGTCATGAAGACCTCAAAGCTCTATGCCTTTCATGCTGGGCGGTGGCTTACCTCATAGCTCCATCAGAGTTTAAAGGGCTGCTTTTATGTCTGCTGCCACTGCCAGAGGACTACCCATGCAGGACACTCACAGAGCGTTCTCGGATCCTGTCCACCCAGCATTACTGCTTGGATGTCTGATGCAGCTTTTCACAAGGCAGTTCACTGTTCTGTGCTATTGCAGACCACTCACTTACCTCTGTGCGATACACTTTCTGTTCTCTAATACATGTCATGCAGAGAGACGTGAAGAATGACAGTTCATTTTTCTGTAACTGCAGTTCCTTTAAGTAATTACCTGCACATTCACACAACCCTCCCTTTGAGCCTCTTTGTGGTGATCTATTTTTTTAAATTACTGCCTCAAGGTCCTTGGCTCTACTCTGAACGGGCATGTGTAATACGGAAGAGCAGCCCAATCAAATAGTCAACTTTACAATGTTCTAGAGCTGCAGACTTTGCAGGCACAAATCTGTGTATTTGAACGTACTGGTTAGAGGTACACAATTAG